>WOXC01004672.1:0-600000 GCA_011680675.1 Gymnobelideus leadbeateri | reverse complement strand
GGTAGGTCTCCCTCACATTGCCGTGGTGAACATTGCACTTTCCATCTTTCCTCACGTACCTCTGGATTTTTCTTTTAGCTCGGTCTCTGCTGATGTGTTTTGGTAGATCGTCTCTGGCTTGCTTGGGCAATTTTGGCTGGTGAATGGTTACTGGGCTTTCTACATCCTGTTCCATTGAGTCTCCCTCTAGGACATTAGCTGGGATTTGGAGAGAAGAAAAGAAAAATTGCTGATTGGTTGTTTTTGGATAGTGAATAAATTTTGCAGTGATTTCAAGTGCTATTTACATAGTTATTGATGTAGTACGATGTTGTATCCATAAATTAAGTGTCCTGGGGTAGTTTAAATTTAGATTGTTTACCCCAGCGATTTAGGTGGTTTAAGATTAGGATTAAGGTTTAGTTTTCTTTTTAACTTTTCACCTGGAGTGATGAAGGAAGATGGATTCCAGTAGTAGCAAGATGTAGGTAGATTCCCTTTTGAATAGACTTTTGGTAGCATGGGACCAGGTGATGCTTCTGATAATTACAGGAATGACTAAACAGCATGCCATTGAGTTCTGTGACATCTGACATAAATCTGCATTGGATTCAAAAGGTAATTTGTTTTGGCCCCTCTCCACCAATTTGACCCTTTTTCATTATTGTGAACTGAAAAAAGAATAGGCTAGACATTTAAAAATCTTATTCTGATCGGATGAATTTTTGGTTTTGCTGGGCAGCTTTCAGTGATGGTTTTGGTCCACTTCACCCTAAAGGGGTTTCTTCTTTATGTCCTGTCCTTACTTCTCTTCTGTTACCTTGAAAGATTGGAAAGAGGAAAGTACAGTCCACCAGAAAAACTACTAAAAAGCTGCAGCCAAAAAGTTTAGTAATCTGGAAAGATTAATGAAGTTTCATACTTGAAGCAATTATCCCAGTAAGCAGGACTAATTTCCACTTCAGCCTTGAAGTGGGAGATGAGGTTAACATTATTGCTAAAGCATCTAGTAGATTAAGGAGAACTGGAGATTAATTATTAAGATTGTATTGTTCTGTATTGTATTAAGATTAATCATATTAAGTTTGTAGGGGAGAACTGCTGGGATTTTGGGTTATTTCCAGGAACTCATCCCTTTCTGAAAAATTTTAGTGAGTTTTGGGTATAAGAATTAAATTCTGTAAAAGTTTTAGGATAAATAGCCCTTAAATAATTTCCTCCCCCTCCCCCCCAGCTATTGTTTTAATGTAATGAAGGAAGACAGTTACTTTAAAAGCAATCCTAGAGTGAAGAAAAAATATGTAGGTATCTGGTTTGCATTTTATGATCACCTCTTGTCAATCCTTTCTTGACCATGAAAAGAGAAAAGACTGTTTAAATTAGGGACTCTCTGAGCCCCTCTAACCACAGCTCAGAGACCCCCTGTGACCACCCCAACTTAGAATCTCTGCCCCTTTGACCCCATTAGCCCCTCTAATCTCAGATCTGGTCCCCAGATAAAGGTTTTGAACAACAACAACGAAAAAAAAATGCTGGAAAATGCAAGGAAAACTTAGCTACATTCTGGTCTCAGAAAATTTATCAGCTGTGTGATCGTAAGCAAATTAACTCATCTCTGTTTACCTGAGTTTCCTGATCTGTAAAGACAGAAATTATAATGGATACCAGGGTTGTTGTTAGGATCAAAATGATATAATGATTGTGAAGTGCTTAGCACAGTGACTTGCGTATTGTAAGCAGTATTTAAATGTTAACTACTGTTATTATTTCTTTAATTGAATGTAATTATATACTGGATTTTAGATGTGATTAGTATAAAATATCAGAGGTAATGAGGTTAATGATTTCTATGTAGGATAATTTGTAAATGCATTCTACTGAATTGATGTCATCTTGATGGGGTGCTTGGGTGCCTGTGTTTGAACCAAAGTTTGTAAAATTACGTTTCTCCCTAGCCTCAAATCTCCTGAGCCTCAGAGCATTATGTCTTCCCTTCCCCCTGCCAGCTCGATGCCTAGCAACCATTTATCTCCCCTTAGTATAATAACCAGCTGCACCTATGAACTATCCAGAAGTAACTCCCTAGCCCATTATACATATCATAGATCCCTTGTTAGCTTGGAACATATGTATATTCCCAACATCCATCTTGTCAAACATGACATTTATGGGTGGCAGCTTGGTCATTCCTGACAGCTAGCTGACTTAGTGACAAGTCATGTCACCTCCATGCAGCACCCACCTTGGGCTATTTCCCAGTGAATTATGGGCAATATGCCTGTGCAGTAGATATTAAAAATGCATGTTCCTTTAAGCACTGACCACTCTTAACTCCTCCCTAATCCCACCCTTACTCACCTAGTTAGCATAATTGGCACAGGTTTTACTAAAAATTATCCTATAAAAACTTTAACTTTACCCCTTTAAGGTTGCAGGTTCCCTAAGAACTGTTGCCCTCTGTAAAGCGTAACAATAAACTTTTGCCACCCCGACTTAAAGATGCTCGAGTCCTGTGAATTCATTCCAGACTGCTTACCCAGGGACTCTGGTTAATGGGGTTCCTGGATTCCTGAAACCCCCCCCCATCAGTATGACTGGTAAGAAGTTTTATTTCAGGTTTTTTTTTTCTTTTTGGAGGGCAATTGGGGTTAAGTAACTTGCCCAAGGTCACACAGCTAGGTTTTTTTTGTGTGTGTTAAGTGTCTGAGGCCGGATCTGAACTCAGGTCCTTCTGGCTCCGGGGCCGGCGCTCTACTCACTGCACCACCTAGCCGTCCCATTTCAGTTTTTAAGTACATGATATTATGTATATTATTATTACTCTATTACTTTACAATATTATTATTATATTTCTAAATGTTTTTATGCTGAGAAATTTGAGAGACCATTGTATTAGAAAAGTGACATATTTTTTTTAATCTGGATGCTGTTAGATCATGAATGGAGCTTTGAAAAGAATGTGACAAAAAGATATTTGAAAACTGTTAAATATTTAATGGGGTATATTTTGTTTTAAAAAATCATCATCATCATAATAGACTGAGCTTCCATTTGAAAAATTTGGCTATCACATAGAGATTATGAAAATATGTTGGGTGGTTTAAAGATGTAACTTCTATACATTAATATGAGTCAACCATCAGGTATTCCCTGTATGTTTCTAACCTTTGAATGTGCTTCATTTTAATTTATAAGTAAAGGATAAATGAGATTTGGTTGTTAGGCAAGCATGGGATTAATAATATGCAAGGCCCAAGTAGTGATTAGTGCTATGTGAGCTAAAAACTCTTGGGACTATAATTTACTATTGTTTTGAGTTTTGATTACAGGGATGGTTGTCCAAATTGTCATGAAGTCAATTGTAGAAATGACGAGCCATTTGTAGTCTGAGAACAGTGTACCTGCAGTCAGAAAGACCTTAGCTGTGTGACTCTGGGCAAGTCACTTAACCAGGTTTGCCTCAGTTACCTTATCTGTAAAATGAGCTGAGGAAGGATATGGCAAACCATTCCAGTATCTTTGCCAAGAAAATCCCAAGTGGGGCCACAGAGCAAGATATGAAAAGACTTAACAACAACAACAACAACAACAACAACAACGTATTGCTTTGGTCTTTTATTTCATAGTATTTATGTTTATATTCAAGTTTTCTTTGTTCCTTTGGTGATGTTTAAATTTTCCTTCTCAAATTAGTTCATTGTGGGTCTGTAGCCTGTAATTCTGACTGTGTATATGACAAACAAAACCTTATAAATTTGGCTTATAGATCAGTTATCCATGGCTGCAGTGGGCTGCCAACTCTCTGATGAATCAAAAGTGGGACACTGAGGGATTTAGGGGATTGGAACAGCAAGTAGTGGTAGAAATTGTGTGAACAGAGTGGCTAGGTGGCTCCATGAATAGAACACCAGCCCTGGAGTTAGAAGGACCTGAGTTCAAATCCGGTCTCAGACACTTGACACACTTAGTAGCTGTGTGACCTTGGGCAAGTCACTTAACCCCAACTGCTCTCCACCCCAAAAAAAGCAAAAAAAAAATTGAGTGAACCACAATGACTCCATCTTGTGACTCAGTTCTGGAACTAGCTCAATTTCCTTTCTTTCCAATTATGGATATAATCCAGTTTCTGTCTCTTGAGAAAATTTTATTCAGTTGTGGGAATTGAAAGAAAATTTTATTCCATTGTTTCAACTTAGTGCTGCATGGTTGGGTAGCTGGACCACCCTTACCTGTTATTTAGAGAGCCTTAACTAAAGATTTAGGATATGCTCTATATTATGGACTTCTCTATACCCTATATGCTAAAGCCTCACTGCCACCATTTAATTCCCACATTGGAAGTACTCTTCCCCTCTTTAGCCTTTCCTTTTGATTAGAAGTCTCTTCCCAGAGCTGTCATTTAAGAAGGCCATCCAGGCCAGTCATGTTCCATCCCTCTCTAGGCTGCACTGAGGACTTCCTCTACCATGCTTCTTTCTTTCACCTTCCTATTAGAATGTAAGCTTCTTGAGGGCATGGACTGTTTTTCTTTCTATTTGTATTTGCATTCCCAATGATTAGCACCATGCCTGGCACATTTTAATGCTTAATGAGTGTTTTTGACTGGTGCTTGTACCATAACTAGATATGGCTCTGAATATCAACTCTTGGGACCAGTCATTCAGCCCCCTGAAGAGAAATAAAAGATAGTGCAAGACATTTACTTATGAATTGAATCCATCTATCATTTCTTATTCTGTGGGTTCATATCTGCCTGTCTATCCATTATGTATGTTTACCAGGGACTTGAATTTGCATGGCAGAGTAAGACTATAAGTAGAGGGATTTGGCCAGATGAGACTCTGGGCAGCTGTTGAGCCCCCAGCTTTGAAAACCCAGATGTTGGTGCTTCTCTCTCTAGTAACTATGTATGTATGTAATAGTCAGACAGCTAGAAGCCTTGTCTGTTGGTCTTTTAAACTGTCTTATTTTCTCTGTCTGTATTTTTTGTCTGTTTGTAATTTCTGTTTGTATTTTCTCTGAAGTTCTGTATAGGGTGCTGACTTTTTCTCCTCAACTAGGTAAATGATATATGTTTGATTAAAGTAAGATTGTTAGGTCTTTTTTAGTTGCTTTCCTTTACAAAAGCAGATCAAAGAACCTGTGCTGGCAGCCATCCTGGGTATGCTAGGGTGCTTGCTATTACAACCCATTTAAGAGATATTCGTACAAATATTATTTCCCAAACAAAATATTGATTTTATTTGTGTAAAGCTTATAAATTTAATACAAACAAAATTACCTTATCTTTTGTGATTTTCTTAATCATTTTCTTGGTAAAGAATTCTCCCCTTAGTCATATCTGTGAAGGGTACCTTGATAATATTCCCCCTTAGTTTTTTATGATGTGTACTTGAATATTAAGATTATTTATTCAATTTCTGCTTAGCATGGTATATGGTATAAAATGTTGATATGAATGAAATTTCTGCAAATTACTTTACAGTTTAATTTGGCAGTTCTTTATAGCAATTCTTCCTCAAGCAATTTATGCTCCAATGTTTACTGATACTGAGTTATTGAGTTTAATTATTTCTTATTATTTCTTATGTAGCTTATTGCACTAATCTTATTTTTATTTGTTTTTTTTAATTAATTTATTTGTTTATTTTTAGTTTACAAGATTCAATTCCATAGTTCCTTGAGTTTCAAATTTCCCTTCCCTCCCTCCCCTCACTCCCCATGAAGGCATATAGTCCAGTATAGGATATGAAAATACTTTCACATTAGACATTAGTCAGGTTACAAAGGCGTATTGTACTAGATGGGATGAAAAATGGTAAAGAGGAAATAAAACCAAACAATGAAAAGAAAAAGATCAAGTAGTTTGCTTCCATCAGGATTCAAACTCAGTTCTTTCTAGTTATTTTTCTGGATGTAGGCATCTCTCTCCTTCATGAGTCTTTTGGGATTGACTTATATCACTGCATTGCTGAGAAGAGTCCAGTCTATCATAGTTGGTCATCACACATATGTTGTGTCTATGATTGTATAAAAATTTCTCCTGGTTCTACTCTTCTCACTCAGCATCAGTTTGTATAAGCCTCTCCAGGTAAATATGAAATCTGTATCCTCCTCATTTCTTATAGCACAATAGTATTCCATTAAATGCAAATACCACAACTTGTTTAGCCATTCCCCAATTGATGGGCATCCCTTTAGTTTCCAATTCTTTGCACCCACAAAAAGGGCTGCTATAAATATTTTTGTACATATGGGTCTTTTCCCCACTTCTATGATCTCTTTGGGATATAACCCTAGAAGTGGTATTGTTGGGTCAAAGGGTATGAAATTATTTATAGTCCTTTGGGCATAATTCCAGATTGCTCTCCAGAATGGTTGGATAAGTTCACAACTCCACCAGCAATGCATTAGTGTTCCAATTTGCCCACATCCTCTCCAGCATTTGTCATTTTCCTGTTTTGCCGTCTTAGCCAATTTGACTGGAGAGATGTTGTACCTCAAAGTTGTTTTGATTTGCATTTCTCTAATCAATAGTGATTTAGAGCATTTCTTCATATGCTTATAGATATCTTTAATTTCTTTCTCTGAAAACTGCCTGTTCATATCCTTTGACCATTTATCAATTAGGGAATGATTTGTATTCTTATAGATTTGACTCAATTCTCTATATATTTTAGAAATGAATCCTTTGTCAGAGACATAGATTGTAAAAATTCTTTCCCAATTTCCCACGTCCCTCTTGATCTTGGTTACATTGGTTTTGTTTGTACAGAAGCTTTTCAATTTAATGTAATCAAAATTATCCATTTTGCATTTTATAATGCTCTCTTATTCCTGTATGGTCCTAAAGTTTTCCCTTCTCCACAGATCTGACAGGTAAACTATTCCCTGCTTTCCCAGAATGCTTACAGTATCATCCTTTATACTGATTTTATTTGTTGAACAATATCAAGTCATTTTTAGGTCTTTAGCTTTGTAATTTTTTACTAGCAAATGTCATTTTCCCTACATTCTTATTTTTATTTCATTATTTATTTTGCAACTCTAGGCCTTTTTCCACCTCCAAATAATCTGTTATTATTTTATGTAGCTCTATAAAGTATAATTTCAGTTGAGTCTGACTCTTTGTGACCCCATTTGGGATATTCTTTGCAAAAATACTAGAGTGGTTTGCCATTTCCTTTTCCAATTAATTTTATAGATGAGGAAACTGAGGCAAACCTTGTTAACTAACTTGCTCCAGGTCACATAGCTAGTGACTCTCTGAGACCAGCTTTGAACTCAGGAACATAAGTCTTCCTGACTCTGGGTTCCCCACTCTATCCACTCTGCCACCTCTAACAGCAGTATAGCACCTATATGTAAAGTAATTTTAGTATTGTTTTCAACATTTTTATTAATTGCTTGGATAAAGGGATATATGGCATATTCATCAAATTTTCAGATGGCTCAAAGCTAATCCATTTGTTTGACGCTAAGCATTCAAAAACAGATATCTCTATAGGCTACAGTGTGGGACAATCTAATAAAATTAAAATGAATAGATACAAATGTAAAATCTTATACTTGTAGACAAAAAATAAATTAACAAAGAACATAACAAAATGTAACAAAAATGGCTTAACAAAACAAGATGGAGTAGTTGTGACTAGAAAAAATTTGTCTGAAAAAGATATACTGGTTTTAGCATAATTTGAGTCAATAATGTTATATGGTGGCCAGAAAAATTTAAATATTGGATTCCTTTTAGAGAGTCATGAAGTAAGAAGTCAAGATGGTAGAGTATATATTCATAGCTCAGCTCTTTCATCACACCTCCTCCACAAAGATCTAGAAAATATACAAGTCTGAATCCTGATTGGGAAATCCAAGAAAGAGTTATAAGTGAGTAATCTTTTCAGGTCATATTGGAACTGAGAGACATAGAATTCTATAGATACAGGGGGCAGAATTTGGCCTCTAGTGAGCTACCGAGATTATTTTGGTGCCCAAAGCCTAAGGGAAGACTGAGGCAGTGCACCATGGTAGAAAGGAGTTTTGGGGGTCCCTGAACTAGTGCAGGGTATGGGAAGAAGTGCCATCTGACAGTTCTGTTGCTCACATTTCTGTGTCACAGATTCATGGCAAATTGAAGAGGGGACCTTTGTTTAGATGTGATGGAGATGAACAGTCAGGCCCTAACTATATACTGAGTAAGCAACAAGTACAGAAATAAACAGTAGCTATGAGGCTCTTAGCACAGAAGCAGAGCAGAGACTCAATTCCAGACTCTAGCCCAGGTTGAAGTCCATTGTGGTTCCAAGGCAGGAATCTCAAACCAAAGGGGAGTCTACAGCTCTGTCACTCTAAGTATGAAGAGCTTCACAGTGGGCTAATAGTGGCTGAATCCAACAGCAGTCTATTAGAATTCCTAACCAGGAAAACCTAGACAGGCATCTTGCTCAGACCCAAAATCTTTCAACAAGGAATTTGTAGAGCTTAAACCAGAAGGGCAGTCAACTGACTTTGCCCTAGATCACATCACTTTCATAGCACTGAAAACTCACAGGTCTTCAGCCTAAGCTGTCCATGAGATCATAGAATCACATGGCATTTAATACTCCAAGAAAGCTGTAGAAAAAATCTGAGGACAAAAGTTCATCTTAGACCTTCCTCCCAGAAGAGTGCAGAATCTGACCCTAACGTAAAATCCAAAGTTAGTAAATAGGTTGGAATAATGAGCAAACAAATAACAAATCAAAACATACAAGTGTTAGTGCCTTGAGACTTGTGTGAGAGTCCATACTTGTTATTTCAAATTTTGAACTTAATCTGAATTTTTTTGTTCTAGAAATCCCCCCTTTTGATTTTTTTGATTTTTTTTGCTTTTTAGAGGTGGGAAGGCAGGGCAATTGGGGTTAAGTGATTTGCCCAAGGTCACACAAGGCTAGTAGGCTAGTAAGTGTTAAGTGTCTGAGGCCATATTTGAACTCAGGTCCTCCTGACTCCAGGGCCAGTGCTCTCTTCACTGTGCCACCTAGCCACCCTGAAACCTCTCATGTTTTTGGTTGTTTTTTTTTTGTTTGTTTTTTGCTTTTTGGAGGGCAGTTGGGGTTAAGTGACTTGCCCAAAGTCACATGGCTAGTAAGTGTGTCAAGCATCTGAGGCTGGGTTTGAACTCAGGTCCTCCTGACTCCAGGGCCAGTGCTCTATTCACTGCACCACCTAGCTGCCCTGAAACCCATTGTTTTTAAGAAAATTTTCAACGCACTACACTCTTCTTTATGGTCTATGATACAATCAAATTGATCTAATAGCTGTTCCTGATAAAAGGCATTTTATCTACCACCTCTGTGCCTTTGCATTGTCCCATGCCTGAGATCCACTCTCACACTTTAACCTCATAGAATCTCAATTTCTTTGAAAGCCTGGTACAAACATTATTTCTATATGAGGATCTTCCTGTTCCCTTCATCTGTCAGTACCTCTCTTCTACAAAATCAGAAAAAAACTACTTACTTCATATATATTTTGTATCATATGGTGTTTCCTTTGTTATAGAGCAGGAACTGTTTTCAATTTTGTCTTTGTATCCCCCAAACCTAGGACATGCTTTTTTGATTGACTTCACTAAGATGTGAAGACTTCTGCCCTGGACTGCCCTGAATAAAAAGCTCATAAATACTTGTTGATTGATGGAATGAGCCTTAGTTTCCTCATCTTTAAAATGAGGGGATTTAACTACAAGACTTCTAAGGTTCCCTTAATCTATGGTCTTTGGTTCTATGATTTTATAGCTAATAGAGGTTTAGCAGATGTTACTGATGAAGAGTGGATATAGACCACTATGGAAATCCTTTGGTTGTACTTCTTCTGATTACAGCTTTACTGCAAGTAAGGTGGATGTAGTGACATTAATTAATGTTGAAGTCTCATTACATGAAATATTTTGAATTTTGAACATGCTCTGAATTTTTTTGTTAGAAATCTGTTTTTAAGAAAATGTTCAACACAAATGAGATATTTGGTTCTTATTGAAACTGATTTTTAGGGAGTTTAACATATAAAAATGTACTAAAATATCTTGATATGCCTTAAATGTAGAGTAAATATGATAATTTCCAATGGGATCATATCTTATACGTTGTTAGGTGCAAAGTTGTTTCATTTCAACCTTAACAATATCATGCATCTGCCCAATTTCCATCACTCATGTCTATTACCTTGGTTGAAGTCTGCATCCCTTCTGGGTAGCAGTAGCCTCCTAATGTATCTTCCTGTCTCAAGTCTCTCTCTTCTTCAATCTATACAACCACCAAAATGATTTTCCAATAGCAAAGTTTTGTTCATGTACTACTTAATAAAATGCAGGGACTGTTTGACCTATGAAGTCCTTCATAACCTGCTGTCGACTGACCTTTCCAACTTTGTTATACATTATTCTAGCACTTTAGTTACTATCCTGCTGGAAAGCTTTGTACTGAACTGAAGGATGGGAAAGGAGGGAAGGAGCAAAGCAAAGAGTAAGGCAGCAGTAGTCAGGATCAGAGTGGCAGCAGGGCTAGTTATGGTGTCATGATCTCCCATATATAAGGAGAAGGAGGGAGAAAAAGGGAGTGATGGTGAGAAATATATAGCTACTGTAATATATAGCCTTTGTGGCTAAACATCTGATCACATGGAGATTCCTGTGTGAAAGGTGTCTTGACTGTTCTCTCTCTGAGAAATGCAAGGAATTTCCAGAAAAGTTTCTCTAACATCTATCCTCCCCATGCCTAATTTTTACCACATTTTTACATGATTTATTTCTCTGTATTTCCTTAAATTGTGCCTTATTTTCATTTTGGATTTTCCCCTTAACATAAAGATTTATGAATGATCATGAATGCTGTATACTTTACCTTGTTAGAATAACAAGGAGGTTAAGGGCAGATGCAATGGAAAATTGAAATATGCACAGAATTTAAGATAAGTTAGAGATTCTAGCCTCTGGCCAACTGAAAATTATGTCTTCAGGGGACATGAGCTATTATAATTTTGTTGATAAATACAATTACTAATTTTTCCTTTTTTAAAGCGCAGCTAGGTGATATAGCAGATAGAGCACTGGGCCTGGAGTCAGGAATACCCATCTTCATGAGTTTAAATCCAGCCTTAGATACTTACTGGCTATGTGACCCTGGGCAAGTCAACCTCATTTGCTTCAGTTTCCTCATGAGTTGGAGAAATGAGCTGTAGAAGGATATGGGCAATCACTCTAGTGTCTTTGCCAAGAAAACCCCAAAAGGAGTCACAAAGAATTAGACATGAGTGAACAACAACCTTTCATAAACTCTCTAAATTAACAAAGGAAAGAATACATTCACTTTCACACTGAACTGTGTCATTGGCCAGTGTAGGTAAGAGAGGGTGAGTTCTCCCCATGGACTTTCATTTGTTTAGGTTCATCAATCAATCAATTACTATTATTAAGATCCCACTATTTGGTCTGACTTGTGATTTACTTGGGGGTAAGGAATGGAATAAGGGAGGGAACTCCAAACTAATGCATATCTCCAAATATTTTTCAACTTGCAGTTTTAGAAAGTTGCTTGGGACACAGAGAGTTTAAATGCTTTGCCCAGAATCACAGAGCCAGTATGTGTCAGAGGCAGGATTTTAGCCCAGATCTTTCTGGTTCTAAGGCTAATTCTCTATCTGAAAGAAAGACCACTCAAGTCCCTGCCCTCCATTAAAAGGGGGTGTATCACACCCCAATTATTTTTTGCCACTTTTTTTGTAAAAGAAGGGGATGTGTAGGCAAATAAAAGAAATGTAGAATATGATACAAGAAAAAATGTAATTGAAAATCATAGCCATTAATGTGAAAGGGATAAATTCACCCATAAAACAGGAGAGTAGAAGAACAGATTAAGAAAGCAAAATCCAAAAACATATTGTTAAGAAAAAACACATTTGAAGCAAAATAATTTACCCAGAGTTAAGCTGAGGGGCTAGAGAAGAATTTGTTATGCCTCAGGTGAATTCAAAAAACCTGAAGCGGCATTATAATTTTAGTCAGGTCCATAGCAACATTAAACATGGCTAAAAGACATAAGCAGTGAAATTACATAATGCTTAAAGATACTATAGATAATGAAATAGTATTTGTACTAGATATAAAGGCATCACATTGTGTAGCATTTAAATGCCTAAAAGTCAAGTTGAATTGCAGAGAAAAACAGATAGCAAAATGATAATTGCTAAGAACTTATATATTCTTCTTTCAGACTTAAATATATCTATCCAAAACAGACAGCATTTAAATACCTGAAATAGAATTCTTAAAAAGTTAGATGGAAATTACAAATAGGAATTAAAAGAAATGTACTTATTTCTAAGGGGCTAAAATTGATAATGTATAAGGGAATGAAAAGATCACAAATAAATGCAGAAAAACCAGAGATATTAAACAAATCCTTTAAAGACCACAGAACAATTTGACCCCCCAACAAATCTTATTTGAAAAAAGGTTCACATTTAAATGTAGATTAAGTGACATAATCCTAAAGAACACATAAATTATAGAAAAAATTATAACAACAATTTTATTAAATAAAATAATAATGAGACAACACACTAAAACTTTTGGAATGCAGTTAAAGCAGATCATATGAGAAAATATCTATCTCTAAATACATTCATCAACTCCTTAAAAGAGAGAAGCAAAAGATAAATAAACTGAGAATGCAACTAAAAAAATAAATGACAACCTAGAAAGGCAACAAATAAGAAAGCACAAAGGAGCACAAAAATATAAAATTTGAAAATAAGAGATAAAATAGAAATAAACCCTAAAATATTGAATCAGTGAATAAAACTAGGAATTAAAGATTAAAAAATTGTCAAATAGCTAAATTTAATAAAACAGATAATATGTAATTTGATAAAAAAGAGAAGAACCAAATTGCCAATTTAAAAATCTGAAAGGAAAACAAAATCAGAGCAGATAAAGAGAGAATAAAGGAAAATGTTCCTAATATAGATGAATACTTACATATCAAAAATAGAAAATATCCAGAATAAAAGAACAAAAATGGACTAATTAAAAATTCAATCTCAGAACAAGAAATTGAACACACCCTAAAGAAATGCAATTAAAATAACAAAAATAAAATAAAATAAGAAAATAGTCATTCTCATGTAACTCACAATTAGAGGAGATAAAATGCAAATACGTATGTATAAACAAGACATGTATTATGAATATACACATACATATATTATATAGCATATATAGTTAATAAAGTGAAGCAAATCTTAGAGGAGAAACACTAGTACTAAGGGCGATTGGGAAAAGCTTCTTTCAAAGTTGATTTACTTTCAACATGCTATTGTATAAATTTTTCATTTGATTTTTCATTTTACTCTGCATCAATTCTTATAAGTCTGCTCTGAAATCTCCTCTTTTATCATTTCTTAAAGTACAATAGTATTCAAGTACATTCACATTTCATAAGACATCAACAAACAGTTATTAAACATCTATTATATGTCAGGAACTGTATTAAGTTATGAAAAGATAAAGAAAAAAAAAGACTGCCATCAAGGAGCTCACTCTCTAATGGTGGAAACTACAGGAAGAAAAATACAAGATATATACAGGACAAAATGGAGACAATCTCAGAGGGAACACACTTACAATTGTGTGTGTGGGGGCAATTAATTTTCTTTGCAGAAGGTGGGGCTTTTGTTGAGACTTGGAGGAAGCCAGGAGAGCCAGGAGACAGAAGTGAAGAGGGAAAATATTTCAAGCATGAGGGAGAGTCAGTGATAATGCATGGTGTTGGGAGGTGAAATGTCATATGCAAGGAACAGAAAGGAGCCTAATATCCTTGGATCATAGAATTCTCAGAGGGGAGTAATGTGTAAGAAGGCTGGAAGGGTAAGAAGGGGCCAGGTTAATGAAGTGCTGACAAATTCCTAATATGAAACAAATATGGTTCATGGGCCAAAAGAAATTCAATGAAACTATAGATCAATACATCTAATGCAAATATCAAATAAAATATTAGCAAAGATTCTATAACAATGAGGTCAAAAGATTATCCTTTAAATTTATAATAGGAATGATCATGTGGGGCAAATCTAGGAAAACTATAAATCATAAAAATGTAAAAATACACCACATGATTACATCAATAGATCCAGAAGAAAAAAAAACAAACTTTGGTTAAAACCCAACATTGATATATTGCAAAATATTCAAGAACATAGGAAAATGTAAACCTATATTGTGTAAAATGTGAATAATAAAAGCAGATTGTAGTGAGGCTCAAATATGATATGTATACAGTGCTTTTCAAATCTTAAAGTATTATATAAGTGCTAGTGTTGTTGTTATTATACAGACCTTTCCTCAAAATTATAAATTGTATCTTTAAAAACTCAAGGACTAGCATTAGTTGAATGAAGAAACACTTGAGATGCTATCTGCATCTAGAGAAAGGACTGATAGGTAGAAGTATGTATAGAATGATTATGTATACTATATGATACTTGCCCACACACACTCACATCCACACTCCCTACCACCCCCCCCACTCTCTCTCTCTCTCTCTCTCTCTCTCTCTCTCTCTCTCTCTCTCTCTCTCACACACACACACACACACACATTTATGTATAATGGTAGTCATCTCTGGGGCAGGTTGGGGAGGGAAGAAAAAAAGGGGAGAAAAGAAATTTACATGATAACTTTATTATATATTTAAAAGGAACACCAAGTTGTACATAATAGATTTGTCATCTCATGTGCAATTATCTTTTTAAAAAGTCTACCATCTGGGGTGGCTAGGTCGTGCAGTGAATAGAGCACTGGCCCTGGAGTCAGGAGGACCTAAGTTCAAATCTGGCCTCAGACACTTAACACAAAAAACTAGCTGTGTAACCTTGGGCAAGTCACTTAACCCCAATTGCCCTACCTTCCCCCTCCAAAAAGCAAAAAAAAAAGTCTAGTGTCTTATTGAAATGTTGTTTTATGTCATATATTGAAAATAAAATAAATTAGATAAAAATATTTATGATCATATATTTGTTAAATATAGTTATCTTTGTTATTTAAAAAAAACACTTGAAGCACTTCTTTTTAATGAGGAATAAAGCAAGAATGTCATTGTAACTACTGTTACTTAATATAGTTTGAGAAATGGTAGATATAGAAATAAGATGAGAAGATGAAATTCAGGAAATATGCATAGACAAAGAGAAAAAGGATCGCTACTCATAATGATTATTTTCTAGAGCAGCCTAGGAATCCATCAAAATAATTAAATAATACAGTGAAGCAGCAGATTATAAAATACACCAAAATCTCTGTATAGGTTTATATAGATAGGCTTTCTATGTATTACTGGGAAAAAAATAACCCAACAAGAAAAGATAGAAAAAGGAATTCCATTTAAAGAAAATACAGAATGCATAGAGCATTTGGGAATTCTTCTACCATGATATACCCAGGAGTTACATAAATACTTTTGGCTAAGAGTCCATAAGCATTTATTAAACTCTTAACTATATATCAGAAATTGTGCGGAGATAAAAAGAATGACAACATATGGTCCCTGCCCTCAAGAATGCCCTCCATTATAATGGAGGAGGCAACATGCAAAAACCAAAGAAACAACAAACCTGTACATACAAGATCCATACAGTATAAGTGGAAAGTAGACTCAGAGGGAAGCGCTAGCAGTGGGTGGTTGAAGGAGGATGCTAGTGGGGCCAAGGGTGGAGAGAACTGGGACAAGTCTTCTGCAGAAGGTAGGGTGTGAGAGTAGTCTTGAAAGAAGCCCAAATTATGTAACAAGACCTAGAAACAACTGAACAAAGTGTTGTAGTGTTTAATTAATCCAGATACATTAACAACTGTGATAAGGACTCCCTATTTGATAAAAATTTCTGGGAAAACTTAAAAGCACTCTGGCATAGGTTGAGACTATATACTACCAAAAACTCCAAATGGATATATGACAAACACACTAGAAAATGAAGGATGAATGAAAGATTTTTCACAACTATGGTTGTGAGAGAATTCTTACTGAGCAAGTAACAAAGATGATAATAAAAGATAAAATGAATATTTATTACTAAAAATTGAAGAGCTTTTACACAAGCAAAATAAATACCATGAGAATCAGAAGGGAAATAATTAATTTGGCAAAATCTTCACTGGAAATTATTTGATAAAGGTCTATATATTAATATATCTTTTATTATGAGAATCAAATGTGTTTTGATAGTGGAAATGATGGTGGAGTAAGGAAGCAATATAGCTTAGCTCTATCCAACAACTACTCCAACAAAGATGAAGAGAACAAGATTGGAGGAAAAATTGGGAGGAGAAATGAGAAGGATGCAGGAAAAGTATGAAATGAGAGTCAACAGCCTGACTGAGGAAAATAACACCTTAAAAAGTAGACTGACTCAAATGGCAAAAAAGGCTTGGGACGGCACTGAGGGGAAGAATGCCTTAAAAACCCAAATTTGCCAGATGGAAAAAGAATCTCAAAAGCTCACTGAGGAGATTAATTCCTTCAGAATTAGACTGGAGTAAATGGAAGCTAGTGACTTTATGAGAAATCAAGATGCTGTTAAACAGATCCAAGCAATTGAAAGAATAGAAAGCAATGTGAAATATCTCATGGGAAAAACCACTGACCTGGAAAAAAGATCCAGGAGAGATAATTTTAAAATTATTGGACTGTCCAAAAGCCATGATCAAAGAAAGAACCTAGAAATCATCCTTCAAGAAGTTCTCAAGGAAACTTGCCCTAATGTTTTAGACCCAGAGGGGGAAATAGAGGTTGAAAGAATCCACAGATCACCTCCTGAAAAAGATCCCCAAAAGAAAACTCCTAGGAATATTGTAGCCACGTTCCAGAATTCCCAGATCAAGGAGAAAGTACTACAAGCAGCCAGGAATAAACAATTTCAATATTGTGGAAACAATCAGAATAGCACAGGACCTGGCAGATTCTACACTGAGGGATCAAAGGGCATGGAATATGATATTCTGGAGGTCAAAGGACCTGGGATTAAAATCAAGAATTACCTACCCAGCAAAACTGAGTATCTTGTTTCAGGGGATAATATGGTCATTCAGTGGAGCAGAGGACTTTCAAGCATTCTTGAGGAAAAAACCAGAGTTGAATAGAAAATTTGACATTCAGACACAAGAAGCAAGAGGTGCTTGAGAAGTAAACAGGGAAAAGAAATCAAAAGGAACTTATCAAAGTTGAACTATTTACTTTCCTGCATGGAAAAACAATAACTGTAACTGATGAAACCTTTCTCAGTATGAAAATAATTGAAGAAGGGTATATGGGCATATGAATACATATGTAAATGTGTGTATATATGTTTACAGTTATACATGGATAGAGGGCACAGGTTGAATTTCTGGGAAGAGATGATACTTAAGGGGTGAAGTTATGAGGTGAGAGAGGAAAGTGGCAAGAGGAGATGGGGAGAGACAGAGTAGGGTAAACTATGTCATGTAGAAGAAGCAAAGGGAAGTGGCTGCAGGGGAGGGGAAGAACAGGAAGCCAAAAGGCAAAACCATATTCTCATTGAATCTGGCTCAGGGAGAGAATGACATACATACTAAATGGGATATCTCACCCTGCTGGAGAGTAGGGGGAAGGGGAATGAGAGAGGGGGTGATGGAGGGGAGGGCATTCTGGGGGCAGAGAAGGTTGGAAGTACCCACTATGGAAGAGAGACAGGATCAAAGTAGGGAATGGACCAGGTGGGGGGGGTGGGATGGGTGGGAGAGAAATATAGCCAGTCTTTTACAATATATCTACTATGGTAATGTTTGCATAGCTATATATGTACAACACATACTGAATTGCTTATCTTCCCAGTGGGAGTGGGTGACAAGGGACGAAGGGAATGGATCTGGAATTTGAAGTTTTAAAATTAAATGTTTCAAATATATATAAATACTATTATTAATACTATTTTGCATGTAATTGGGAGATAAGATGTGCAGGCATTGGGGCACAGAGATTCATTTTGCCCTAATGGAAAAGTCGAAAGGGGTATGGGAGAAGATATGGGAGAGAGCAGATTGGATGAGGGGATATCCTGTGGGACTGTTATTCTGGGTGGTGGGTAGGGGAAAAATGGGGAAAAAAATTGTAACTCAAAATCTGGAGGAAATGAATGATGTAAACCAAAAGTTAATAAAGCATTTGGGAAAAAAAAGAGAAATGGCAACAATAAGACAACATACCAAAACTTTGGGTATTCAGTTAAAATAATCCTTGTTTATGTCTCTAAACAATTTCATCAACAAAAGACAAAGAATAAATTAATGAATCAGGCATGCAAATTTACAAACCAAGTAAATGAATCAATTAAAAAATCAAAACACCAGAATAGAAATTCTAAAAATCAAAGAAAATGAACAAAATTTAAAGTAAAAATTGAAACAGTTTTTGTATCTGTTCTTTAAAAATAACAACAAAATATTATTTTGATTTAAAAAGAATGAAAACTAAATTATGAGTATCAAAAATAAAAAGAATTTCCAACAAATTAGGAAGAAATAAAAGAAGAAAAATTAAAATTATTTTGAACAACTATATAGCAATGAAACTAATAACTTAATGACATAGATAAGTATTTACAAAAATATAGCATCATGTTATATCATGTACTCAGTTAAAAAGAACAGAGGATTTAAATAATTTGTGCTCAGAAAAATAAATTGAAAAAGCTACACATAAACTTTAAAAGCCAAAAATATTTTTTAAAAGGAAAAAATTTCAAAGAATAATTAATTATAATAGAACATAAACTGTTGCAAAAAGATGGGAGAGATCTTACTAAATTGTTTCTATCATGCAAATATGGTTTTCATACTTAAACCCGAAAGAGTCAAAGCCGAGAAAAGAAACAATAAATCAATATCACTAAAGAATACTGATGCAAATGAAAAAAAAGTATTGGCAAAATGACTACAGCAACATTTTAAGAAGATGATACTTTATTACCAAGTTGGATTTATACCAGCAATGCAGAGGTTTTAAACATGAAAACTACAAATACAAATATAAATAAATAGCTACATTAATAACAATAACAATAAAAATCACATTATATCGATAAATGCATAAGAAGCTTTTGAGAAATATATGTGTTACTGTTATAAACACTAAAAATACAGGAGTAAGGGAACTTTTCCTTCATATGGTAAATAGTATATAATATGTGATCCAGAATTACATGTAATGGGTATGGGCTAGAGACCTTTCCAATAAAGTCAGGTGCAAAGCAAGCCTATCCATTATTACCACTATTATTTGATATAGTATTGAAAATACTTTTGCAGGGGCAGCTAGGTGATGCAGTGAATAGAGCACCAGCCCTGGAGTCAGGAGGAACTGAGTTTAAATCTGGCCTCAGACACTTTAACACAAAAACTAGCTGTGTGACCTTGACCAAGTCATTTAACTCCAAATTGCCCTGCCCTCCAAAAAAAAAAAAAGCAAAAAAAATGCTTTTGCAATAAGAGAAGAAAAATAAACTGAGGGAATAAGTATTACAAAACTAGAAATAAAATAATAACTTTTTAACTTACATAGACAATTCTGAAAAGTCAACTAAAATTAATTTTTAAAATCAATAACTTCAGTAAATTGCAGGATATAAAATAAACCCACACAAATATTTAGTCTTTTTATGTATTAACACCAATATTCTGTAGGAAGTGATATAAAAATACCATTTAAAAAATATAATGAGGCAGGTAGGTGGTTCGGTGGATAGAGCATTGACCCCAGAGTCAGAAAGATCTGAGTTCAAATCTGTCCTCAGACATTTACTGTGTGACCTTGGGAAAGTCATTTAACCTCAGTTTTCTAGTATCATTGCCAAGAAAACCCATGGACAATATGGTCCACAGGGTCATGAAGAGTTGGACATGGCTGAACAACTGAAGAACAATAAAGAATGTAAAAACACCCAAAACAAAACACTTGGGAGTCAACTTACTGAGACACATCACAATTGGATTGTCATATATATTATCACAAACTGCTCTATGGAATTAGAGAACATTTCTCTTCTCTTCTCATTTGAGAAGTATTAGTTGCTCATAGGTTATTGAAGACAGCATAATAAAAATGACAATGCTGCTTAAATCAATTTCCGTATTCCGTGCTATACCAGCCAAATTGAGGTAGCTTGTAGCTCAGTGCATTGAGTGTGGTCTGGAGAGGTCAGAGAGACCTGAATTTCAATTCAGCCTCAGACACTTAGTAGATCTGGGACCCTTGGCAATTCATTTCACCTCCATTAGCTATCCCAGTATCCTCAAATGTAAAATGATATTAATAACAACACCTACCTTCTAGGGTTATTGTGAGCATCAAATGAGATAATACTTGTAAACTGCTTAACATAGTGCCCGGTACATAGTAGGTACTATGTGAATGTTAATTCCCTTCTTCCCTCTACCTTCCAAAAACTAGAAAAATAATAGCAAAATTCTTCTGGAGAAACAAAATATTAAGAAAAACAGAACATATTAGGAAAGAGGGGGTGAGGACTAGTAGTATCATATATGAAACCATACTATCTTCATAATATTTTCTAGTATAGCATTTAGAGTACAGTGCAGTAACTTGATTTAGTACTGGTTAAAAAATAGTGGGGTCCATCAGTAGGCAAGATTAGTTTACAGTATACAGAATCAAACAACTATAGGCTAGACCAGTGGTAGGGAAACTGTGACTTCAAAGCCTTGAGGGAGGCCACATGTACCCCATGCCTGGCCTAGACCCACCTACTGGAATGAGGCCTCATCATCTGACCAAAGCTGCCCCAAGAATTGGAAAGCAATCTGGCAGAAATTAGGTTTAGACCAGTAATAACCTACATTATATACCAAGAATAGTTCCAGGAGCTATATGACTTTGATATAAAAGGTTATGTCATAAAGAAATTAGAGGAGTGAGGAAGAATTATCCTTTGTATCTATGGACAGGAGAAAAGCTTTTGAACAAATTCATTTTACAGAGAAAAAATGGACAATTTTGGTTACATAAAATTAAGAAATTTTGTACGAATCAGTGATGCTTAAGTTGGAAGGGAAATGTTTAACTAGAAAAAAATCTTGGCAGGAGATTTCTCTGGTAAAGATGTCATCTTTCTTATATACAAGCACATACACATACACATGCATATATACATGTTTTATATATATGCATATATAATGTCTTTGAGAACCGCCTATTTGACTACTCTTGTTCTTATGTATTTGAATCAGTTCCATATATAATATATATTTATGTATGAACAAATTTATATGTATGCACACATGCTTATAAGCTCCTCATTCTTCTTCACCCCACATATCCCAATGAGCTGTCAAATCCCATCAGTTTTAATTCCACAGTATCTCTGAGATATTGCCTCTTCTCACTACACAGACAGTTACCACTTTGTGCAGGACATTTATCACTTGGAGTGTTACACTAGCCTCCTGAATGGTCTCCTTGTCTCAAGTCATCTCTCCAATCCATCTTCTACATAACTGCTAAGGTAATTTTCCAAAAGTGTTAGTCTACGTCACTCCCCAATTTGCTAAATTCTAATGAATACCTGGAGAACTTGTCTCCTGAGAAATGGAATGAACTCCATCTTTTGGTAGGTCAAGAAAAACTATAGAGCAACTGCAGAGTTATGGCAGATTCTCTGATGAATAATCACCATTTCCTGTGATCTGAAGAGACCTTCAGGGAGCTGTAAAGGAAAGTCGCAGGGAACAGCTATACAGGAACAGGCTAGAGCTATTTTCTGAGAATACTGGAAGCAAGTTACCAAAAAGAACAACATCTTGTAGAGAGATATTGGAAGAATGGAAGAAAGCATGAATGTGGAGAGGACTTCTCTAGGAATAACTTTTGAGGCCTTAAAATTCCTAGAATAATAGCTAGTATTTATTATTGCTATAATTCATATAGTACTTTAAGTTTTGTAGTGTCCTTTACGTATGTTTATTCATTTGATTCTCACCATAATCTTGCATCCTGTTTTATAGATTAGGAAACTGAGACCCACAAAGTTTAAGTGATTTGCCCGAAGTCATACAGCTAATAAGTATCTAAGGCAGGATTTGAACTCAGGTCTCCCAGACTCCAAGTTTTGCACTTTATCCATTGCATTATTTAGCTTCCCTGCTACTACTTGCTTGATATTCATTTTTACTCTCAAGTCAATAAGCCCAAATAGTCTTTGTCCTTAAGAACCAACATTCTACTGAAGGGTGAGGATTATAGATAAGGCATATGCACAGATAGTTATAACAAAGGGTTTGATGGTATTAAAAGAGAGATAAGTAACAACTTGGGGAATTAAGGAAAACAAGGGGAAAGCAAAACCTTTTCTCATCTTAGAAGTAAGATAAGAAATCCAAAGTAGTAGGATTAGTAGGGTTGTGACTGAGGTCATCAGGTCTCTGGTAAAAGGATTGCTTAGTAGGGAAGTTTTTTTTTTCCTCTTAAGGGCTTTGAGAAGGTCCTATATATTTCTGTTAATGTATAAGTAAAATCGTTTATGATTGAGCCTTGCGAGCTTGTGTAATTTTATGGAGAATTGGAGGATATATCCTGGGGGAGAAGTTCCCAAATCAACTCTGTGGGGACAATGAGCTAGAGAAGTAAGAACTCTCAAAAAGGACGACTCTTACTTATTATCCTCAAATTACCTTGCATTTACTTATCTGTATACATGTTCCATCCATACCAGAAGAATAAAAGTTCTTTGAAGGCAGACTGTTTCTTATTCTTCTTTTTATTAAATAACAAGCACTTGTTGAATTGAATTAAATTGACCTCTTCAGCCCTGATGTCGCTCCTGTGCTCCAGTCCCACTTCAGTTTCCTATTGAACTCCATCTCCACTCAAATATTCTATTGCTACCTCAAACTCAATATCTCTAAAATAGATTTTAATGATCCTCTTGCCCAACCTGCCCTTCCTCCTAACTTTTCTTTCTGAATGAATGCCAGGCACTGTTTTAGGCACTGGGGATACAAAATAGAAAGTGAGGTGCAAGGAATTAACTTTCTATTAGAGGGAGATAGCACAGAAAGAAGAATGGTATTCAGGGAAATGACTTTTCATCTGGCAAGGCAGAACGGTGAAAAGTTCTTTAGAGGTTCCTCATTGTTTCTATCCTGGCATTTAAGATCATTTGCAATAAGGTTCCAACCTACCCTTACAGGCTTATTTCATATTACTCCGTTTCATATGTATTACAGTCAAGCCAAACTCTAATTCTACCATTCCTCAAACTTGTGTGATGTTTCTCATCAAAACTTGTGTGGTGCATTCTCACCAATTATCCTTTAATTTCTAGAATGTGCTTCTGCTTCATGGTCCTATTTTGGATTTCTTATCTCACTTCAAAGATGAGAAAAGGTTCCACTTTCTTTGTGTTTTCCTTATTTCTCCAAGCTGTTACTAATCTCTCTTTCAACACCATCAAACCCTTTATTTTAACTATCTATGCATATACCTTATCTATAATCCTCACCCTTCAGTAGAATGTTGGCCCTTAAGGACAAGAACTATTTCAGCTTATTGACTTGAGAATAAAAGAAAAATCAAGCCAGTAGACTTAATGGGTACAACTTAGGAAGATATGCATTAGGGAAAGATACTCTATAACAAATGGAAATCTTCTTTTAGCATTCACTATCTTTTGTTACAGGCTCTTAAGATAATTTTTAAATTTAATTTTTATCATTTAAAATTATCAGTAAATTATTTTACCTTCCTCTCCTCCCCCAAAATGAGCAAAAAAGGAAAGAGAAAAAATGGAACAAAAAGGGAAAAAAGCCAAAAAAAACCCCAAAACACTCAAGCTCTACATTGGTCATGTCTCACTCTATATCTTGAGTTCTCAGATTAACTTTATGTTTACATTGAATAGAAGACTAAGAAATCTATCACAAATTATTTTAATTATTTTTAATGATGATGATAACAATAGCTATCATTTATGTAGTACATTTACCATGCTCTGTTTTATAAATATTATCTCATTTAATCCTCACAGCAACCCTGGGAAGTAGGTGCTATCATGATTCTCACTTTACAAAGGAGGAAACTGAGCATTTAGTAGGTGATTATTATGTGCCAGGTGTTGCACTGAGTATTGGAATACAACGAGAAAGAGAAAACATGTTTATATTTGGGGAAACACTTGACAAAATCATTTATGTCACTTTGTCAATTATAGACATGTACCCTTGATCCCATTTCCTCCTAAATTCTCCAGAAGATTGTTCTATTATCCCCTTTCTTTATTTTATTATTTAAATTATTATTTATTAGCAATAACTAATCTTCAACTTCCCCCTATCCAATAGATTGTTTCCTATTCTCTACAAACACATTCATATCTCCTCCATTCTTTTTTTTTTTTTTAAGCAATTGGGGTTAAGTAACTTGTTCAAGGTTACACAGCTAGTCATTATTTATGTGTGGGTGCTCATTTTCTGAGGCCAGATTTGATCTCGGGTCATCCCAACTCCGAGGCCGGCGCTCTATTCACTGCGCCACCTAGCCACCCCTCTCCTCCATTCTTTAAAAAACTCACTTGATCTATCTAACCTGGTTATATATGACTAGTTATATACCTGTTTCCTCTCCTTTCTTTCATGGCCAAATTGCTTGAGAAAGTCATCTACAATTATTGCCTCTAATTCCTCTCCTTTTTTTCTCTCCTTTCATCCTCTGCAGTCTTGCTTCCAACTTCCTAACTGAACTGGAACTGCTCTCTTTAAAGTTACCCAATGAATAAATGCAATGGCCTTTTATCAGTCCTCATCCTTTTTTTGGCCTTTTCAGCATTTAACAACATTGATCACCCTCTTTTCCTGGATGATCTCTCTTTTCCATGCTTTTGTGACACTGATCTCTTCTAGTTCTCCTCCTACCTATCTGGCCTCTTTTCTCAGTCTCCTTTTCTGGATCTTCATCCTGGTCATGCTGATATCCCCCATAGCCCTCTTCTCTTCTGTCTCTGCATTGTTGCATTTGGTGATATCATTAGCTCCCATGAATTCAATTATTCCTATGCAGATTATTCTTTTTTTTCAGGCCTAACCTTTCTCCTGGCTTCAATTACCCACTCCCAATTGCTTACTGAAATACTCAAATTGGATATCCCATTGACAAACTCAATATGTCCAAAAGAAATCTCATTATTTTCCCTCCAAATCCTCCTCTTTTCCTAACTTCCCTATTACTGGCAATGATAACACCATCCTTCTAGACTCCCAAGCTCACCAACACAGTGCCATCCTTGACTTCTCACTCTCACCTTGTCTATCCAATCTATTGGCAAGTTTTAAAATAATTTCTACCATCACAACATCCCTTGTATACTTTCCCTTCACTCCAGTCACACAGCCACTACCCTGGCTTAGGTCCTTATCACTTCATGTCTAGACTATTGAAATAACTGGCTGGGTAGTCTTGCATCATATCTCCCCCTGTACAATAGTACATTTGCTACTCAGCTACCAAAACAATCTTCCTTAAGTGAAGATGTTGTATACTGCCCATTCCCTCACTCAGTAAACTCCAGTGGCTTGTAATTGCCTCCAGTATTAAACATAAAGTTCCTTATTTGGCATTTAAGACCCTTTACAACCTAACCATTTCCTACCTTTCCAATTCTTCTTATTCTTTTCTTTTTTTTCTTTTTGGAGGGGGAAGGCAGGGTAATTGGGGTTAAGTGACTTGTCCAAGGTCACATAGCTAGTACATGTTAAGTGTCTGAGGCCAGATTTGAACTCAGGTCCTCCTGGCTCCAGGACCAGAGCTCTATTCACTGAACCAGCTAGCCATCCCAAGTCTTCTTATTCTTTATTCCCCTTCAGGCATGCTATTGTCTGACTCTAGTCTTCTTGCATCCCACATGACCTCTATCTCCTGATTGCATTTTCACAGCTGGCCCCCATGCCTATGGGACATCATAATCCTTGAGGATAATGATATCGATGAGATGACCTAGTCTATCCTAATCAATCTGTTAACAAATTTTTATTAAGTACTCAGGAGGAAGAGCCAAGATTTCAGAGTAAGAGAAGGCAGTACAGCCTAGCTTCCCACCAATGTTCTTCCACAAAAATCTAGAAGATGCGACAAAATCTGTACACAGAGCTTTCTGGAGTCCAGAGCCTGAAAGAGGGTCAAGACTGGCATCAGAGCAAGAAAGACCAGGGCAGAAAGAGATCCAATCAGAATTCTTGAACTAGTTCAGGAATAGATGCCCTTTGGCAACTCTGTCACTCACCACCCAGTTCTGGGTCACATCTTCAGGGCAGCAGTCATGAAGATGGGCCTTAGCTGTATACTGAGCAAAGACCAAGTTCCAGAAGTAAAAAGGGAGCTATGTGGCTCTGGTCCCAGGATCAGAGCAGGGACTCAGTCTCCATCCTACTGTGGAAACCTAGAGTGGAATAAAACAAGGTGGGGGTACCAGACCAAAGGGGAGCCTTGTTCAATTGCCCTTAACCTGCAGAGCATCACAGTGGACAAAGTGACTGAGTCCAGCTTCAGTCTATTGAAACTGTCAACCAGGGACAAACTAACTGACCCAAATCTGGTTCCAGAGCTCAGACCAAGTCAATTATCAGACCTCACCCAGCATCACACTATTTTGTGCACTGAAAACTAACAACCCTCAACCGGAGCTGTGAAATCAGCAGAAGGTTGTAAAGAGACAGAAGCTGAGGTGAGAATTTCAACGCCTTCACCCCCACTGCCAAATTGAACATAGATCAACACTCCAAATTCCGAAGTCAAGAAGTAAGAAGAATGAGCAAACAAAAGAACCCTACTGTAAAGAGCTATCATGGTGAGAAGGAAGCTCAACACATAAATTCAGAACAAGAGAATTACTCAAAACCATATGTGAGCTAAGCCTTAAAGAATGCAGCTAGAACACAAGTTCAGCAAAAATTCCTAGAAGAGTAAAAGCAAGAATTTAAAAGGAGCTAAAAATGATTCTAAAAACAAATGAGAGCTGTAGAAAAAATGTGAAAAGAAATGATAGCGAAGAAAGATGAAAAATAATTAACACCTTGGAATTAGAGATACAAAATCTTTTTGTTTTTGTCTCTTTTTTGGAGGGGGGGAAGGCAGGGCAATTGGAGTTAAGTGACTTGCCCAAGGTCACACAGCTAGTAAATGTTAAGTGTCCGAGGCCAGATTTGAACTCAGGTCCTCCTGTCTCCAAGGCCAATGTTCTATTCACTGCACCACCTAGCTGCCCTGAGACACAAAATCTTGAAAAAGAAAATAACTCCTTGAAATTCAGAACTGACCAAATAGAAGCTAATAATTCCATGAGACTTCAAGAAATAATAAAACAGGCAAAAGTTTGCAAAAAAGATAAGCAAGATGAGAAAATAGATGAAAACATTCCAATAAGGGAGCCAATCATGAAAATAACTAGAAGCATATAAAACACACATACATATAATATATATATATATGTATATGTACATATTAGATAGAAAAATATCTCACTCTATATGTGAAAGGTGAGTATATAGATATATATGTGGGTATATAATATATTACACATATTCTATATAAACACTCATTTGTGGAGTATGCAGGAAGGGGTAATATTGATGGAAAATAAGCTGTTTTCTTTATAGGAATTTAGCACCCTTTTAGTTGGCATACAGTAGTCCTCAACCAAGCAGCACTAAACTGACTATATATACACATACACGCATACATATATATGTATATATGCATATATACACATATATCTATATATCTATGAAGAGAGAGAGAGAGAGAGAGAGAGAGAGAGAGAGAGAGAGAGAAACAGAGAGAGACAGAGAGAGAAGAAAGCAATAGTAGCTGAAAGAATTGGAAAAGATGTCCTGAAGACAATGAAATTTGAACTTGGTCTTGAAGGAAATCAAGGAAGTTAAGAGGCAGAGATAAGGAAGGAGAGAATTCTGGGAATGCATAAGAGATAGAGGAAAAAAGTCACATTGAGAGATGATGCGTCATATGCAAAAAACAGCAACTAGGTCATTCTGGCTAGATAATAGAGTATGTTGAGTTTCTACTATATGAATGGAAAAGGAGGAAGGGACCAACCTCTGAATAGTTTCAAATGACAGAGAAATTTATATTTGATTCTGGAAGCAATAGGGAGTCACTGGAATTACTTAATAGAAGGAGGGAGCGATGTATTTTGGAATGCTTTGGGAGCCGAGTGGAGAATAGCTTGTGATGGAAAGATTACAGGTAGGGAGATCAACTAGAAAGCTATTTCAATAGTCCATATGAGAGGCAATAAATGTGCAAACTAAGGTGGTGGCTATGTGAATAGAGGGGAATTTATATGAGATCTTTTGTGAAATTAGACACATGATTTTGCAACAGATGGCATAGGTGGTGTGAATGAGAGTGAAGATGGTGACACCAAGATTGCTTCTGAGTTAATGGGAGGATGGTAGTGCCCCGGAAAAGAGTAGGAAAATTTAGAGGAAAGATAATATATTGTTTTAGATATGCTGAGTTTGAGATTTCTTTGGGACATCCAGCTAGTCAGCCAGCCAGTCAATAGACATCTAGTTGGAAATTCCAATAGGTAGTTGGTAGTGAGGGACTAGCGCTCAGGAGAGACTAAGCCTAGATTTTTAGACTCAGGAATGATTTTCATTGAGATGATAAATGAACACATTAGAGCTGATGAGATACCCAAGTGAACAGTATGGAGGGAAAAAAGAAGAGGCCCCAGGATGGAGCCTTAGAAGACATCAACAATTAGTGGATGCATCCTGAATCCATCAAAAGAGTCTGAGAAGAAAGAGTCAGACTGGTAATATTTGTAGGAAAGAGCTGCCTCACAAAATCAGAGAGGAGAAAGTATATTTAAACAGAGAAGATGTTCAACAATGTCAAATGCTGCAGAGGGGTAAAGAAGGATTTTATATTTGATCCTGGAAGAAATAGGGAGCCATTCAAATTAACTGGAGTTGGTGACCTTTAGTTAATTTGTGATTTTTGGTGATTTTTGCAGTGTACCTTCATTGTCTACTGTTTAAATGGCCTTTCTTCAAGGCAGGCTAGCAATATCTAGTAAGACATTGAATGACAGCTGACCCTAATAAATGTCAGTTACCTTTAGCATTTCATATTCAAGCTGAGTTTAGTCCTCCAGACATTCATTACATTCATGTATAAATTAATACAAACTCACATCACTAATTTGATTAACCTGTTGCAAATAAAAGCAGAAGACCACTTCATTTGGGACTGTTTAAAAAATTACTTTGTTTACCATTCCCTTTTTATTTTTCTTCTATAACTTTAGCAGTCTTTATTTACTATCTGTAATTATTCCTTTACCTCACTTGGCATTAACATATTATGTGAAATCTTGTAGAACTTAGGTCAAAGACAATTTATTTTTTTCCTTCTATTTATATTCCTTCCCCCTACTTGGAAAGAATATTGAATAAAATTGAATAAAATATTGAAAACAATTCCAGTTGGATGTGTACATGAGGAAGTCAGGTTGCACACAGAAGCTGGAGAATCTATGTTTAAGTCCTGACTGCCACTGAACTACCCATATGACATCAGGTCAGTCATTTAGCCTTTCTAGGCCTTAGTTTCTTCATTTGTAAAATGACGGGGTAGCTGATTTTTTGAGAGAACTTTAGTTCTAGAGTCAGCAACTGGCTCTTGCAGAGGGAGATTTCCTTTACAATACACTTTTAAAAGAAGAAAAGAGGAATGCCAATAAAATTGCTCTATACTTGCAGAGTTAAAGTCATTTCATGATTGTCCAGGAGATCTGGACTGTGCCAACCCTCCATTATACTTTTGTGAGTTACTTCGACAGTATGTAGGTCTGATGTGAATGTGAATGTTGAGTTCAGCAGATCCATAGACTATCTTTGTTTTCTGGAGAGAGTCTAATGGACTATTTCAGTGTTTTATGTTTTTTCCCATTTATTTATATCTTCTGGTGAGTCATTTGCATCATACATTTTCTGTAGTAAAATACATTTTTGGCAAATAGGCCAAGAATAACACAAGATATACCAAGTCTGTGATTTTCTTGAAAGTTCCAGGTAGGGGGAAGCTAGGTGGTGCAGCGAATAGAGCACTGGCCCTGGAGTCAGGAGGACCTGAGTTCAAATCTGGCCTCAGACACTTAACACAAAAACTAGCCATGTGACCTTGGGGAAGTCAAATAACCCCAATTGCCCTACCTTCCCACCTCCAAAAAAAAAAAAAATAGAAAATTCCAGGTAGTATCCCATTGAGCAAAAGTGAGAATACTGACATGTTTGGGATAAAGTCCCTCTGAGTCCAGAATCTTGGTGGGGGGAGGGTGTGGGACATTGATAACTTCTCAATTTTGTGTCTTCCCTATCTCCTAGCATAGTACCCTGAACAAGTAAATACTTAATAAATTTTTGCTGAATTAGACTGCACTTAATTGCTATTAAAGAACTCTAGTCCCATAGATGAAACATAATGTAGGGCTGTATACAATTAATTATGAAAAAAGAGGTATGTCAGTATTTGTGCGCCCATGTCAATCATTAGAGCTATAGGAGTTCGGAGAAGGAGGAAAATATTGAAGGCTGGAAAAGTTGAGGAAGGCTTCATGGATGATGGTACTTTTTAAGCCTGAAATGAAGGATAGGTAAGATAACAACGTAGTTTCTTTCTGGCCTGTCTGCAAATGAAAGCCAAATGTGTTCAGTGTACCTACTCATTAGCATGTTATACAAGTGTATGTAGGATGGCTGGAGCTGCCTGTCTGTCTTGTGGATTACATGGCCCTACCTATCCTGAAGGATTTATATCTGTCACATCTATGACTGCTTGTCCTCAACTGATCTATGTTGGTAATGCATTGTAAGGTGACTGACCAATATTGATCCCAGGTGTTTCTGAAATTTAAGAGACCTTATGTGGAAACCAACAGGCAGCTTGTATGGAGGTGGTTTACTCTGGGGAATAAAAGGGAGGACACCATTTTAGCTGGTGGGTCATTCCTGAGTTCAGGCTTTTACCCAACTTGAGATGCAATTGGTCAGCATAGTCTAAGAGCAGGTCTGAGCCCTTGGAGTTTGACTGAACCAAAGAACGGTAGTCCCAAAATCTGACAGTCTCTGTGACCTACAATTGCAGCTTCCCTATGTTTTACTTAAATACCAATTAGCAAATATGTTTGTATTGGACAATATACTACAGAGACCTTGCTTCTCTGGTGAATTAACAAGGTGAATCTAGAACCCTGTAGAAACAAACAAAAGAAAATTTAAAACTGTAACAGCTATAGCCTGTTCTTCCTTCTATTTATAATTGCAATATGATTGTGACCTTTTAAAAATAAAATTTAAGTGAACAGTAAAGTCGGTGATATTTTGGGGTTTTGATAACAATTCTGATTTTGGATGTTCCCTTTGCATCTTTGAAACAGGATATTTGAAGGAATCTGTCCATGTTTCTTCAAGAGTGCCGTATATTTCTAGTGCTCTGTTTATACAAGAAAGAATCTGTCAAGTTTAAAAATAAAAAGAAATGAGAGAAAGAAATAGTAGAGTCCAGAAACATAGCTTAGTGATAGGTCCCAGAGAACCAAACAGACACTTAAAACTTTTAGTATAATAAATGCTTTTTCATTTATTCATTCATTCAAAGCTGCTTTTTAGAAAAAAAAAAACACCTGGTTCTATCATCATAGACTCATGGAATTGTAAAATTGGAAGAGAGTTTAGAGGTCATCTGGTATGAAACCCTCTCCAAAGCATAAATTCAAGTTAAAGTATTCCTGGCAAGAATCCATTCAGCCTTAAGGTGAATGATGAAAAATTCTCCACCAGCCTGCTGCCCCCAAGTTATCTCGTTTCATTTTTTTGGTAACTTTAATTGCTGAGACTTTTTCTTTACATAGATATGAGATCGGTTTCCCTGTAACTTCCATCCTTTCATCCAAATTTGGACTTCTGAGTGCAAGTGGAAAAAAATATCTAAGTCCTCTTCCACGTATGACCCTTCAAATATTTGAAGATTACTATCATATCCTTTGTGTCATCCCCTGGCTCTCACTCCCCAGTTACTTCAATTGATCTTCAATTGTCATAATCTTTATATGGTACTAACAACTTCCTTCATCATCCTGATGACCTTCATCTAGAAATACTACAGCTTGTCCATTCTAGAATGTGCCTAGAACTGGAGACTACTTTAGGATGCAGTTTATCACCTTTCTCATTTTAGAAGCTAAGATAAACATTTATTAAGCACTTACTATGTGTTGGGCATTGTGCATTCTCACAAAGACCTTCTAAGAGAGGTACTATTATTACTGACATTTATAGTTAGAGAAACTGAAGCAGATAGCAGTTAAGTGCCTATGGTCACACAGTAAGTGCCTCAAGGCAGACTTGAACTCAGGTCTTCCCAACTCTAGGCTCAGAGATCTATCTACTGTGCTACCTATATTCCTAGACTTTGATTAATGTAACCCCAGACTGCCTTAACTATTTTTTTAAGTTAACCTATCACCTCATTGGCTTATATTACTTAGATATCTCCTCATTTCTCATCTGACTGTACCACTTTGAGAATTTGTTCACTGATTTCTCCACCTGAGACAAACTCATCACCCTTTAAGATCTCATCAGCCTTGGTACTCCATCTTTGTTTCTTTGATTAGAAAGTGGAGCCATGAACTCTAAATTTTCATTTCAAGAAATGGCTTAGCTCAGATATCTCTTCATTTCTCACCTGACTACACTGCTTTAGGACTTCTCTGACTTTCCCACCATATTCCCATGTTGGATACCTTTTCCATTTGTGTCTTGTCTTCCCACACTTAGATTGCAAGCTCCTTGAGATCAGGGACTATCTTTTTTATATTTGTATCCCCAGTGCTAAGCATGTAGTTAAGTGCTTAATAAATAGTTACTGACTCTTGACAATTGTAGGGATATTAAGATTCTATATTTTAAAATGTTATCAAAATGGTTGTTATCAATTTGCATTTGACCCAGATAGAGTAGAAATTATGGAGAAGGGTTAGTCTCCATTTGGCACATTTTCCCCAAATTGTATCTCATGTCCTAGATATAGCTGAGCCCTTGGAATTGTTCCTAGCTGTCTTTCTATGGTTCAGAACAGACCATACAACTCCACATGGAAAAGAAGTCTTTTTATGTCTTTTTACTTAGTACCTTATAACTTAAATAAGTTTGGGACTTAGAAGCATGTCAGGTGCTAGACACAACATAAAATGAGAAATTAGTTTTATCTGTTGGGTTTATTGAATTTGTTAGGCAAGAGAGAAATTGAGAAGATAGAATTTTATATTTGTAGAAAGAAAAATGCAGGCATCAGTATTGTCATGCTATAGATGGTCATTTTCAATCCTCACAAAGATACTGAGGCATAGTTAGAATAAGAGCTTTGGTGAGTCTAAATTAGAATTGGATGTGGATTTTCATAGTACTGCTTGCAACAAGGATATGGAACTGTGTTATTAGGAAACTGTGGAGGTCTCTGGGTAAAGAGTAAAAAAGACTTTGCAGGGCTTTTCTCATCTTTGCAATTTGCTACTACAAAATGACAGCAATAGCTTTGGTGTGAAATCTAGTGTGGGAGATTTGAAACAAATATGGGGTCACTTGTGCACAGAATAAGCTCTTAGAAAATATTTTTTGAAATGATTTGAAGGTTATTTCTTTAAATATAATAGCAGCAGCACAAGTCTTATCAATCCCCCCACCTAGGCTTTCCTTTCCTCTATTTTTGTTATGTTTTCACTCTCAGAAGTCATGCCCAGACTGCTGATGGTGTCTACCAAGAAGAGGAGGTTTGGGAATAGGCTCCTGGGAGAGTCAGGGAAGGGAAATGTCTTGGAGAGAGGATGCAGCATTTGTAAACATTCTGTAATTGGTTCCTGATTGCTAACCATGTGATGGATAGCATCTTCTTTAATTGTGTGCATTTGCAGAAATGGAACTGGCAATACCTTCAAAAGAGACCTTCGCTTTGGGATCATTCTTTTTGGTTGCTTCCTCTTGGTTCTACTCATTTGCTAATGTTATATGCTTACAGTCCTGTAAGCCCCCTACTAAGGCTGCTATGTGACTCATGAGGTCAGAAAACTAAATAAGCAGCATTACAACATCCCAATATCCACGATTTGCCATCAGCTTAGCTAAGCAAATAGTGATATTTTTGAGTAATCTTCTGGACTCAGACCACCTGAGCTGTGTTAAGTATTTATGGGAACTTGGAGGGACCAAGGCTGCATCGATTTGAAACTGAGCTAAGTTTGAGCACGTTTGTCCCAAAGAGAGAAGTGGGATAGAGGAGAATGTATTCCTGAAGAACTAGGGTTAAATTTGTACTTTTATTCTTCTTACAGCTTTGAAGTAAATCCCTTGATAAAAGCTAATTGGTGGTTAAATGGTTAAATGGAACTAGGGCACTAGTCACTGTCCTCTCACAGTGTGTGTGACAAACACAGCTGATGTATGAACAGATGTCACTGGAGAAGAGATGCTCAGCCCCTCAGGAACCTGGAATCCTGTGAAACAGATGTAGTGGACCTTGCTCTGGGACAATGAGACCAGAGCAGAACATAAATGCCAAGTAGGTACATACACATCCTGTGGAAAATCTATTTTTTCTTTTGAGTCTTTCTTTGCGGTTTTTTAAAGTTATTTATCCTTATTTCTTGCTCTAGATTTGTAATTATTTGTGACTCTGTTTTCTTTGGTTTTCTCATCTCTCCAATTCTCTGAATTAGTGTTTTGTACCAGGCTAAGCCTGCTCCCTGCTATGGTCTTACTGGTCTTACTCTTGAGTTCTCTGTGTTCCTGTGATGACTTCTACCACACAGGATCAAGTTCCTCTGTATCTTTGAGATCCAGAGTGTTGGATCTTCTGGGATCACACTGGGATCTCAGGACATAATGCTAGGGATCTCAGAGCCCCTTGTCCCTATGATGTTCTAGTATCAGTACTGGTATGACACATTGGTCACTATCTGCTCTAGCCCCCATAACTTCCAAAATCTCCAGTCTGGGCCTTTCTGACTCTACTGGAACTTTTTCAAGGGAGCCCTCTGTTTTTGCTACTTTGAGACACAGAGCCCTGCAGGCTACACATATCTCTGGCCATCTCTCATTTTGTTGTTCAGTGCTCTGTACTGGCTATGGCTTTTCTTTGAGGGTATTGAGGGAAAGGAAGATGTTTTTATTATTCTTGGATTTCTGGGTGACCTTTTACACAGTTCTGGGAATATAAGAAGCCACTCGTAGTTTTTCATTGTTTATTATTATTTGGTCTGGTGGGAACATTTGCTGGAGGGGGGTAGGCAGTCTGCTTCTTATTCAGGCAGTCATTCTAATAGAAGTTCTTTTCAGAACTCAATTAGCATATCTTTAAAATTTAGTAGCTATGTAATCAGGTACATTGATATTTAATATTAGTATTATCTCATTATTAATGAGACCTTTAAATAAGACAGACATGTAATCTTGCTCATGCAGTGATCTGACTACTGCCCTTGCTGTGCTCTCTTATTTATTTGAATTATAATTATGTCCCTCTTTGCCTCAGCACAGTGGTGATGATGATGATGGTGATGATGATGATGATGATGATTTAAAAGCATGAATGGTAACATGATTTTATTGCCTTTCACCCTCCAACCAAGAGTTGGCTTCCAATGATCATCATTTTCTTATATTTAGGAGTCTGGAAAAATATGCAGTTAACAGGGCTAAGAAGCCATGTGAGAGTGAGGTGAGAGCTTGTTCAAGCACATAAGTCTGAGAGTTCCCTTTTTTCCCTTGCGGGGGACTTCCTTTTGTTGGGCAGGTAGGACACTATGAATGGGGAGGCATTATGATCAGGGTGAGATATGTTTTGGCCAGGGAGCTTTGACAGACACTTTTAACCTTAACCTACCCCTTCTTCATCCAGTCAAGCCACTTGTAAACCAAAAGAAGGTAAACAATATCATCACCATAATCAACAACAATAAACCCCAAGCCCCATGAACCCCCTGAGTTCATTCTGCACCCCTCCCTCACATGCTATCCTACTGGTGATGGGGCCACACTAGCAGACCTAAGGACCTGACACAGAGTCACTTTAGAACCCATACCTGCATGCTCTTCCCACACCCCCTTTTCCAGTGCCATAGAGACATGGGATCCAGGCTGTGGAAGTTTTCTCAAGGCTTGACAGCCAGCTTGGCCACAGTCCTGCCACAGCAAAAGTCTGCCAGGAGGCTGCAACCTGGAAGAACCACCACTGCAAAGCTTTGAGCAACTGATATGAGGAAAAACAGGCTCTTAAAATGTTGGCACCAGAAAAGTAGGCTCTGAACTGCCTGTGCTGGGCCAGAGAACAAAAGAACAAAGGGAGTAGGACAGGTCACCAGGAGAAGAAATTGTGTATGTGGGGAACTGTGCAGCATTCCACTAGGCCTTAGGGCAAGAGCACAGCATCCACCTAGGTCAGTTCTGTCCATCCAAAAGTCAGCTGGGGCAGAAACCTTGGCTGGTGAAACATGAATTTCCCAGTGTGGGAGGAGGCTGATACTCTTTGAGATCCAGTCTACAAAGAAATCACAATTAGAGGAGAGTCAGGAAGTGAATAGTAAGGAAAATAAGGGGAGGAAAAAAGTCTGAAAATACCAAAGATTTTAGGAAGAGGAAATCTCAGAAACCTTGAACACAAACACAAATCAGCAAGAAAATCCAGAGATATAATGTGGTCTGGGGCAGCTAGGTGGCCCAGTGAATAGAGTACCTGCCCTGGAGTCAGGAGGACCTGAGTTCAAATCAGGTCTCAGACATTTAACACTAGTTGTGTGACCTTGCACAAGTCACTTAATCCCAATTGCCCTGTCCTTCCCTCTCCAAAAAGAAATAATGTAGTCTCCAGACCTAGAAAGTAAGTGTAGGCATAAATGAATAAATATTGCAAAATAAAGGAATATGACCTAACATTGGATGAGACAGAGAATTCTGTGGAATTTGGGGAGAACATGGAATCGTGACACATTTTTCCTGAGTGATTTAAAAGAAAAATGAGTATCATGAGAGGAGATTTTATGGCCTGCACAGCCAAAAAAACCTGAACAGAATAAAAACATTGGAATCATCAGTAGGAAACCTCACGAAAGAAACAAAAGAGAATAATAGATCGGGCATCCGAATGCACAGAAGTGAAAGATAATATAAAAGAAGAGGAGCAAAACCCAATAACATTAAAAGAAAATATGTTCACTATTAAAGCAAAATATATTGATTTCAAAGACAGGATGTGTAGAGACAATTTAAGGCTCATAGGGCTCCCGAAAGAACATGAAAATCAGGCAAAAATCCAGGAGGGTACCTCAGAAGGGGGGAGGTGAAAGAGAAAGGGGGATAGTGAATAGTGCATGATGTGCCAGAGGAGACATGAAAGGAAGGTGATCTCTGTGGTCTCAGAGAGAGAAGAGACTGCAAGAAAATGGCTGAGGAAAAGGGGGCAGAGAAAGGAAGAAGGGAAATTAATTTCAATTAATGTGAAGAAGGGGAAGGAAAAAGGCCTTGCTTTGGAGGTGAGAGGGGGTTTCACTGATGATTACTTTTATGAGTTAAGGGAGATGAAGACCTTACATAGGATGAGTCCTGGGGGATTTGGTGTCAGAAAAATCTTGTTCTGGGTGGGTGGGGGGTTGGAACCCCTAGGAGAAACTGGCAAATATTATTTTTAAACTGTGTGTGTGTGTGTGTGTGTGTGTGTGTGTCTAAAATGGGTGTGCTACCATGTGGTGGTGTCCTCTCTAACACCAGCACTGTTCTCAGAGTAAGGGACAATGGAAAAGGGGATTCCATCTAGGTAAGCCCCACAAGGCAGTGGCAGAAAGCACTTAAAGGGCAGAGACTAAAATAGATGCCGTGGAAGCATTGTATAAAGGCTACAGAGAAAAGAGAAAGACCAATTAACTATAGGGATTATGAATCAGAGAATGAGAGTCTAGAGTAAATAGATCCTCTCTTGAGAAAAAACTTTTTTGTGAAGAGGCAAAAAAAGAAATAAAAAAAACCAATGAATAGGATGAGATGAAAAGGAGGAGAGAGAGGGGGAATCTACTTGACTAACTGAGATGAAGGAGGGGAAAGAAATATATAATAAGATAAAATCAAGAGAGATAAACTAATACCAAAAGACAAAGAGGAAAGGGATTAACAAATAAGAAGAGGGGATAAGAAATGAGGGGAACAGAGACAGTGGAACAGGGCCACCTTAAAAAAAGTGATATAACTGAAGGAATATAATATCACATTTATAGCAGAAGTGGGAAAATAATAATTAGAAAAATCCAATTTTAAAGAAAGTTGGATGGAGTGGCTAGGTGGCACAGTGAATAGAGCACCAGCCCTGGAGTCAGGAGGACCTGAGTTCAAATCTGGCCTAAGACACTTGACACACTTACTAGCCATGTGACTTTGGGCAAGTCACTTAACCCCAAATGCCCTCCACAAAGCAAAAAAAGGTAGAGGAAAACATAAACTTAACTGTCATAACTTTAAATATGAATGGATTAAGCAATTCAACAAAATGAAAAAAAGTGACAGATTCGATAAGTAAACAAAACCCTGCAATCTGTTGCTTACAAGAAATTTATTTAAAAACAAAGACATACACAAAATAAAACTGAAAGAATAGAAAAAATTTACTATGCATCAAGTGAATCTAAAAAAAAGCAAGTGCAGTCATCATGCTAACAGACAAAGCAAAAATATACATTCAAAAAATAAAAAGGGCTAAATAATAACGAAACTATATTATTTTAAAAGGAACCATAGACAACAAAACCAATATCAGTAATACATTTATGTACTCCAAGTACTTTAGAATCCAAATTCTCAAGAGAAGCATTATGTAACCTCCATGAAGACATAGACAGTAACACAACAATGAGAGGAGTCTTTAATATCCCTCTATCAGTTTTGGATAAATCTAAAAGAAAGATAAAGTAAAAGAAAAATATGGAACTGGATGAATTTCTGGAGAAATATGTTTTTTAAATGTGACAGTAAAAGAATACACGCATTTCTCTGCACCATATGAAACTTTTACAAAAATTCACCATGTACTAGAGCACAGTGATGGTGCAAACAAATGTGAAAGGGCAGAAATAATCAATACATCTTTTATAAACTATAATGGATTAAGAATAGAAATTATTTCAGAAATTACAAATAAAAGATACAGAACCAAATGGAAGCTTAACATTGAAATCATAAATAACAAGTGGTTCAAAGAACAAATCTTAAAAATAATTAATAACTATGTAAAAGAAAATGATGATGATAACACAACATAAGGTAATTTCCGGGACCCAGCTAAAGGATAACTTGAAGGGGGGGAAATAAAATCCTTGTAATCATAAATTAACAAAATAAAAAAAAAGCCAGAAGATTAATGAACTGAATATATATTTTTATTAAAAAAATTTTTTTTTTGCTTTTTGGAGGGCAATTGGGATTAAGTGACTTGCCTAAGGTCACACGGCTATTTTGTGTGTGTGTGTGTGTGTTAAGTGTCTGAGGCTGTATTTGAACTCAGGTCCTGCTGACTCCAGGGCTGGTGCTCTATTCACTGTGCCACCTAGTCACCCCTGGATATATATTTTTAAAAATTAGAAAATAAGCAAACAAATAAAATTCAAATAAGCACATAAGAAGATATGCTAAAAAATTTGAGAAGTAGAGAAATTGAAAACCAAAAAAACCTCATAAAAATGATAAAGAGGATTAAAATCTGGTTCTTTGAAGACTAATAAAACTGATAAACCTTTAGCTAATCTGAATAAAAAGAATAAAATAGAAAACCAAATCAATAAAATAACAAGCAAGCAAGGTAAAACCACAGTAAAACCAGAAGACATAAAAAGAATACAATCATATGCAAACAAAACTAAGACTACAAAAGAAGTAGAGGAATACCTTTAAAAATATGAAATGCCCAAACTATCAAAAGACCAGCTAGAGGGGGTGGAGTCAAGATGGTGGAGTAGAAACAGGACTTCCTGCTCAGCTCCGGCTCCCACCTTCCCCAATTTATGTGAAAGGGGACTCTGAACAAACTTTGGAGCACCAGAACCCACAAAATGACACAGAGAAGCTAACCTCCCACTGAGGACAGCCTGGAAGCCTGGCAGGGAGAGAACAGCACAGCACTCTGGGAGCTGAGCCCAGGCCTGTGAGAGGCAGAGGTTTTAGCCCCAGGGCTGCTGGACCAGCAGCTGGCTGGAGGGACCCAGAACACCAGCAGCTATGGCTTTTCCAGAATTACCAACACATAGATGCCTAGGACAAAGTGAGAGGTCGGTGCCCTATGGACTTTGGGACTGGTTGGGAGAGCAAGTCAGCTTTTTCCCCTGGGGGCAAGAAGCCACTGAGGAGCCAGCCTGCAGCTTGCGCCAAGTTGCCACTTTGCAACTTCAGTTCCTGGCTTGCTAACTGTAGGGGGATCCAGTGATCAGTCTGGGGGGGGGGGTAATCACTCTTGCTTTACCCTTCTTGGTTCTGGATTGTGGTCTGGGGTGGAGCTCTTGGGGTGTGTGACCAGCTTGCCAGAGTGTGTGGAGGCTTCAGAGAGGCCACCTAACTAATACCTCAGCAGTTGAGAAAACCACAGTGTTTGGGACAGAAGCTCCCCTGGCTGGTGGTAGAATCCTACTGTGGCAACAAGCCCAAAAGTCAAGTAATTAAGTGGCAACATGCCTAGGCAAAGGAAACAAAAGAAACAGAAGAATTCAACATTAGACTCCTATTTGGGGGGGAAAGAGGATCAAAGCATGGAACAGGAGGAGGATTGTGAGGTCAGAAATCCTGCACCAAAAGTCCCAAATGAAAATATGAGCTGGTTACAGGCCATAGAGGACCTTAAGAAGCAGATAAGGAGGAGGAGCCAAGATGGCGGAGTAGAAACAGCATTTCCAATGTGCTTTGCCCCACACAAATTTCAAACAATGTGAAAGGGGACTCCAAACAACTTCTGGAACCCCAGCACCCACAGAACAGCACAGAGAAGCTAACCTCCTGCTGAGGACAGCCCAGCAGCCCTGCAGGGAGCAGCCATCACAGTGCTCTGAGAGCAGGTAGCACAGCAAGCTGGGAACCAATAGCGCAGCACGAAGAGCCAAGCCCAGGTCTTCGGTTTTAGCCCCAGGGTGGTCGGGCCTTCAGCCGGCTGGAGGGACCCCAGAACACCAGCAATTGTGGCGATTCCAGAATTATCAGCACAGATATGCCCAGGACAAAGTGAGAGGTCAGTGCCCTATGGACTTTGGGACCAGTATTTGGGGAACTCGTGGCTTCTTTCCCTGGGGGCAAAATGCTGCTGAAGAAACAGCTGCACAGAAGCCATTTTGCAGCATCAGTAGTAGCTCTAGCTCCTGGTCTGTGACCTGTAGGGAGATCCAGCAATCAGTCTGGGGGTTAATCTCTCTTGCTTTAAACTGCCTGGATCTGGATTGTGGTCTGGGGGGGAAGTTTGGGGTGGGTATCCAACTTGCCAGAGTGAGTGGAGGCTTTACAGAGGCCACACAACTGGCAGAAGTTGTGAAGACCCCACGTTTGGGCAGAAGCTCTTCTGTCTGGCGGCAGAGTCCTACTGTGGCAACAAGCCCCAAAATCAAGTAATTAAGTGGCAACATGCCTAGGCAAATGAAACAAAATAAACAGAAAAGTTCAACATTGGACTCCTATTTTAGAGGCAAAGAGGCTCAAAGCATGGAGGGGGACTGTGAGGTCAGAACTCCTGCACCAAAAGCCCCAAATGAAAATACAAGCTGGCTAAAGGCCATAGAGGACCTTAAGAAGCAGATAAGAGAAGTGGGGGAAAATATGGGAAGAAAAATGAAAAAGATGCAAGAAAAGTAAGAAATGACAGTCAACAGCCTGACTGAGGAAAATAACACCTTAAAAAATAGACTAACTCAAATGGCAAAAGAGGCTCAGAAAGGTAATGAGGAGAAGAATGCCTTAAAAAGTCGAATTTGCCAGATGGAAAAAGAATCTCAAAAGCTCACTGAGGAGATTCATTCCTTCAGAGTTAGACTGGAGCAAATGGAAGCTAGTGACTTTATGAGAAATCAAGGTACTATTAAACAGATCCAAACAAATGAAAGAATAGAAGGCAATGTGAAATATCTCATGGGAAAAACCATTGACCTGGAAAATAGATCCAGGAGAGATAATTTAAAAATTATTGGACTACCTGAAAGCCATGATCAAAGAAAGAACCTAGAAATCATCCTTCAAGAAATTCTCAAGGAAAGTTGCCCTGATGTTTTAGACCCAGTGCGGAAGATAGAGGTTGAAAGAATCCACTAATAACCTCCTGAAAAAGGTCCCCAAAAGAAAACTCCCAGGAATATTATAGCCAGGTTCCAGAATCCCCAGATCAAGGAGAAAATACTACAAGCAGCCAGGAAGAAACAATTTCAATATTGTGGAAACACAATCAGAATAGCTCAGGACCTGGCAGCTTCTACACTGATGGATTGAAGGGCATGGAATATTATATTCCAGAGGGCAAAAGAGCTGGGAATGAACCCAAGGGTCACCTACCCAGCAAAACTGAGTATTTTGTTTCAGGGGAAAATATGGTCATTCAGTGGAATGACTTTCAAACATTGTTGAAAAAACCAGAGTTGAATAGAAAATTTGACATTCAGACACAAGAAGCAAGAGATGCCTGAGAAGGTAATCAAGGAAAAGAAATCAAAAGGAACTTATCAAAGTTGAGCTATTTACATTCCTATATGGAAAAACAATAACTGTGACTGATGATATCTTTCTCACTATGAAAATAATGGAAGAAGGGTATATGGTGTCCAGTTTAAAAGAGTAATTAATTTTCCTTTTTTATATTATAAAATATGTATATATTTTATGCATTTCTGATGTTCTAAACTTCTTCTGTGTCATCTGCTGGCCTTTGTGTGTTATCTGCAGCTTCTGCAAAACTCCCCCACAATTTTGATTGAATTTCTTATGCAAACCTTTGAGATATAAAACAGCAATGGAGATAGTCACTAATATGCAAGAGATAACTGTATGTCTCAAGGGAAAATAGCCTTTTCTTACCATTTTCAAGGTAAGATTATTCAATGAAGAATTAAAACTGTTTTATATCTTAAAAAAAAGAAATGGCTGACATTTTTCAAAATGAATTATCCAATTGCTAAGGAGAGCAACAGTATGGCAATAATCCCAGAATTACCTGCTGAATCCTCACTTGCCATCCTCTGCACTTGGACAGTCTGGGTTCCTTGAATTATAAATGGATCCTCTACCCCAACCTCAGTCTTCACATTGAGAACTCCCCCTCATCCAAGGCTAGAAGGCCAGTGGGTAGACAAGGTGCAATCCCTAGCACTGGAGACCAGTGACCCAATCCATTGGCAGAAACATCCTCAATCATTTGTAAACTGGGTAGAACCTTGTTGGAGAGGAGCAAGCCAGCTTCCAAGCCAGACAGATGTACTTATAAGGCCTACCTCTGAAACCTATTGGCTATGGAGCCTTGGGCAAGACACTTGATCTCTCAGAGCTTCAGGGCCCTGAAACCCTTCTTTGCAGGAATGGGGCCCAGGTGCAAGACATGGGCCGGGGCAAGGAGAACCCAGTGTCATTGCCTCTGCTTAAATTACTGGCAGTGGTGACATCACAGAGGTGGGAGTGGGGGGAAGACTAGGGAAGGGTAGAATGGTGCCTTTGAAATCCTATTCTACTAACACTCTCTCCATGTCAGACCTCAAAGCAGGAAGGCACCTGGTCCAAAGGGCTATAGGAAATGGAGAGCAGAGCTCAAGGTTGGAGTCAGCATGCCTGGTGTGATTCTTGGAGCCCCCATCCATTCACAGAATGACAGTGGGAGGCATCTAGGCCTGGGATGGAACAAGCCACTCTTACCCTGGGCTGTCCAGAGCTCTAACCATTTCTTAATTAATTTTCTAATGATGCAATTTTTACCACCCTCTGTATATCATTTTTTCAAATTAAAAGCATTTCTTATACAATGATTTCCCAGATACCATGATAAAAGAAAAATTAGGAGCCTAACAATAAACAATGTTATGGATTTTAAAGGATAACACAAAACTTATTGCCAATCAAATAACATCAATTCAATTGAATGCACTTACGAATCATCTTACATAGAAAATTTATCTATCCATTTGCCATTTTGTACTAGTCACATTCAAAAACCAGTGTGAATAATTTTGAAGAAATTACATTCTTAATTTTCATTCATGCAGTTTCTAATAATATTGCCTTAATACCAAATGTCAAATGCATTTTCCATTAAGATCTGTTCTATCTATAGAGGATCAAACATCACAATTGTCTTAATAGGAGACCCCATTTAAATTTAGTTTTAGAACAAAGACAACCAAGTAAAATCTGGATTTACAATCACGAACAGAATCATTCAAATCTCAATTTCTCCAGAGACCATTAGCTGCCAGCACCTCAAAATTATAGAGACCATGACTTTCAGTTAGTTCATTTCTAATTTTAATTAAAGCCATACAAATTTCAGTCCACCTCATCTCTGTTTAACTGTCATATCACAATCTAACATTCCACTTGATCTCCCCTGTACAAATTTTCTTTTATGGTACTAATTAACTGCAAAACTTTCACGTTTCAAGTTGCATAATCTATTTCTATTTTTTAGGTGACTTTGCTTCTAATACATCTAAACTATTCCTGTTGAATTATTCACAGAGGAAAATGCAGTGGTAAGGTAAATGATCCTCCTAATACTAACAAAATTAATCTACCACCCTCCTGGGTGGAGGGTGCAAAGGAAAAAAGGTCTTAAGTGATATTGGCACATAATCTTAGTCTGAGGGAGCAGAAAATCTCCCCCAAAACATCCATTAAGATATTTCAGCATTTATAAAAACATTCAAACCATAATTTAGAAATTTAAAGTAAAGATATGATATTTCCATAACAAAATTAATCTCTAACTAGTTTATAATGCCAGAAATTTCTACAAATCAAAAAATATATATTTTCTTCCTTTTTCTGTCTATTTTTATCTCTGCAGTCTCACCCTGGTCAGGGTTGAGAAGACAGAGATAGTATCTTGCAGTGTTTTTTTTCTGCCTATTCTAAAACCTTATCTCTCATTGAAAGTCTGATCAAAAGGTCAATGGAAATAAGTCCCTGCTTATTGGAAAGGAGAGTTTAGCATCAGAATTGTAATAATTACAGAAAACTGGGAGAACTGTTTTAGGTATGAAGTTTCATTAATCTTCCTCACACTTCTAAGCTCCCTTTCTGTGATTTTTTTCAGCATTCTTTATGGCTCGGCTGGGTGTTCCCTTTCAAAATCTCCAAGGTAAATACAACATTGGGCACATTAGGAGAACTTCTGAAGTGGAAGCCCCAGTTTTTCCAACTTTACTGCCTGTTCTTATCTCTAATAGTCATGGGAGGTTTGAGGGGAGAAATGTGGTAAGAGAAAGAAAAGGAGAGAAAAAATAAGTTCTGAAGGACTCACCAAATTTTATCCTAGTGTTGTGCTACCCACAGAGTTCTTGGGTCATTGGTCTGAGGTGACTAGTCTGTGGATCAGGGAAGCCAGGATCAATTGAGTCATTCCCTAGGCTAAGACCAAACAAAGTCCCCTAGCTTTCTGTATACACAGAGTACTAGGTCCTAAAATATAATCCAGGGCTTTGATTGTGTTTGACCTGAACACCAAGGTAATCACAAGATTCTCACCATGCCCAATTAGATCCTATTAGATTCCACCCTAGTTTAATCTTGAGATCAGAGACTTACTCCCAGAGAACCTTTAGGCTCCTACTTCTGACACCAAATTGTTAGTTGAGAATAAACCCAAATCTTAAAAAAAATTTAAGTTTATTAAGTTGTGTGGTAGAAAGGAGAGCAAAAAAAAAGGTGTGGTCTGCTCCCCCAACCTCTGTAAGATTTGTACTAGATAGTGTTCAAACAAAGGTACAAGGATGCAACAGATTCACATTAGCAGTTTCCAGATGGGGTACATAGGTTACTTGAGATGTATATCAGCAAGTAATTCCAAACATTTCAGCAAGGTTTAGCAGAGGTACAAAATAAAGATTATTATAATAAAGCTTTTCCTACAGTTTATAAAAATTATTACAATAAGGTTTCTCTCACAGTGGTCATTTCCTAGCCTTGCTGCCCAAGTGGGCACAGAAGGCAGTGAAGTCCTGGGTCAGATCATCCTCTGCATTTCCATCCAGATGAAGTTGACTACAGAATACTACAGTTATGTCCTTAATCTGATGGGTTGAGAATCAGTTAAATTGCTGATGGAAAAGTGCTTATAGAGACTTAGGAGATTAGCCTGATAAACAGTTGTGAACATTAAAGTTTCAATTGAGTGTTACTCTGTTCCTTGTCAGTCTCCTTATCTTGCATTTCCCCTATGATGGGTGATCTCCTAGGACTCCCATAATAAAGACAATTGGTTTGGGGGTGGGGAATCTGTGGCCTTGAAACCACAAGTGGCTCTATAGGTCCTCAAGTGCAGCCCTTTGACTAAATCTAAACTTCATGGAATAAATCCTCTTAATAAAAGGATTTGTTCTATAAAAGTTTAACTCAGTCTAAAGACCTCACCCAAGGACCTAGAAGGCCACATTTGACTTCACCCCTGATATATGTTTGTGATATAGATTTTAGACTGTGATTGGAATTTGCGATAAGCCAGTCCTCTTCTACATTAGTCTGCCAAATTATGGACAAAATGGATGCCCTTGAGAAGAAATCATCAAGTATCAGCATCTAAACTTGTTTACTGAGGGCCTATTAGCTGCTTAATTTTCTTTTTTAAAATTAATTTATTAGTTTAGTTTCAATTAACAAGATTCAATTCCATAGTTCCTTGATTTTCAAATTTCCTTTACTTCCCTCCCCCCTCCCCCCACGACAGCACATAGTACAGTATAGGATCTGAAAATACTTTCATATTAGACATTATTCCAATTACAAAGGTGAATTGTACTAGGTGGGATGAAAGATGGTAAAGAAGAAATAAAACCAAACAATGAAAAGAAAGAGATCATTTAGTTTGCTTCCATCAGGATTCAGGCTCAGTTCTTTCTAGTTATTTCTCTGTATGGCACATTTCTCTCTTTCTTGAGTCTTTCGGGATTGACTTATATCACTGCATTGCTGAGGAGAGTCCAGTCTGTCATAGTTGGTTGTCACAGATATAATATGTCTATGATTGTATACAAAGTTCTTCTGATTCTACTCTTCTCACTCAGCATCAGTTTGTATAAGTCTCTCCAGGTAATTATGAAATCCATCACCTCCTCATTTCTTATAGCACAATAATATTCCATTACATTCATATACCACAACTTGTTTAGCCATTCCCTGATTGATGGGCACCCCTTTAGTTTCCAATTCTTTGTACCCACAAAAAGGACTGCTATAAATATTTTTGTACATATGGGTCTTTTCCCCACTTCTATGATCTCTTTGGGATATAACCCTAGAAGTGGTATTGTTGGGTCAAAGGGTATGAAATTATTTATAGTCCTTTGGGCATAATTCCAGATTGCTCTCCAGAATGGTTGGATAAGTTCACAACTCCACCAGCAATGCATTAGTGTTCCAATTTGTCCACATCCTCTCCAGCATTTGTCACTTTCTTGTTTTGTCATTTTAGCTAATCTGACTGGAGAGATGTGGTATCTCAGAGTTGTTTTGATTTGCATTTCTCTAATCAATAGTGATTTAGAGCACTTCTTCATATGTTTATAGATGTCTTTAATTTCTTTCTCTGAAAACTGCCTGTTCATATCCTTTGACCGTTTAGTTTCTTTTATAATGTGTGATTTTTATCCGATAGATTGGCCTTATTTTGTCTTTGGCCCAGGGAATATGTTGACTTCATAGATGGTGTTGCCACCAATATAGGTAATGGACTACAGCTATCTTCCTCCTTATTATGGATACTGCATCTAAAGGAGGGCAAACTGGGTTTCACTTAGCAAGTGAGTTTATATAGGCTGTCAGGGTCATCAAATTCATCAAAGCCTGAGGAAAGCAGCATCCAAATTTTACTGATTCTTGTGTGGTAGCTGACTGGCTTGCTATCTAGACAGACATTTGAGATAAAAGTAACTTTAATGTAACTGTCATTGACAGGAGAACTTTGAAGTTTCGTAAGAGCCTTGTGATCTTTGACATTTCCCAGGACTCCTAAAATTTCCTTCTAAACTCAAAATGAACAATTCCTTAGGTTATAGGGCCTGGCTCAAAATTTCAGGAAGAGTCAGAAAGTGGGGGTCAAGAAAATGCTGTTTTTCTGTTATTCTGACTGGGCAATAAGAAATATGCCCTTGGTTCCTAGAAGAGGGCTTCTTCATTCAATTTGTAAGCTTTTACTTGTCTAAGCCACTTTTCTTCCCTTTCCTGCACCTGTTTATCTGCTAATCCTCTGACTCCCTGCTCTAGACTGAGACTCCTGGGTTTTCTTAAGGATTACTTCCACAGTCTCCAAGATATAGAGCTGATTTAAGGGTCAGAGTTACCTCTCAGAGAGTGAGAGAAGATAACATTATGTAGCTTGTTCTGTCCTCATGGCTACTGCTATTGGCAGAGGGAAGGGCAGGGAGATGAAAGGACTTTTTTTAACCTAAGGTAGCTTCAGATACTTGGTTACTGACCCCAAAGCAAACTTTGCTGCATCATTTGATGCCTTACCAATTACACTTTTGCTTTAATCGTGTGCCTGCTCTGGTCAAGAGTTGAACAACTGTGATGACCCCCTGCATGCCATAAACTGGACTTTAGAGGTCTCCAACCATGCCAAAGAGGATCACAATTATACTTCCCACCTTCACCCTTCACCTCTATTGTTATCACTCTCCACACTGAGACTACAACTCTCACCTCTCATTTCACCACCACCTTTGACCCTCCTGAAGGGTGTGTGTGCACACGCCTGCTTGCTTGTGTGGTGTGTGCTTTAAATATAGGGGAGTGCTAGAGCTAATATAACTGTTAAACTTTTGTTAAATTAAGTTTTCAATGTGATCTTTTATATCTCACAAAGCTCTGAACCAGAACTTGATTGTTTTGTTAACTATACAGATTTAATATTAATTTTAATGTTAATATTTCATGTCAATTTCTTAAGAAAATGTTAAGAATGAAGATTAAATTGAAAAACGTTAAACATTTTCCAGCATAACCCTCCCCAGGAACACCTGTTTGAAAGACATCTCATGTTTCTTCTGAATCTGTTCATTCAGAATAGCTCAATAAATTCCACATGGAATTCCACATTGAAGTCAGCAGACTTCTCTAAGTAATAGATATTATCATGGAGATTAGGGACGTTTGGACAGGGAAAGGAGTAATGGTATATTTTCTTGGCTACACCCAGGGGAAACAGGCTAAAACAGTTATTACAGAGTGAGTTCATGAGTTCTTGTGTACGTGGCTCCTTGAAAAGGTGGGCACGGGGATTTTGCACCAGTTGAAGACTTCCCTGAAAGAGATCTGGTAGGTCAGAGATCTGCTTAGTGTAGCATCACAGGGATATAAGGATGATTGCAGTGATTTCACTAGTTTTTCTGACCTGGTAAGTCTCTGGACTAGCTCAGATCTCCTGAGTCACTATATTTACATAAGGCCAGTGGTAAGGGTTGAAAGCTCATTTCCCACCAGCAGGGAGTTTGGCTATCAACTAGTCACTAGTTCCTCAGGAGTCCCTTTTCCTTCTCAGTATTGAAAGTTATGCTGACTTAGTAACCCATCGTCAATCAGATGTTGGGGGAGGTCATCCAGTCTGCAGCTTTGCATGACCTTCATATCATCTCTAGGTACCAAGCCATCCTCTAGGTACTGAGATGCAATGACATCCCCTTTTGCCAACCTGGACCTATCAGAATTGTCTTTATCTCATTGCTGAAATAATAAATAAAAACTGACTTTATCTTGAATCCCTCACTCATTTCCAGTGATCAGCCTATCAATGTGTTGCTAATTTGACGTTTCTTTAATAAATTCCTTTTAATTCTCTTTGCCCTACATTTAGCTTTAGTAATCAAGGCAAAATCCCAAACAAAGAATTTTCCTCTAGACAGCTGTCCCTTTTCTCTCTCTCCCCACTTCCCCACTTTACTCTCCAGTAAGAATCAACATCACTCACCAGATTGGGTTTCTTGTTTCCTTCTCCCAGTACCCTATAAAACCCACCAGACTTTACTGATTTGGGGTCCCCATTTGATCTGGAGTCTCAGAAGATCTGACTTGTTGCTACCCTTCTTGACTACCCTTATTACAAGTAGATTCTCTCAATAAGGCTGCCATGCTGTACTGGGATGTATATGCATTGTTTTCTTGTATTTAAAGTACTTCTTGTACTTGTACTACTATACTTAGGTGCCTTGAACTTTTCTAAACCTGAATGAAGACACCATCTCTTTTTTCCTCCCATAACTCTTTTAAAAAGCCTACTATGTTAACACTGACAATTTTTATATTAAGTAATTACTTTGTTTCTGGGCCAACCAGAGAGGAATTTGCCCCATGCTAGGTTCTATCTCAAGCAATCAAATTCAGTGGTCTTTCCTAGGACCCCAAAACTTTTTTTGAGTCTCTCTTTGTATTTTTTAAGCCAGGACCAAACAAACAACATAAATGAATCATTTCAGCTTTTGTTTTGTTCTTGTTCCTAGTCTGATAAAGGCTAGATATCAATTTTATAGTTTGGAATCACATCTGCTTTTCTTCTTGGCTTTTCTCTCCCCTTACCATCCTACCCCACCTCCAACAGCCTGCTTAACTTTTCTAAGATGACTTGCTCTAAATATTTCTAAATGCAATGCTCTTTTGTTTAAATTTTTTTAAAAATCCATTACTATCTGTAGGAATATCAGCAAAAGAGAAAAGAATCACCACTGAATTAAGCCATTTAATCCATCAAGTTCCTGTGGTATATAATCTATAAAGCAGAGACTAATGAAATAAGTTCATAATGTGACCTTTTCGAATGTAATACTCCTTCCTTGAGACTTTTAATTTAATTAAGCTTTAAAATGAATGAATCTTATATTTTCTACCCACATAAGCTTACTTTCAACTTCTACCTTTCCTTAAGATGGAACTTTTGATTTATCTATCTCCATAGTTTTCTACACTAATACACAAGCAGGATTAATTTACATTTATAAGCTGTCTATGAGGATGATTTCTATCCTCTCTCATCCCACATAGCCATTAGACCTGTGATTTTGTTGTTTTATATTTCTCTCTCATTTTTATGTCACATTGACCTTTTCATAATTGATGGTAATATGAATAGAATTCCTCACAATAATACTCTTTTACTCATTCTCCCTTTTATTCTTCAATTTTCTAGAGGCTGAATGGTGTTTTCATGGGTGTCTTGGTCAGAGGTGGGGAACCTGTGGCCTTGAGGCCATGTGGCTCTCTAGGTCCTCAAGTGGCACCCTTTGACTGAATCCAAACTTCACACAATAAATCCCCTTAATAAATTGTTCTGTAAAACTTGGCCTCAGCCAAAAGGCTGCACCCAAAGACCTAGAGGGTCACATGTGGTCTTGAGACCTTAGGTTCCCCACCCCTGCTCTAGGGGTGGGAAACAGGGTGTTGAAATAGTTAATCCTATTTGTAGAGAGAGTTAACTGTTAAGATTTTCAGCTTATTTTAGACAACTAAGAATCCTAATAGCAGAAATGAAACAGATATGACAAACTATAATTAATTTAGAAAAAAATTGAGTCTTAAGATGTTTTCCTTCTATATTTACCTTAAATATATTTAAATTAAAATGTTTAATGAAATAATTTGGCAATTTTAGTATTTCATTGAATTACTTCAGCTTTATTCAGACTATATCAATGTTTTATGTTTGTTCAAAGTACTTTATTTGTGTATTTTTTGTTGTAAAAGAATTTAAAAAATATTTCAAGTTTATTACATCGATCTATATCAATATCAGTATGTGAAAACATCTATGTGAAAATTTGTTCTTTTGGCAAGCAATTAGTTAGAAGAATAAAATCTTATCCAGTCACATTCAGTGGAAAGTTCTGGAATTTTTTTTTTCTTTTTGGAGGGCAGTTGGGTTAAGTGACTTGCCCAAAGTCATATGGCTAGTATCAAGCACCTGAAGTTGGATTTGAACTCAGACCCTCCTGACTCCAGGGCCAATGCTCTCTCTATTCACTGCACCACTTAGCTGCCCTGAAAGTTCTTGAATTTTCAAACAAACCATTGGAGGAGCAAACTCCTTTTTAAGGTATAAAGGACCTTTGTTCTTTCTCTTTGAATTTCTTTTCTCTTGAATTCCATAGCAATATCATTATATTATTGTTTTTATCTCAAAAGCAGAACAAGAGATTTTTGGTTTTTATCTTGCCCTTATTATTTTAAAGACTTGCTTCTAAATATTTTTTAATTGGGATGACTGAATTCATAAATGGAATTCTATTCTACTAATCTTTAAGGAAACTTAGTTTTTCACAAAGAAAACAGAAAAACAGATCCTTTTCTCTTCCCCAATAATATACTGTGTGAAATTTCTGTGCTAATACTTTTAAAATACTATAGCCCCAAACATGGGGAGGTAGGTGGTACAGAAGAGAGAGTGCTGAGTCTGGAGTCATTAAGGCCTGAGTTTAGATTCAGGCTCAGACACTTACTAGGTGTGTGACCCTGGGCAAGTAACTTAGCTTTCATTTGCCTTAGTTTCCTCATCTGTAAAAATAAGTTGGAGAAGGAAATGGCAAACCACTCTAATATCTTTGCTAAGAAAACTCCACATGGGGTCATCAAGAGTTGGAAATGACTGAAAACAATTAAATAACAACAATGCCAATATTACACATATTATTTATTTGTTCCAACAATATTATACTTAGAAATGAAATTTGCAACTATATTCTTTCTATTAAAGTTTAAACCTTAGATGTAACATTACCTGAAAGAACAAGAAAAGACAAGTAAGCCTCAAATCTAGTAGAAATCAAGTATTTTTTTTTTAGAGTAGTTAAAGGATTGTGCGCCAGACCTTTATGGTCTAAGAAGGTTCAATAGAAAGCAGGATAAATATATATATATTCTGCATGCAACTTATGGTGCAAAGGGGTCACGGATGAGAAATGAAAGAGTTGAAGCATGTATGGATAATGGACTTATAATTGGCTAATATTATGTGGGGGTAGCTAGATGGTACAGTGGATAGAGCACTGGACCTAAAGTCAGGAAGATCAGAGTTCAAATCTGGTCTCATACACTTACTAGCTCTGTGACCCTGGGCAAGTCACTTAATTCCTATTTGTCTCACTTTCTCATCTGTAAAATGGGGATATGCTAGAGAAGGAAATGGCAAAACACTCCAACATCTTTGCCAAGAAAAGCCCACGGACAAAGTCCTTGGGGTCACATGGAGCTGGCATGACTGAAAGACTGCACCATTTCGAACATATCAATCTCTGAATTTCCATGTCTCTGCTAACCTTAATATAATGATATTTAGAGCCTAGGGCAGGTAGGTGGCGAAGTGCATAGAGTACTGGCCCTGGAGTCAGGAGGTCCTGAGTTCAAATCCGATGTCAGACACTTAACCCTTAACATTTATTAACCATGTGACCTTGGGCAAGTCACTTAACCCCAATTGCCCTGCCTTCCCCCCTCCAAAACTAAAAAAGAAAGAAAGAAAGAAAAAGAATGTCTTTCTTAACAATTCTGAATTTGGAAAGTAGACTTTTTTCAAAGATGATGGAATTCTTCAGCTGTTCATTCATATGAAGCATACCACTCCTCTTGTCCATATGCTGCCAGGCTAGGAAGTCAATGTCTTAACACTCTCTACCAATCTAGGATTTTAATTCGTTCAATGATTTTTAATCTGTATCAAGTCCTTGAACTTTCCAGAGACCTGTCCAATAGCCTCTCTGAAAACAAGTAGGAGAACTAAGAGAGACATAAGGAATGCTTATGATCCTATGGGAACAATACCTGCTGCCATACCTAGTATGCATGACATTAGAAAAAGGAACAGCAGGGTAACTAGGCAAAACAAGATGTGAAGGGGATGGGGCCTACATGGAATGAGCAAATGGGTAACAGATTATTTTCTAAAAATATCCCAAAGAGCTCCAGCCATTCTTGTTGGGAATATTAAATGAGGCAGACAGAACTGGGAGAGAAGGAAAAGCTAATTCCTTAGATTAAAATGCTTTCATCCACCCTTTTCTAAGAAAACGGCTTTTTGCTCTTGACTGTTTTTGGATCCCCCCGCTCCTCCCTCCCTTCCCCTGACTTTTTGTATTCTTTAAAATTCTGATTTTAAAAAAATCTGCATTTTGTATTTAAATCTCTTAGTACTTGTTCAATTATGTTGTGGGTAAAATATTAGACTCAGTGTTACTTATCCACACATTTTGCACTTTTAATTTATCTCTACTTATTTCCAAGGTTGGCAATCATGTTAGTCCTCTTGTCACCATTACTAAGTAAACAGGACAGATCTCAGATCCCTTTGGGCACTTTCACCAAATTAGCATTTCTCCCTTTCAAGTCTTTAGCTCTTTGGGGGAGGGATAAAAAACTTTAAGATGCATATAAAAGTCTATCTTACAACCTGACCTAGGTGCAGGGCCAATCACTTTATATTCTATTAGGTATATCCTCTCACTTCCCACTACTGTCCTCTTAGGGGTGAGCAGAAAGCAATGTTTGATAAATGGTGTGAAGAGTGGGAAAGAGAGATAAGAATGGCAATTGGTGGGAGTGAAAGGATTGTGAAATAAAGTGGCAGGCTGTGGGAGGGAGGAGTAATATATTGGATCCAGGTGGCAGGTGGTGGGAGGGAGGATGGAGGATAGTGAAACTGGGTGGCAATTTGTGGGAGGTGGGTAAGGAGAACAGAGGAAGTGTGAGTAAAGAGTTTAAAAATGTATTTGTTTATTTTTTACTTTAGGTTGGAGCAATGCAAAATGGTAATGGGGGAGAGAGAGAGAGAGAGAGAGAGAGAGAGAGAGAGAGAGAGAGAGAGAGAGAGAGAGAGAGAGACGAGAGAGAGAGAGAGAGAGAGAGAGAGAGAAGAGAGAGAGAGAAGAGAGGAGAGAGAGAGAGAGAGAGAGAGAGAGAGAGAGAGAGAGAGAGAGAGAGAGAAAGGAGGGAGGAATGGAGAGAGAGAGAAAGAGAGACAGAGAGAGATCCAAAATTAAACTTATCTTTCCAAGTCTTTCCTATTATTTTGGAGAATATCAAAGTCCTCCCTGTCACCCCAACTCACAACCTAGTAGTCATTCCCTCTGTCCCCTTTCTTGTCCCCCATATTTAATCTCTTGCCAAGTCCTTTGTTTAGAAATAATGATTTTGTGAAGAATTCCACCTGGCCATGAGTGAATTTAGGGAAAAAAAGATTTTTGTTTCACGTCACATGACGGGTGACTTGGCCTTTTACCCCTTGTGAAAAGTCTCAAGCATACCTTAAGATAGTTACAGAAGCCCTTTTTATAATCCTCCTGACCCGAATTTCCCGCCTTGCTTTCATTGGCTAGACTCAACCTCCTGAACATCCCATTTCATGTTCTCCTCCCTGATAGGTTCCCCCTCAAACAGCAACTTAAGCATGAGTACAAGTTTCTGACATTTTACCCAATCAGAAGCATGGTTCTGATGGAGTGCTTGGGATGTATATATGTTTGTAATATCAATCTATGTTTGTAACATTAGTCTGTAATATCAATCTGTAACATCAGTTTGTAAATGGGGTGCTTTGGGATCTATGTCTGTGAAATCAATTTGTAAAAGCAGTCTGTAAACTCACATTTCTCCCTCCGAAGCCTCAGAGCATTAACACTGCCCCTTCCCCCTGCCAGTACTCTGCCCAGCAACAACTCATGAACTGTTTATCTCTGCTTGGAACAATAACAAGCTCTTTCACTAAACTATCTATAAACATTTTAGCTTAGGCAAATGTTATCTCCCCTAGTAGAGTGGCCAGCTGCACCATGAATCCTTCAATACCCTATCTATAGGTTAACTCCTTAGCCAATTATACCCATACTGTGTCTCCTTTGGCCTTGGTTCCCAACATCCATCTTGTCAAACATGACATTGATGGGTGGCAGACTGGGCACTCCTCAGTGGCCTTGATGGAGGGTCGACTTTAGTGACATGTCAGGCCTAAAACCACACCTCCGGGTAGCCCCCCACATTGGGCTATTTCCCAGTGAATCATGGGCAATACACCTGCACAGTTGATATTTAAAGTGCATGGTCCTTTAAGCACTGACCACTCCTTAACTCCTCCCTGATCCCACCCTTACTCACCTAGTTAGCATAATTGACACCTGATTTATTGTCTTGATTCCTTAAAACTATACCTATGTTTTCTTTAAGTTTGCAGGTTCCCTAAGAATCCTTACCCGCTGTGCTGTGCAGCGTAACAATAAACTTTACAATCTCAGCTTCCAAGTTTGCTTGAGCCTGGTGAATTCTTTCCAGATTGAATTGCGGGGTTTCTGGTAACTGATAGTGATCAGGGTCCCTGGTAGAACCTATTACCCTTCCCTCATCACTATTACCCTTCCCGCATCAATTCTGCTTTCCGATTAGATCCAGTCACCTCAGACTAACCTTCTGCTATCACTCAAAGCTGGGGGGAGCTTTAATCCTGTGGAAACAGAATTAACTTCCTTTGGTCCCACATTTGTATTCTACCCTCACGATTTTTCCCAGATATGCCCCCTTTTGCACTCTGACACTGCCATCACCTTAGTGCAGGATCCCATCACCTCATGACTACACTATTACAATAGCCCGGTAGTTTTGCCTATGGTCTCCTTCCACTCCAGCTCCTCCTTTACTCAACTGTTTAAATTGATCTAAAAATTCACATCTGTCCATGGTATATATGTATGTGTGTATATATGTGTGTGTGTGTGTATGTATGGTGTGTGTATACATACATATACATACACACATACACATATATAAAATTTTCCTTCCAGGGCCTCAGTTGCCTATTATGTAAAATTAAAGAACAATTCTTTGAAAGCAGTAATCTCTTTAGGGTCTTTTGAGTTCATCATTTCACACCTGGCTGCTTCCCCAGAATTTGTCATCTCCAGAAACTCATAAATCTGCAATATGAAATCAACATACCTCTTCAGCAATCCCTTCCCAGGGAGTCCCTCCCTTCCATTGATTGAAGAGGGTAGAGGGCGAACACTGAAGAACTCCTGCTAGATCTTCCACCATTTAAAGAGGGTACCCAAGGAATTCTTACTATTTCCCACTCAGCTTCAACTTTCCTGGACTTCATCACCTCTAGAAGTTCATCATTCTGGAAGATGAAATTAACTCTGAAAATCTTATTTTACATCTCACAATGCTCTCTATTTTTTGTTTATTTACAAATTCTTCTCCTAGCAATAAGTCTGGTAGGTAATATGTTTCATGTTATTCTAATTTACTTATGATAACTCCCTTTATATCTATGTCAAGTATTTTTCATTTTGACCTCATCTTGGTAAGTGGTGTAAAGTGTTTATCTATACCTAAATTCTGCCAGATGATTTTCCAGTTTTCCCAGCAATTTTTTAATAGTGAATTCTTATCCCACAAGTTTAAATTTTTACATTTGTCAAACACAAGGTAACAATAATTATTTACTAATCTGTATTATATATCTACTCTTTTCCACTAATCCACCTTCTATATCTTAGTCAGTACCAGATAGTTTTGATAATTACTGCTTTATAATACAGTTTAAGATATGGTATTGCTAAACCTCCTCCTTTTATGTTTTTCTCATTTCCCACTCCATTTGCAGGATCTCATCATGCTCCAAGTCACAACTCCCCCTGCCCCAACACACCACTTTTTGTAACTTAGTTTTATGTATTATTTTTCCGTGTTAGATTGTCAGCTCTTTGAAGGCAGGGATTGTCTAATCCCTTTCTTTGTATACCCAGCACTTAGCACATAGAAGGCAACTAATAAATATTTATGCATTCTAACTTTATTGGCTCTAGATTTTAGAATTCCAAAGGATTCATTCATTCATTTATAAAACACTAGTTTATTAAGTGCTTAAATCAATTTTTTAGGCACTGGGGAAGATGTTCCTTCTAACACTGCCATGTTTACCTTAGTTGTCTTTATTTTGGACATGAAAGGATAATGTATCAACAGTTCAAGAGACACAGTTTCTGGATACTTATCATATTAGTTATGATTAATGAGTAACTAAGGAAAGGACACTTGTTTGACCATCTCTCATAAATTAAACCTACACAATGCTTATATACCCTTGGAAGAGTGGTGTTCTTGAGAGTGGACATTAACTCTGATTGGTTAACAAGTAATGAGTGAATGAATATTATAATGAGTGGTGTGCTTATTCTAATGAGGGTCTGGGGTATGTGACTATTCACTCAGTCTTAGAAAAAGAGATTTATCTATACCAGACCACTGCCTGTCTAGGATGATCTAGACATGGGGTGGAGGGGGGCATCCACTTCCATTCAGACCTGTCTGACTAAAACACAATGGGCTAGAATTCACCACTTCCTCTAGACTAGACTTTCTTCACCTTTTGATCAGATCTAAGTTTTCTCAGTTAGGTGTGTCTTGTCAATTGTGCTGCATCATTACACTGAATATGTGCTTGTTTGTTATAGAGCTGAGGTTGCACCATAAGAAGTTTACTATGTCTTCTGGCTGATGGACTGAAACAATGAGGCTGTTGAATGAAAAGATACTAAGTTTCACCAGTGTGTTTGGCTCTCAGTGTATAGAGCTACTCAAAAGTGGAATGGATTAAATACAGTAGTAAGTAAGTTTCCCTGTTGGGAGGTCTTCCAACAGCCTACATGGCTACTTGTGAGGTTTATGACTGGGGACAGTGGGGATTTCTTGCTAGTGAGGGCTGAACTACATGGTTTGTGAGATATTTTCCAACTTGAGAATACTATGATTCTGTGACTCTATTAAGCATCTCCTATGTACAAGACACTGGATAGGTGTTGAATATATTGAGACAAAAATGAAATGCTCTTTGACCTCAGTAAGCCTGTATTCTACTAGAGGAAAACAAGACACACATGTAACAGGGAGTGAAAGTGCCAAAGGAGACCTCATACAAAGATGTTTAAGAATATTTGAAGGGCAGAGCTGGGGGAGTAAGAAAAGATTACATGAAGAGACAGTACCTTAGCTGAAGCATGAAGGAAGACAACCTGGAAGGTTGTACTGGGAGGGGAATGTTTTATTGGCATGAGGAATGGAATATATGAATTCTTGGAAGCAAGAGAAATCATGGCAAGTTTGTGCAAAAGAAAGAGGTTGAGGATGGCTGGAATGTAGACTGTGCAAAAGGAGTGGCGTAAAATCCTGGAGAGATAAGTTGGAGCCAGATTGTGGATATCCTAAAATGACAGGATGAGGGAATTGAATTTTATCCTAGAGGTAATAGGGAGCCACTGAAGCTTCTAAAACCAGGGAATGATATGATCACACCTGTGCTTTAGGCAGATTATTTTGCATGAGTGGTATTGTTGTAGGTAGTGCTTATTCTTATGCTTTGATTTTCTCACTTGTAGAATGAGGGGACTGGACAAGGTCATATTTTCTAGGTTTAAATTAATGGAACCCATTTTATTCTTTTTGTATGTGTGAATGTTTCACCAGTGGTTTGTGTGCTATGAATAAACACTATTTGGGATGATTTCCCTCTCCAACCACTCCCCTTACCCCAAAGCATATTCAGAATTGCCCTTAGTGGTTCTTTCTGTGTTGGAACTTTGGGACTGACTTCGAGCTGTGTATATAGCTGAGGTGCTTGCACAGAGATGATGAAGAGTCACTTAATTGGTTACTGAGCCAGAGGAGCTGATGACTCAATGGATACACAAAAGGGATCAACACAGCAGGTCAGTTCAAGACTTTCTATGCTTCCCTCTTCTAGATCCAAGTATTACTCAACTTCCCAACAAGTTAGAACCATTCCACTAGATTTTCTTTCATATAAAGGGGAATAAAATTACAGTAATAAAAGGACAGTGAGCAAAGGGGAGGGAACAATTTGAATAGAAAATAGCCAGGGCCTGTGCTTTGTTGTTGTTCAGTCCTTTCTGATTCTTTATAACCCCATTTGGGGTTTTCTTAGTAAAGATAATGGAGTGGCTTGCCATTTCCTTCTTCAGCTCATTTGACAGATTAGGAGACTGAGGCAAATAGCATTAAGTGACTTGTCCAGAGTTATGCAACTAGTAAATATCTGAGACCAGGTCTGACCTCAAGAAGAGGAATCTTCCTAATTCTAGGCCTGGAGCTCTATCCACCATGTTCTTAGCTGTCCCAGAGCCTATGCAACTGGTTATAAAACCTAAAAAGGCTTCTCCTCTTTTAAAATCCTTTCTCCTTACAAGATGGAAGGAAACCAGAAGAGAGGGTAGGAGGGAAGGAAGAGAGAGGAAGAAAAAAGAGGAAGGGAGAGGGGGGGTGAGTAGACAGAGGGGGAAAGAAGAGAAGGAAGGAAAGAGAGAAATAGAGGAAGAGGGAGGGAAGGAGAAAGAGAGGGAGGAGAAAGAGGGAGGTGAGAGAAAGGAGAGGGAGGAAAGAGGGAGAAGTGAGTTGGAGGGAGGGAGAGAGAGAGAAAGAGAGAGAGAGAGAGAGAGAGAGAGAGAGAGAGAGAGAGAGAGAGAGAGAGAGAGAATCCAGAGAAAATGGTATGAAAGGTACACTTAGAATGCTTAGTCCTGGCAAGGAGAAAGGCTACCTCTGCCTCTGAGACAAGCAAAGGAGGAAAGAATGGGGTAATATATAGGCATGTGACATTCTGCCATGTAGAGTAGGAGCAATGATGGATGGATCAATTTTTTTCAGTAAAGCAGAAGGCAAGGCTATCTGTTGACAACGAGAGGGCTAGTGGTAGCTTTTGGAGTCTGATGAGTTAGAAGGGATAGCACAGCCCTAGATGAGGTGACAGCCAATTAGGGAAGAGTAAAAGGACTTGCTTCTCTCGCTTGACATGCTTTATGATGTACCATAAAATCAGGCATCCTTGAGTTCACAATACTGAGGATGCAGTGGTTGAAAACTATTATTGATATTGTTAATGCTGTGAATTTGTAGGTGCTTTTATGTCATTTTTGGTGACTCCACTACTCATCTCAGACGATTGAGACCTCTCAAGGCCCTTTGTTCAAGCTGGTGTTTGTGATATTTAATATGGGGGATGGTGGTGAAGTAGTAGATGATGGTGAACTATGTAGTGATGATGAAGAAGGTAGTGATAAGGCAAATAAATCTGGGTCTGTGAAGAACAGCAAGTGGTCTCGTATGGCTGGATCACAGTGCATGGAGGAGAGCAAAGTATAAGACAAATGGAAAGGAACCAGGATGTGAAGATATTTCAATGTTTTAATAATTGTCTATAAAATCTCAGGGTAGATTGAGGACTTCCTATGTAAAATCAATGCTGCTTTAGTAGTTGGAAATAACCTTTTTAAGTCTTGTTTTCCTGTTTGGTGACTCCCTCAGACAATACCAAGTGACAAAAGGACCCATTTTACAGATTAAGTGCTCTTGGCTGCAGCATTCCTGAGATTTGAAATCTTCCTACAACCATCTGATGCTTCTTCAGAAGCAGTGAACTTACCATCCTTGTCCAAATGACAAGAAATCCTCTTGTCTTGGATAAAAGAAGGGACTGAAAATGAAGAACAAGACTAGCTCTATCCCATAGCAGTGAGAAAACTTCACTGCTTCACAAAACTTTGCCATTAGAACCAATACGAAATACATGCTTTTGCAAAACCACAAAGACATCTAAGAAACAAAATTATTTTGGAATATACACAGAAGCAGCAAACATTTCCCCACTGTGATTACTAGACTTTTCCCACCTACCAGCCCTTCCCCACCCACTAAACACAAACAAACTATAGAAGTGTGTAGCTATGTCATGTCAAATGGGAACAGTGCTCAGAGCCATCCTACTCTCTCCTTGTTTAACAAGTAAACTTGTGTTTGGTTTATGTGGCTTTTTTTGGTCTAATACTATCGAAACAGACTTACAGAAATTTGAAAGGATTATTAGCAATCATCTGGTCCAGCCCATAGATAAAAAGAATCTCTGCTATACTAAAACTACCAAGTAGCTGCTAAGCCTCTGCTTGAAAAACTTTGTGGAGGAGAATCTACCATCTCTCAAGATGGCCAGTTTCATTTTTGGACCACTCTAATTTTTAGAAAGGTTTTTTTTTTTCCTGACATCAGGTCCAAATGACCTCTTGCAGGTTTTGTACCCAAAGCTCCTAGTCCTGCCTTCTGTGGCTAAACAGTAAATTTAATTCCTCTTTCACATTTCTAGATGCTTTTCAAATACTTTAAGATAGCTATCATGTCACTCTTGAGTTCTCCAGGCTACAGATGACAAGATCCTTCCACCAGTATTCATATGAGAAGGACTTAAGAACCTTCACAGTTCTGATTGCTCTCCTCTGGACACTTTGCTTTTAGAACTACAATCTATTGTACCCAATCCGGAACACAGTCCTCCACATGAGATCTGGTATGGACAAAGTAGAGTGAAACTAGAAGTTTTTGTTGTTCAGTCATGTCAAAGTCCTTAGGAAGATGAGTCTTCCTGACTTCAGGCCCAGGACACTATCCACTGTGCCACCTAAGTTTCCCCATCACATTAGCCTGTTTGGCCCCCACTTCATAATGCTGACATATTGAAGTTGCAGTCTACTAAAATTGCCTAGATCCTTTTTTTTTTGAGGGGGAAGGCAAGGCAATTGGGGTTAAGTGACTTGCCCAAGTTCCCAAATCTTTTTCAAAATAATTGCTGTCTAAACATGCCTCCCCAAGTTATACTTGTGAAGTTGACTTTTTCTACCCTAGTATAAAATTTAACAGGACAGCTAGATGGTACAGAGGCTGAAGTCAAGAAGACCTGAGTTCAAAGCCAGTCTCAGACACCAGCTGTTACCTTGGGCAAGTCACAACCTTGTTTGCCTCAATTCCTCATCTGTAAAAAAATGAGCTGGAGAAGGACATGGAAAACTACTCTAATATCTCTGTTAAAAAAAAAAAAACAACCAAACACAAATGGGCTTACAAAGAGTTGGATGTGACTGCAAAAGGCCTGAACAAATGAAATAAGACTACAAATAATGCTAATAGATTTCATTATATTAAATTAAGTCCGGTGCTTTAGTCTGGTCAAAATCCATTTGGATCTTGACCTGACCATTTACTGTGCTATCAATCCCTCTTAGCTCTGTGTAATCTGCAAATTTAATGAATCATCTATGCCTTTATCTAACCATTGGTAAAAATGTTGAATAGCCTGGAACCAAGCATAAACTCCTTAGGTATTTCCCTGGAGTCCTCTTACCATGCTGCCATTGACACATTAAGAATTATTCTTTGAGGCTGTTCATCCAACCAACTCTGAATTCATTTATTGTATCCACACTTCCACGTATTATTATCCACGTTTGTTATCTGATTCATATCTCTCCATATTCTCCAGAACGATAGTGTGAAGTGCTTTATCAAATGTTTAATAAAACATAGGCAAACTAATCTACAGTATTTCCCTCATCTACTAACTTAATAAGAATGTTCAAAAAGGAAATGAGATTAGTCTGATATGAGCTGTTCCAGATGCAGTATCTTGATGATACGAGGTTTTTTAAAATAACTGTTTCCTTTTCTAAATGTTCACCAACCATGTCTTTAATGATCAATTCTTTTCCCCAGGAACTTAAGTCAAGTTCATTGACTTGTAGTTTGTAGACAACTTTCTTTTCCCTTTTGAAAAATTCAGAGAACACTTTTCGTTCTGCAATCTTGTGGCACATTTTCCACCATTCGTTCTCTTTCAAGTATCACTAGAGAGTGAATTGAAAGTGGGACTGAATAATTTTGCTACAGAAAGAAACAGTTTTAGTAAGATGGGGAGTAGTAGAATGAGATAAAAATGTTTAGAATGTGGATAGAATCAAAGTATGTTTTAAAGATCAATTACAGAAAGACATTTTATGGGCCTAATGATGTATGAGAGTTTTTGCAAGGTTGTCATAAACTACTACAGGTGAAATACACATGCAGGAAAATAGGGGTAATTTTCTAAAAAGCTATATGGCGATATATAATGAGAACTACAGAACTGTTTAATCATTTGAGGACTATAAATTGACAACATTATAGAATGGTGGAGGGGAGTATATTTGTGCAAAAATATTCACAGCAGTGTACTTTGTAACAGCAAAAAAAAAAGGACAAAGAAAAAAACATGGTAGATTGGGAAATGGTTGACCAAATTATGATGGATATAATAGAATAGCATCATACTCTAAGAAATGATAAACATGAAGACTTTAAATAGATATGGGGGAACTTCTAGGAAGTGATTTAGAGTAAAAAAAAACAGATTCAAGATAATGGCATAACCTCTGACTACAAACTGGACTTTGAGTCAGGAAGACTTGATGCCAAGTTCTCCCTCTGAAACCGTATGATGATAAGCGAACTATTTAACTTCTCTGTGCCTTAGTTTTCTCATCAGTAAAGATAGAATAATAGTAACTGGAGTACCTACCTTAAGGAGTTGCTGTGAGGATCAAATGAAATAATATATGTAAAGAACTTTGCAAATATTAATGTATGACATAAATATAAATGACTATTACTATTAAAACAACATCTGCTACCACAACTTTTACATCTGAGAAATAAAGAAAAATACAGGGAAGAAAAAGAATTCAGATGAACTCAGAGAACAAACAGGATTATTTTCATCATTAAATTATTAACATTAATATGCTCATTTAAAAATTGACTGTACATAATGGAGTTTATGCTTTCACGAACCATCAAGTTTATTGTGATTATTATCTTTGTTTATTAAAGTATATATTTTTGTTGATAGTTACTATGTTTAGAATAAAATTCTTATAATGCCTGAAAAATATTCACAAAGAACAGTGCCCATATTCAAAACAGTTTTTTTTTAACATCTTTAAAAAAAAACAACTATCTCTCTTGCAGGTGTGTTTTCACTTTTAGGCTTCAACAGTGGGAATTTCCATTTTTTTACATGCAGTATCATTTATCTCTTCTCCTCCCCCCAAATGTGTCCTACATTTAAAAACAAAATATGATCTTAGAGATCTAGTAAAACTCCTAGACATTTGTATGAAATGGTAATGTAATTTGAGGAGACCAGGTTCCTCCTGCCAGGAACCCAGGAACCCAGGAGCCCAGTACCCAGTGAGTACTGAGTAGTAGTAGTTTACTAGTGACCTAGGGATGGAGGGTCTGTGTATTGTCTAATGATTGTACTTAGTAATTGATTGCTGAATAAGTGACTGATTGAGTTAACTTAGTGTGTGCCGCATGAGTGGAAGACTTTAACTATTGTACTTTGATATGATTGTTCTTTGTTCAAAACTTTGTGGCCACTATGGTGGAAACTATGTAGCCATTTTAATGATAAGCTATTGTGAATACTATATTGTGATTTTATGTGATAAGTTGTAATATTGTGAATGCTGGATTTTCTGTGAATGTTTTGCTTTGATTTACTATGGAATAAATAGAGTGTTCACTATACTGTGTAATCAGAACCTTAAAAAGCTGTTCACAGTAGCATTCTTCTGGAAAGCTGCTTGTGTATGGTGTTACAATGTCTTGTAAGTTGGTTGTGATTCAGAGACTTCATTTTTTACTGTCTTTTGATATGTTTGAACCACCATTTATTAATAAACATATTTTCCCTTTTGTCTCACTTCAGGTACTGCTACAGATTTCAAGTAAATATATAATGACAGAAAGCTCTGCTTTCCTTGCTGCCTGCAGAACTCCAGCTGATTCCAAGAGTTTTTCATTAAAGGCACTCAGTAGTCTGCTTGCTAGTGCAATGATTTAAATCAAGTAGAACCTATGTTATTTTTCCAAAGACTTACTGAGTCATTCTTTCATTACAGGATTTTGGCCTACATAAAACTAAGTTAGAATAACATAACAGATTAGTATGATACAAAACATAATAAATTTCTTTCTCCTATTAATTACCAGTATAGTATCTAATGCTATTGGAGGGTGTGGGAGAATTAGAGACTCATGTTATAAGTAATGATAAATTTGGAAACATTTTGTGTTTTCTTTATGGCTTTAAGGTTAAATAAATGTCAAAGGTACTCACTCATGGACTCTGTCAACTTGGCCATTGTCACCATTTCTCTTTTTTGATTCACCTTAGAAAGAAAATATACATATTTAGAAACATATCTTTGATGTGAACTAATGCCATTTGAAGTATTTTCATTAAAGTTACTCCTTCCTTTTATTTCTCAGTCACAATTTAATCTCCAATTACCAATTACTTGAAAAATCAATTTAAATGGTTTGGAGGAACTCTATGTCATATCTATACTTATTTTAAACAGACCTTTGATTAAAATTTTTTTTTATTTCATGGAATAAAACAAGCATTTTCTTTCATAACAGTATAATGAAAAAGATGATTGTACATGAAACTGCACATCTACTATGTACAACTTGTTATTCCTTTTAAATGTATAATAAAGTTATGTAAATTTCTTTTTTCCCTCCCCCCCACCCTAGAGATGGCTACCATTACACACACACACACACACACACACACACACACACACACACACTTAAACACATGTAAAATCATTCTATGTATATTTCTTTTCATCCACTCTTTCTCTGGATGCAAACAGCATCTTCCTTCATATGTCCTTTGTTGTTAATTTAGGGTACTCATTGCTTGTGGGAATCTGTATTTGATTATATTGACTACAATACAAATAATCTTTGAATGCACATATACATATATACATACATAAATATATGCACATAAATTAATGTTGTGTATGTGCATACGTATATAAATGTATGTGTGTTTATATATAGTCAATAAGCATTATTAAATGTCTGCTAAATGGCAGGCACTGTTAAGCGCTTGGGATACAAATATGAAAAAGTAAAGGCAGTTCTTGCCCTCAAAGAACTTAAAATCTAATAGGGGTAGACAAAACACAAAAAGCTGAAAAAAGTGGGGAGGTGGGAAGGGCAAAAGTACCTGACAAATGGATATGAGGGAGAAGTAAGTCAGAGAAATCCTTAAGTAGTAAAGACAGGTGAGAAATAAGGAGATGTTTGAGATAAACTTTTATATATGTGTGTGTTTATAATAGAATATTTGTTTGAATATAATATAATAAAATATCTCATCAGATATGTAATGTCCGTTGCCAATCTTGTACTAAACTGTTTTCTGGCAGAACTTTTGAATTTTTTAAATAAAAAGTTACTTTGTTGTTCTTTTTCTCTTATTTTTGTTTTTCCCTTCTTATTTTCTTGATGTTTTCTCAAAGGCATAACATTTTTTGAGATTACAGTAATTTTCATTTGGGTAATGTACATTTTGTTACAATAAGACTGTAGGTTGTAACTTAACGAATTTGAGAATTATTGTATTGTATTTCCAATCTGTCCTAATCAGGTACCATTTAGAGAAGATGCTGAACGTGTTAGTTGTCTCTGCTGTTGAAGGTGAATGCCTGTCCACACTTTGGATTTCTGAGAGCATTCAGGCATTATTTGAAAATTTAAACTAACTAGGTAAACACTGAAGGCTCCATGTGTTTTTAGCTGTTGATGCCATTTCTGTGGAGCTGTATATATGCCCTTATGGGAATAAACCCCTCACAACTATGAATAACTCATATGTAATAGAACATATGTATTATTGTAAAATGTAGTTACCTTTTACAATAGCAAGAATCTCAGTGGCTTGCAATTTATCACACATCCATCTTCTTCCCTACACTCTCACAACTATCACTCTAGTTCAGAACTTCTCTGAATTATACAGATCCTCTCTATACATTTATTAGACTATTGTTATAAATAGCTGGATTCCCAGTTTCCAGTCTCTCTCTTCTACAACCAATCCTCCACAAAGTTGCAAAATAATCTTTCTAAACATCAGTATGACCATGTCATTCTTTTGATCAAGTGCCTTCAGTTGCTCTCTATTTGTCTCAAGAATAAAATACAAAGTGCTTGGCCTGTCATTTAGAACCTTTCACAATATGGTTAATACACCAATTGATGGGCATCCCCTTAATTTCCAGTCCTTTGCCTCCACAAAGAGAGCTATTATAATGTTGTTGTTGTTTTAAGAACACATAGGTTATTTTCCTTTTTCCTTGAACATATTGAGAAACAGACCTAATAGTGCTATTGTTGGGTCAAAAGGTATACACAGTTTTATAACTCTTTGGGCAAAATTTCAGATTGCTTTCCAAAATAATTAGATCAGTCCACAACTTCACCAACAGTGTACTAGTCCCAATTTCTCTACATCCCCACCAGCATTTGTTGTTTGCTTTTTGGTCATATTAGCCAATGCGAGGTATGAAGTGGTACCTCAGAGTTATTCTAATTTGCATCTTTTTAATCATTAGTGAGTTAGAGCATTTTTTTCATATTATTATAGCTCTGTGTACATTTATTTTAAATGGAGTATCTCTTACTATCTGTTCTGCAGGGCTTTTTGGTGACATATACAAATGATGATTTTGTTTCAACTAACTTTTTAGTTGGATGTCTGGGATTTTCCAAGTATAACATCATATCATCTGCAAAAAGAGATAACTTCATTACCTTATTTCCCATTCTGATTAATTTAATTTCTTTTTCTTCTCTTATTACTAACATTTCTAATATAATATTAAATATTGGTGGTAATGAACATCCTTGTTTCATTCCTGATGTTATTGCACAGGATTCTAGCTTATCCCCATTACAAATAATGCTTGCCGACACTTCTTTTTTTAATATCTTTTTGTTTTTGTTTTTGTTTTTGCTTTTTTTTGGAGGGAGGAAGTCAGGGCAATTAGGGTTAAGTGACTTGCCCAAGGTCACAGTAAGTGTTAAGTGTCTGAGGCCAGATTTGAACTCAGGTCCTCCTGACTCTAGGTCCAGTGCTCTATTCACTGGGCCACCTAGCTGCGCCTTGCTTATGCTTCTTATATTAGGTACATGCTTCTTATCATTTAAAGGAAAAATACACCTATACCTATTGTTTCAAAAGTTTTTTTTTAAATAGGGATGGGTATTATCTTTTGACAAAAAAAAATTTCTGCATCTACTGATATAATCACATGATTTTAGTTACTTTTGTTACTTATATAAACAATTATGTTAATAGTTTTTTTTTCTTATATTGAACCAGGTCTACCTTCCTGGTATAAATCCCACTTGGTCATAATATATACTCTTTATAAGATATTGTTGTAATCTTTTAGTAGTATCTTATTTAGGATTTTTGCATCCATATTCATTTGTAAAAATGGTCTATTCTTTTCTTTCTGCATTTGTTCTCTTCATGGTTTACATAACAGCACCATATTTATAAAAGGAGTTTGGCAGGACTAATTCTTTGCTTATTATTCCAAAGACATTTAATATTGGAATTAATATGGTTTTAAAATGTTTAATAGAATTCACTTTTAAATCTATCTGATCCTAATGTGTTTTTTTTATTGTTTGATTATTTCATTAATGGTATATTTACTTTTTAAATTTTTGATATTTAAAAAATTGAATATCCAATTCATTGGCCTGCTCTTTCTCTATTTTGTTAATGCAAGAAAAATTTTCCTCTGATTACTGCGTTTGCTGCATCCCATAGATTTTGGTATGTTGTCTCATTATTATCATTTGCTTTGATAAAATTCTTCATTGTTTCGTTGACTTGTTTTTTAAACCCTGTCTTTAATTAATCTTAATTCATTAAGATTAGGTTAGAGGCAGCCAGGAAGAAACAATTTCAATATTGTGGAAACACAATCCGAATAGCCCAGGACCTGGCAGCTTCTACACTGAGGGATCGAAGGGCATGGAATATGATATTCCAGAGGGCAAAAGAACTGGGAATGAACCCAAGGGTCACCTACCCAGCAAAACTGAGTATTTTGTTTCAGGGGAAAATATGGACATTCAGTGGAATAGAGGACTTTCAAGCATTCTTGAGGAAAAAACCAGAATTGAATAGAAAATTTGACATCCAGACACAAGAAGGAAGAGATGCCTGAGAAGGTAATCAGGGAAAATAAATCAAAAGGAACTTATCAAAGTTGAACTATTTACATTCCTATATGGAAAAGCAATAACTGTGACTGATGATATCTTTCTCACTATGAAAATAATGGAAGAAGGGTGTGTGGTCATATGAATACATATGTGAATGTGTGTGTATATGGTTACAGTTATATATGGATAGAGGGCATAGGTTGAATTTGTTGGGAAGGGAGAATACTCAAGGGATGAAATTATGAGGTGAGAGAGGAAAGTGGCAAGAGGAGATGGGGAGAGACAGGGTAGTGTAAACTATCCCATGCAGAAGAAGCAAGGGGAAGTGGTTGCAAAAGAGGGAGAGAATAAGGAAGGCTAAAAAGGCAAAACCACATTCACATTGAATTTGGTTCAGGGAGAAAATGACATACATACTAAATGGGATATCTCAAACTGCAGCAGGATAGGGGGAAGGGGGATGAGAGGAGGGATGATGGATGGGAGGGCATCCTTGGGGTGAGGGGAGGTTGGAAGTACCCACTATAGAAGAGGGACAGGATCATGTAGGGAATGGACCAGGTGGGGTGTGGGATGAGTGGGAGGGAATTATAAGCAGCCTTGTACAATATATCTACTATGATAATGCTTTGCATAGCTAGACATGTACAACATATACTGAATTACTTATCTCCCAAGAGGGAATGGGTGACAAAGGAGGAAGGAAATGGATCTGAAATTTGAGGTCATAACATTAAATGTTTCAAATATATATAAATACTATTATTAATACTCTTTTGCTTGTAATAGGGAGATAAGATGTGCAGGCATTGGGATGCAAAGACTCACCTTCCTCTAATGGAAAAGTCGATAGGGGTATGGGAGAAGGTATGGGAGAGAGCAGATTGGAGGAAGCGATATCTTGTGGGATTACTGTTCTGGGAGGTTGGGTAGGGGAATAATGGGGGGAAAATGATTGTAACTCAAAATCTGGCGGAAATGAATGATGTAAAACAGAAGGTAATAAAGCATTTGTTTAAAAAAAAAAGATTAGGTTAGAGGGGGCATTCTGGGAAGATGGTAGAGTAGTTCAGAAATTTATAGGCTCTCCAAATTTCCCCCACAAACAGACAGGATATCACCACAAAATGAACATAGAACAGCAAAAATAAAGGGGTAAGGTAGTTGAGTAATCAAAGGAAAAAGAACTTGACCATAGACAGGTGCCATGGTGTAAAAGAAGATCTGGGGTCATAGTTGTAAAGCCAAGTATGAGCAGCTCTCCAGAGGGCTGCTGCTATGAATAGCTTTAAGGTTCTGATCACATAGTATATTGAGCTCTTTATTTATTCAGTAATAAACTAAGACAAAACATTTACAGAAACCAAATTACAGCATTCACAATGTTATAACATAACAACGTATCATAAAAGTGGTCACATAGTTTTCACCAAAGTGGCCATGTAGTTTTAAACAAAGGATATCATTCAGTAAGACCTTAACTCAATCATCGTTAAGGAGCTTAAGGAACACAAAGTACAAAGGTCAAAGTTCTTCACCCCTAGGTCACATTGTCTTAACCTCTCAGTCAAAAAGTCTTCTTTCTTCTTGATTGGAGATTAGTTCCCAATCATCCTTAACTCAATCACTCTTAAGGAGCAAGCCTCCTTAAGGGACACAAGGTACAAAGGTCAGTTTTCCACCTCTAGTCACATTGAATTATGATCTTCTCAGTCATCACTAAAGTACCCAAGGAGAGGTCTTTTCATCTTGGCTTGAGGCTGGCTCCCAAATTCCATGGCTCCTCTTCCATGGGTCCAGCTCCTGCCTGAATCTACCCAGTCTTCCATGGGTCCAGCTCCTCTTCCACTTCCACTTTGAAGTTCACGGTGTCTAGTCCACTTCAAGTCCTTCACAGTTTCTGTTTCTGGGAAGACAAAGCTTAACAGAGCCACGATAACATTCATACACATTGTTGGCACCATCAGCAATTCACTATCTGTCTGTGAAATCAAGATGGACCCACCAACAAGGTCTGAGAACTCAACATACATTATCAGTATGGTCCCAGGACCTCTGAATCCCTCCTCCAGGACTTCTGTAAACAGACTACAAGAAAATCCTCTTTCTGGGTTTCCAGTAAGGTCCCAGGGCTTCTGTACAAAGTATCACAAACAAAAATCAATGCAGACAGAACAGACAAACAGAGTGCTGGCCTCCACAACTGTTCCCCTTCTCAGTTCTGCTCTCTCTCAGCTTGGGCTTCTCCTTATATATAGGCATTATCTCCTTCCTGTTCCTGTCTTTGGCAAGTCCCTCCCACTGTGGGTTTCACAAGTCCTGTTTCTTAACAAAGACTTGATATATTCAAGGGCAAGACTCAAAAGAAACTTGAACTGAAACAAGGTGCTAAATAATTAAATAGGTGAAACAAGGTCTTAAGTACTTCTTTGCTTGCCATTACAACAGTCAGAAGAAGATAGGTTAAAAAAAAGCCACTGCTATCCCAAAGAGTGTCCAGAAACCCAACAACAACAACAACAACAACAACAACAACAACAACAACAACAAAAACAGTTCTTGGAAGAACTTAAAAAGGAACTAAAAAATCAAATAAGAGACTTTGAAAAAAATTAGGAAAACTAATCCAAGAATATTAATTAATTGGAAAAATAGATCTAAAATCTTTTTTGTTGTTGTTGCTTTTTGCAGGGGGAAGGCAGGGCAATTGGGGTTAAGTGACCTGCCTAATGTCACACCGCTAGTGATTGTTAAGTGTCTGAGGCTGTATTTGAGCTCAGGTCCTCCTGACTCCAGGGCTGGTGCTCTATCCACTGTGCCACCTAGCTGCCCCTAAATCTAAAATTTTAAGGAAGAAAATAATTCCTTGAAAACCAGAACTGGGCAAGAGGAATCAAATGACATTATAAGACACGGAGAAATAATAAAACTAGAAAAACTAAAAGAGGATCTTCAACATTTCATTATAAAAACAACTGTTCTAGAAAACAGATAGAGGAGAGAGAATATAAGAATTGTTAGACTGCCTGAAAGTTACAATAAAAAAGAATTTATACAATATTACAATAAATTATTAAGGAAAATTGCCCTGAAGTTCAAAAACAAGAGTGTAAAGTAGAAATAGAGTTGTTTATGGTGGGGGTAATTCTCTAAAAAATGGGTAGTAAAAGGTAAAAAGGAGCAATTATTTGATAAAAATAGGGTGCGAAAGGAAGAACTTATATAGAGCAAGCAAATGGGGTGGAAGGTTGGTAATGTTGGAATCTTACTTTCATGGGATCTGTGTTGAAGAGGAAACAATATGTACATCTGAAAGGACGTGGACATCTTCTGGATCTGTAGCAAGGTAAGAGAGCTGGGGGACATGACATGGTGGGGGAGGGACTTATAGCAGGGTGTGTAGATTAAGATTTAGCAGGGTGGGAGAAGAGGATAAAGGATGGATTTTTAAAGGGTTGGGTAGAAAGAGCAATGAGAGAGTAGAATACAAGGTAATGGAGAAAGGGTTAAAAGAGAGAATGAAAAGGACAATAGTGAGGAAAAATAAGATGGAAGGAAATTCACAAATAGTCATTATAACTTTGAATATGAATACAATGAACTCACCTATAAAATGGAAATGGATACTAGAATGAATTAAAAATCAGAATCCAACAATTTGTTGTTTACAAGAAACACATTTAAGAGATACACAAAGAGTTGCAATGCAGGGTTAGAATAGAATTTATTATACTTCTGTGGATGCAAAAAGAAAGATAGCAGTTATGATCTCAGACAAAGTTATGGCTAAAATTGATTTAACTACATTTTGATAAAAGGTACCATGGACAATGAACAATATCAATGCTGAACCTATATGCACCAAATACTACAGCATCTAAATTTTTAAAAGAAGAGTTAAATGAATTATAGGTGAAGATAATTAATTGTATTATAATAGTGGGGGGACTTTAATCTTCCCCTCTCAGAACTAGATAGATCTAACCAAAAAATAAACGAGAAAGAAGTCAACAAAGTTTATAGAAGTTTTTAAAAACTAGATATGATAGATACCTGGAGATAATTGAATGGAAATAGGAAGGAATACATCTTTTTGTCAGTGATTCATAGAACCTTTACAAAGATTGACCACATGTTAGGATATGAAGATTTTCTAGTTAAAAGTAGAAATATTAAAAGCATCCTTTTAAGATCACAATGTAGTAAAATTATATTTAATAAGTTACCATGGAAACATAGATTAAAAACTAATTGGAGAGAAGATTCTGGGAAATTGGTGGAATAGGTAAAAAAATTACAAACTCTCAAGATTTCCCCCACAGAAGAATTAAAATAGCACCATAGGGCAAACAAAGTGAGGGCAAAAATAATCAAGAATAAGGGCACAACCTAGGTATTCCTGGTACAATTTGAGAAGATCAGAAGAAAAATCCCAGGACAAGGTTTGGCCCTGGTAGCAGCAAGCACCCCAACATCCCCAGGGTGGCTGCCAACACAGGTTCTTAGATCTGCTTTTCTAAAGGAAAGCAACTCAAAATGGGTTAACAAGCTTACTTTAATCAATAAAACATATATCATTTACCTAGTTCAGGGGAAAGAGGTCAGCACCCTGAACTTCAAAGTATACAGAAAGAACTTACAAGACAGAGAAACAAACACATCAAGCAGACAGGCTTCCAAACTGTCCAACAATTACATCAATACCAAATCACAGTTAACAGAGAGGGAAGGGGTGGAGCCAAGATGGCGGAGTAGAAAGAGCAGTTCCAAGGTGCTTTGCTCCACTCCACTTCCAAACAATGTAAAAGGGGAATCTGAACAACTTCTGGAGCCCCAGCACCCACAGAATGACACAGAGAAGCTAACCTCCTGCTGAAGACAGCCCAGCAGCCCTGCAGGGAGCAGCCAGCGCAGTGCTATGAGAATGGGAAGCACAGCTCGCTGGGAACTGACAGCGCAGTGCCCAAGCCTGTGTGAGCCGTGGTTTTAGCTCCAGGGTGGCTGGGCTAGCAGCTGGCTGGAGGGATCCCTGAACAGCAGCAGCTGTGGCGATTCCAGAATTATCAGCACAGACATACCTAGGACAAAGTGAAAGGTTAGTGCCCTATGGACTTTGGGACCAGTATTTGGGGAACGCGTCGGCTTCCTCCTCTGGGAGTGAAAAGCTGCTGAGGAAACACGGCACAGAGGCCATTTTGCAGCGTCAGTGGCAGCTCCAGCTCCTGGTTTGTGAACTGTAGAGAGATCCAGCAATCAGTCTGGGGGTTAATTGCTCTTGCTTTAACCTGCTTGGATCTGGATTGTGGTCTTGGGGGGAGGTCTGGGGTGGGTATCCAATTTGCGAGAGTGGGTGGAGGCTTTACAGAGGCCACCCAACCTCTGGAAGTTGTGAAGACCCCACATTTGGGAGAGAAGCTCTCCTGTCTGGTGGCAGAGTCCTACTGTGGCAACAAGCCCCCAAATCAAGTAATTAAGTGGCAATATGCCTAGGCAAAGGAGACAAAATAAACAGAAAAATGCAACCTTAGACTCCTATTTTGGGGGCAAAGAGGATAAAAGCTTGGAACAGGAGGAGGACTGTGAGGTCAGCACTCCTGCAACAAAAGCCCCAAATGAAAATACAAGGTGTCCACAGGCCATAGAGGACCTTAAGAAGCAGATAAGAGAAGTGTGTGTGTGTGGGGGGAATTCGGAAGCGAAATGAGAAAGATGCAAGAAAAGTATGAAATGACAGTCAATAGCCTGACTGAGGAAAATAACTCCTTAAAAAATAGACTAACTCGGGGGTGGAGCCAAGATGGCGGAGTAGAAACAGCTCGTCCAAGCCACTCTGCCCCCAGATTCCCCCCAAACTATGTAAAAGGGGACTCTGAACAACTTCTGGAGCCCCAGCACCCACAGAATGACACAGAGAAGCTAACCTCCCTCTGAGGACAGCCCAGGAGCCCTGCAGGAAGGACCAGCGCAGTGGTGCAGTGCGCAGAGCGCGGGGAGCCAAGCCTAGGCCAAGTCCTCGTGAGCCAAGGTTTTAGCCCCAGGGCGGCAGGGCCAGCAGACGGCTAGCGGAACCCCAGAACACCAGGAGCTGTGGCGACTCCAGAATTATCAACATAGACATGCCTAGGACAAAGTGAGAGGTTAGTGTCCTATGGACTTTGGGACTGGTATTAGGGAATGCGTCGGCTCCCTCCCCTGGGGGCTAGAAGCCACTGAGGAGACACGCCATTTTGTAGTTTTCAGAGGCAGCTCCAGCTCCTGGCCTGCAAATTGTAGGGAGATCCAGTGATCAGTGTTGGGGGAGGGGTAATCACGCTTGCTTTAACCTCCCTGGGTCTGGATTCTGATCTAGGGTGGAAGTCGTGAGTGGCTTTACAGCTTGCCAGAAACAGAAGTTGCCCCCCACATGTTTGGGACGAAAATTCCTCTATCTGGCCTTAAAGCCATAGTGTGGCAACAAGCCCCAAAGTCAAGCAATTAAGTGGCAACATGCCAAGGCAAAGGAAACAGAAAAATGCAACCCTAGACTCCTATTTTGGGGGCATAGAGCGGGAAAAGGACTGTGAGGTCAGAAGTCCTGCTCCAAAAGCCCCAGGGGAAAACATGAGCGGGTTGCAGGCCATAGAGGACCTTAAGAAGGACTTTAAAAATCAAATAAGAGAAGTGGAGGAAAAATTGGAAAGAGAAATGAGAAGGATGCAGGAAAAGTATGAAATGAGGGCCAACAGCCTGACTGAGGAAAACAACACCTTAAAAAATAGACTAACTCAAATGGCAAAGGAGGCCCAAAAGGGCAATGAGGAGAAGAATGCCTTAAAAAGTCGAATTTGCCAGATGGAAAAAGAATCTCAAAAGTTCACTGAGGAGATTCATTCCTTCAGAGTTAGACTGGAGCAAATGGAAGCTAATGACTTTATGAGAAATCAAGATGCTGTTAAGCAGATCCAAACAAATGAAAGATTAGAAGGCAATGTGAAATATCTCATGGGAAAAACCACTGACCTGGAAAATAGATCCAGGAGAGACAATTTAAAAATTATTGGACTACCTGAAAGCCATGATCAAAGAAAGAACCTAGAAATCACCCTTCAAGAAATTCTCAAGGAATATTGCCCTGATGTTTTAGATCTAGAGGGCAAAATAGAGGTTGAAAGAATGCACCGATCACCTCCTGAAAAAGATCCCAAAAAGAAAACTCCCAGGAGTTCCAGGTTCCAGAATCCCCAGGTTCCAGAATCCCCAGATCAAGGAGAAAATACTACAAGCAGCCAGGAAGAAACAATTTCAATATTGTGGAAACACAATCAGAATAGCCCAGGACCTGGCAGCTTCTACACTGAGGGATTGAAGGGCATGGAATACGATATTCCAGAGGGCAAAAGAACTGGGAATGAACCCAAGGGTCACCTACCCAGCAAAACTGAGTATTTTCTTTCAGGGGATAATATGGTCATTCAGTGGAATAGGGGACTTTCAAGCATTCTTGAGAAAAAACCAGCATTGAATAGAAAATTTAACATTCAGACACAAGAAGTAAGAGATGCCTGAGAAGGTAATCAGGGAAAAGAAATCAAAAGGAACTTATCAAAGTTGAACTATTTACATTCCTATATGGAAAAACAATAACTGTGACTGATGATATCTTTCTCACTATGAAAATAATGGAAGAAGGAGGTGTGGTCATATGAATACATATGTGAATGTGTGTGTATATGTGTAGAGGGCATAGGTTGAATTTGTTGGGAAGGGAGAATACTCAAGGGATGAAATTATGAGGTGAGAGAGGAAAGTGACAAAAGGAGACGGGGAGAGACAGGGTAGGGTAAACTATCTCATGTAGAAGAAGCAAGGGGAAATGGTTGCAAGGGAGGGGGAGGATAGGAAGGCAAAAAGGCAAAACCACATTCTCATTGAATTTGGTTCAGGGAGAGAATGACATACATAGTAAATGGGATATCTCAACCTGCAGCAGGATAGGGGGAAGGGGGATGAGAGGAGGGATGATGAATGGGAGGGCATCCTTGGGGAGAGGGGAGGTTGGAACTACCCACTCTAGAAGAGGGACAGGATCACGTAGGGAATGGACCAGGTTGGGGGTGGGATGAGTGGGAGGGAATTATAAGCAGCCTTGTACAATATATCTACTATGATAATGTTTTGCATAGCTAGACATGTACAACATATACTGAATTAATTATCTTCCCAGAGGGAATGGGTGACAAGGGAGGAAGGAAATGGATCTGAAATTCGAGGTCTTAACATTAAATGTTTCAAATATACATAAACACTATTATTAATACTGTTTTGCTTGTAATTGAGAGATAAGATGTGCAGGCATTGGGACACAAAGATTCACCTTCCTCTAATGGAAAAGTCGAAGGGGGTATGGGAGAAGGTATGGGAGAGAGCAGATTGGCGGAAGAGGTATCTTGTGGGACTGCTATTCTGGGAGGGTGGGTAGGGGAAAAACAGCGGGGGGAAATGATTGTAACTCAAAATCTGGAGGAAATAAATGATGTAAAACAGAAGTTAATAAAGCACTTGTTTAAAAAAAAACAGAATTAGCCAAATGGAAAAGGAGGTCCAAAAGTTCACTGAAGAAAATAATTCTTTAAAAATTAGAATGGAGCAAATAGAAACCAATGATTTTATGAGAATTCAAGAAAGAGTAAAAAGAAAACCCAAAGGAATTAAAAATAGAAGATAATGTGAAATATCTTTTTTTCTCCAAATGCTTTATTAAATTGTGGTTTACATCAGTCATTTCTGCCAGATTTTGAGTTACAATTTTTTCCCCATTTTTTCTCTACTCCCCATCCCAGAATAGCAGTTGCACAGGATATCCCCTTATTGGATCTGCTCTCTCCCATATCTTCTCCCATACCCCCTTTGACTTTTTCAGTAGGGCAAGGTGAATCTCTGTGCCTCAATGCCTGTATATCTTATTTCCCAATTATATGTGAAATAGTATTAATAATAGTATTTATATATTTTTTCACATTTGATTTTAAAACTTTGAATTCCAGATTCACTCCCTACTTCCCTTGTCACCCACCCTTACTGGGAAGATAAGCAATTCAGTTTATGTTGTGCATGTGCAGCTATGCAAAACATTACCATAGTTGATATATTGTAAAAGACTGACTATATTTCCCTCCCTCCTATCCCACCTCCCACTCGGTCTATTCCCTGCTTTGATCTTATCCCTAATGTGAAATATCTTAATGGAAAAACAACTGATCTAGAAAATAGATCCAGGAGAGATAACTTGAAAATTTTTGCACTGCCTGAAAGCCGTGATTAAAAAAAAAAGGCCTAGACATAATCTTTCAAGAAATCATCAAAGAAAACTGCCCTGATATTCTGTAATCAGAGGGTAAAATAGAAATTGATAGAATCCACTATTCACTTCCTAAAAGAGATCCCCAAATGAAACTGCTAGGAATATCATGGCCAAATTCCACTGCTTCCAAGTCAAGGAGAAAATATTGCAAGCTACCAGAAAGAAACAATTCAAGTATTGTGGAGTCATAGTCAGGATAACACAAAATTGAGCATTTTCTACATTAAAGGATTATAGAGGGGCGGCTAGGTGGTGCAGTGAGTAAGAGTGCTGGCCCTGGAGCTAGGATGACCCGGGATTGATTCTGGCCTCAGCACTTAGTATCCACACATAAATAACTAGCTGTGCAACCTTGAGCAAGTTACTTAACCCCAATTGCGTAAAAAAAGGATCATAGAGCTTGGAATATGATATTCCAGAGTGTAAAGGAGTTAGGATTACAACCAAGAATCACCTACCCAGAAAAATTAGTATAATCCTTCAGGGAAAAAATGGATATTCAGTGAGATATAGGACTTTGAAGCATTCTTTATGGAAAGACCAGAGCTGAATAGAAAATTTAACTTTTAAATACCAGACTCAAGAGAAGGGAAAAAATAAACAGAAAAGGGAAATCGTAAGGGTTTTAAATGAGGTTAATCTATTTAAATTCTTACACGGGAAGATGATATTTATAACTCATAAGACCTTTGTCATTATTAGGGTAGTCAGGAAGAGTATATATAGACAGAGGTCACAGGTGTCAGTTGAATATGAATGGACAATATCTAAAAAATAAAATTAAGGTGTGAGAAAGAGGAATACAATGAGAAAAAGGGAGAGGGAGAGGTAGAATGGAGTAAATTATCTCATATTAGAGATGCAAGAAAGAGCTTTTACAGTAGAGAATATGGGGAGAGATTAAGGGGAGTGAGTGAACCTTACTTTCCTCAAAATTGACTCAAAGAGGGAATACATACACACTCAACTGAGTGTAGAAATCTATCTTATCCTATAGGAAAGTAGGAGGGGAAGGGGACCAGAGAAGTGGGGCAGGGCAGATTGGCAGACGGGGCAGTCAGAAACAAAGCACTTTTGAGGAGGGACAGGGCAGAAGAAGAGTGAGAACAGAGTAAATGGAGGGGGGACAGGATGGAGGGAAATATAGCTAGCAATAATAACTATGAAAAATTTTTTGAAGGAAGTTTCTCTGATAAAGGCTTCATTTCTCAAACATATAGAGAACTGAGTCAAATTCACAAAAATAAGAGCTATTCCCCAATTGATAAATGATCAAAAGATATGATCAGTTTTCAGATGAAGTAGTCAAAGCTATTAATTTCAAAAATGCAAATTAAAACAGTTCTGATGTCTTACTTTGTACCTATTAGATTGGCTAATAGGTCAAAAAATGTAAATGAACAATGTTGGAGGGGTTGTGAGAAAAAAGAGACATAAATGTACTGTTGGTGGAGCTGTGAACTGATTCAACGATTCTGTAGAGCAATTTGGAACTATACCCAAAGAGCTATAAAATCATGCATACCATAGCAATACCACGGCTAGGTATATTGTAAGGCTGTAACTATCAGTAACAATCAGAAGAGATTAAAAAAAGGGAAAGGATTTATGTGTATAAAATATTTATAGCAGCTCATTTTTAGGGCCAAAGAATTAGAAATTGAGGGGATGCCCATCAATTGAAGAATGGCAGAGCAAATTGTGGTATGCGATTATGGTAGAATACTACTGTACTGTAAGAAATGATCAGCAGGATGCTCTCAGAAAAACCTGGACAGATTTGCATGGGTTGATGCAAAGTGAAATGTGCTGTGTACAAAGTAGCGGCAATATTGTAAGATGATCAGCTGTGAATAACTTAGCTATTCTTGGCAATACAAAGATCCAAGACAACTCTGTAGGCCTTATGATGAAAAATGCTATCCATTCCCAGAGAATGAACTGATGGTGTCTGAATACAAATTGAAACATACTTTTTTTAAAACTTTGTTTTTCTTGATTTTTTTGTCTGTTTTCTTTCACAACATGAATATTATGTATATGTTTTGTATGATTACACATGTATAAACCTATATCCAATTGTTTATATTTTCAGTGGGTATGGGGTGGGGAGGGAGGGAGATAATTTGCAATTCAGAATTTTTAAAATGAATGTTAAAATTTGTTTTTACATGTAACTGGGGAAATAAATAAATAAAAATAATATAAAAACTTTTGATAAAGTACATTTGAAAGTATAAGTATAAATGAATTTTCTTTAAATTGATAAAAGTATTCATCTAAAACCATCAGTAAGCATTATTTGTAATGGGATAAGCTAGAAGCCTTCCCAGTAAGATCAGGTGTGAAACAAGGATGCTCATTGTCACCAATACTATTCAACATTGTATTGGAAATCCTAGCAATAGCAATAAGAGAATAAAAAGAAATAAAAGAAATCAGAAAAGGAATGAGGCAATAAAACTATCTGTTTTTGCAGATCATATGATGATATATTTGGAAAATCCCAAAGAGTCAACTAAAAAGTTGGCTGAAACAATAGTTTTAGCAAAGTAGCAGGATATAGAGTAAATCTATATAAATCATCAGTTTTCCTATATATCACAAACAAAAGCCTGCAATAAGAGATAGTAAGTGATACCTCATTTAAAATAACTCTAGACAACATAAAATACCTGGGAATATACCTGTCAAAAAAAGCCAGAAACTGTATAAACAAAGCTATAAAATCTTTTTATACAAATAAGGTCAGATTTAAATAACTGGAGAAAAATAATTTTTTTCATGGGTGGGCAGGGTCAATATAATAAAAAAAGATATTTCAACCTAAACTAATTCATATACTCAATGCCATCTTAATTAAACTACTAAAATCATTTCACTGAATTAGGAAAAATAATAAAAATTATTTGAAAGAAGAACAAGTCAAGATTATCAAAGGAACTATTGAAAAACACATGAAGGAAGGAGGTTTAGCAGTATCAGATTTTATATTATAAGGCTGTAACTATCAAAATTATCTGGTAAAGATAAGTACTGGCTAAGAAACAGAAAAGCAGATCAATGGAACAGACTAGACATACACTTTATAGCAGCAAATAAATATAGTGACCTGAGTGTCAAGACTTAAGATTTTGGGATAATGATTCATTATTTAACAAAAACTGTTGGGAAAACTGGAAAGCAGCATGGGAGAAACTGGGCATTGAACAATATCTTACACCATTTTCCAAATAAGATCAAAATGGAAACATGACCTATATATAAAGAGAGATATTAAAAGAAAATTTGAAGAACATAGAATATATTATTTATTCAACTGAAGGATAGTGAACAATTTGTGAATAACAAGAAATAGAGAGCAGGATAGACGTGAAAAAGATAATTTCCATTATATTAAATTAAAAAGTTTTTTCTTCACAAATAAAACAAATGTAGCCAAGATCAGAAGGCAAGCAGAAAACTGGGGGAAATTTTTTGTAGACAGTTTCTCAGATAAATGTCTTGTATCTTAAATATATAAGGAACTTTGTCAATTCTATAAGAATATGAATTTCCCAACTGATAAATAGTCAAAGGATAGTAACAGGCAGTTCTCTGATAGAGAATCAAAGCTAAGTTTGGTGATATAAAAGTGCTCTAAATCATTATTGATTAGAGAGAACTGCAAATTAAAACAACCTTAACATATAATTTTACACTTATCAGATTGGCTAAAATGATTGAAGGGGAAAATGACAAATATTGGAGAGGATGTGGAAAAATTGAGACAATTCATTTTTTTTGTTTTTTTTTTAAACAAATGCTTTATTAACTTCTGTTTTAAATCATTCATTTCCACCAGATTTTGAGTTACAATCATTTTCCCCCCATTATTCCCCTACCCAACCTCCCAGAATAGTAGTCCCACAAGATATCGCTTCCTCCAATCTGCTCTGTCCCATACCTTCTCCCATACCCCCTTCGACTTTTCCATTAGAGGAAGGTGAGTCTTTGTGTCCCAATGCCTGCACATCTTATCTCCCTATCACAAGCAAAAGAGTATTAATAATAGTATTTATATATATTTGTAACATTTAATGTTACAACCTCGAATTTCAGATCCATTTCCTTCCTCCCTTGTCACCCATTCCCTCTGGGAAGATAATTAATTCAGTATATGTTGTACATGTCTAGCTATGCAAAACATTATCATAGTAGATATGTTGTACAAGGCTGCTTATAATTCCCTCCCACTCATCCCACCCCCCACCTGGTCCATTCCCTACATGATCCTGTCCCTCTTCTATAGTGGGTAGTTCCAACCTCCCCTCACCCCAAGGATGCCCTCCCATCCATCATCCCTCCTCTCATCCCCCTTCCCCCTATCCTGCTGCAGGTTGAGATATCCCATTTAGTATGTATGTCATTTTCTCCCTGAACCAAATTCAATGTGAATGTGGTTTTGCCTTTTTAGCCTTCCTTATTCTCCCCCTCCTTTGCAACCACTTCCCCTTGCTTCTTCTACATGGGATAGTTTACACTACCCTGTCTCTCCCCATCTCCTCTTGCCACTTTCCTCTCTCACCTCATAATTTCATCCCTTGAGTATTCTCCCTTCCCAACAAATTCAACTTATGCCCTCTATCCATATATAACTGTAACCATATACACACACATTCACATATGTATTCATATGACCACACCCCCTTCTTCCATTATTTTCATAGTGAGAAAGATATCATCAGTCACAAATATTGCTTTTCCATATAGGAATGTAAATAGTTCAACTTTGATAAGTTCCTTTTGATTTCTTTTCCCTGATTACCTTCTCAGGCATCTCTTCCTTCTTGTGTCTGGATGTCAAATTTTCTATTCAATTCTGGTTTTTTCCCCAAGAAGGCTTGAAAGTCCTCTATTCCACTGAATGTCCATATTTTCCCCTGAAACAAAATACTCAGTTTTTCTGGGTAGGTGACCCTTGGGTTCATTCCCAGTTCTTTTGTCCTCTGGAATATTATATTCCATGCCCTTCGATCCCTCAGTGTAGAGGCTGCCAGGTCCTGGGCTATTCTGATTGTGTTTCCACAATATTGAAATTGTTTCTTCCTGGCTGCTTGGAGTATTTTCTCCTTCATCTGGGGATTCTGGAACCTGGCTATAATATTCCTGGGAGTTTTCTTTTTGGGATCTTTTTCAGGAGGTGATTGGTAGATTCTTTCAACCTCTATTTTGCCCTCTGGATCTAAAACATCAGGGCAATTTTCCTTGAGAATTTCTTTTTTTTTTTTTTAAACAAATACTTTATTAACTTCTGTTTTACATCATTCATTTCCGCCAGGTTTTGAGTTACAATCATTTTCCCCCCATTATTCCCCTACCCAACCTCCCAGAATAGCAGTCCCACAAGATATCGGTTCCTCCAATCTGCTCTCTCCCATACCTTCTCCCATACCCCCATCTACTTTTCCATTAGAGGAAGATGAATCTTTGTGTCCCAATGCCTGCACATCTTATCTCCCAATTATAGGCAAAAGAGTGTTAATAATAGTATTTATATATATATATTTGAAACATTTAATCTTACGACCTCGAATTTCAGATCCATTTCCTTCCTCCCTTGTCACCCATTCCTTCTTGGGATATAAGTAATTCAGTATATGTTGTACATGTCTAGCTATGCAAAACATTATCATGGTAGATATATTGTACAAGGCTGCTTATAATTCCCTCCCACTCATCCTACCCCCAACCTGGTCCATTCCCTACATGATCCTGTCCCTCTTCTATAGTGGGTACTTCCAACCTCCCCTCACCCCAAGGATGCCCTCCCATCCATCATCCCTCCTCTCATCCCCCTTCCCCCTATCCTGCTGCAGGTTGAGATATCCCATTTAGTATGTATGTCATTTTCTCCCTGAACCAAATTCAATGTGAATGTGGTTTTGCCTTTTTAGCCTTCCTTATTCTCCCCCTCCTTTGCACCCACTTCCCCTACATGAGATAGTTTACCCTACCATGTCTCTCCCCATCTCCTCTTGCCACTTTCCTCTCTCACCTCATAATTTCATCCCTTGAGTACTCTCCCTTCCCAACAAAATCAACCTATGCCCTCTATCCATATATAACTGTAACCATATACACACACATTCACATATGTATTCGTATGACCACACCCCCTTCTTCCATTATTTTCATAGTGAGAAAGATATCATCAGTCACAGATATTGCTTTTCCATATAGGAATGTAAATAGTTCAACTTTGATAAGTTCCTTTTGATTTCTTTTCCCTGATTACCTTCTCAGGCATCTCTTCCTTCTTGTGTCTGGATGTCAAATTTTCTATTCAATTCTGGTTTTTTCCTCAAGAATGCTTGAAAGTCCTCTATTCCACTGAATGACCATATTTTCCCCTGAAACAAAATACTCAGTTTTGCTGGGTAGGTGACCCTTGGGTTCATTCCCAGTTCTTTTGCCCTCTGGAATATCATATTCCATGCCCTTCGATCCCTCAGTGTAGAAGCTGCCAGGTCCTGGGCTATTCTGATTTTGTTTCCACAATATTGAAATTGTTTCTTCCTGGCTGCTTGTAGTATTTTCTCCTTGATGTGGGGATTCTGGAACCTGGCTATAATATTTCTGGGAGTTTTCTTTTTGGGATCTTTTTCAGGAGGTGATCGGTGGATTCTTTCAACCTCTATTTTGCCCTCTGGATCTAAAATATCAGGGCAGTTTTCCTTGAGAATTTCTTGAAGGGTGATTTCTAGGTTCTTTCCTTGATCATGGCTTTCAGGTAGTCCAATAATTTTTAAATTGTCTCTCCTGGATCTATTCTCCAGGTCAGTGGTTTTTCCCATGAGATATTTCACATTGCCTTCTAATCTTTCGTTTGTTTGGATCTGCTTAACAGCATCTTGATTTCTCATAAAGTCACTAGCTTCCATTTGCTCCAGTCTAACTCTGAAGGAATGAATCTCCTCAGTGAACTTTTGAGATTCTTTTTCCATCTGGTAAATTCGACTTTTTAAGTCATTCTTCTCCTCATTGCCCTTTTGGCCCTCCTTTGCCATTTGAGTTAGTCTATTTTTTAAGGTGTTGTTTTCCTCAGTCAGGCTGTTGACCCTCATTTCACACTTTTCCTGCATCCTTCTCATTTCTCTTTCCAATTTTTCCTCCACTTCTCTTATTTGATTTTTAAAGTCCTTCTTAAGGTCCTCTATGGCCTGCAACCCACTCATGTTTTCCCCTGGGGCTTTTGGAGCAGGACTTCTGACCTCCTTTTCCCGCTCTATGCCCCCAAATAGGAGTCTAGGGTTACATTTTTCTGTTTCCTTTGCGTTGGCATGTTGCCACTTAATTGCTTGACTTTGGGGCTTGTTGCCACACTATGGCTTTAAGGCCAGATAGAGGAATTTTCGTCCCAAACGTGTGGGGGGCAACTTCCGTTTCTGGCAAGCTGTAAACCCACTCACGACTTCCACCCTAGATCAGAATCCAGATCCAGGGAGGTTAAAGCAAGAGCGATTACCCCCCAAGACTGATTGCTGGATCTCCCTACTATTTGCAGGCCGGGAGCTGGAGCTGCCTCTGAAAACTACAAAATGGCGTGTCTCCTCAGTGGCTTCTAGCCCCCAGGGGAGGGAGTCGACCCATTCCCTAAATACCGGTCCCAAAGTCCATAGGACACTAACCTCTTACTTTGTCCTAGGCATGTCTATGTTGATAATTCTGGAGTTGCCACAGCTCCTGGTGTTCCGGGGTTCCTCTAGCCATCTGCTGGCCCTGCCTCCCTGGGGCTAAAACCTTGGCTCACGCTGACCTGGGCTCGGCTGGGCTCCTGTGCTCTGCCCCCTGCCCGATGCCAGGTTCCAGACTGCAGCGCTGGTCCTTCCTGCAGGGCTGTTGTGCTGTCCTCAGCGGGAGGTTAGCTTCTCTGTGTCGTTCTGTGGGTGCTGGGGCTCCAGAAGTTGTTCATAGTCCCCTTTTACATAGTTTGGGGGGAATCTGGGGGCAGAGTGGCTTGGATGAGCTGTTTCTACTCCACCATCTTGGCTCCGCCCCGAGACATTAATTCATTTTTGATGGAATTGTGAACTGATCCTTTTGGAGAGCAATCTGGAATTATGCCCAAAGAGTTATTAAGCTGCTTAGCAATACCTGTATTTGGTCTATTTCCAAAGATGATTAGGGGAAAAGGGAAAGAACTTATGTGTTCTAAAATATTTATAGCAGTTTTCTCTGCTGTGGAAAAGAATTTGAAATTGTGGGGATGCCCATCACTTGGGGAGTGGCTCAACAAGTTATATATGATCATGATGAAAATACTACTTTCCTATAAGAAATGATAAGCTCAGTGATTTTAGAAAAACATAGATAGTCTTGCATGAAATAATGAAGAGGCAAATGAGCAGACCCAAGAGAACATTGTACATAGTAACAGTAATATTGTATTAAGAACAACTTTGATCAACTAAGTCATTTTGAGTACTATAAATACTCAAATTAAATATAAAGAGCATATGAAAGACATTGCTATCTGCATCCAGAAAAAGAACTGATGAACAGAAGTATGTATAGAATGATTTTTGCATATACACACCCACATCCACATTTGTGTCTAATGGCAGCCATCTCTAAGGTGGCAGGGGGAGAAAAATGGAAAAAAAGAAATCTATATGATAACTTTATTACATACTTAAAAGGACTAGCAAGTCGTACTTAATCTTTTTTAACTATACCTTGTTATGGAAATGTTTTTTTTATTCCATAAATTAAAATACAATAAATAATTTTTAAAGATTATATTTGTCTCTAATTTTATGTGTGTTTCCATGATCCCTTATTAAATATAATTTTTGTTGTGTTATGATCTTAAAAGGATGCATTTATACAAGAAATGATGAGCAGGATGCACACAGAAATACCTGGAAGGATTATATGAGCTGATGCAAAGTGAAATGCATTGTGTACAAAGAAAGAGCAATATTGTAAGATAAGTAGTTGTGAATGACTTAGCTATTCTCAGCAAAACAATGATTCAAGACAACTCTGAAGGACTTATGATGAAAAATACTATCTATCTCCAGAGAAAGGACTGATGGTGTTTGAATACAGATTGAAGGATACTATAGTAGCTTTCTTTATTTTTCTTGAGTTTTTTTTTTTTCTGGTCTGTGTTTTCTTTCACAACAGACTGTTATGGATATGTTTTGCATGACTACACTTGTATGTATATTGAATTACTTGCCTTCTTAAAGGGGGTGGGGTTGGGGCGAAGAGGGATAAAGGGAGAGAATTTGACACTCAAAATTTTAAAAATAAATATTAAAATTTTTACTTTATATATAGCTGGGAAAAATAAAATACTAAGGAAATTTTAAAAAGATTAAAAAATGATGCATTTAGGGGCAGCTAGGTGGTGCAGTGAGTAAGAGCACTGACCCTGAAGTTGGGAGGACCCAGGATCGGTTCCAGCCTCACTTACTTAGCACCCACACATAAATGTGTAACCTTGAGCAAGTTACTTAGCCCCAATTGCTTTAAAAAATGACACAATTAATATTTTTTGCATTTAATTACAAAGTTTTTATGACCTGATATGTGGTTAATTTTTGCCAACATAGCATTTACCGCAGAGGAAAAAAAACAACAACTATATTCCTTTCAATTTCAATTCAATTCTTTTCAGATATCCAACATATCTAATATAAGATTTATTTATTTCCTTAACTTCTTTCTTATCTACACTTTGGTTACATTTATCTAGTTCTGAGAAGGGTACATTGAAGTCTCCCACTTTTAAAATTGTCTTTTTCAACCTGTAATTCATTTAGTTCTTTTAAAATTTGGATGCTATAGCATTTGGTGCATATAGGTTTAGCATTCATTACTTCATTATCTATGGTACCTTTTATGGTAATGTAATTTCCCTGTTTAACTTGAAATTAAATCTATTTTGGCTTTAAATATGTCTGAGACAATGGTTGCTACTCTTGTTTTTGGTTTGTTTTTGTTTTTTTTTTTGCATCAGCTGAAGCATAACAAATTCTACTCCAACCCTTCATTTTTATTCTGTGTATCTCTCATTTTTTAAACTGTGCAAGGAATATATTATTGGATTCTGGTTTTGAATCCATTCTGCTACCCAATTCTGTTTTTCTGGGTGAGTTCATCACATTCACATTTAAAGTAATAATTATTAGTTGTTCATTTCCATCCATCCTATTTTTCCTCACTGTTTATTCTTTTCTCCTCTCTTTTTACTTTATTCTCCCTCTGACATCTAATTTACTTCTGACCATTGCCTCCCTAATCCTCACCACTTCTAAGAATCCTTCCATATCCTCTCCTCTTGTCCTCCTATTCTTTAATCCATCCACCTTTCTAAGAGTTCCTCCTTTATCCTATTCTGCAGCCCTCCTATTTCTCTGTAAGTTAAGAATTTTACATCCCTTCTACATATAAATATTATTCTTCTTCAACCCATTCCTGCTGAGAATAATTTCTAACAGGTATGGGAGGGAGCAAAGGGATTAAGAGGGTTTGAGGTAGTAGCATTACTGTGCATTCTGGTTGTGACTCAGGGTAGAGAGGAGTACTTGAGGTCAGGCCCCCAAATAGAGCTTAGAAAATAACAGCACAAAAAAACTGAACAATGGGAAATCATTACCCACACTTTATGACTAGAGCCTGACTTTAACATAAAGTTAACAACCAAGAAACAAGTTGCTAAAAACGAGTAAGCAAAAGAGAAAGAACCCAAATATATATAACTATTGTGGTGATAGAGAAGATGTTGGTTCAAACCCAGAAGAATACAGTGAAGTTAAAATAGCCACTCTCACTTCAAATAGAAATGAAAAAAAATCTATCAGTGGCCACCTGAAAGAAATCCCAAGATGAAAACTCACAAGAATACCTTAGGAAAGTTTTGAAGCTCCTAAATGAAGGAGAAAATATAACAAGCAAGTATAAAGAAACAATTTCAAAACTATGGAGCTACAGTCACAGTAACACAATATTTAGCAGCTTCTATGTTTAAGAAAGGTATGAAGGTATGAAACATGATATTCCAAAGAGCTAGGGAGCTGGGTTTGCAACCAAGAATAACCTAAATGTAATGCTGCAAAGGAAAAATAGATATTTAATGAATTAAAGGACATACTGATATTCATGAGGAAAAGACCAGAACTGAATGGAAAATTTGACCAACAAGAATCAGGAGGAACATAAGAAGGTAAACACAAAAGACTAATTATAAGGGATTTAATAAGTTCAAACTGTTTACTTCTTATATGGGAAAATGATATTTGTAACTCCTAAGAATGTTATCATTACAAGGGTAGTTTGAAAGAGTATACATAGACAGAAGGTTTGGGGTTAAGGTGAGCATGATGGAATAATCTTAAAAAAATAAAATTGGCTAGGGAGAGATGATTTTCTCATATAAACAAGGAATACAGTGAAGAATTGTTACAGTGGAGGGTAGAGTTTCTTTTTTATCACTTCTTCTGATCTCTGTGTGAGTTCTCTGTAAGATAGTTTGGCATTTGGACCATGTGGCCAGCCCACTAGAGTTTGTGCTATCTGCAATAGAGTTTGAATGCTTAGTAGTTCAGCTTGAGAAAGCACATCAGTGTCTGGTACCTTTAGAATCTTTCTAAGAGAATTCACATGGAAGTGATTCAGCTTTCTGGCATGGCACTGGTAGACTGTCTAGATTTCATAGGCATACAACAATGAAGTAAGCACAACAGCTCTGTAGACCATCAGTTTGGTAGGCAATCTAATACCTCTTTTCTCTAACTTTCCTTCAGAAACTCCCAAACACTGAGTTAGTTCTGGCAATTCATGCAACCAACCTCATCATCTATGTGTAAATCCCTAGAAAGTATACTGCTAAGGTAAATGGACTTATCTACTACATTCAAAATTTCTCCTTACTGTAACTGATGTTCCATGATGGGTGGTGTGGTGCTAGCTGATGGGGAACCTTTGTTTCCTTGGTGTTAATTGTTACACCAAAATTAGTACAAGAGGCAGAGAATCAGTCCACATTTTGTTGCAGCTCAGTCTCAGGGGTTATATTGAGTGCACAATTGCACACCAAATCTCCCTCCGTTTTAGTCTTGGCTTATAGACTTTTCAAGTTAAATAATTTACTATTAGTGCAGTAGCTGAAAATGCTGTTTTCATCCTTGTTGAAGGTGTCCAATAACATCACTGAAAATATCAGGCTAAAAAGCATGGGAGCAATCACAAAGCCTTGATTCACTCCATTGGTGACTGGGAAAGCACAGAGAGCAATATTCATTTCCTAAAATCTGTGCAAGCGTGCAAGCATGCAATCATGAAACTGACACACAATAATGATGAACTTCTCCAGGCAACCAAATTGTGTCATGATTTTCCACAAGGTCTCATGACTGTAGCACTGAAGGTCTTGGTGAGACTGAAGAACACTCTATATAAGACTCTGTTCTGCTCCTGGCTTTTTTCCCTGGAATTGTCAGGGGGCAAACACCATATCAATCATTCCTCATCCCTTTCTGAAGCCACATTGGCCCAGGTAAATGGCCATCTTCCAGGTGAAGGACCATCTCATTAAGAAGGACTCTGGGGGCAGCTAGGTGGTGCAGTGAATAGAGCACTGGCCCTGGAGTCAGGAAGACCTGAGTTCAAATCCAGCCTCAGACACTTACTAGCTGTGTGACCTTGGGCAAATCACTTAACCCCAATTGCTTTGCCTTCCCCCCTCAAAAAAGGACTGTGGCAAGAATCTTGCCAGCAACAAGTGAGAGACACTACTATGATTGTCACAGGATAACCTATTTCCTTTTCCTTTATAGAAATGGACAATGGAGGCATCCTTGAACTCCTGGGGAACAACCTCCTCTTGCCATATGAACCGTAAAATTTCTGTCAGTTTATATATATATATATGTATATATATATATATATATATGTATATATATATATATATATGTATATATATATATATATATATATATATATATAGTATACCCCATGCTTTTTAAATATCAGCTGGAATAGAATCAGCACCAGGCTCTTTGCCACATAAGACGAACCTAATGGCATCTAAAACCTCTTCTTCAGGTTCACAGCACTGATGGATTATAGTCTATTGAGAACACTACAGAAGTGTTCAGACAATCTCTCCAGGGTCATGTCTATAATTAATCAATGTGGTTCCATCAGCACTGAGCTGAGATGAACTATAGGTCTTTTGCCCATAAATAGCATTTAAGGGTGTCACAAAACTGCTTTGCATTGTTACTATCAGCGTAAAACTAGATTTCATCTGCCTTCTGACTGTGCCAAGAATTCTGTATCTTTATAAACTTTGCTTGCACTTTACTTTCAATGGAGTTAAATTCTAGCTTCTTAAAGATAGATGAACTATCCTGCTGGTAAATTCTGTGGAGTTCACATTTTTAATTTAGCAGCTTCTAGATTTCCCTATCAATTTCATGAATCCAATCTTGATGTTTTTGAGTGTTCTAGTCCAGATGAGTGAATGCAGTGTTGTATACTGAATCTCTGAAAGTTGCCCACTCTTTTTCTGCTCCACTGTTGTCAACTGTGTATTGGTTCAGCTTTCCCTCCAAAGTAGCAACAAATTGTTTGTGCTCAACGGAGTACTCTAATCTTTTGACAGTAAGTCTTCTGGTAGTCCTCTTGGCACTCAGCTTTTGTTGAATGTGAATGTTTATCTTGGAGAGGATAAGTCTATGATCAGTCCAGCACTCTATGACACATCATCATCTTCACTCTCACATCCTGTCTGTCTCTTCTTACAATGAAATAATCTATTAAATGTCGATGTTCGATGCAGGGATGCATTCACAAAGTTTCATTGCATTTAGGTAAATGGAACATAGTGTTGGTGAAGAGAAGTCATGAGTTGCATAGGTCTTCAGTAGTAATTGACCAACACTATTGCTGTTTCTGGCTCCTTTCCTGCCAAGGACTCCCTGTCATGTCTGATAGTCTGTGCTTACTCTGGCATTAAAGACACCCAGAATTACAAGCTTGTCCTCTTTCAGCATATTGATGATGAGGGTGTCCAGGTCTTTATAAAATTTTTCTTTGACCTCATCAGGGTTTATCACAGTGGGATATAACAGCAAACACCCTAGCATACCCAGGATGGCTGCTAGCACAGGTTCTTTTATCTGCTTTTCCAAAGGAAAGGAACTTAAAAGGGGTTAAAAATTTTACTTTAATCATAGTTAGTTCAGGGGGAAAAGTCAGTACCCTGAACTTCAGAATATACAAACAGAAATTACAAGCAGGGGGGCGGAGCCAAGATGGCAGAGTAGAAACAGTTCGTCCAAGGCACTCCCCCGAGATCACCTCCAACTATGTAAAAGGGGACTCTGAACAACTTCTGGAGCCCCAGCACCCACAGAACGACACAGAGAAGCTAACCTCCCACTGAGGACAGCCCAGAAGCCCTGCAGGAAGGACCAGCGCAGCACTCTGGGAGCAGGCAGAGCTCTGGGAGACAGCAGCGCAGCCTGCAACAATCGGAGAGCCGAGCCCAGATCCGTGTGAGCGGTTTTAGCCCCAGGGCGGCAGGGCCAGCAGCTGGCTGGAGGGACCCCAGAACACCAGCAGCTGTGGCAATTCCAGAATTATCAACTCAGATATGCCTAGGACAAAGTGAGAGGTTTGTTAGTGCCCTATGGACTTTGGGACCAGTATTTGGGGAACGTGTCGGCTTCCTCCCCTGGGGGCTAGAAGCTGCTGAGGAGACACACCATTTTGTAGTTTTCAGAGGCAGCTCCAGCTCCTGGCCTGCGAACTGTAGGGAGATCCAGCAATTAGTCTTGGGGGTTAATCTCCCTTGCTTTAACCTCCCTGGATCTGGATTGTGATCTGGGGGGGAGGTCTGGGGTGGGTTTCCAGCTTGCCAGAAAGTTGTAAAGACCCCAACTTTCGGGACAAAAGCTTCCCTGTCTGGTGGCATAGTCCTACTGTGGCAACAAGCCCAAAAGTCAAGTAATTAAGTGGCAACATGTCAAGGCAAAGGAAACAAAATAAGCAGAAAAATGCAACCTTAGACTCCTATTTTGGGGGCAAAGAGGATCTAAGCAAGGAACAGGAGGAGGACTGTGAGGTCAGAAATCCTGCTCCAAAAGCCCCAAAGGAAAATATGAGTAGGTTACAGGTCATGGAGGACCTTAAGAAGGACTTTAAAAATCAAATAAGAGAAGAGGAGGAAAAATTGGGAAGAGAAATGAGAAGGATGCAGGAAAAGTATGAAATGAGGGTCAACAGCCTGACTGAGGAAAACAACACCTTAAAAAATAGACTAACTCAAATGGCAAAGGAGGCCCAAAAGGGCAATGAGGAGAAGAATGCCTTAAAAAGTCGAATTTGCCAGATGGAAAAAGAATCTCGAAAGTTCACTGAGGAGATTCATTCCTTCAGAGTTAGACTGGAGCAAATGGAAGCTAATGACTTTATGAGAAATCAAGATGCTGTTAAGCAGATCCAAACAAATGAAAGATTAGAATGCAATGTGAAATATCTCATGGGAAAAACCACTGACCTGGAAAATAGATCCAGGAGAGACAATTTAAAAATTATTGGACTACCTGAAAGCCATGATCAAAGAAAGAACCTAGAAATCACCCTTCAAGAAATTCTCAAGGAAAACTGCCCTGATGTTTTAGACCCAGAGGGCAAAATAGAGGTTGAAACAATCCACCAATCACCTCCTGAAAAAGATCCCAAAAAGAAAACTCCCAGGAATATTACAGCCAGGTTCCAGAATCCCCAGATCAAGGAGAAAATACTACAAGCAGCCAGGAAGAAACAATTTCAATATTGTGGAAACACAATCAGAATAGCCCAGGACCTGGAAGCTTCTACACTGAGGGATCGAAGGGCATGGAATATGATATTCCAGAGGGCAAAAGAACTGGGAATGAACCCAAGGGTCACCTACCCAGCAAAACTGAGTATTTTGTTTCAGGGGAAAATATGGTTATTCAGTGGAATAGAGGACTTTCAAGCATTCTTGAGGAAAAAACCAGAATTGAATAGAAAATTTGACATCCAGACACAAGAAGCAAGAGATGCCTGAGAAGGTAATCAGGGAAAAGAAATCAAAAGGAACTTATCAAAGTTGAACTATTTACATTCCTATGTGGAAAAACAATAACTGTGACTGATGAAACCTTTCTCAATATGAAAATAATGGAAGAAGGGTGTATGGTCATATGAATACATATGTGAATGTGTGTATATATGTTTACAGTTATACATGGAGAGAGGGCATAGGTTGAATTTGTTGGGAAGGAATGATACTTAAGGGGTGAAATTATGAGGTGAGAGAGGAAAGTGGCAAGAGGAGATGGGGAGAGACAGGGTAGGGTAAACTATCTCATGTAGAAGAAGCAAGGGGAAGTGGCTGCAGGGGAGGGGAAGAATAGGAAGGCAAAAAGGCAAAACCACATTCTCATTGAATTTGGTTCAGGGAGAGAATGACATACATACTAAATGGGATATCTCAACCTGCAGCAGAATAGGGGAAAGGGGGTGAGAGGAAGGATGATGGATGGGAAGGCATTCTTGGGGGGTGGGAAAGTTGGAAGTACCCACTATAGAAGAGGGACAGGATCAAGTAAGGAATGGACCAGATGGGGGGTGGGATGGGTGGTAGGGAATTATAACCAGCCTTATCCAATATATCTACTATGGTAATATTTTGCATAGCTATACATGTACAACACATACTGAATTACTTATCTCCCAAGAGGGAATGGGTGGCAAGGAAGGAAGGGAATGGATCTGAAATTCGAGGTCTTAGTATTAAATGTTTCAAATATATATAAATACTATTATCAGTACTCTTTTGCATGTAATTGGGAGATAAGATGTTCAGGCATTGGGGCACAGAGATTTACCTTGCTCTAATGGAAAAGTCGAAGGGGGTATGGCAGAAGATATGGGAGAGAGCAGATTGGAGAAAGGGATATCTTGTGGGACTGCTATTCTGGGATGGGGGGTAGGGGAAAAACGGGGAAAAATTGTAACTCAAAATCTAGCAGAAATGAATGGTGTAAATCACAAGTTAATAAAGCATTTATTTAATTAAAAAAAAGAAATTACAAGCAGACAAAAAATACAGACAGAGAAAATAACACAATTCAACAGACTAACAGACAGGACTTCTAGTTGTCTGACTATTACATACATACATTGTGAATTACCAGAGAAAGAAGCACCAACATCTGGGTTGTCAAAGTCAGGGGGTCTCAATGGTTACCCAGAGTTTCATCTGGCCAAATCACACAAGTCTTCCCATAAGTGAGCCCCAAAGCAAAACCTCTTGTCAGGGTATACGTACATACATACATACATAGTCACAAAAGATGGGGGCCTCCCTCAAAAACAAGTCTCCCATAAGCAAGCTTCTCTTGTTGGGTTCCAAGTGAGGCCCATTAAGGAGTAGGGAAGATCTTCAAATTCCCTTACCATTGCATGGGAGAATACCCACTAATGATAGTGGCATGGTGCTTTCCTGCAAGTCCAATTACATTGTCATGAGCCTGGCATTCACTCCTTTTTGGAGACATACAACTTGTTGACTAAATTAGTAATAATTACAAAACCCATGTCAGCTTCATGGGATTCCCAATATTTGTGGCCACTCCAGAAAAATGGGTATCCACTTCCAATTTCAGTAAGCTGTCCTACATTTGTCAGCCCTGTTTTACTTAAGGCTGCTATTTGGATGTGATACATACTGAGTTCTTTCATAATCAAGACCTATTCATCTTTCAGGTCTACTGAATTTCTTGTTGTCCATAAGCATGTGAACATTCCATGTACTGATGGCAAGTAGAATCATCTTTGCAGAAGTTTTTGGACATTTTTGGTGTGTTTTAACCTCAGGGTGGGATCCCCACCTGCTGGCCAGGATTGGATTAAGTAGATAATTTTTAGGACACCTTATCTAGTCCCTTACTCATGCCAGGAGGGGAGCAGTGTGGTCCTTAAAAAGGGATGCTCAGACGAACAGGGGCTGTTTAATCTTACTGCTGCTTCAGTTCAGTGAGAAGATGACCCTATGACCTGGGATACTTATGTACAAGGTTGTGACTACAGCTCCCAGTTTATCTGCACCTGCTGCTTCATCATTGCCTGTTGTCACAGTACTTTGAGGTAGGTAAAAGTAAAAAAAATGGGTGATACTTCTGACTCGTGCATAAATTAGATTTAAGTGAGACACAATTGCATCAAATTGTTGGCCTTGTTCTCTCTTTTAGAGTCATCAAAATGCAGAGACAAGACAAAAGTCAAGATGATTGGTAATGGCTTGGGATGCAGTGGATGATCTTTGCATCTTCAATGTCTAGCCAAACTCTAAGCACTACACAACACCTGCTTCAGCTGCCTTTGTGGCCATTGGAACAAATTGTTCTCTCCCACCCATTATACCAGGGGAAGTCTCTACATGCTTATGGTAGACAACCCCCCCTCAAATTCACCAATGGATTTGAAAGCCCTAGGTAACTCTCAGCCTGGTTTAAACCACCTACCAAAATAGTTTACTGGAGTGTGGCCACTGCACACGATACATCTTCCTGGAGTCACAGGTCAGAATTGGGTGAATCAGGTGGACAGCAAATATTGAGGGTAGCCCTGAAAAAAAAGGCTTGGTATCCCTCACATCACAGGTACTAGTCTTTCCTGAACACCCCTACACCCTAAATTTATCATTATTATGGCAGTGCATTATGGCAAATTCTATATAGATTTTATATTCTACATAAAGGACTCAGGAGTGAGTTGATTATGTTGAGATGATACAAAAAATAAATTGATGAGAAAGAGGAATGCCATGAGAGACTGGGAAAGGAAGAGAATAAATGAGGGAAATTATTTCACATAGAAGATGCATGGAAGGAAGAGCTTTTACATCAGATCAGAAAATAATGGCAGTGGTGGGAGGCAGTATTTGAATCTTACACACATTCAAATTGTTTCAAAGAAAGGAAATACACACATGTCTGTCTGTCTGTCTGTCTATCTATCTATCCACACACACATTCAACTGGGTATATAAATCTATCCTGCCAAAGAGGGAAGTATGAGGGGAAGGTAATAAAAGAAAGGCAAGGTGATGGTGGGGGTGGTGGTGACAAAAGGTAGTGTGACTAAAAGAAAGTAGCAGTCAGAAAAATATACTAAAGAGGAGGAATGGGGGGAAATGGGGAGGGAGGGAGCAGAGACAGAGACAGAGAGACAGAGAGAGACAGAAAATAGGATGGAGGGAAAATACATAGTTGGCAATCATAACTATGAATGTGAATGGGATGAACTCACTCATAAAATGGAGGTGGATAGCAAAAAAGAATTAGAAACCTGAATCCAACAATATGTTGTTTACAAGAAACATACTTAAAACAGAGAGACCTACACATAAGGGAATGGAACAGAATCTATTATGCTTTAGCTGAAGTAAAAAAAGGAAAGGGTAGCAAGCATGATTTCAAATAAAGCAAATCTAATTAAAAGAGAGAAGCAGGGTAACTATGTTTTGAGTAAAGACACCATAGATAATGAATTAATATAAATACTAAACTTATATTTAGCAAATATATTTACCAAATAGCACAGTCTCCAAATCATTAAGGGAACAGTAAAATGAACCATTCTGGAAAACTACATACACTTTAATTCAGCAATACCACTACTATCCTAAAGAGATCAAAGAAAAGGGGGGAAAGGACCTATTTGTGCAAAAACATTTAAATGGATCTTTTTGTAGTGACAAAGACTTAGAAATTGAGGGGATGCCCATCAACTGCGGATGGTTGAACAAGTTGTTGTATATCAAAACTATCACTCTTTGCAGATGATATGATGGTATACATAGGGAATCCTAGAGAATTAACTAAAAAAACTAGTTGAAATAATTAACAACTTTAGCAAAGTTGCAGGATACAAAGTAAGCCCACATAAATCATTAGCATTTCTCTATATTACTAACGAAGTTCAGTAGCAAGAAATAGAAAGAGAAATTTCATTAAAAATAACTGTACTCAATATAAAATACTTTGGAGTGTACCTGCCAAGATAAACTAGGAACAACATGAAAACAATTACAAAACCCTTTTTACATAAAAAGTCAGATCTAAACAAATGTAAAAATATTAATTGCTCATTGATAGGCTGAATTATAAAAAAGGTAATTCTACCTAATTTACTTATTTAGTCTATACCAATCAAAATATCAAAAATTACTTTACAGACCTAGAAAAAAGTATAACAAAATTTATCTGGAAAGACAGAAGATCAAGAATATCAAGGGAATTAATGAAGAAAAAAAATAAAGAAATGTGGTATAGCCACATAAGATCTCAAACTGTATTATAAGGTGGTAATTATCAAAACAATCTGGTACTGGCTAAGAAACAGAATGGCAGATCAGTGGAATAGATTAGGTACACAATACATTGTACTAAAAGACCATAGTAATCTACTGTTTGAAAAACCCAAAGATCCAAGTTTTTTTTTAACAAAAACTCATTATTTGACAAAACCCTCTTTGAAAAATGGAAAACAGTATGACAGAAAGTAGGTATAGACCAACATTTCAAACCATATACAAAGATAAGGCCAACTGAATACATGATTTATGCATAAAGGGTGATACCTACCACAAGCAAATTAGGGGAGCACAGAATAGTTTACCTGTCAGATCTATGGATAAGGAAAGAATTTAGGACCAAACAAGATATAGAAAGCATTACAAAGTACAAGATGTATAATTCTGACTAAAGTTAAAAAGATTTTCTATAAGCAAAGCCAATAACAACCAAAATTAGGAGAAAAACATAAAACTGGGAAATTTTTTACAGCAAGTATCTATGATAAAGGCCTCATTTCTTTTTTTTTAATAGTATTTATATATATTTGATACATTTAATGTTAAGACCTCGAATTTCAGATCCATTTCCTTCCTCCCTTGTCACCCATTCCCTCTGGGGAGATAAGTAATTCAGTATATGTTGTACATGTCTAGATATGCAAAACATTATCATAGTAGATATATTGTACAAGGCTGCTTATAATTCCCTCCCACTCATCCCACCCCCCACCTGGTTCCCTACATGATCCTGTCCCTCTTCCATAGTGGGCACTTCCAACCTCCCCTCCCCCCAAGGATGCCCTCCCATCCATCATCCCTCCTCTCATCCCCCTTCCCCCTATTCTGCTGCAGGTTGAGATATCCCATTTAGTATGTATGTCATTCTCTCCCTGAACCAAACTCAATGAGAATGTGGTTTTGCCTTTTTTTCCTTCCTATTCTCCCCCTCCCTTGCAACCACCTCCCCTTGCTTCTTCTACATGAGATAGTTTACCCTACCCTGTCTCTCCCCATCTCCTCTTGCCACCTTCCTCTCTCACCTCATAATTTCATCCCTTGAGTATTCTCCCTTCCCAACAAATTCAACCTATGCCCTCTATCCATATGTAACTGTAACTATATAGACACACATTCACATATGTATTCATATGACCACACACCCTTCTTCCATTATTTTCATAGTGAGAAAGATATCATCAGTCACATCCATTGCTTTTCCATATAGGAATGTAAATAGTTCAACTTTGATAAGTTCTAAAGGCCTCATTTCTAAAATATATAGAGAACTGAGTCAAATTTATAAGAATACAACTCATTCTCCAATTGATAAATAGTCAAAGAAAGGAACACACAGATAATCATAGTTATCAGAAATATTACAGTTTTCAGAAATTGAAACTATCCATAATCATATACAGAAATGTTCTAAATCACCATTGATTAGAAAAATGCAAATTAAAACAACTCTGAAATACCATCCCATACCTAGCAGATTGGCTAATATGACAAAAAAGGAAAATGATAAATCTCATAGGGGATGTAGGAAAACAGGGATACTAATGCACTGTTGGTGGAGTTGTGAACTTATCTAACCATTCTGGAGAGCAATTTGGCACTATGCCCAAAGGACTCTAAAACCATGATACAGAAATAGCACTATTAGGTCTGTGGACAAAGTGAACAGAACCAAGAGAACATCGACCACAGTAACAGCAATATTATAGTATGTATGTATATATGTATACTATATTATATATGTATGTATATTATATTATTATAGTATGAAAAATATGAATGACAACTATTCTCAGCAATACCATGGGCCAAGACAAAATGAAAAAAAAACTATCTACCACCAGAGAAAGAACTGATGCCATCTGAATACAGATAGAAGCATACTATTTTTCTCTTCCTTCCTTCCCTCTCTCCATCCCTCCCTCCCTCCTTCCTTCCTTCCTTAAGAAAATGACTAATACGGAAATGTTTTACATGATTGAACTTGTATAACCTATATCAGATTGTTTATTGTCTTAGGGAAAGGGGAGGGGAGGGGAAAGAGGGAGTAATAGAATTTGGAACTAAAAATTGTTAAAAATTGTTTTACATGTAATTGTGGAGAAAAATTAAATATCATTATTTTTCTTTTAAAATTGTGGTATATAGAAATGATGAGCAGAATGATTTCAGAAAATCTGGACTTACATGAACAGATGCAGAGAGAGTGAGCAGAACCAGAACATTGTACACGGTAACAGCATGATATGATGAACAACTGTGACTTAGCTATTCTCATCGATACAAAGATCCACAACAATTTCAAGGGATTCATGATGAAAAATGCTATTCTCCTCCAGAGAAAAAAACTGATGAAGTCTGAATACAGAACAAAGTATACTATTTTCACTTCTTTCCTTCCTTTATTCCTCTCTCTGTCTCTGTCTGTATCTCTGTCTCTCTCTGTCTCTGAATTTTCTTCCATAAAATGACTAATATGGAAATATATTTTACATGATTGCACATGTATAACCTATATCAGACTGCTTATCAGGCAAGGGTTAGAGGAGGGAGAGATGGATGGAATTTGCAACTCAAAACATAAAAAAACCCTGAATGTTAAAAATCATTTTTACATATAATTGTGGAAAAATAAAATGAAATATAATTTTTAAAAAAGATGAAGTCAGGCTTGTTGTTTATAGAGCAGGCATTCCAGTGAGTACAATAAAAGGGGTGGTTAGATTTAGAGTGGGATATTGGAGGGGCAGTGGGAAGATGGAAATAAAGACTTTGGGGACAGGAAATAGGGTTTGAATGATGCTCACTGGTGGTTCAGAACAACTGTAATAGGGAGGGTATTACTAGGAGGAAATTTGTTTAAACATTCAGAAAAGGATTTAGATACATTTTCATTGTCCATAAGGGTTTGGTCTCAGGGTAGATTCCTCTCAGGGCCTTAGGGAAGTGAGGCAAAGGAACATGTACTTGGAGCTAAAGGAATAGTGTTACTCTTTGAGATAATTGTATTTTATTTTATTTTTTATATAATTTGAAATGATAGGATTCCAATATGGAATCACTGAGGCTAAGTGGTCCTACGTAAGGGCCCTTTAAGACTTCACCCGAACTCTGAGAACTCACAGAGAACTCAGGATAACAGTGCAACTCGGGCTGGGTCCAAGAGGCACCTGAGCATGTGTTTCTGCCCCTCCCTGTGAACCAACACAGGTTCAAGGATTTCGGTGTATTGAGCACATGCTGCTAACAGGGGAACACTCGGGGCGGAGCCAAGATGGCGGAGTAGAAACAGCTCATCCAAGCCACTCTGCCCCCAGATTCCCCCCAAACTATGTAAACGGGGACTCTGAACAACTTCTGGAGCCCCAGCACCCACAGAACGACACAGAGAAGCTAACCTCCCGCTGAGAACAGCCCAGCAGCCCTGCAGGAAGGACCAGCGCAGTGGTCTGGGACCTGGCAGCATGCAGCACAGAGCCCAGGAGCCGAGCCGAGCCCAGGTCCGCATGAGCCGAGGTTTTAGCCCCAGGGAGGCAGGGCCAGCAGCCAGCTGGAGGAACCCCAGAACACCAGGAGCTGTGGCGACTCCAGAATTATCAACATAGACTCGCCTAGGACAAAGTAAGAGGTTAGTGTCCTATGGACTTTGGGACTGGTATTAGGGAATGTGTCGGCTCCCTCCCCTGGGGGCTAGAAGCCACTGAGGACAAACGCCATTTTGTAGTTTTCAGAGGCAGCTCCCGTTCCCAGCCTGCAAATTTGTAGGGAGATCCAGCGATCAGTCTTGGGGGGTAATCGCTCTTGCTTTAACCTCCCTGGATCTGGATTCTGATCTAGGGTGGAAGTCGTGGGTGGGTTTACAGCTTGCCAGAAACGGAAGTTGCCCCCCACACGTTCGGGACGAAAATTCCCCTATCTGGCCTTAAAGCCATAGTGTGGCAACAAGCCCAAAAGTCAAGCAATTAAGTGGCAACATGCCAAGGCAAAGGAAACAGAAAAATGCAACCCTAGACTCCTATGTTGGGGGCATAGAGCAGGAAAAGGACTGTGAGGTCAGAAGTCCTGCTCCAAAAGCCCCAGGGGAAAACATGAGCGGGTTGCAGGCCATAGAGGACCTTAAGAAGGACTTTAAAAAATCAAATAAGAGAAGTGGAGGAAAAATTAGAAAGAGAAATGAGAAGGATGCAGGAAAAGTATGAAATGAGGGTCAACAGCCTGACTGAGGAAAACAACACCTTAAAAAATAGACTAACTCAAATGGCAAAGGAGGCCCAAAAGGGCAATGAGGAGAAGAATGCCTTAAAAAGTCGAATTTGCCAGATGGAAAAAGAATCTCAAAAGTTCACTGAGGAGATTCATTCCTTCAGAGTTAGACTGGAGCAAATGGAAGCTAATGACTTTATGAGAAATCAAGATGCTGTTAAGCAGATCCAAACAAATGAAAGATTAGAAGGCAATGTGAAATATCTCATGGGAAAAACCACTGACCTGGAAAATAGATCCAGGAGAGACAATTTAAAAATTATTGGACTACCTGAAAGCCATGATCAAAGAAAGAACCTAGAAATCACCCTTCAAGAAATTCTCAAGGAAAACTGCCCTGATGTTTTAGATCCAGAGGGCAAAATAGAGGTTGAAAGAATCCACAGATCACCTCCTGAAAAAGATCCCAAAAAGAAAACTCCCAGAAATATTATAGCCAGGTTCCAGAATCCCCAGATCAAGGAGAAAATACTACAAGCAGCCAGGAAGAAACAATTTCAATATTGTGGAAACACAATCAGAATAGCCCAGGACCTGGCAGCCTCTACACTGAGGGATCGAAGGGCATGGAATATAATATTCCAGAGGACAAAAGAACTGGGAATGAACCCACGGGTCACCTACCCAGCAAAACTGAGTATTTTGTTTCAGGGGAAAATATAGTCATTCAGTGGAATAGAGGACTTTCAAGCATTCTTGAGGAAAAAACCAGAATTGAATAGAAAATTTGACATCCAGACACAAGAAGGAAGAGATGCCTGAGAAGGTAATCAGGGAAAAGAAATCAAAAGGAACTTATCAAAGTTGAACTATTTACATTCCTATATGGAAAAGCAATAACTGTGACTGATGATATCTTTCTCACTATGAAAATAATGGAAGAAGGGGGTGTGGTCATATGAATACATATGTGAATGTGTGTGTATATGGTTACAGTTATATATGGATAGAGGGCATAGGTTGAATTTGTTGGGAAGGGAGAATACTCAAGGGATGAAATTATGAGGTGAGAGAGGAAAGTGGCAAGAGGAGATGGGGAGAGACAGGGTAGTGTAAACTATCCCATGCAGAAGAAGCAAGGGGAAGTGGTTGCAAAAGAGGGGGAGAATAAGGAAGGCTAAAAAGGCAAAACCACACTCACATTGAATTTGGTTCAGGGAGAAAATGACATACATACTAAATGGGATATCTCAACCTGTAGCAGGATAGGGGGAAGGGGATGGGAGGAGGGATGATGGATGGGAGGGCATCCTTGGGGTGAGGGGAGGTTGGAAGTACCCACTATAAAAGAGGGACAGGATCATGTAGGGAATGGACCAGGTGGGGGGTGGGATGAGTGGGAGGGAATTATAAGCAGCCTTGTACAATATATCTACTATGATAATGTTTTGCATAGCTAGACATGTACAGCATATACTGAATTACTTATCTCCCAAGAGGGAATGGGCAACAAGGGAGGAAGGAAATGGATCTGTAATTTGAGGTTGTAACATTAAATGTTACAAATATATATATATATATATATATATATATATATATATATACTATTATTAATACTCTTTTGCTTGTAATAGGGAGATAAGATGTGCAGGCATTGGGATGCAAAGACTCACCTTCCTCTAATGGAAAGTCGGTGGGGGATGGGAGAAGGTATGGGAGAGAGCAGATTGGAGGAAGTGATATCTTGTGGGATTACTATTCTGGGAGGTTGGGTAGGGGAATAATGGGGGGAAATGATTGTAACTCAAAATCTGGCGGAAATGAATGATGTAAAACAGAAGTTAATAAAGCATTTGTTTAAAAAAAAAAACAGGGGAACACTCCTCGCCTGTTGCTGAGGCATGTGGGGAAACAGAGTTGGGGAAAGGGGATAAAAGGGGGAGCTGAGGTGAATGGGGGCGGGGGTGAGAAGAAGGAAAGGGAAGAAGGGAGGTTGTGAAGGAGGAAAAGAATAAACAATAAGGCTATACACTACACCTTGGTGTTGGACTCCTTTGTCTATTTGGGAGGAGCAAACTCTCCCAAGGGTTGTGGAGGCTACCAGAGTTGTAGAGGCAACTAGAAAGGAACTCTCTGAGGGGTTTGTGGAGGTGACCCAAGGGCATGGAGATGCCCAGAGTCATGGAGGCGACTGGAGAGGTATGTATAGTCCTATTGTCCATAATGCATATGACATAACTGTAAAGCAAGACAGCTAATTTTTGTATCTTCCACAGTTCTGACCTATGTTAACCCTGTGTTAAATAGTTAACATTTATAACTTCTGATTGGGTAAAACTCCTACTTGACTGGAACTGCCTGCACTCCTCTTCTGCTCACTCAGCTAAACAACTCACACCCACAACCAGTTTCTGGTTCTGATAAAGAAACCCCTCCCCGCTCTATCCAAGCCCTATGTGAACCCAGTATCCACAAGCGACCCCAAGAAAGTGTTTTTTAAATTTCACTTGGATCTGATTAGGAATTCTCCCTCCACATCTGGCACTGATTACTTGTTTTCCATCAAGCCCATTTTTAGAGTATAAAACTTCTCTACTGAACTCCAGCTTTGAGCAGATGATCTCCTTAACACAACTCATTTACCCTCATGCTGAGTGAATTTCTTGCGTCTGTGGGGATGAACCTCTGTCTTTTCTCTATTGCTATAGTGTGTGCATGTGTGTGTTCGTGTGTGTGCATGTGTGTGTGTGTGTGTGTTCGTGTGTGTGTGCGAGCGCTCGAGCATGCTTTTTCCCATCTGCTTGATAAGCCACGTGGTGTTAAAGAACAATTTTTGTCACAGCAACAGAAAGAAATGAATCTTGTAGCCTACTGTTGGACATACTCAAAGACTCCAGCTTCATGGTTAAGGATTCCTTATTTGATTAAAAAACTGCCATAAAGGATCAGATCAGAAACAAATTAGAAAACCAAAGAAAAAAGTTACTTATCCTATCAATGGATCGAATAAAAATTCATGACCAAACAAGGAATAGAGATGATCACAGAAGATAACATAGAAAACTTTGATTATAAAAAAATTAAAACTTTTTTTTTCTACCAACAAACCTAGTAAAGTTAAGATTAAAAGGGGAACAATTAATTAGGAAAAAATTGCTACAAATTTCTCTGATAAAGATTTTATTACCAAGAAATATATAGAACTGATTCAAATTTATAAGAATATGAGCCGCTCATCAGTTGACAAATGGCCTAAAGATATAAACAGGCAGTTCTCAAGAAATCTAGGCTATCAAACATGTTCTGAATCATTACTAATTGGAGAAATATATATTAAAGCAATTATGAGGTTTTATCTCATCATTATATTCGAAAATGATGACAAGAAAGAAAAATGATAGCTGTTGGATGGACTTCTCCCCTTTTTCTCATCTCCCATTACTCACATGTCTTTAGTCACTGTTTCCTCTTTAATTCCTTTTTCACATGAAGTGGGGGCCTTTCTCCTTAACAAGGCAAACACACATAGGCACATGTGGTCCTATTCCATCTCATTTTTTCCCAGTAAATATTACTCTCTATTATTTCTACTCCCTCATTAAATCTTCAATCACTCCCTGTTTACCGTCTGCTTCCCTACTGCCTACATATATGTGCATATTTCCTCCATTTAAAAAAAAAAGACCTTTCACTTATCTGTCAACCCCTGTTATCTATTGCTTTATATCTCTCCTCCCCTTTGTGGCTAAACTCTACATTTGGTGCCCCCACTTCTTTTCCTCTTCTTAACTCTTTGCAGGCTTCATCATTCAGTTGAAGCTTCTGTCTTCAAAGTTACTAACTGATTAATTGTCAACTAATGGCAATCACAATCCTCATCCTTCTTCACCTGTCTGCCCTCTCAACTGTTGATCATCCTCTTCTCCTTGACATTCTGTTTTGTGTGTGTGTGTGTGTGTGTGTGTGTGTGTGTGTGTGTGACACTGCTCTCTCCTCATTCTCTTTCTACCTGTTTGTTCCATCCCTTTGTACTTTACTGGATCCTATCACTGTAGGGTGATAGGGTGCCACCATCCTCTCAGTCACCCAGGCTCAATCTCAAGTATTAACTCCTGACTCTCTCACTTCCCATATTTTATGGTCAAGTCCTATTGTTTCTATCTTTGTAACTTCTCTCATGCCCCCTTCTCCTCTTTGCCATTCTCACTTTGGCAATGTGGTTTAGAGTCTGAATTTAATTCAGAGCAACATTATTGCAAAAAAAATAAATCATATCAAAATAAATGTTTATCAGAGAATAATTATCTTTGGTTATTTTTTGCTTTCATTTAAGAATAATCTGTCTTCCCACTACCATTCCCTAATGAGTAAAATTTAAAAACCCTAAAAATAAAATCCTCAACACACAGTAGGCAGTACAGCATGTCCCACAATGTATGCTTGGGCATTTTAGGTTGATCACCTTTAGTTAGGAAAATATTAATCTAAACACAGTCTGAGATACCTTCTAACTGTGTAATCCTAGAGCAAGTCACTTAACCTCTGTCTGACTCAGTTTCTTCATTTGTAAAATGAGGATAATAATTTCACCAGTCTACCAGGGTTGTTGTGAAGATAAAATGAGATAACATTTGCAAAGTGTTTTGCAAACCTTAAAGCACTATATAAATTCTAGCTTCTCATTGTTATTACTATTATCACTGTTGTGTTGATCTGAGTTCTAAAGCCTTTCAAAGTTATTTTTCTCCATAATGTTGCTATCATTGTTAAAAAAAATTCTTTCTTTGCTCTGCATCACTTCATGTAGAACTCCTCAGTTTCCTCTAAACTTCATGCCACAATTTTGGTCACTTCCTAAAATGTGAAGATGTGTTTAGTTTCCAATTGTCCTCTTGTCATCTTTGCCAATATAGTGTGAGGTGAGCCTTTGTTAGTTGTTAGTGATTTAAATCATTTTATATGTGTTGATAGAGTTGATTTCTCTCTTTGAAAACTGGCTTTTTTTGGGGGGGGGATTCTTACTTATGTTTATTCTCCCAATTTTTTTACTTGTCTTTGCTATAGACAGTATTTTTAGTACTGTACCAAATAGAACTCATGACTATAGACATCTTTGTTTATTAGAAATGATTCTGGTTTATTTCCATCACATATAAGGCTAGCTCTTGGTTTTAGATGATTACTATTCATCATTTTAAGAAAAGATTCACTAATTCCTTTGTTTTCTAGCATCTTTAACAGAAATGGATGTCACATTTTGTCCAATTTTCTTCATCTATTACTATTGCTATTAATATGAATAATTAAGTTTATACTTTTCTACTATTAAATCAACCCTGTGTTCCTGGTATAAATCCTATGAGATGAAGAGTCTAGCACTATATGGAGTCCTGCTTCAACAGATATTGCTGTACCAGGAGTTAGCTAAGGAATGGAATTTTAACAGATAAGCACACCCTGATGGTCAGGGCCTCCTAATTCATGAATGTAAGAGTGAAGTGTGCAGCATGACTTGAACTCAAGGGTTCAAGTGCAAATCACTGAGACGTAACAACTGCATATGCCTAATAACCTTCATGCATATTAACTTACACACCCACTAGATTATCCATTTTCTGAAAATGGGACCCATATTTGGCAGGGGGTACATGTCTAGGAGTAATGTGTACTAGATGGTTTAGAAAGATTGCAACCCAGAAGAGCTGGGACCAATCTCCGTTCTGAAGGGAGGGACCAGAAGGTACTAACCCCATAAAAGGCTCAGTTTGGCTTTTGTACAGTGTGTTTGTGTTTCCCTATGGGATACCACATGTCCACTTCTCGCCAGAATCATAATAAATGCTTCCTTCACTTACTTTGGTTTTATCTTTATTAGATGAAAAGGATACTGCTTGGTTTGCTACAAGGGGAGTAGTGGACTGTGGCAGCTTCCCTGGGCTAACCCCCTTACCTTACCAAGGGGTCCACAAACCCCATTTCCCACAATACAAGCTAGTCATAGTCCATAATTTTTGCTGTATGTTGGTGTAGTCTCTAGAGCAATATTTTATTTAAATATTTTTCATCAGCATTCACAACAAATATTCATTTTTAATTTCCTTCCTTTCTCCCGCCCTCCCTCCTCCCTTCCTTCCTTTCTTTCTTTTTCTTCCTTCCTTCCTTCCTTCCTTCCTTCCTTCCTTCCTTCTCTTGGTTTAGGCATTAAGATCATATTTGTATCCTACAAGAAACTTAGTAGTGTTGAATGCAGTCATCAGAGGGGCTACTTGTCCCTGACCCCATGGTTGGAACAGGAAAAGACTGATTGGAGCCAGTTTTATGATACCACTGAAAACCCCCTGTAGTTGCATCTGCTGCCTGCTGATGTGATCAGATGTCACCACTCCCAAGCCTCCCAGGCCTTCTTTAAGAATTTTCAGTTCTTATGCAAAGCAACTTATGTAATAACTCTCCAAGGCTGAGCCTTTCACAAAACTCCTATGCCCCTCTCTGGCACTCCAGGACTTCAGTGTTGGGTCATGTCTTGAATAGTAATTCCATTGTCTTGATTAAAGATTCTATAGTGGTAAATTTGGTAGTGGGAATTTTTTTATTTCAGGTTGACAGCAGGATAACTACTTTTGCTAACAGTTTTTAAAAAACATTGGAACTAATTGCTCTTTGAGTGTTTGGCATTTTGTTGTTGTTCATCCTTTGTTTTTGATGACCAATAACATCACTTTTGAGAGATGCCTCGACTTGCCTGTGAGTTGGATTTAGGTGAGGTAGAATTGTACAAAGTCATCAGCCTCACTCTCTCTTAGAGAGTCATTGAAATCTAAAGGGCAAGTCAAAAGTCAGGATGACTGGTGATGGCCTGAGATGCAGATGATAACCCTGGCATCTTCAATGTCTGACTGAGCTCTCAACATTCCACAATGCTTGCTTCATTCACCGTCATGGCTATTGGGACAAATTGTTCTCATCCATCCCTTCTGCCAGGAAAGTCTTCACATGCATGGTGTAAGCATTCTCCTAACTAACCAACAGGTTTAAGGCATGGAGTCTACCTTCAACCTTAGCCCATCTGTCTACAGTTTCATGGGGATGTGACCTCCGCATATGTTATAGCTTCTTGAAGCCACAGGTGAGAGTTGGGTGAGGGTGGACACCAAAGGTGGGTGAGCAGCCCTGAAAACAGCTTTGGTAAGCCCTCTCACCAGAGGTGCTAGTCCTCCATCAACAGCCCATACACCCTGAGTGTTTGGCATAATTCACTTGTGAATACATTTAGTCCCATTTCCTTCTTTAGGTGTTCATTTTGATCTGTTCAGTTGCCTCCTCTGGGATTGGGTTGTTTAATTTCCCTGTTTCTTGTTGCTGATTTTGGTATTTTATAGTTTTATAAATATTCATTTATTTTATTTAAATTGTCAATTTTATTGGCATATAGTTGGATAAAATAGTTTCTAATAATATCCTTTTTTCTTCTTCCTTTGTTATGAATTTTCCTCATTTTTATAGTTAGTAATCTAGTTTTCTTCTTTTTAATCAAATTAGCTAGTCTTTTTGTTGTTTTTAAAGGAGCTTCTAATTTAGTTCATCAATTCTCTTATTTTCAATTGTATTTTCAATATTTTCTATATTTTTATGTTGGTATTTAATTGGGATTTTAAATTTGTTGGTTTTCTAATTTTTTTAGCTGCATTTCCAATTCAATAATCTGTTCTTTCCATCTTTTGTTTGATAAAAGCATTTAGAAATATAAAATTTCCTCTAGGATTGCTTTGACTGCATTCCAAAATTGCTGACATATTGTTTCATCTTTGTCGTTATCTTTAATGATTATCTTTAATGAAATCATCTATCATTTCTATGATTTGTTCTTTGTTCCACCAATTTTCGTAGATAAGATCATTTGGTCTACAATTGATTTAATACTTTTTTAAATTTTATTGCATTTTGATCTGTAATATTTCTGCTTTTCTGCATTTGTTTGTGAGTTTTTAATTTATGTTTATCTAGAAATGAAAGAGATTCATTGAGGTATTTCACTTCTTGTCTACTTTTTGTTTTTCTTTAAGTGTTTAGATGTTATGCCATACAGTATATAATGGGGCAGCTAGAAGAGCAGAGTATTCACTCCAGGTCTCTGGAGTCAGAAAGATTGGACTTCAAATCTAACCTTAGACACTAAATGTGTGATGCTGGACAAGTCAGTTCACCTTTTTACCTCAGTTTCTTCATCTGTAAAATGGGAATAATAATATACCTAGGGTTGTTGTGAGGACCCAAGGTTGTTGTGAGGACCAAAAGAGATACTAATGATAAAAGGTGCTTGGTACAGTGCCTGGCACATGGCAAGTGATATATAAATGTTAGCTATTATCTTATTAAATATATAATTAATTAATAATGCATTAAATAAAATACATTAGTAGTTACTTTTCAGAAAAATATGGTTTGTTTATCCCTGTTGTCTATTAAAATTTTAAAATGTTTGCTTTATATTATTTACATTTTGGCTTTGGCCCAAGCCTCTACTAGGAGGGACTAGGCAGATGAAAAGTTATATGAGATGATTCAGGTTCCTCTATGACCTCCAAATTATCTCCCCACTAGTCTGACATCTAATTATCTTCCCCTTCTACTTGCTTTAAGATTCCTTCCATCTGAGTCACTTCTTTGAAGTGACCTCTTGGGGTTCATTTGACCAACTCACACCACCACTGGAAAATAATATCCTCAGAGGGGATACTGGGTAGTAGTACTCCTATATGTTAGGTCATGAACCCTCACTAGTGTGTTTCATTTTAATCAGGTAGTAAACCTACTTAATTTTTTTAAGAAAATGAATGCATTTAAATAGCATAGCAAGAACAGATGTTATGAAGTATTTCCCTCAGACATCAGTGGTGTACCCTCCCACATATTCATGCAGAGTCCAGGAGGAAAAAAAGCGGGCACAAAAAGCATGCATATAGGGGACATACATGGCCAAGGCAACTCATAACTCCAGGACTACTGAGCTTCAATGTCCTTTTTCTCTCTAGAAATTCCTCAAAATATGCACTACGAGTCACTCCACTACCACTTTGGTGGTAGATTGTAAAGACATGTGTTCTTTGTAGGGTCTAGTGTCTCCATTGTATTGATAGCTCAGCAGGACTGCTCTTCCAGTTGTGTGCTATCTTGGCTGAAAGAGCCAATCTGCTGCTAGGCTGGATCAAACAGTTTGTTCATTGACTACACTAGGTATTCATCAGGCTCTCCTGGTGAAGTGGGGTTGCTTAATATATTGGTCCCCTGGTGTTCTTTCTTCAGTGGGCAGCCACACTCTTTTTTCCACCTTCAGCCACTGGCTGGACTTGAGAGTACTGTAGCTTCTCAGAGCTGGTAGTATTGCAGGACTAGTAAAGAAGCATTGGTTTAAATTTAAAAGTCATTCCAACAAGACATCATAGTAAAGTTTTAAATGATTCTTAGTTGCTTTTAATTTGAGTTTTTTTCTATAGAAATATAAGCTCTGGAAAGGAGCTTTTCCCAGTATAAGCCTGTTTCATTGACATCAAAACATGTCAATCATCTTTTTCAATTATTTTTCAACACAGAACTATTTATATTGGAAGTGGTAGAATTCACAAAATCACAATCTTAGAGTCGGAAAGGAATTCAGAGGACATCTAGTATCCTAACTGTGAGTGTTCCACAAAGTTCTCTCCAAGGCTGTCTGCCCTCTTCCCTTTCTCCTGGTAATATCCCCAGCTTTCAAAGGGTTAACTATCATTTCTATGCACATGACTCTCAGCACTACACATGCAACTCCAGTTTCCCTTGAGCTTCATTCTTATATTGTCAGTTGACTACTACACATTTCAAAGTGTATGTTCTGGAGACAACTTTGAACTTGATATTTCTAAAACTAATCTAACCTGAGCCCCCTTAATAGTTATTTCAAAAGTCATTCCTCAATAGATAAATCATTGAAGGATATAAACAGGAAGCTTTCAGAAGAAACAAAGTTATCAATAGTCATTTTAAAAATGGCTCTAAATCAATACTGATCAGAGAAATGCAAATTAAAACAACTCTGAAGCACTGTCTTACACCTATCAGACATGACAAATGCTGGAGGGGATGAAGGAAAATAAGTTCATTAATATTGTGTTGGTGGAATTATGAACTGATTCATCCATTTTGGACAGCAACTTGAAACTATTCCCAAAAGGCTATAAAACACTGTACAGTCTTTGATTCAGCAATCCTAGTACCAGCTCTGTATCCCAAAGAGATCAAACTAAAAGGAAAAGGACTTATATGTAAAACAATATTTATAGCAGCTACTTTTGCAGTGGCAAAGAATTGATAATTAGGAGATTCCATCAATTAGAGAATGACTGAAGAAGTTATGACATATGATTATGATGGAGTGCTATTGTACTATTGATGAGGAAGGGTGGATTCAGGAAAAAAAAAAACAACAATAATGTGACAAGACCTATATGAATTGATACAAAGGTGAAATGAAAAGAACCAAGAGATCATTGTGCACAGCAACAGCAATGTTGTAATGATGATCAATTGTGAAATACCTGGATACTCATTAATACAATGATCCAAGACAATGTAATGATCCAAAGATTTAATGATGAAAAAATGTAATCCATGGCAGAGAGAGACAATTGATGAACTCTGAGCTTAAATTGAAGTATAATTTTCAAACTTTGTTTTTGCTTTTATTTTTTTTTTGCAAAATGGCAAATTTGCAAATGTTTTCCATGAATTCACATTTATAATAGATACCATTTTCTTGCCCTTCTCAGTTGATGGGAGAGGAATGTGATGGAGAGAGAGAATTTTGAACTCAAAACATGAAAAAGAATGTTAAAATAAACAAAAATTTACAGACAATAAATAGCTATTTTCTTTTTGGTTTTGTCTTTAATGGAGATGTGCTCTTAGTGGTTTGCCTAAGGTTTCAAAAATATTAACTAATTTGAAAGTAGAACTTAAAATAATTAGTGCAATAATTAGAAAAGTCATTTTCTGAAAGATAACAAGGTTCCTTTTCCCTTATGTTTTCTCCTATCATTTATGTCTATTGATTTTTTTCTTTTAAGTATTTTTCACTCATATCCTAATTTTTTTTTGGAGGGCAATTGGGGTTAAGTAACTTGCCCAAGGTCACATGGCTAGGTTTTTGTTTGTGTGTGCGTTAAGTCTCTGAGGCCGGATCCGAACTCAGGTACTTCTGACTCCAGGGCCGGTGCTCTACTCACTGTGCCACTTAGCCGACCCCTAATTTCCTGGATTGCTGCAATAGACTTCTGGTTGGCATACCTGACGCTACACAAATTTTCCTTAAACACAACGAAAATTATATTTTGTGATTTCATTCCCCTCACTAAAGACTGTGTACAAGTTCCCAAGTAAGACTGTAAGCTCCTTGAGGACAAAAATGTTTTATTTGATCATAGAATAAAATAATTTAAAGCTATAAGGAACTTTAGAGGTCATCAATTTTAACGCTTTCATTTTACACATAAGGAAATTGAGGCACAGAGACTTTAAGTGACTTGATCAAGGTCACATAGTTAATAAATGGCAAAACCTGGATTCAAACATAGATTTTTACTCTAAGCCCTTTTCCCTTCATCACACCTTGTGCATTGTAGTGTAGTACCAAGAGCAGAACAAAATTCACAAGATGACAATGTAAAAAATTAAAATTTTTAAAATTTAATTTTTGACAAAACATTTAAAAAATAAAGGATGAATATTTTACAATGTGTTCAATGAGTTTCCTTTCTCTTTCCTCAATCTATTCATGACACTCCTGTCCTTGGTGAATCTCCATATTCTAAGACTGCTTTTGGGTCAGTGTTATAATATCAGTAAAGAAATGGAAGATTCCCAGAGAGGTTTTCATGTTTCAAACAACAAGTGAAATTATATTGAAAAGTATTGTAAACAAATTAGTAAGAGAAATAAGAGTTTCAGTGTTTTTCCTTCTAACTTATTCCTAACGGTGGCAGGAAAAAACCCACTAGGACTCTGAGAATGCAGGGAAACTAAAACTCACCTTTGAATGAGAGAGTTCAGCATACTGATGGTAAGCTCACAACGTGAAGTTTCCTCCATTCAATTAAACAAATGTTAATTAAACCATACTGTGTCCCAAGTGCTGTCTATGTGCCAAAGAAATATAGTTAAAATGAAAAATACTTTGAAGTGCTTACATTTTACTTGTGGGAGTGCAACATGTACAGAAATAAGTCAGGCAGTGTGGTACAGTGGAAAAAAAAATTGAATTTGGTTGCTAGAGGACTTGGGTTTGAATTCCATGACTGCCACTGTGTGATTTTGGGCAAATCATTTCATCTCACTGGGTTTCAACATGGGCAAAAAAAAGGTAGTTGCCCACTTCTAGGCATCTTTCTAAACAAGAAGTTATCTCCCTTTCATTTAGATAATTAAATATAAGATGACACAGCTTGGGTTTTTAAAAGGTAAGTGAAAGGGCAGCTAGGTGGCACAGTGAATAGAGCACCAGCCCTGGAGTCAGGAGGACCAGAGTTCAAATCCGGCCTCAGACACTTAAAACACACACACAAAACTAGCCATGTGACTTTGGGCAAGTCACTTACCCCCGACTGCCCTACCCTCCCCCCTCCAAAAAGCAAAAAATAAAATAAAATAAAATAAAAGGTAAGTAAAAAAAAAAAACCTGAATCAAAAGGAATAGATAAGTTGCAAATGAACACACACACTTGGCTACTTTGACTAATAATAGGAAAAGGGAGAAGTGAAGTGAAAGGAAGGAAAGTAAAGGAAGTGAAAAGGCCTCACAATATTAATCTTGATCCCCTCATAGGCTCTTCTGACCTCAGGGCTACAAATTCCTGTCTGGCTCTGCTCCTCTCACTGCCAGTCACTCACAATCTTAACTCTCTGAGATTCTTCTAACTTATCTTTCACTAGTTGATCATTTCTTAAAGAAACCTTTACACTTGCAATTGATTCCTCTGCCATTCTATTATTCTTCCCATTTGTTTTTCCTCCTTAACCCCCCAAAGTCAGGGTAAGGTGAAAAACTGGTGGTCTGGGTCACTCACTACCCATCCAGCAGATCAGTTTCCTCCCTTAAGTTTTTCTGTCTCCTTGGCATGACCAGAGGCCAGTTGCAACTATCAGCATTTCATAGAGAAGTTGAATTAATTCAAAACAGTGAATGAAGCAACTGAAAGCACACAGAAAACTTGCATCCACTTAGCACTTTCTGCTCAGCCTTGTTTCAACAACACAGAACAAGATGCCCTTCCCAGGATAAGCTCATCCCTTTTAAACTTGTCACCATGCTGACTCAAGTCCTGACTGATAAGACCTCCCTCACTCTCTCTCCTCTCTGATTGGAAGGCCTGAGGGTGAAGTACCAAACTCCTCCCAATACCTTCCTTTATAGAGGTCAGAAACTGGACTCTCAGCTCACTCTGTTTTACACATGCCACCCTGCCTGGTTTCAACTCCAAGGAACAAGATGCCCCAACCACTTCTTCCCTCTTTTGTGTATTGTCTCCCCCCATTGAGATTGTAAGCTGTTTGAGAGCAGGTACTCTTTTCTTTTTAATAATTGTATCCCCATGGCTTAGCATGGGACCTGTCATATAACAAGCACTTAATGTAATTGGATTGGATTAGAATCTGCTTCATGCAACACAAAATTGATTTTCTTAAGCAGAGACACATGGCTGGAAAGTAAAACACTGATTGAAAGTACAAGTTCATTTGTAAAACATCATAAAGGAGAGTGCTAGGAGAGTATGAATAGTATTGCCTCACGAATCAGCTGAAATCATTTGAGCAGGAAACAAAACTTCAGAGAGATTAGCTAAATTCAAATAAAGCAGATTGTCCTGAGAGTATTTGTAAATAAAACTGAAAAAAGAGGAAGAAATAAATGCAAAATGAGCTGAACGTCAATTTCTGTGGTAATCTACTCTTTCAGCTGTAATAATAAAAGAGTATTTGGATTTCTCCATCTCTTCACTGATTTGATATGTTTGGAAGAGGCAGTGCCAACTTAGAAGATAAGGTTTGGAAGGGTAGTCACCTGACCAAACACATACTGAAGAAACTCATATTGGAATTGATATAATTTTAAGGGCACCCACTCATCAGTTTTAAGGTACTTAAAGGGGCAAATATAAAGGATTGGAAAAGATTTCAAAATTTTAAAAATTAAAAAAATTAGCACAGTAGTATTAATGATAAAATAAAACAATGGGGTTGAACTATGTGTCCTCTAAGGCTACTTCCTGTTCTGTATCTACGAACCTGGGATCCTATGATAAGAAAGTACAAGCTTATTTGAAACAGGAGACAACACTAAGATCAGGAAAGGCTTTCTGTAGGGGTTAGTGCCCAAGTTGAACCTTGAAGATCCTTAGGATACAGAGAGATAGAAATAAAAAGACAATGCCTTCCATTGTTTGGGGGATAGCTTGATCAAAGAGTGAGGTAAAAGATTGGGTGCTGAGTATGATCTAATTCTGAATTTAAGGAAAAACAAGTAGGTGACCTTGGCTGGAATGTAGGATGTATGAAGAGAAAATGGTGAGATAACTTTGGAAAGGTAACCAGGACGAAGATTGTGAAGGACTTTAAATGTCAAACTGTGAAGCTTATATTTCTCCTAAACTCAATAGAGAGACACTAAAGGATTTTCCCTATTTAATTTTTAAAAGTAGAATTAGGCTAATGAACTATGAAGAGAAACATCTTTTACTAGATGAATTAGTAAAAATTTGTGGGCCAATAGGAATAAAAAACATAATAGTCACCAGAGAAATAAACACATCTTTGTATATCATATGGTGGCCTGGACTGCTCTACTGATACAAATTCACTGCCAAAATTGTCCTTCTCTGGAGTCTGGCAATCACATGCTATTGATTGAGGGGGCATGAAAAAGTGTTTCCTGTTTAAAATTATCTTTCCTTTAATCCTGAAGTTCCACTATTAAAGATAATGCTCTTTGGATCTTAGAGTTCATTAAGTCTTAAGCTACATGACTATGCCTTTAAACCCAAATTACTCTGGCTCTCACTGATAGGCCAACAATAAGTCCCAGACCAAGCCTTGCTTGCTCATTGTTTGGGTTTTGATGACTCAGAGAGTTTAAATAGCAATTATTTCTGTTCTGGCCAGAAACTCTGAGGGTCTTCTCTTCCCAGATTGATTCTTTTGGGAAGCCCAATGAGGTTCTCTTTTATCTCAGTTCTTACCTAACCTTTAATCATTTAATAGGTGTTACCTCAGACAAATGGAGACCTGGGAAAGACCTTAGCTTAAAAAAGTCAGGGTCTCTCACTGCAACTGGGGCCATTGCCAGTCATCTTGCCCTATGTCTTGCCACTAGAATTAGATGATTCTGGAGGAGAGAGTGAGGCTGATGACTTTGTACAACCCTGCCTCACTTAAATCCAATTCACTTGCAAGTCAAGACATCACCCTCCTGATGTCTTTGGTTCTCTTTGAGAAAAAAAAAAAGGATGGACAGGAGTTCCATAATAAAATGCTAACATCTTTGGGATGAGTAGTACTTTAAGTCGTGTGCAGTGCTATTTTGGGCTGGCCAGTGTCTTAGTAGTTTATGTTCAATAATGGAATGATACGAAATACTTAGAAGTCATTTAGTTAAGAAAAAATTTATTTAGATATAGCAAGAGAAGAATATTTTTAAAAAGGATACATATTTGGGGCAGCTAGGTGGTGCAGTGAGTAGAGCGATGGCCCTGGAGTCAGGAGAACCTGAGTTCGGATCCGGCCTCAAACACTTAACATACACAAAAACTAGCCGTGTGACCTTGGGCAAGTTACTTAACCCCAATTGCCCTCAAAAAAAAAAAAAAAAGGATACATATTGAGAATATCCCAAATAGATGTAGGTGAATGAAGCTCCTTGACCTCTGAGTTGCTCATTGTGGTGAGCCAAGCATCAGACCATTCCCAGAATTCCTGTGGTTGTTTTGTATTCAAGGAACCAGGAAATTATATGAATAGCCTGAACTTTTAGTCTTTTAAACAAACCTTGAGAATGCTCTCAATACCTTTTAAGGAAAAACTAGCCTAAATTGCTAGTCCAGTGCTTAGGATACTGGTCCCACCACAGGTTCCATCACCTTATATCATTCAGAACTTGCCTATTTCTGCTAAGAGCATAACCATCCTAGTCACTCAGTTTTGAAGCCTTGGAGTCATCTTTATTTTCTCACGTTCACCCCACATATTCAATCAGTTGTCATCTTGTCAATTCTATCATATTCTTCCCCTTCTCTTAGTCACACAGGGACTAAGCTCATCATAAATTGCTTCTTTCCTGGACTCCTATTTGGTCTGTGCCTCCAAACCTTTTCATCCCTCCTCAAACCTCAAGATTCCCTTTCCCCTCTCTCTTTCCACTGAGAACCTTGTTTCATATTTTACAGAAAAAATATTGAGGACATTTGCTTGTGAACTTCCTCTTTCCACCTCTTTCCTCATCTCCTGTCACTCAGATACCTTCTGTCACTATCTCCTTCTTCACCCTTGTCATACATGATGAAGCAGCCTTACTCTTTACCAGGGTTAACCCCTCCACTTGTTCAAGTAATGCCCCATTTCCAACAGACTGCCCCTCTGTTATCCCTACACATTCACTTATTTTCTATCTCTCCTTGTCTATTGGCCCATTTACCACTGCCTAGAAACATGCCCATATCTCCCTTACCCTTACAATCCAGCTTCTGACTTTATTATTTCACCTAAACTGCTCTCTCCAAAGTTACTAATGATCTCTTAAACAAATATGTTTGGGTGATGACTCCAAGTTTGTTCTTTCTGTGATATCCTTGGACCCTGACATTCCTGACCCAAAATGACTTTAAAAATAGGATCTTTGCATCTTAAGGCATGAATCATAGTAGGGTCCCAACCCAATTAGGATTTTGCCTCTATTATGTCAAGCATGTGTATGAAAACTGAAAAAAAAATTATAAATATTTACAAGTATTCAAATGTCCAGAACTGTATAAATAAAACCTCAATGAGGATCAAATGTTATATATATATATGTATATATATATACATATATATGTATGCATGTATATATGTATACATATAATATTATAGAATATTTTAGTAGAATCTATAAAGGCAAGTCCAGGTAATATTTTAAAATCAATCTATCTCTAAAATATTTGGCCAAATGAGCCAGTGCTGAGAGAGCATCTGTCTGATTATTTAAAGGGTGATATGTAGCATCTTAACATGATGTTTTACAACTTGATCTGTAAAGAGATTCCATATTCATCCTGAAACCTGTTCATTCAGATTTAGTTCCCTAAAGAGATAGTGTTATCAACATTGCTCTTTATCCACAGGTTCATTTGTGCAATTTTCTCGTTCACCAATAACTGGATCTCTATGACTGGGAAAACTGTATTACATAAGAAATTTTTGGTACTTGTCTGTTTACTTGGGAAGAAAAGAAGTACCTAAATGTTACATAACTGGGAATATAAGTGTGTTATTGTGCCAGTCATAAAGATTTGGGGCAATGTGATATATTTGATAGTTTGATAGTTCTGAATGTAGACTCAGTAAGATAAGTTTAAAAATTTTGCTTCTGAAATTAGTTGTGTGACCATAGGCAAATGATGTAATCTCAGAGCTATAGTTTCCTCATCTGACAAATAAAGATAATAATATATATATAGTATGTACCTCATAGTACTGTTATTACAGGAGATAGCATTTGTAATAAGCCTTGCAAATTTTAAAGCACTACGGAAGTGTCAATTATTATTGTAATATGTGACAATCCAGATCAAATGAATCTCCATGTATCTATATCAACATGTATGAACAAAGCTATTTAGCTCTACTTGGATATTTTAATATTCAAACAAAAAATTAGGTAAGTGAATTGATAAGACTGTATTTGGAACAGTACAAATGTTTAGCCAACTCTTTATTCATTTTCACACAGTTTCAAGGTGTCAGTGAATCAATGATTAAAAAACACACAGAAACTAGTTAGTACTGGGTAGACAGAAACCAGATGAGGTAACATTTGGAGAAATAGGAACAACTTTTCTAAAAATAGCCTTCATATTTCTGATCCAAAAGAAATAATAGGATTATGTAATCTACAGCTAGAGGAGATTTCAAAGGCTGTCAAGTCCAACATCTTAATTTTATTTTTAAAATGTATTATTTATTTATTTTGAAATATTATTAAAACAATTAGTTTCAAATTCTCTCCCTCCCTTACATCCCCTCCCTCCACCAATGGTGAAGGCAAGAAATGTGGTATCAATTTTAATGTGTGCAATTATACAAAACATAATTACTTGGTATTCATGTCACAAAAAAAGAAAGTTAAAAAGTTATGCTTCATTCTGCATTTAGACTTCATCAGTTCTTTCTCTAGATGCAGATAGCATTTTATTCTTTTAACAATTCTTTCAACAACATTATATTCTTTTAACAATATTTGAAATATTTTATTTTATTTTTTACAATTATATGTAAAAACAATTTTAGAAAATTAAAAAAAATTGAGTTCCAAATTCTTTCCCTGAAATCATCCTGTCCATAATTTCTTGTAGTAAAATTGTATTGTATCACAATCAAATACCACATCTTGTTTAGCCATTTCCCAATTGATAGGCATCCCCTCAATTTCTAATTCTTTGCTACCACAAAAAAGCTGTTACAAATATTTTTGTGCATATAGACTCCCTTCCTTTAAAAAAAAAAAACACAGCTCTTTGGGATACAGACCTAGGAGTGGTATTTCTGGGTAAAAGAGTGTAAACGGTTTTATAGACTTTTGGGCATAATTTGAAGTTGCTCTTCCGAATGGTTGGATCAGTTCACAACTCCACCAATAATAGTGCTTTCCTATACCCTCTCCAACATTAGTCATTTTCTTTTTCTGTCATATTAGCCATTCTGATAGGTATGAGGTATTGCCTTGGAATTATTTTAATTTACATTTCTCTAGTCAATAGAGAGTTAGAGCATTTTTATGTGAACATAGACAGCTTTGATTTCTTCTGAATACTGTCTGTTCATATCCTTTGAACCATTTTCAACTGGTGAATGACATGTATTCTTATAAATTTGACCCAGTTTTCTATATATTTGAGAGATGATGCTTTTATCAGAGAAACTTGCTACAATTTTTTCAGTGCATTACTGTGTACTTCCTGCCATCCTATTTCCCCTCTTTTTATGCTTCTTGCTTTCATCCTGTCTCCCCTCAAAAGTGTTGTGCTTTTGACCATCACTTTCCCAATTCTCCCTACTTTCCATCAGCTCCATCCCTTTTCTCTTTCATCTTCTAATTTCCTGTAAAGTAAGATATATTTCTATATGCAGCTAAGTGTTTTCCCCTCTGAGAAAATTCCAATGAGAGCAAGGTTCAAGTATTGTTAGTCATACTTACTCCACAATGGCTTTTATTCTTATAAATTTGTCCCAGTTCTCTATATTTTTGAGAAATGAAGCCTTTATCAGAGAAATTTTTAAAAGTTTCCCCCGGTTTTCTGCTTTCCTTTGAATTTTCACTACGTTGATTTTGTTTCTGCAAAACCTTTCTAATTTAATATAATACGAATGATCAATTTTACAATCCCTCTATATCATTTGATCATAAATTCTTTCCTTATCCATTGATATGACAGGTAAAATTTTCCATACTGTCCTAATTTGCTTATAATAGCATCATATATCCATTTTGACCCCATGTTGTTTTAGTGTGAGATATTGGTCTAAACCTGGTTTCTTCCAAACTGTTTTCCAGTTTTTCCAGTAGTTTTTATCAAATGGTTACTTCTTATACCAAAAAGCTTAGATCTTTGTGCTTATCAATCACTAGATTGCTTCTATATATTGTGTACATAATCTATTTCACTGATCTACCATCTATTTCTTAACTAGTGCCAGATTCTTTTAATGATTACTGCTATGTAATATAGTTTGAGATCTTATACAGCTAGACCATCTTCCTTCACATTAATTTTTCTATTGATTCCCTTGAAAATTTTCACCTTTTGTGAATTTTGTTACTATTTTTAGCTCTATAATTTTTTTATAGTTTGTTATGGCACCAAACAAGAAAATCAATTTAGATAAAATTGTCATTTTTAATAGATTGGCTCCACCTGCCAAAGAGAAATTAATATTTCTCCAATTGTTTAGACCTAACTTTATTTGTGTGAAAAGTCCTTAGTAATTGTGTTCATATGTTTCCTGGTTTTGTTTTTATATTGTTTATGGTTATTTTAAATGAACTATCTTTTCTTACAGGGCTTTGTTGGTGATATATAAAACTGTTGATTTATGTGGGCTTATTTATATCTAGCTCCACTGATATAATTAATAATTGTTTAAACTATGTTTTTAGTTGAATCTCTAGGATTTTCCAAGTATATCATCATATCATTTGCAAAAAGAGATAGTTTTACCTCTTCATTGCCCATTCTGATTCCTTCAATTTCTTTTTCTTCTCCTATTGCTATTGTGAGCAATCCTAGTAGAATATTATGTTAGTAAAGGCAGCTAGGTAGCACAGTGGAACAAGCAATGATGCTGGAATTAGGGGGACCTGAGTTCAAATATGACTTCAGATATTTACTAACTGTTTTACCCTTGGTAAGTCGTTAATCCTTGATTGCCTCAAAAAGAAAAGAAAAGAGTACTATTCTGATAATCATGGGCATCCTTGTTTCTCTTCTGATGTTACTGGAAAGGATTCTGGCTTATCCCTGTTACAAATAATGCTTGCTGATGGCTTTAGGTAAATGTTTCTCATCATTTTATGGAAAAATAAATTTGTAGCTATGATTTCAAGTGGTTTTTTTTTTTAAGCAATTGGGGTTAACTTGCTCAAGTTTACACGGCCAGTCATTATTTACCTGTGGGTGCTCATTTTCTGGGGCCGGATCTGATCCCAGGTCGCCCCAACTCCGGGGCTGGCACTCTTACTGTGCCACCTAGCTGCCCCAATTTCAAATGTTTTTAATAGGAATGAGTGTTTTATTTTGTAGAAAGTTTTTTCTGCATCTATTGATATAATCATATAATTTTTGTTTCTTTTATTATTTATGTAATCAATTATGTTAATAGTTTCCCTTATAGTGAACCCACCCTGCATTACTTGTATAAATCTCCCTTATTCATAATGTATAATCTTTGTGATATATTTCTTTAGTCTCCTACCTAGTAATTGATTTAGAATTTTTGCATCAATATTCATTAATGAAATAGGTCTATAATTTTATTTCTCTGTTTTTACTCTTTCTGGTTTACCTAAATTGTGCATCAGCACCATATTTGTGTTCAGAAAAGGAATTTGATAGGACTTCTTTGCCTATTTATTTACCTTTGGAGTTAGTTGATCTTTAAATGTTTGGTAAAAGTCACTTGTAAATCCATTTGGTACTAATGCTTTTTTCTTAGCAAACTCATTTCTAATGTGTTTGGTTTCTTTTTCTAAAATAGGTTTATTCAGATATTCTATTTCCTCTTCTGTTAATCTGGGCAGTTTATTTTTGTAAGTATTCTTACATTTAACTTACATTTTAAATTTTACTGGTATATAATTGGTCAAAATAACTCTTAATTATTGCTCTAATTCAATCTTCATTAGTGGTATATTCACTCTTCATTTTTGATATAACTAATTTGGTTTTCTTCTCTCTTTTAAAAAAAATCTTATTAACCAATGGTTTATCTATTTTATTGTTTTTCATAAAACAAACCTCTAGTTGTATTTATTAATCTAATAGTTTTCTTACATTAAATTTTATTAATGTCACCTTTAATTTTCAAGATTTCCAATTTGGTTTTTAATTAGAGATGGCCAATTTGTTCTTTTTCTAATTTTTAAAATTGCATACCTAATTTATTGATCTGCTTTTTCTCTATTTTATTTATGCAAATATTTATAGATAAACATTTTCCTTTGATTATTACTTTTGTTGCATTCATAAATTTTGGTATCTTGTCTCATTGCTATCATTCTCTTTAATAAAATGATCATTTCTATGATTTTTTTCTTTGACCCACTTATCATTTAATATCATTTAATATTAGGTTATTTAGTCCTCAATTAATTTGTAATCTTTTCCTATGGTCCTTTATTTAATGTAATTTTTGTATTATAATATTTAAAAGATGCACTTAATATTTCTGCTTTTCTGCATTTGATTATAAAGTTTTTATACCCTAATATATGGTCAATTTTAGCATAGGTATCTTGTACCACTGAGAAAAAGGTATATTCCTTTCTATTCCCATTCAATTCTTTCTGGATAACTATCATAGCTAGCTTATCTAAGATTGTATTAATCTCCTTGACTTCTATATTTCTTTCTTGCTTTGATTAGATTTATCTAGTTCTGAGAGGGAAAAATTGATGTCCCTCACTATTATTGCTTTGCTATCTATTTCCAACTGAAATTAATTTACTTTTTCCTTTGTACATTTGGATGTTATAGTATTTATTGCATATATGTTTAATACTGGCATTACTTCATTATCAACTGTACCTTTTAGCACAATGTATTTTCCCAGCATATCTCTTTCAATTAAATCTGTTCTAGATTTAACTTTGTCTGAAGTCAAGATGGCTACCCTTGCTATTTTTAATATAATCTGAAGCTTAATAAATTCTACTCCATCCATTTATTTTTACTTTATGTGTATCTCTCATTTTTAAATGTGTAAGCAACGTATTGTCAGAATCTGGTTTTTAATCTATTTTGTCATATGTTTCCATTTTATGGGTGAGTTCAACCCAATCACATTCAAATTTATAGTTATTTGTTGTTTTTTTTTTCTGTTTGTCCTCTCTGTTTTTATCCTATCCCTCTTGGAAGTCTAATTTATTTCTGACCACTGCCTTCTTGATCCTCACACCCTTCTATGAGTCCCTCCCTCCCTCTGTAAGTTGAAAAGACTAGATGTATGTTATTCACCTTTAACCCAGTCTCAATGAGAACAAGGCTCCCACATTACCCATCACCCTCCCAATGCTCCCCTCTACTGTAACACATTACAGTCATGCCTCTTTTGTGTAAAATAACTTGTTCCATTTTACTTCTCCATACCCAATTTTATTTTTTTAGGATCATACCATAACTGATGGTATGATATAAAGCTAAAGCTCAAGCCCTCTATCTATGTATATGCCCTTTTGAATTCCCTAATAATAATAAAATTCTTGAGTTAAAATAATATTCTTGAGTTAAAATAATATTCTTGAGTCATTTCCCCTATAAGAAGTAAACTGTTTAACCTTATTAAATCCTTTATGCTTAGTCTTTCAAGTTTGTTTTGTTATCTTTCTCCTGGTTCCTATATTTGTAAGTAGAATTTTCTGTTCAGTTCTGATCTGGATTAAATTGTTTCTTTCTAATGTCTTGTAATATTTTCTCCTAGACTTGGGAGCTTTGAAACTTAGCTATGATGTTCCTGTGAGTTTTTATTTTGGGATGTCTTTCAGGTGTTGATTAGTGGATTTTTTTTCAGTTTCAGTTTTTATTTTGCCCCCTGATTCTAGAACTTCAGGACAATTTTTAAAAATAATTTCTCAAAATAATAGTATTTAGACTCTTTTAAAAATCATGACTTTCAGGTAGTCCAACAGTTCTTTCCAGGTCAGTTGTTTTGATAATGAGATATTTCATGTCTCTTTTTTTATTCTTTTGATTTTGTTTTATTATTTTTTGATATATTGTGAAGTCATTAGTTTCTTCTCACCCAATTCAAATTTTTAAGGAGTAATTTTCTTCCACAAGTTTTTGGATCTCTTTTTCCAATTGGTTAAATTTTTCACAATTTTCTTGATTTTCTTGCATTGCTTTTATTATTTCCTAATTTTCCCCAACCTTTCTTATTTGACTCTAATATCTTTGGGCTTGTGACCATTTTATATTTTGTTTTGAAGCTTTATAAGTATATGTTTTAAATTTAGTGTCTATCTATAGTCAGGTTCTTTTTCTGTTGTTTACTCAATTGGCTGTTCATTTAATGTTAGGTTCTGCCTCTCTTTTTAGGGTGTGAGGGATAATCTCTCAGGCTTCCACTTTTTCATACAATTTTTTTTCCTAAGCTCTCTCTAGGCATCTTTGAATTTTTCTTTCTTCCAATTTTCTATGATCGAAGGACAGTTGTGGTCACTACTCTTCTGACTAACACCTTGATTTATGATTAACCTCAGATATTTTTCTCTACCTCTGAACTGTGACCAGGGCCAATACCTCAAGTCCCTTTTTCTGCCAGAAATATCAGTTCACCCCTCTGACCTGAAACCAAAACCAGGGATTCTGCTCACCTACAGGGGACCAAAACTATCAGGACCCTGCCTTTCTCCTACCACACTCAGCACTCACTGGTTTTACTCACTCTTTTTTGCCTAAAGTCACAGTCTGGGACTGCATCTGATTAATGCACTTGGGGTCCATGTCCAGTGCCAGTTGAAGGATCCCCTCAATCTTTCTCTGATCAGCCTTTGTATCAACATTCCATTAGTGGTGTGAACGTTCTCAAAGCCTCAAGTACAACAGAGATGCCCCAAGGGCTTGTTGTTTGTGGATGCATCAGTATCTGCCCTTCACTCAAGCCAGACCATTATCCTGGTAGGTCAGAACTTTCCTAACATTCCTCCAAGTTGTCTTAGGTTGGATGGCTGCTTTACCCTGACTTTTCATTATTTCTGCTACCCTAAAAATCACTTTAAGATGTTATTTTTAATTGTTTGTGGGAGAATTTGGGAGAGCCGGGTAATTTCCTGCCTTATTCCACCATCTTCCCACAATTACCTCTTAGGGACTTTTTTTCCTTAGGGAGCTCATTTGTTGCTTGGTTCAATTTCTTTTTTCTAAGATAGTATTATTTAAGTATTTTACTTGTTCTTTTGTTGATCAAGGTAGTTTATGTTTTTGTAAATATTCATATATTTCATTTAGACTGTTAGATTCATTGGCATACAATTGGACAAAATAACTCCTAATAATAGCTTTAGATTCATCTTCATTGATGATGCATTAACCCTTTTCATTTTGGATACTGGTAATTTTGTTTTATTCTTTTAAAAAATTAAATTAATGAATAGTTTATGGTTTTTAGTGAAACCAGTTCTTAATTTTATTTACTAGGTTTATGGTTTTCTTATTTTCAATTTTATTAATCTCTCTTTTGATTTTGAGGATTTAAAATTTTGTGTTAACTGGAGTTTTAAAATTTGTTCTTTTTCTAGTTTTTTAAAGTTACATGACCAAATCATTGATCTCTTCTTTCTCTTTTTGTTGATGTAGGTAATTAGAGAAATAATATTTCCCTTAAGTACTGCTCTCATACATTTTGGTATGCTGTCCTATTGTTGTTATCATCTTTAATAAACTTAGTGATTGTTTCTATGATTTGTTCCTTAACCCACTCATTTTTAGTTTCCAATTAATTTAAATCGGTTTCCACAGCCTTTTATTCAATGCGTTTTTATTGCATTATAGTATGAAAATGAGGCATTTAATATTTATACTTTTTTTGGTTTTGTTTTTTGCTTTTTGGAGGGAAATTGGGGTTAAGTGACTTGCCCAAGGTCACTCTGCTAGTTTTTGTGTTAAATGCCTGAGGCAGGATTTGAACGAAGGTCCTCCTGACTCCAGGGCCAGTGCTCTATTCACTGAGCCACCTAGCCACCCCAATATCTATACTTTAATGCATTAAGTTGTGAGGTTTTTATGTTCTAATAATACATGGTCAATTTCTGTGAAAGTTCCATGTACACTTGAGAAAGAAGGTATAGATTTTTCTATTCTCATTTGACTTTTTCCAAAGTTCTATAATATCTAACTTATCTAAAATTCCATTTATCTCCTTAACTATTTCATTATTTATTTTATAGTTAGATTCATCTAGTCCTGAGAGGGGAATGTTGAGGCACCCCATTAGTGTAGTTTTACTATCTATTTTCTCCTTTAATTCCTTTACCTTCTCCTTTAAGAATTTGGATGCTATACCACTCGGTGCATGCATGATTACTATTGATATTATTTCATTGTCTATAGCACCTTTTAGCAAAATAGAGTTTCTCTGCTTATCTCTTTTAATTAGGCTTATTTTTGTTTTTGTTTTGTCTGAGATCATGATTGTTTTTCCCTGTTTTTCCCCTCCCCTTGGCTGAAACATAATCAATTCTGCTCCAATCCCTTATTCTTTTTTACCCTGTATGTGCCTCTTTGTTTAAATTGTTTCTTGTGAACAACCTATTTTTGGATTCTGCTTCCTAATCAATCCTGCTATCTCTTCCATTTTATGTGTGACTTCATCTCATTTACCTACATAGCTATGATTACTAGTCAACACCTTCCTTTTACAAAGAAAACTGAGGCCCAAGATGATAAAGCAATTTGTCTAAGGGTCAACTAGATAACAGTCATCAGAAATTGGATTTGAAATGAGTTCCTTTTACTCGAAAGTCAATACTCTATCCCCTAATTCATTTAGTTTTCAGAATTGATGCTCTAAGATAGTATAGAGATTATGTATATTGGAACAATTTGTATATGTTCAATGTACCTCAATAGGAATAGTTGCTATTATGATTTCATACAAATATATTTTAAAATTCAGTTTTCTACCCAAATGAAAACATTTTATTTTTCAAGTTCATAAACCTTATATATTATAATTCTTACAATCCAAACTTGACAAAAACATCCATTATTTTTTTTAAATTTTATATTTGCTAGTAGCTCCTTGTAGTAGATGCTTCCTAGTATCTTCCCGGGACTGGACCTTATGTAATTCTTGATTCAATCTAAGATGGCATTAAAGTTTTGACCAACTGTATTATTGTTCATGTCTTTCTTCATCTGTTAAATGAAAGGATATGCAGTTTTGTGTAGCTATAGATTTAGAATACTATATCTGGTTAAAAACTCTTGTCAAAAGCTCAGTTTAAATAGACTATATCTACATCACTCCCAAAAGCAACCAATTTAGAAGGTAGAAGAAGAGAGACTGGACTTGTCATTTCACTGATTTCCTGTGTGTTTTTATATTCTGAGTTAAACCCCACTCCTCTCTCTTTCAGAGTAGTAGGTAAACCAAAAGCTGGATGTAGTCGATTTGTTCACAACACTCATTCTCTACTACATATTCACCTATACTTTGACTTGCATGTCTATTAAATAATTAAACTAATCATATGCTTTTCATCAGCCAATAGAAATGAAATGCATAAAATTGTGTAAAATGTTGACAGCCTAAGTCTGGCATAAGCTATTTAATGGTACTTTTTTCAGCACTAGCAATTATGACAAAAATTTGGACAAGTCTTTTAAGTTACTGCTCTAAACTGGACTTGATGGTCCCTATATTCCCCATACACAATTTGAAAGGCAATCATAACATTCACATTCAGTTGAGAAATAAGGCAAAAAAAACCCTACCCCAAATTAAAAATTGTCTACATGGAGAAAATGCACACCAACTAAAGGCTCTTCAATAATAAGTTTTATAGCTTCCTCAGCATTCCTAAACAGTTATGGAACTTTTATGTATGAAAATAGCTTTGTAAGCAATGCTGTACAAAACACAATTAAAATCTAAAGTATGCTTCCTAAGACTTGAATGTTCCTCTGGAGGAGTTTTACTTGGAACTGAGCTTCCACCTATCTGCACTATATTTCCTTAATTTCTTTCAATCACATGGGAAATAAGAAAGGGGAAGGAGGAAGAAAGAGAAACATCCAGATAAAATATGAATGTTGTTAATAATACAAGGAGCCACTAGCAAATATCCCTTTACCCTTCTAATTCTCAGAGCACTGAAAATTTCAGAACCTTGCTCAGATCCTTCTGGTTGACAGCTTGAGGCTGTCATTGACTAGCTCACTAATACATTTTCTCTTTTTAGGTGTTGGTAGCTTTGTGGTTGGTTTAGCATCTTTTCGGGATCAACTGGCACATATATCATTTTCCTTCCCTACCCTGTCATATATCACCAAAAATGACTATTATCTGTACACCACTGACCCAGGTGCTGCCAGAACACCCCCATCTGCACCAAAAAGTTCACAGCAGAAACTAGAGATCATGGAATGAATTGATGATTTATGCAAGCTGATGGGACTTGGTTTAAACATCCCAACTCTTAGGTCAGGTTCTGATCTTCTTTATGTTTTCCCCCTGGAAATTGAAATATTTTGTTTTTATTTATTTATTTATTTTTGCTGTTTCATTGTTCTTGATTTTTAACAGCTACTCTGATGCATAGTTGGTTATGAAAGTTATGAAGGCAAGCTTTCTAGGTACTATTATAATTAAATTCCCTCACTGTATACAGACATTGACATTTGTTTTCCCCTTTTCATAGAGTGATCTGCAAAGACTTCAGGAATCATATACTTCTGTCAACTTAGCTTGTTGGCATCAGAGAAATCGTCTGTGCTCTGGCCCTGGTGCTGAAACAAGAAACACTGTCCCCTAAGAGCCATCAAAGCTCATAGGCAAAGTTTAAAGCTGTGGAGGGGCCAGCCAAACTCAGAACTTCACCTCTTTTGTTATTGTTAGGTGTCAGTGAAATGTATAAAGAGAAGGGGACATTGTACTTTTTGTGTGTGTGCCTAATGCTAGGAAAGTTTTGTTCTGTGTTTTCCATGTAATTGAGCTGTTTCCCCACTCTCTCCCCCACCTCCTCCCCCACCAGTCGTCATGGTGATACAGAGCTCAAGACAAAATGGGCAAAGCTTAGTTAACACAGCCCTGAGAACACTGAGTCTGCCTTTCTAAATAGCTCATTTGCTCCCTACTGAGCAGCAATCTTCCACTTCCTTTTCAGTCAGAAAAAGAAAAATAGAAAAGGAAATGGTCTATGTATTTACATGATGTTTTATTACATCATATAATATCATACTTTCTGGGAATCTATCCTACTTTTATGAATAGCAATAGTCAGTCTATTAAAGTAACAGAAATCTCCCTCCATGACAATAGAAATGGTTTTGAGTATTTTAGAATGTTGGATTTAAGACCAGTCTCTTTCCCTAACCTTTTCATTTCTACTACAGTTAAAATATCTTCCCCATAATTTGAACTCCAGACAGCTTTGTACTGACACAGTCTCACATGGATTTTTAAGTGACCCTTTTCAACCCTGCTACCATAAAAATTACTAAATTATGTAATTTTAGTAAAGGGTAATTCCAAGAGGACGCTTAGCATCTGAAAGGAGTCAGAAATTGTTCACTTCCTCATCCTTTCTGCCCTCCTCCCCCGCTTTAGATAATGGTACAAGCAGCTAATTTTATCTGAAGGATTTTTTAGATTAATTATTCTGGCTTTCAGGGAAATCCTAGTTGCTTTTTCACCTTTTCATATTAGCAATGGCACGCTACATATTGTCTTTACTGCATGATACCAGTTAATGATTCTCTCTCTCTCTCTCTCTCTCTCTCTCTCTCTCTCTCTCTCTCTCTCTCTCTCTCTCTCTCTTTCACACGCTCACACACTCTTCTTCCTCCACCTCCTTCTGAGGAAGAAGAGACAGGGCTTTTAAATCACTTTTCTGGTTACGAAATAAAAACAACATGCAGTCGCTGAATTTAGTTCATGTACTCAGCCTTTTCCAAACCATATTGAAATAAATTCATTTTACCAGATTTCTTTGGAATCATCACATACAGAAGCCCCTTTCTCTGACCTCCCTCTCTTGTGGAGTTTTCAGTTGCTTTACCGAAAACCGCAGGAAACAGATTTCCCTTATGTTATATAACTGGCTTCCCCCTTGCCTTTATGTTTCGGTCACCATATTTCTCACCAGAGAAGAAAATGCATACAGTGGCATAGCCCAGAGAATGGTAGCTACCCAACTGAATGTCTCGTACAGATTGCACAAGCTTGTTATCTTTGAACAGCTACCTATTTTGGCTTACCTATTGTGGAAAGACAGGATTCATTCAATCATGATCTTCCTTGTTAGCAGAGAATAGCTTTGATGGTTGATGATTTATTCACGAAAGGATAGAATGCAAAAAAAAAAAAATTGGGAAAAAAAAAGAATCAGATGGCAAATTTTTACATCATCCCTCAGAGGTTGGCAGAAGGCTCTATCCTCTTCGCTGTTCACCCAGCTCAGACTCCAGGTTTCCGTTTCCCTCTGATCCTCCCCCAACCCTCGGTTCTCCTCCCTCCGCACCCCCCCCCCTCCCCTTCCACCTCATCTCTCCCAACCTTTTCAACCAGGTGCTGCGGTTTTCTAGCCAATCCACTTTGCTAAGGGCAGAGTAAAACGCCTAAAGGGAGAGTAGATTGGGGCTGCAGAGCTGAAAGAATGGTGTAGGGGCGTGTGTTTGGGGTAAGGTGAGGTCACGAAAGGGTGTGTGTGTGAGTGTGTGTGTGCGTGCGTGTGTATCTGCATACAAAAGTGTGATTTAAATGTCAGTCACAGAAAAAAGTGATAGTAATACTAAGGGGGATGTCATAAAATCCGCAAATTCAATGAATGCTATTCAGTCTCAGCGAGGTGGTTGAGAGGGAGCCCAAATTAGTACTTTAATACTGCCCCGGGGATAACACTTGTCACAGCGCCACGAGCCGGGAAAAATTGGTACAACAATACACATTCAGGCAGGACGGAAAGGGTGAGGATTGCTGCCCATTTCACTACCCACCGTCCCCTAGAGCCATCCCCTAGAGCCCTCCCCGATCCTTTAAAGCCATTTTAAACTTAAGTGTTCCCATCCCACTCCACCTTGCCCCTTATAAAACGCAGATTAGCTTTATTAGAAGGAACCTTCTTTACTCTTGTGACAGAATGAATCCATTAAGGGGAAACTGCCTGGAGAGGAGGAGAGGAAGTCCTCAGGGATTGCTTTTTTTCTTTTTCTTTTTCTTTTTCTGGTATGTTTATTCTATAACTTTAGTCAAACCAGGAGGGAAATGAATTGGAGATAGAGATGTAGAAAAATCTTGGTTGCCTATGAGTGTGGTGGAATACTATTGTGTTGTAAGAAGTGATGAAAAGGATGGTTTCAGAAAAGCCTGGGAAGACATATATTAATTGTTTTAAAGTGAAATGAGCAGAACCAGGAGAACATTGTACACAGTAACAACAATGTTATAGAGATAATCAACTGTGAAAAACTTAGTAACTCCAAAAAAGACAATGAACCACCACAATTCCAAAGGAATCATTATAAAAAATATTCTCCACCTGCAGATAGAGAATTTGTGGATTCAGAAGGCAGATTAAAGCAATTTTTATTTTTCTTGCTTATTTTTTCTAGAATATGGCTAATGTAGAAATGTTTTGCATAACTATATATATGCAAATATATGTGGGTGTGTATGTATATATCCCAACATAAGAAATGAATTGATATTGTATTTCTTCCCTTCTCAGTGGGTGGGGTAGAAGCAGAAGGAGGGAGAAAATTCGGAACTGACAATAAAAATAAAATTCACTTACCAATCTCTTCTGTTTTCATATTTAATTAATCAAATCAGCCAGGCATACAGATTGTTTTCTTTGTATTTGACTGGTGAATTGTAGCTGGGACTATAAGCATACACAAATAAAAAAAAAAACACCTGCACTAAATCAGCAAAGATATTGAGATAATAGCTTTAGCACAGTTGTAGGCTCCAAAATAAACCCTCAAATATTAATAACATTTTAATAAACAATAATAAAACACAAGAAACAAAGATAGAAAGGGAAATCCGATTCCAAATAAGTGCAAAAATGCATAAAATATCTGGGGATTTGCCTACAAAAATGCATTTGTATAAATTCAATTACTAAGTGTTTCTGAAATTAATTGTGAAATCTAATAACTATATTTCTTGGAGTTTACTGTCTTGTTGTTCTTTTTTTCCCCTGGGGATCTATGGATTCTTTCCATGTCTATTACTTCCTTCCTTATGATGTTAATTTTATTTTTGTCCTATCAAATTCTTCTCAGAGCTCTGTGATCCTTAGTTCTTCTGGGTGACCTGTGATCCTCTATATATCCTGTCTTTGAGAGCAGTATGTTTTTCTTGCTTAGTGAGCATATTTTTAAAATGTTATTTTTTGTTTCTCTTTTTCTAGTATGTTTTCCACTTTCCACTGTGTATTTGCAGTCCCAATCTATTGTTCTCTCTCGTTTCTTTGGCGAGGCTTGCCATTGCAGATCCCAGTTTTTCTATTCTGTTCATTATTTTTGCTTTTCAGGACATAAATTCCATTCCCATGATTCTCATTTTCCTTGTAAACCACTTCAGAACATTGTAGTGATCTATCTTCTCAAATTCCACAGAGTCCTGCATCTTAGCAAGCACTGAATCATTTTTCTTTCATTTTGTAGTATTTACTCAAAAATGCCTGAATTCATTTACTGGATATAGAGGCCATGTCTCTTTCTGTTGTTACTAGATTTCCTGTCAATTCATTTATATTCAAGGTCTTTATAAGTTCTTCTTCCTGAAATCTTTGATACTTTAAGTCTCTCCCCACTGCCTTTATTTTCCTTATTACTCACTTCTTGGCTCCCTCTCCTCAGATTGTAATTTCCTTGGGGCCTGGATCTGAGCTTTTTCTTAATTCAAATTTTAAAATAATTATTGTCTTCAGTGGATTTTTGTGCCTCTTTTTCCACTTGGCTTATTCTAAATTATATTTCATAAAGTTCATGAAGTAGGTACCCAAAGTAAAAATACTCATCTTCCTATAAAACACAAAGCTTCAGAAAATGACATTTTTAATACCGATCCTCTTTTTTTTTTTGTTTTCCTTCCTTTCCTTCCTTTCCCTCCTTCCCTTCTTTGTTTTCCTTCTTCCCTCCCTCAAACATGTATATACTTATTGTGTGCAAGGCACTGTGGGGTGCACTGGGGATATAAAGATATAAATGAAGCAGTTCTTGTTCTCAAGGGGCTTACAAATCAGTCAGGAATTACTATAAAATATATTGTTATGGAATATATAGATTTATATGTATATATAAATACACACACAAACAAAGCAGTAGCTTTATTGTTCAAAGATACCAGTATATTACCATCTATTCTGATGTGTATTTTGAACAGATGACAAGATGGGGATTTTATAAGTCTTTCTTAAACAAAATTAAGCTAATGAGGTACATCAATAAACACCTTCTTTCCTAAGTGTAAATACAAATTTTAAGATGCTATGACTTGAAGCAACTTTCTCAGATATACATACGTGTATCTATATGTATCAATACACTTATAAGTACACACATATGTATGTATATTGATGTTTTTCATGTTGTATTCCAAGATTTCATCTTATTTATCATTGAAGCTGACAGGTCTTGAGTGATCCTAACTGGCACGTGAACTGCTTCATTCTCTATACTTGCTGCATGTTTTCTTTGACCTGGAAGCTCTGGAATTTAGCTATGACATTTCTCAGATTTATTCTTTTGGGATTCCTTTCAGTAGTCCAGTAGATCATATATCCACTTTGCCATCTGGTTCTAGTAGATCTGAGCAGTTTTCAGTTGTGGTTTCTTTAAATATAATGTCCTAGTTTTTTTTTTTTTCATCATGCTTTTCATGGAGTTATCTTTCTTTGGCCTTTTTTCCCAGTTATTTTCAGTATCAGATAGCTTACATTTTATTCTATTTTTTCAATCTTTTAATTGTATTTTAATATTTCTTATTGTTTCATGGAGTCATTGATTTCAGTTTGGTCTGTTCTAGTTTTCAGGGAGTTCATTTCTTAGGTAACATTCACCACTCTATTCTCCTTCCAATTCGTTATTTCAGAGCTTTATTTCATATTTTTAAAAATTCTTCCTTCATTTGCTCTAGGTATTCATGTAGTTTTTGTGGGAAATAATATTTTTTCTTTGAGTCTGCTTGAATTCTTTTAGAGCTACTCTTTCCTTTCTGCAAATCTCTAGATTTGCAATAATTTTTATATCAAGTGATTTTAAAATTTAATTTATTCATCTCACCTCTCCTGTTTTAATTCTTAAACTAGGATTCACTAAACACAATAGAAAATATTTAATTGCTCATGGGAAGGCCAACAAAATGATAATATCACTTAAATTATTGGATGATGAAGAATGTTACCCATATAGCATATATTTTTGGACATGTTCAAGTTGTAGATTTGTTTTTCTTGGTCCTGCTGATTTGCCACAAGGGTTCTCTCTCTCTCTCTCTCTCTCTCTCTCTCTCTCTCTCTCTCTCTCTCTAAAGGACAGGAGGTAGGAAGAAGAGAAAACAATTCTTGTTAATTTTAAAAATTAGTTTTAAAAAAGTCTTTAAAAAAGAAGAAATATGCCTGACATAAACTGAGGCACATTTAACTTACTAATAAGCATGATTTTATTTATAAAGAGGGTCATTTGATGCCTTAGCTATTCCAGGAAGGAATGTAGCTCATTTTTATAAGTATAAGATAAGGAACAGAACTTGGTAGATGGGCAAACACTATGAACAGGGCTGATGGCATCATGGGGACAGGGCCATTATGATTAGATTTCCTAAGTAATGGAAGCTAGTATCCACCTTTTCCCCCTGTCATTAAGGAATGCTGATTGATTTATAGATCCATTTCCATCCTGTAATCTTTGTTATTAGATCAGAGTTAACAGACTACCTGACACCAAGAAAGGCTTGTTAGGGAGATAGTGGCTTTCCTTAATGGGGCAAGGACAGTTCAGAGACAATATATTTCTAGAGCTAACTTTAGGACTTAAAGAATACACCAGATGTCTTGATGTTTACCCAAAAGTGAATGGTATAGAAGATGGAAGTCCTTTCCTTTTCATTACAGTGACTTATGGTCAGGTTGACCTTTAAACTAGCTTACAGAAAAAACCAAATTCCTTAACTTTACTAAAAGACATAGAAAGAGGGCCTAAGCAGATACTGAATCAATTACAATATCAAATCAATGCAATAGAAATTAAATTATAAAGTAGAATTCATTTGAATTTCTTATACTAGACTTGAGTCCATCATATTGTCATTTTCCTAGAACAAGATATATACATATATACACACACACATATATATATACACTCCTATGTTTATTATATACATATATATGTATATTTTTGTTTATTGTTGGTACTTGAAGAAGACCAATGACATCACAATGTTGGGGGAAAGTTACCCAGAAGTACAAGTTTATTCTTTTTTTGCACATTGATGATGAGAGTTCCCTGGCCTTCATAAAATTTGTCTTTGATCTCATCATGGTTTGTCATGGTGGAAGCCTACACACTGAAGGTGGCATAGCCACACCCTGTAAGTGGCAGTCACATTGTCTTGAATCTGTTGTTCACTCCTTTTGGGAGGCATACAAGCTTGTTAACTATATGAGATATGATTGTGAGGCCTTCAGCTTCTCAGCACCACTTATCATCCCAGCAGTAACTCCTGAAAAATGTGTATCCAGCTCCAATTTCAGTAAGCTAGCCTTCATTTGCCAGCTGTTTCACTCAGGGCTTCTATTTGGATGTGGTATCTGCTGATTTCTCTTGCAACAAGGTCATTTGTTTGTCTTTCAGGCCTACTGGATTTGTGTTGTCCATGAGCACATACACATTCCGTCTACCAATAATGAATGGAATCATCTTCACAACATTTTTCTATTAAAAAAATTCAAACACAAAGTGAGATCCCCACTTGTTATAGTAAACAGGACGTGGTTGGATAAAGTAAACATTTTAGTGTACATTTTCAAGCCTCTTCCTCATACCAGGAGGTAAGCAGGGCAGTCCTTTAATAAAGCTATTCAGGGGAGGTGGAACCAAGATTACAGAGAAAAGGCAGGGACTCACCTGAGCTCTCCAAAATCTCTCAAAACCCTTTTAAATAATGCCCCCAAACAAATTCTAGAGTGGCAGAACCCCAAAAAGGAAAGTGTGAAACAATCCCCCAGGCTAAGACAACTTAGAAGGTCAGTAGGAAAGGTCAGTTATACCAAAGTGAAAGTGGAACACAGTACAGTGCAGCCTGTGCTAATGCAGACTGGGCCCCAGCAAACCAGAAGCAGGCCTTGGGGGCAACTGAATCAGCTGTGGCAGTGGCAATTTCTGGACCTCTCAGCTTACAGATAACAAGGGGGTCAGACAACTGTTCAGAAGGAGATGACAGGGGTCCCTTACTGGCACTGGGACCAGGAATCTGTTTCATTGCCCATATTTGGTTCTGGGTTACAGTCATGGGTCTCAGTCCCAGAGCAAGGAAGAATACCAGTACGCCAGAGCTTGTGGTCACAGAGGAGTGGGGACCCTGGTCACAATTCCAAGGTAGAAAAGGTACTTGTGGTCACTCACAGATCAGTGCAAAGTGCAGGAAAATAGTAAATACATCTCTCCCTACATCAATCATGCACAAACGGCAGCCCATCAGAGGATTTCAGATGGTCCATGAAAAATGTAGAGAAAAGCATCCTCTACATTTTTCATGGACCACCCAAAATCCTTTGGCAGGCCTGTCCTAGATCATGTCCCTTTGGAAGAACTGAAAACCTACATGCCCCCAGGATTACCTCTGAAAACAGCTGAAGTTTGGAAAGGTGTCCCCTCCACTCTGGAAACAGAGTCCTACTCTGGCATAGTTAAAAGTCAAGAAATAGACTGTCAAATGAGCAAAAAGCAGAAATTATTCTGACTATAGAAAGTTACTATGATGACAAGGAAGAACAAAACACACTCAGAAGAAAACAAAATAAAAACTCCTATATCCAAAACATGATAGAAAATATGAATTGGCCACATACCAATGGAAGAATCAAAAAGGATTTTAAAAATCAAGTAAGAGAGAGAGGAAAAACTGAGAAGAGAAATGAGAATGATGCAAGAAAATCATGAAAAAAATAGTCAACAATTTGGTAAAGGAGGCACAAAAACTCCAAAGAAAAAACACCTTAAAATTAATAGGACAAATGATAAAAGAGGCCTAAAAATCCAATCGAAAAAAAATGCCTTAGAAAACACATTTGACCAAATGGAAAAAGAGGTAAAAATCCACTGAAGAAAAAAATTACTTGAAAAGTAGAATTGACCAAATGAAAAAGAAGGCACTAAAGCTCACTGAAGAAAATGATTCTTTAAAAATTAGAATTGAGCAGTAGAAGCTAATGGCTTTATATGACATCAAGAAACAATAATAGAAGAAAATGTGAAATATCTCACTGGAAAAAAACAACTGAGTGGGAAAATAAGTCCAGGAGAGATAATTTAATAATTATTAGAATACCTGAAAGGCATGATTAAAAAATCAGCCTAGACATGATCTTTCAAGAAATTATCAAGGAAAATTGAAGTGATATTCTAGAACCAGATGATAAAATAGAAATGGAAAGAATCTATCAATCACTTCCTGAAAGAGATCCCAAAATGGAAACTTCCAGGAATATTTATAGCCAAATTCCAGAACTCCCAGGTCAAGGAAAAAATTTTGCAAGCAGATAAAAAGAAACAATTCAAAGATTGTGGTCAGTAAAGATAGCAAATGATTTAGCAGTTTCTCCATTAAAGGACTGGAGGATTTGGAATATAATATTCTGGAGGATAAAAGAGTTAGGATTACAACCATGAATCATCTACTCAGTGAAATTGATTATATTATTTCAGGGGGGGAAATCAACATTTAATGACATTGAGGACTTTGAAGCATTCCTGATGAAAAGACAAGAACTGAATAGAAAATTTTACTTTCAAGTACAAGGTGCAAAAAAAAAAAAAACCATAGAAAGGTAAACAAGAAAGAGAAATCATAAGAGATCCAAGAAAGTTATGTTGGTTTACATTCCTACATGGGAAAATGATACTTGTAACTCTTAAAATCTTTCTCATTATTAGGGTAGTTAGGAGTATACATAAATAGAAGACATGGTTGTGAGTTGAATGTGATGGAATGATTATCTTTAAAAAAATCAAGTGTCAAGAAAGAAGAATGAGGTAAATTATCTGACATAAAAGAGATACAAAAGAACTTTAATAATGGAGGAAACGATGGGTGAGGTGGAGGGGAGTAAATGAACCTTACTCTCATTGGAATTGTCTCAAAGACAGAATAACATACACACTTATTTGGGTGTAGAAATCTATTTTACCATATAGGAAAGTAGGAGGGGAAGAGGATAAAGTGGGGGGAGCTGATAGAAAGGAGGGCAGTTTGGGAGAGGTAAAAGTCAGAAGCAAAACACTTGAGAATGGACAAGCTGAAAAGAGAGTAGGATAAACAAGGGGAAATAGGTTGAAGGAAATACATAGATACTAATCATTACTGTGAAAAAATTATAGCAAGTTTCTCTGATAAAGACCTCATTTCTTAAATATATAGAAAGGTGAATCAAATATATAGACTAAGATTCATTCTTCAATTGATAAATGGTCAAAGGATATGGACAGGCAATTTTCAGACAAAGTAATCAAAGCTCTCTATAATCATATGGGAAAATGCTCTTAATCACTATAGATTTAAAAAATGAACATTAAAACAATTCTGAGCTACCACCACATACCTATCAGATTGGCTAATGTGACAGAAAAGGAAAATCATAGATGTTGGACGGGATGTGGGAAAACTGGGACACTGATGCACTGTGAAGTTGTATACTGATTCAACCATTCTGGAGAGAAATTTGGAATTATGCTATAAAATGGTGTATGCCCTTTTACCCAGAAACATTACTACTAGGTCTGTATCCCAAAGAGATAAAAAAAAACCCCAAAAATGTACAAAAATATTTATAGTAGCTCTTTTAGTTGTAACAAATTGGAAACTGAGGGATGTCCATCAATCGGGGAATAGCTGAGTAATTTTTTATGATTGTGATGGAATACTATTGTGCTATAAGAAATGATGAGCAGGATTCTCTCAGAAAAACCTGAAAAGACTCACATGAACTGATGTAAGGTGAAATGAGAAGAACCAGAAAAGCAGTATACACAGTAATAGCAATATCATATAATGATCTACTGTGACTAACTTAGCTATTCTCAGCAATACAATGATCCAAGACAATTCTGAAGAAATTTTGATGGAAAGTGCTTTCCATCTCCAGAGAAAGAACTGATATAGCCCGAATGCAGACTGAAAACACTTTTTCTTTACTTAATTTTTTGTCTGTTTTTTTCCACTTTGTGACTTACATGGAAATGTGTTTTTCATGACTACTTATGTATAGCCCATGTCAAACTGCTTGCCTTCTCAATGGGGAGTGGGGAGGGAAGGAAAGGAGGGGAGGAAAAATAGGGAGAATTTGGAACTCAATATTTGAAAAAAAAAAAGAACATTAAAATGATTTTTATATGTAATGGGGGGGGGTATAAAACATTTTTTTAAAAAGTTCTTCAGGGGGTGGAGCCAAGATGGCAGAAAGGAAGCAGTAACTTCTCTAAGCTCCTCTGTGAATCCCATCACTAAACCTTAAAAAGTGAATTTGAACAGATTCTGGAGTGACAAAATCCACTTGGAGGTGGAGCATAGTAGAATCCAGCCCAGGAAAGTGCCCAGTGTGTCCGGACAGGGCGAGCACAGAGCACATGGGGTCTGCACAGCTCAGACTTAAGAGCAGACAAGGAGACTACACCAGAGAGAGAAGAAGCCCCATCCTGCAGACTTACCAAGGACGAATCGCAGTCATCTCACAAAGGAATAGGAGGGATCATTGGAGCCAGGTAGGAGAGTGCCCGGGCCCCCAGTGGAGACAGCAGCTTTTCCTACAGCTATTGGCCCCCAGAGCCTGGAAGTTTAGAAATTGCTTGCCTGTATAACGCAGGGGCGAGAATGGCAAAGTAAATTCTAGTTGCTCTGATCCCCTGCACCCCTCCTTCATGAAGTAGAAAACCCAAAGATAAGCCTCCCATCCAGATTGAAATCCCAAGTTAGTGGAAATGGCCTCAGGTTTGGGAGTTATCAAGAAGGGGTGTAACTGAGAGAGCCTGGAGTCTGAAGAGAAGAGAGGGAGGGGTCCCAACAAGCCCCACCTCACCTGACCAGCAAAAGCCTGCCAGAGCTATAGCCCAGAGGTATAGAGGCAAAAATCTGAAGTGGCCAAACAACCCCTCCCCCACAGACTACTCTGTGCACATCAACATACCTCTCTGAGATTCATGCCTTAGCCACAAACTAGACACCCAGAGGCTACAGCATTCCAAGTCAACAACCAGGCCCTTAGCTCACAGCCCGAGAAATTAAGAAATAGGAAATTACAATGGGAAGGAATGAAGCTGAGGAGAAGGGGAAGGCAAGAAAATCGATCTGAGCTTACTATGTAGGTCAAGAACAACCAAATATACAGGACAATTTGGACTCTTTACCCACACCTGAGACCACAGAAGGAAATATGAACTGGTCTCAAGCCCAAATAGCATTCTTGGAGGAGCTTAAGAAAGATTTTAAAGACCAAATCAGGGAGGCAGTGACCAACTTGGAAAAAAGTTTCAGTGAAGAAAACAAATCCTTAAAAAGTAAAATTAGTGAAGTTATTGGAGAAAATACCTCCCTAAAAAAGGACCTTCAAAAACTAACTGAAGACTATAATTCGCTAAAAATTAGAACAAATTGAAACTCAGAACTCTATGATGCACCAAGAGTCAATCAAACAAAACACGACGATTGAAAAATTGGAAGAAAATGTAAAATATCTCACTGGATAAACAACTGATCTAGAGAACAAATCCAGGAGAGATAACTTAAGAATTATTGGTCTACCAGAAAGCCATAATGAAAAAAGCAGCCTAGACAACATCCTCCAAGAGATTGTCAAAGAAAACTGTCCTGAAGTCCTGGAATCAGAAGATAAAATATTTATAGAAAGAATTCACCAGACTCCTCCTGAAAGAGATCCCAAATTGAAAACCCCAAGAAATATAGAAGCCAAATTCCAGAATTACAAGATTAAGGAAAAAATACTTCAAGCAGCCAAAAAGAAACAATTCAAATATCTAAGAACTACAGTTAGGATCACACAGGACCTAGCAGCTTCTACATTAAAAGATTGGAGGGATTGGAATTTGATATTTTGTAGGGCAAGAGAGCTAGGACTACAACCAAGGATTAACTACCTGGCAAAACTGAGCATAATCTTTCAGGCAAGGAGATGATCATTTAATGAAATAAGGGACTTCCAGACTTTCCTGATGAAAAAGCCAAAGCTCAATGGAAAATTTGATCTCCAATTACAAAACTCAAGAAAGACATAAAAAGGTAAACAAGGAAAACACAGACTCACACATACATACATGCACACACCCACACTCATGCACACATGCACATAACTTGGGATGCAACAAGAGCAAAATGTTCACATCCCTATATGAGGAGCTGATAACCGTCAATATTGAAATTTATATGATTATCATGACCTTTAAAAGGGTTATACATAGATAGAAGGTGTGGGTATGAATGAACTAACCTGAAGATAAAAAAACCCTCATTAAGGGGATCAAAGGGACTGTAATGGGATAAAAGGAAAGGATGAGATAGGAAAAGGTAAAATTTGCCATTCAAAGAGGCATAAAAACACCCTATAGTAGAGGGGAAAGAAAGAGGGAGAGGAACAACATTCAAACACTATTATCACTTCTTCTGGTTCAAAGAGGGATCAACTCAATCAGTAAAGATTAAGATTCTAATGTGAATAGACACATAAATTCATTAAATAGAGGAAAAGGAGGGAGGGAGAGGAGAACTGTTTGAAATGTACTCTCATTGGTTTGGTGTCAAATGGGGAGTAACGTACTCTGATAAGTATAAAAACTTATTGTGTCCTATAGGCAGTAGAACAGTAAGTGGGGGGGGCAAAAAGGAGGAGTCTAAAGGGGGGATTAGAGGGGAAGGAAAATAGTAGTAAGGGGAGAGTATAGGTTAAGAAGGGGGGTTACTGGGTGGGAACACTGAGGGAGGGGGTGGTCAAGAGGGAAAACTTCAAGGAGGGGAAGGGAGAAGGAAGAAACAAAAGCATAAGCAGGGGAGGGAATAGGATGGAGGGAAAGAGACAGATAGTCATCATTACTGTGAATGAGAATGGGATGAATTCTTCCATAAAACAGAGGTGAATAGCAGAATGGATTAAAAACCATAATCCCACAATATGCTGTCTACAAGAAACACAATTGAAACAAAGGGATACCCACAGGGTAAAGGTAAAAGGCTGGAGTAGAATTTATTATGCCTCAGCTAAAGTAAAAAAAAGCAGGGGTAGCAATCCTTATCTCAGATAAAGCAAAAGCAAAAATAGATCTAATTAAAAGAGATAAGGAAGGAAACTATATCTTGCTAAAAGGCACCATCAAAAATGAAGCAATATCATTACTTAACATATATGCACCAAGTGGTATAGCATCCAAATTCCTAGAGGAGAAGCTAAAGGAATTAGAGGAAGAAATAGATAGCAAAACTATACTAGTGGGGGACCTTAATCTCCCCCTTTCTGAACTTGATAAATCTAACCTCAAAATAAACAAGAAAGAAATTAAGGAGGTGAATAGAATTTTAGAGAGACTAGATATGATAGATCTCTGGAGAAAACTGAATGGGGATAAAAAGGAATTTACTTTCTTTTCAGAAGTGCATGGTACATACTCAAAAATAGACCATGTACTAGGGCATAAAAACCTCACAATTCAGTGCAGAAAGGCAGGAATATTAAATGCATTATTCTCAGATCATGATGCAATAAAAATTATATGCAATAAATGGCCATGGAAAGATAGACTAAAAACTAATTGGAAATTAAACATTTTAATCCTAAAGAATGAGTGGGTCAAACAAGAAATTATAGAAACAATCAGTAATTTCATTCAAGAGAATGATAATAATGAGACAACATACCAAAATTTGTGGGATGCATTAAAGGCAGTTCTTAGGGGAAGTTTTATATCCCTAAGTGCATACATGAATAAATTAGAAAAAAGGGAGGTCAATGAATTGGACATGCAATTGAAAAATCTAGAAAAAGAACAAATTGAAAATTCCCAATTTAGTACTAAATTAGAAATATTGAAAACCAAAGGAGAGATTAATAAAATTGAACTTAAGAAAACTATTGAATTAATAAATAAAACCAAGAGCTGGTTTTATGAAAAAACCAATAAAATTGATAGATCCTTAGTCAATATGATAAAAAAGAAGAAAACCAAATTATAAGTATCAAAAATGAAAAGGGTGAATCTACCTCCAATGAAGAGGAAATCAAAACAATAATTAGGAATTATTTTCCCAATCGTATGCACATAAATATGAAAATCTTAGTGAAATGGATGAATATTTATAAAAATACAAGTTGCCCAGATTAACTGAAGAGGAAGTGAATTACCTAAATAACCCCATCTCAGAAAAAGAAATCAAACAAGCCATCAATGAACTCCCTAGGAAAAAATCCCCAGGGTCAGATGGGTTTACTAGTGAATTCTATCAAACATTTAAAGAACAATTGATTCCAATACTTTACAAATTATTTGGGAAAATTAGTGAAGAAGGAGTCCTACCAAATTCTTTTTATGACACAAATATGGTACTGATTCCTAAATCAGGAAGAGATAAAACAGAGAAAGAAAATTGTAGACCAATTTCCCTCATGAATCTAGACGCAAAATTTTTAAATAAAATATTAGCTAAAAGATTACAACAACTTATCACAAGAACAATACACTTTGATCAGGTAGGATTTATTCCAGGAATGCAAGGATGGTTTAATATTAGGAAAACTGGGGGTGGCTAGGTGGCGCAGTGAGTAAGAGCGCCGGCCTCGTAGTTGGGATGACCCGAGATCGAATCCGGCCTCAGAAAATGAGCACCCACACACAAATAATGACTAGCCGTGTAACCTTGAGTAAGTTACTTAACCCCAATTGCTTTAAAAAAAATTTTTTTAAATATTAGGAAAACTATCAGTATAATTGATCATATCAACAATAAAACTAGCAGAAAGCACATGATTATCTCAATAGATGCAGAAAAGGCTTTTGACAAAGTATAATATCCATTCCTATTAAAAACACTAGAAAGTATAGGAATAAATGGAGCCTTCCTTAAAATAGTAGATAGCATCTATTTTAAACCATCAGCAAGTATTATATGCAATGGGGTTAAACTAGAACCATTTCCAATAAGATCAGGAGTGAAACAAGGGTGTCCATTATCACCCCTCTTATTCAATCTGGTACTAGAAATGTCAGCAGTATCAATTAGAGAAGAAAAAGAAATCAAAGGAATCAAATTAGGAAAAGAAGAAACCAAGCTATCACTCTTTGCAGATGAAATGATGATATACTTAGAGAATCCTAGAGAATCAAGTAAAAAACTACTTGACACAATAAATAAATTTGGCAAAGTTGCAGGATATAAAATAAATCCACATAAATCCTCAGCATTCCTATATATCTCTAATGAAATTCAACAGCAAGAGATAGAAAGAAATCCTATTTAAAGTCACTGTAGACATTATAAAATATTTGGGAATCTACCTGCCAAAACAAACCTAGGACCTATATGATCACAACTATAAAACACTTCTCACTCAAAGTCAGAACTAACTAATTGGAAAAGTATCAATTGCTCGTGGCTGGGTCGAGCTAATATAACAAAAATGACAATTTTCCCCAAACTAAATTATATATTTAGTGCCATACCAATCAATTTACCAAAAAACTACTTTATAGAGTTAGACAAAATAATAACAAAATTTATTTGGAAGAACAAACAGTCTAGAATATCAAGGGGATTAATGAAAAGAAATGCTAGGGAACTTGGACTAGCTATACCAGATTTTAATCTGTATTATACAGCAGCAGTCATCAAAACTGCTTGGTACTGGCTGAGGAATAGAGTAGTGGATCAATGGAATAGATTGGGAGCATGAGATCGAGCAATTAATGAGTATAGTAATCTATTGTTTGATAAACCCAAAGACCTGAGTTTTTGGGATAAAAATGCACTATTTGACAAAAACTGCTGGGAAAACTGGAATACAGTATGGCAGAAACTGGGCATAGACCATTATCTAACACCATATACCAAAATCAAGTCTAAATGGGTGCATGATTTAGGTATAAAGGATGATATTATAAGCAATCTGGGAAAGCAAGGAATAGTTTACCTGTCAGATTTGTGGAGAGGGAAAGACTTTAGGACCAAACAAGAATTAGAGAGCATTATAAAATGCAAAATTCATAATTTTGATTACATTGAATTGAAAAGCTTCTGTACAAACAAAGACAATGTAACCAAGATCAAGAGGGACGTGGGAAACTGGGAAAGAATTTTTACAACCTATGTCATTGATAAAGGACTCATTTCTAAAATATACAGAGAATTGAGCCAAATCTATATGAATACAAGTCATTCCCCAAATGATAAATGGTCAAAGGATATGAACAGGCAGTTTTCAGAGAAAGAAATTAAAGATATCTATAAGCGTATGAAGAAATGCTCCAAATCACTATTGATTAGAGAAATGCAAATCAAAATAACTCTGAGGTACCACATCTTTTCAGTCAGATTGGCTAAGATGACAAAACAGGAAAATGACAAATCCTGGAGAGGATGTTGGCAGATTGGAACAATAATGCATTGCTGGTGAAGTTGTGAACTTATTCAACCATTCTGGAGAGCAATCTGGAATTATGCCCAAAGGGCTATAAATAATTTCATACCCTTTGACCCAGCAATACCACTTCTAGGGTTATATCCCAAAGAGATCATAGAAGAGGGAGGAAGACCCATATGTACAAAAATATTTATAGCAGCTCTTTTCATGGTGGCAAAGAATTGGAAATTAAGGGGGTGCCCATCAATTGGGGAATGGCTGAACAAGTTGTGGTGTATGAATGTAATATAATACTATTGTGCTATAAGAAATGAGGAGCAGATGGACTTCATATTTACCTGGAGAGGTTTATTCAAACTGATGCTGAGTGAGAAGAGTAGAACCAGTAGAAATTTGTATACAATCACAGACACAACATATTGTGATGACCAACTATGACAGACTGGACTCTTCTCAGCAATGCAGTGATATAAGTCAATCCCAAAAGACTCATGAAGGAGAGAGATGCCTACATCCAGAGAAATAACTAGAAAGAACTGAGCTTGAATCCTGATGGAAGAAAACTACTTGATCTTTTTCTTTTCATTGTTTGGTTTTATTTCCTCTTTACCATTTTTCATCCCATCTAGTACAATACGCCTTTGTAACCTGACTAATGTCTATTGTGAAAGCATTTGCAGATCCTATACTGGACTATATGCTGTCATGGGGGTGGGAGGAGGGAGGGAAAGGAAAATTGAAACTCAAGGAAATATGGAATTGAATCTTGTAAACTAAAAGTAAACAAATAAATTTTTTAAAAAGTTCTTCAGATACTCAAGGAGCTGCTGAATTCCACTGATGCTTCAGTCCAGTGAAAAGATGACCCTATGACCTGGGCTGCCTGTGTGCAGGATGGTGGCTATAGCTTCCAGTGACTCTGCACCTGTTGTTTTGTCACTTTCCCATTGCCACATGACTTCAAGGTAGGCAAAATGGTAAAAAAAAAAATCCTAACATGATCAAATAGTTAATTGTAAAATAATGGATTTTGGGTGATGCCTTGGCTTGTGCATTAATTGGATTTGTCAGGCAGAGTTGTACATATTCATCAGCCTTGCTCTTTCCTCTAGAGTCATTGAAGTCTAGTGACAAGACAAAAATCAAGGCAATTGATGATGGGCCTAGATACAGTGGATGATTTTGGTATTTGCAATGTCTTACCAACCACTAAATGCTCCACAGTGCGTGGTTCTGCTGCCTTCATGGCCTGTTAGAACAAATTGTTCTCATCTGCCCATTCCACTGGGAGTAGTCATATGCTTGGAACAGGCATCCACCTAATTTACTGATAGATTTGAGGACCATTGGTTACCCTTAGCCTGGCTTAGTCCATCTTCCTAGACAGTTTTACTGGGTTATAGCTCCCACATATGCTACAAAAAGGTAATTACAAGAATGGGCATTTATGTTTGAATATGAAAATAATATGTCTCCCACTCTGAACCATAAAGCCAATAGAGGTTATAAAGGGAGTTAAATAAGTCAAAGTGCCTGGGCAGAATTTTGTTGGATTCTTATTATTTTAGTAGCAGAAAGTAAAGGAAAAGGAGGAGGAGGAGGAGGAAGAAAAAGAAAAGAAGAACAAAGAATGAAAGAAGAAAAGAATCTATGATTGGGGTCAGGGAAAAAGGAAGAGAAGAGGTATAGTGGTGCAGAACCAGATACCATCAAGCAAAGGACAAGCTAAGCACAATCTTCTCACTATTCTCTTTTTCTTTTTGGAGGGGAGAATACAGGGAAATTAGGGTAAAGTGACTTGCCTAAGGTCATACAACTTGTAAGTGTTAATTATCTGAGACCAAATTCGAACTCAGGTCCTCCTGACTCCAGGGCCTGTGCTCTGTTGACTGCATCACCTAGCCACCCCTCACTACTCTCTCTTTTTTTAGAGGGGAGCAGGTATGAATAAAAGTATGAAAGAATATAAGCATAAATCCGAATGAAAGTATAAAAGAAATTAAATAGGAAATAAACAATATACAATCTGTGAAGGTCACGAAATTACCAATAAAATGGAAAAGGACGTCAGATTGCAAAAGAGAATAGAATCTGTCAACATATTGCTTACAAAACCTCACAGATGCAACATAATTTTGCTGGAGCAAAATCTATTATGCGTCAGGTAACTTAAAAAAGCAGCATTGGCAACGGTGATCACAAACAAAGAAACAACAAAAATATACGTGATTAAAAGATAAATAGAGAAAATACATTTTGGTAAAAGGTACCATAGAAAATGTCAATACTTAACACACACAAACCAAAAGGCACAGCATCTAAACACATAAAACAAAAGCTAAACCAGTTATAGTGAGAAATAGAAGGTAAAACTATAGTAGCTGGGGTCCTTAAACCATTTCTTGCAAAGCTAAATAAGTCTAACAAAAAAGAAATAAACAGAGGAAGCTAGGTGGCCGAGTGAATAGAACACCAACCCTGGAGTCAGGAGGACCTCAGTTCAAATCTAGCCTCAGACGTTTAGGGAAACATAGAGGGTGAAATAAGAAGGAAGGTAAATTAATTTACTAGCTGTGTGACCTTGGGCAAGTCACTTAACCCCAATTGCCCTGCCTTCCCCCCCTCCAAAAAGCAAAACAACAGCAACAAAAAAAAATAAACAACTTAAATAGAATTTTAGAAAAATTAAATATGATAGATCTGTAGAGATCATTCGGTGGGAATAGAAATCTGAACTATGCATTACTGCTTTACAAACATTGACCATGTGTTATAGCATAAATCTTCACCAACAAAATGAGAAAAGAAGAAATTTTAAACATTCTTTAATAACCAAATTCAATAAATCATATTCAGTAAAGGGCTCTAGAAGAAAACATTTAAAATGAATTGTAGACTAAATAACTGAATAAATAAAAATATCATGGAACAAATAACAAGTCATAGAAACAATAAATAATTTCATATGAATGGATTAAGCAATGCAATAAAAGGAATATTATGTTCAAATTATATAGGAACAAAATTTACTACATGTGAGGTGGATCCAAAAAATCAGAAATTATAACCATGTTATCAGACAAAACAAAAAATAAAAGTTCACAATATCAACAGAGGTATCAGGGAAACTTTTTCATAATTAAAGAGACCACATATATTGAACCAAAATAAATACTAAATATACACACCAAAAGTTATAGTATCTAAAAAAAAAAAAAAAAATGGATAGAAAAAAACAAATTGCAAAGAAGATATAGTCAGTATATCTATTTATATTGTATATGGACAGCATATAGACTGTAGAATTTGTATTATATATAGAGACAATAAAATTAGGAGAGTTTAATGTTCACACAATCATTAAGAATCACTAAATTGGAATTTGTTAAGGACCTCAGTAGTCTAACCCTTACCCCAAGAAATCCTTACCGTAACATATTTGAAAAGGCAGTCTCTGCTTGAAGACCTCCAATATGTTGCCACATATTACCACTAGTGGCAACTCATCCTACTTCTGGACAGATCAAATCTTTAGGAATTTTTTCCTGACATTAAGCCTAAATGTAACTTTGCAGTTAAGCCTCCTTGCAATTTCCACCCACTGCTCCTGGTTCTTCCCACTAGAGCCAAACAGAATAAATTTAATACCACTTCTACATAAGAGCCATACAAATACTTGAAGACAGCTATGATGTTCTCCCTGAGTCCTCTCCTCCCCAACACCAAATGGTAGCTTTATAAAAATAAGCATATTTTAGGGCATAAAAAATTAGGAATAAATGTTTAAAAAGAACCACTGGTGTATATCAGGTGTCAAACTTTCACTAAAATTGTCATTAGAAACTCAGTACTTTTGGAGATTGTTAGTTATAAGAATGAACCCTCAAATCTGAACTAGCTTTGGAAAGAAATGTATATGACTATTTGGTAAAGGGTTGGTTCCCTTTTCAAGTCTCTGTGAGGTTACATTATAGAGAGTTCAGAGAAGGACATAAGGACATTTGCCTGGTAGGCTTACCTAGACTACCTAGATAGTCTGAAGAGAGGGACAGTACATCTACCAGGAGATGTATTCTAGCAGGTTAATCAATCTAATCTGAGGAGCCCAAATCATGAGCTTTGGGTGGAAAAAAGCAAGACTTGAGTGGACACAAAACAAGCACAAGATGGAATCTAAACATTTCTTACATCCATCTAGCTCCCTTGGAGCATCTCTAAGGTCAGCTTAATCAGCTTAACTTTAATAGTAAACATTTGGGTTAGATAATTTCTACCCTCATAAAGGTAGGTTCAAGTATATACATAAATGATAATAAAGTAAATAAAAAATAATTAGTAAATAGATTATAATTTTTTCACAAGACCAATAAAAACCTGTATAAATTTTATTTATTTTCTATGGGGATACTATAGAACTTAATTCTTAATGTTTTAGAAAAAGACTAAAGGGGGCGGAGCCAAGATGGCGGAGTAGAAACAGTGTGTCCAAGCCACTCTCCTCCCAGATCACCTCCAAACTATGTAAAAGGGGACTCTGAACAACTTCTGGAGCCCCAGCACCCACAGAATAACACAGAGAAGCTAACCTCCCTCTGAGGACAGCCCAGCAGCTCTGCAGGAAGGACCAGCACAGTGCTCCCAGAGCCGGCAGCACAGTGCACAGTGCTTGGGGAGCCAAGCACAGGTCCGCCTGAGTCTCGGTTTTAGCCCCAGGGCAGTCGGGCCAGCAGCCTGCTGGAGGGACCCAAGAATACCAGCAGCTGTGGAGATTCCAGAATTATCAACATAGACATGCCTAGGACAAAGTGAGAGGCTAGTGCCCTATGGACTTTGGGACCAGTATTTGGGGAATGTGTCGGCTTCCTCCCCTGGGGGCTAGAAGCCGCTCAGGAGACACGCCATTTTATAGTTTTCAGAGGCAGCTCCAGCTCCTGGCCTGCAAACTATAGGGAGATCCAGCGATCAGTCTTGGGGGGTAATTGCTCTTGCTTTAACCTCCCTGGATCTGGACTGTGATCTGGGGTGGAGGTCGTGGGTGGGTTTCCAGCTTGCCAGAAATGGAAGTTGTCTCCCCACACATTCGGGACGAAAATTCCCCTTTCTGGCCCCCTGTCTGGCAGCAGAGCCATACTGGCAATGAGCCCAAAAGTCAAGTAATTAAGTGGCAACATGCCAAGGCAAAGGAAACAAATTAAACAGAAAAATTCAACCTTAGACTCCTACTTTGGGGGCAAAGAGGAGCGAAGCACAGAGTGGGAGGAAGGCTGTGAGGTCAGACATCCTGCTCCAAAAGCCCCAGGGGAAAACATGAGCGGGTTACAGGCCACAGAGGACCTTAAGAAGGACTTTAAAAATCAAATAAGAGAAGTGGAGGAAAAATTGGGAAGAGAAATGAGAAGGATGCAGGAAAAGTATGAAATGAGGGTCAACAGCCTGACTGAGGAAAACAACACCTTAAAAAATAGACTAACTTAAATGGCAAAGGAGGCCCAAAAGGGCAATGAGGAGAAGAATGCCTTAAAAAGTCGAATTTGCCAGATGGAAAAAGAATCTCAAAAGTTCACTGAGGAGATTCATTCCTTCAGAGTTAGACTGGAGCAAATGGAAGCTAATGACTTTATGAGAAATCAAGATGCTGTTAAGCAGATCCAAACAAATGAAAGAATAGAAGGCAATGTGAAATATCTCATGGGAAAACCACTGACCTGGAAAATAGCTCCAGGAGAGACAATTTAAAAATTATTGGACTACCTGAAAGCCATGATCAAAGAAAGAACCTAGAAATCACCCTTCAAGAAATTCTCAAGGAAAATTGCCCTGATGTTTTAGACCCAGAGGGCAAAATAGAGGTTGAAAGAATCCACAGATCACCTCCTGAAAAAGATCCCAAAAAGAAAACTCCCAGGAATATTATAGCCAGGTTCCAGAATTCCCAGATCAAGGAGAAAACACTACAAGCAGCCAGGAAGAAACAATTTCAATATTGTGGAAACAATCATAATAGCACAGGACCTGGCAGCTGCTGCACTGAGGGATCAAAGGGCATGGAATATGATATTCCAGAGGGCAAAAGAGCTGGGATTGAAGCCAAGGGTCACCTACCCAGCAAAACTGAGTATCTTGTTTCAGGGAAAATATGGTCATTCAGTGGAATAGAGGACTTTCAAGCATTCTTGAGGAAAAAACCAGGATTGAATAGAAAATTTGACATCCAGACCCAAGAAGCAAGAGATGCCTGAGAAGGTAATCAGGGAAAAGAAATCAAAAGGAACTTATCAAAGTTGACCTATTTACATTCCTACATGGAAAAACAATAAAAGTGACTGATGAAACCTTTCTCACTATGAAAATAATGGAAGAAGGGTATATGGGCATATGAATACATATGTGAATGTGTGTATATATATTTACAGTTATACATGGATAGAAGGCATAGGTTGAATTTGTTGGGAAGGGATGATACTTAAGGGATGAAATTATGAGGTGAGAGAGGAAAGTGGCAAGAGGAGATGGGGAGAGACAGGGTAGGGTAAACTATCTCATGTAGAAGAAGTAAGGGGAAGTGGCTGCAGAGGAGGGGTAGAACAGGAAGGCAAAAAGGCAAAACCATATTTTCACTGAATTTGGGTCAGGGAGAGAATGACATACATACTAAATTGGATATCTCACCCTGCAGCAGAGTAGGGGGAAGGGGGATGAAAGGGGGAATGATGGAGGGGAGGGCATTCTGGGGGGAGGGGAGGTTGGAGGCACCCACTTTTGAAGAGGGACAGGATCAAAGTAGGGAATGGACCAGTTTAGGGGTGGGATGGGTGGGAGGGAATTATAAGCATCCTTTTACAATATATCTACTATTGTAATGTTTTGCATAGCTATACATGTACAACATATACTGAATTACTTATCTCCCCAGAGGGAATGGGTAACAAGGGAGGAAGGAAATGGATCTGAAATTCGAGGTTTTAAAATTAAATGTTTCAAATATATATAAATACTATTATTGATACTATTTTGCATGTAATTGGGCGATAAGATGTGCAGGCATTGGGGCACAGAGACTCACCTTGCTTTAATGGAAAAGTCAAAGGGGGTATGGGAGAAGATATGGGAGAGAGCAGATTGGATGAGGGGATATCTTGTGGGATTGCTATCCTAGGGTGGTGGGTAGGGGAAAAATGGGGAAAAAATGTATCTCAAAATCTGGTGGAAATGAATGATGTAAACCAGAAGTTAATAAAGCATTTGTTAAAAAAAAAAAGAATAAACTGCAATAAAAATTTTGGGCATGAGTACTTTCAGAATATTCATTAAAATGAATGAAATATTCATTAAAATGAAACATATTTTATTATCATGTTTAGGAGAAATTTCAATTTGTAGAGAGTGCATAAATAAAAACTGCTCTGTGTTTTCTTTCTTTCTTTTTTTTTGAGGGCAATTGGGGTTAAGTGACTTGCCCAAGGTGTCTGTTAAATGTCTGTGCCCAGATTTGAACTCAGGTCCTCCTGACTCTAGGGTCAGTGCTCTATTCACTATGCCACCTAGCTGACCCTACTCTAAGTTTTCTTTATTCTTTTTTTTTTTTTGAGGGCTATTGGTGTTATGTAACTTGCCCAAGGTTACACAGATAGGTTTTTTTTGTTTGTGTGTGTTAAGTGTCTGAGGCCAGATCCGAACTCAGTTCCTTCTGACTCCAGGGCCGGAGTTCTACTCACTGCGCCACCTACCCGCCCCAGTTTTCTTTATTCTTGAAGGTAAAAAATGTCCAGATCTTTTTAAGGTTTCACTTACTTACAAACATCTTTTGTCTAACAAAGTGTGTCCACCCTGTCTGTTCTTCCTCTCCTCCCCTCCCCTCCCTCCCTTCTTCCCTCCTTTTCTTCCTTCTTTCCTTCCTTCTTTCCTTCCTTCCTTCCTTCCTTCCTTCCTTCCTTCCTTCCTTCCTTCCTTCTTTCCTTCCTTCCTTCCTTCCTTCCTTCCTTCCTTGTTATGCACAGGGCAAGCCAGCTTACAATAAGAGGATGTAGAGAACTGTTTTAAATTTGGGACAAGTACTGTGTAAAAAAAATTTACCCTGTCTATTTGCTGTGGACGGCAAATGTCAAAGAGGAGGAAGTGTATAAGGGGGCTTACCCTATGCATGGCCAAACCTCCTAACATGGAGGTAGTCTGCTTCCCTTTGGCCCCTACCTCATCAGTGAGACTATCCTCCTTTGATCTGGAGAGGCTGGGACAGGATCTGCCTTATCTGCTGTACTCAGAGGTTGAAGGTCACACATGGAACACTCATGATGTGAATACCACATACTGATCTGAGAGGCAGAATACTTGTCCCCCTTCTTTCATACAGCATCTAGGGAGTATTTGTTTCTTTCTGCTACATATTATTTTCCTCAGATTCAGGGCTTAATTTTTGTTTTTGGTACCCGGAACTGTGCTCTATAGGAACTGAGTTAAGATTTTTCCTTCACCTTTCCACAGACTGATACTGTCAGTGCTTAAATCAAACTGGGGTACATTGCCTACATTTGTGAGAATACCATTAGTGGGGGATGGAGTCAAAGGCAGAGAGTCTAGGCAACCTAAACCCTTTTAAAGTTATCAGAGAACTCTGGAGGGAGGGGGACCACATAACTGTCTTGTCTCTCTAGGCTCCATCTTCAGTGGTTTTTGTATGCTAGTATCAGATTTGTTCTTGTTTTTTGTTTGTTTGTTTGTTTTGTTTTGCTTTTTGAAGGGCAACTGGGGTTAAGTGATTTGCTCACCATCACACTGCTAGTTTTTGTGTTGTGTCTGAGGCCGGATTTGAACTCAGGTTTTTCTGACTCCAGGGTTGGTGCTCTATTCACTGTGCCACCTAGCTGCCCCCTTGTTCCTGTTTTTGTTCCTTTAAATTGTCAAGTATAGTTAAGCCTGAGGCACACCTTTATGATTATTATGTGTGTGTGTATAAACTATTATATATATGTATATATATACATATTTATCATTATTTTAATCTTATCTCTTTTTTTTAGAAAATTCTTGATCTGAGATCAAACAGAGGTTCTAAAGAGAATTTTATGTCCTGCTACAGTGCAATACATAAATTAGAAGACTACAATATTGATATCAATTATTCCATCATTTAAAAATATTTGGAGGACAAGTCTTACATAAAAGTCACTGTTATGAACTGAGCAGGACCCAGAAAATGATAATTCTTTATATTTGCCCACAAAAGCTTATAATTAAATTGGAGAGATAAATCAAATAACAGGTATATAAGTGAAATACAGACAAAGCCTTGTGAGTTCAGAGAGGGACAGAGGGAGAGAAAGAGGAGAGAAAAAGCAAGAGAGAGGTAAGGAAAGAGAGATAGAGAGAGAATGAATCATTTTCTATTAATGGATCAAAAAAGCTTAGTGTAGTAAATATAATTTTTCCTTCCTTTTGAAAAAATACTTTATATCCTAAATTTAAACACAAAAAGAGCCATTTGTGTTCACAAAAAGATTCTATGTGAAACCATGAATTCCCATTTCACATATTATTTTCAAAAGCACCCTACTTCTGAGTGACCTTCCTTCTGTTTTATTCTACACATTTAGAAAAAACACTTCATTATAACTCCATCAGAGGGAGAAAAAACCCATGTAAAATATAATCATGCCAAATCAATTAAGCAAAATGAATCCACAATTCACTTTCTCTACCTTGTTAGCTACCACCTCTGTCTGTAAGTGGCCAAGTAAAGGCTCAGGTCTCCCACTGCATCTAGGACCATTTCCAGTCATCCTGATCTATATCTGGCCACTGGACCCAGATGGCTCCAGAGGAGAAATTGAAACTGGTCACTTTGCACAGCCTGCTTCACTTAAATCCTATTCACTTGCAAGCCATGGTATCGCCTTCCTGATGTCATGGGTTGTCTTCAAGAAGGAAGGACAATGGGGTGGCTAGGTGGCACAGTGAATAGAGCACCGGCCCCTGGAGTCAGGAAGAAGGAAGGACAAACAACAACCTGTGAGTAGCACAAGGTGCCCCTCTAGGGACTCAACTGGCTAGCTCCAGTTGGGCAGCAGCTTTTTCCTCTCCTCTCCACTGAAGGTAAGGGTATCATACCTTATGTGTACAGAGGGGAAGGACCAGCAGTATATTTCTTCCTCTAATAAATTCAACATATGCATAGAACTCAGACCCAAAATTATAAGAAATGGTGGGTCATTTACCCTGATGATTTAACTGATAGAGGTGCTCTTGTAGCAGGCCTTCATGTCCTTTATTCCCTTTATCCTCTAACGCCAGTGTAAGTCAGTGTCTCTTTTCCCATGTGATCATCTTTGGTCCTGTGCCTATGACTGAACTGGGGGCCCAATTTTCTTGCTTTGCTTCTCAAGAAGAAGTGCACAGACCAGCAGAAGCCAAGCCACTTTTATCAGGAGGTAATTGCTCAGAAGTAACTTTCACTGGAATTAACAATGGAGTGGTCTTGTATCTATCTCTGCATATTTGGTGCAGGTCAAATAAAACTACTTTTTTCCACTGAACCCCTCTGTCACAATTTCTGTAGGCATTTGTTTCCTCTTAATTCAAAGTCTCAACAGGATTTTATCCCTCAGCATGATGATATCAATACACTTAAATATGTTTCTTTGCTATGTCTTACCTCCACAATAATGTGTCTCTGATTTTTATAAACAGGTCTGCCAAGTAAGTTCAGGCTGACTGATCATGAAGTTCTGCACAAGGACAGATGTTACCCCTTTGAGATTTTGTCAATCATTACCTCTCCTTACTCAGTTGCATCCCACTGCTTTGATGCCTCTGAGTACTGGTTTGATCCAAGCTTTCCACTACTGTTCCCTTGGAGAACATGGCTCCTGTCCAGAGAAGATATTCCTTAGTGGGGTAAAGGCTCAACCCTATTTATAGGCGAAGTGTCCTGAGACTTTTACTATGGCTTTCACTCTCTCTGCAGGAAGACCTTCTTTGTTAAGTGGGATTTCTATCTTTTAAATCAACTCTTTCTCCTTGTAAAGGTGTAATGCTTGGAAAAGGCAGGGAAAAGTCAGGCCTGGGGATGGTGGGGGAAGATAGACAGTTGTCTCATAATAGCAAGGCAATAATACTCATCTCAATTATAGATGGAGTCCAGCCTTTACTATGGTAGTTCAATAGTACTCAGGCCTATGACAATGTTCTCTACAAGCATAAGGCAGCAGATCTCAGATCCCTGTAGAGGTAGTGGGCCTGCTCTGGAAGGGAGAGGTAGTAATTCACTTTATCAGAATGAGAAGTGGACAAAAATGTGGACCCTAGTGGCAAAATAAAACAACAGATTGTAGAGATGGGCAATGAAAATGGTAGACTCATTGTAGTCCTTTACTTACTGCAATTTAGAACTAATTGACCAGTCAACATTGTTTACCACACAACTCTTCCTCATCAATGGTTTAAAAGAACAAGGGATTGCATTATTTGGAGGTGACTTTCTATTAACACATGGGAAATGAGAGTGCCTAAAAAGCCCCCAAAAGAAAAACCCTCTCATGGGGTTAAGATTTTATATTCTCCTTTCAATGGAACTTCCAGGGAGGAGGAATTCCTGACCAGTGGGTTAGGGAACACTAAGTTAATGGTAGTGCTTTCCTGATATGTGATGAAGATTAGTGAATAGGCAAGATGTGTCACTAACTTTGCTGTAGTTCTGATGTTTCTAGTTATCTTCCTCCCAATGATCACCTCTTAATATTAAGAGGATCCACTGTAAATTGCAAAAACTTGGCATTACACACCACATGAACCTGATCATTTAGACTTGGGACTTAATCCTTTCAGAACTGAAGGAGGGGGGTAAAAGGAGTGGTATGATGCCTAGGTTTTCTAGTATCTATTCTCCCATATTCACTCACTGATTTAGGGAGCTCTTACATTGTTTTGATGTTTCTATTTTCTGCTTTAGCTTTTCTTTTTCTTCTCTATGGGGGTATGTAGCAGGCTAATTGAACACTGGAGGTCAGGGTTGACGAGTAAGAGTTCTTTTTTGTTGTTGCTGTTGTAAATTCTTAAAATTAATTTTAAACTTAAATAAAAATGAGAAAAGAAAAAAAGAACATTGCTATGTATGCAGCAGAACATAAGAGAGGATTCAATATAAAACAATAAATTTCCCTTTCAAGAAAACCTATATAATAAATACTACACATTGTTTTCAAAGCTATCCAGCTTTTCTTTGCTTCTTTATAGGCTTTCTTTTGTTCTCTGCTGTGCAATTAATTTTATTTTCCCTTCTCCTTCAATCTCTTGCCATAAAAGGTTACAATTAAATGTGGATATATATATGCATAGATATCTATAAATACACACACTTTTGCACTCATATACATATATGTAAGACTGTACTCATATACATATATGCAAATTTTCACTTGTCATCTCTTTTTATGAAGTTGAACGACATCTTTGTTCATAAGTCGGAGTCTTTCTATGCTTTTCTAAATCTACCAGCTCATTTTCTTCACTACAGCAATATTCCAACATAATCATATCCTCTCTGAGATTGTCTATGAAAGTTTTCTCCCCTATTTTTCTGCATTCCTCATATTCTTAGCTACATTGGTTATATTTATACAAGAAAATTTTAATTTGAAATAGTAAAAATTATCCATTTTACAGTTCAATAATGGTCTCGCCTTATAACAAATTTTAAGGTCTGATACTGATGAATCTACTTCCTTTATATCTTTTTTACCTGGGTTTCTTTGAAATTCTTGATCTTTTGTTTTTCCAAATGAACTTTGTCATTATTTTTTTCAAACTCAGTAAGATTATTTTTTTTTAGTATTTTAATTGGGATGGCATTGAATAAATATATTTGTTAGGTAGAATTGCTATTTTTAAAAATTATATTGACTTTACCTACCCAGGAACAATTAATATCCTTTTCATGCCTCATTTGTATGAGATAATTACTCCTTTTTACCTCTCCCTACACATTGTTTAATATTATTTTATAATTTAACAATTATGCACAACTCAGCCCAAGCTTTTCTTTCAAACAACTCAAATAATGATAGTCATAAGAGTTTTGATAACATTTTCACATAGAAGAGTAAACAATTTGACCTTATTGAGTCCCTTATAATTGATCTTTAATGTTTACCTTATATTTATCCTGGATATTATATGTCAAATTTTCCCTTAAGTTCTGTTGTTTTTGTCACAAATACCTGAAAATCTTTCAGTTCATTAAATGTCCATTTTTTTTCATTCAAGATTATACTTAACTTTTATGGACAAATTACCCTTGGTCATAATCCCAGTTATTTTGCTCTACAAAACATAGAATGCCAAGACCTATGGTCCCTCAGTGTAGTAGCTCCTAGGTCTTGTGTAATCCTTATCATATTCCATGATATTTTAAAAAATTATTGTTGTTTCTAATATTTTCTCCTTAAACTTGGTATTTTGAAACTTGGCTATGATATTCATGTACATTTTCCTCTTGGGCTCTCTTTCAGGAAGTGATTGGTGGACTTTTTTTTTCTATTTCTGCTTTGCCTTTTTGCTCTAGAACTTCAGAGGAATTTTCCTTGATAATTTCTTATAATTTTGTATTAAGATTCTTTTGTTGTTGTTGTTGTTATTTTCAGGGAGCCTAGCTATTCTTATATTATTTCTCCTTTATCTGTTCTCCAGATCAGTTGTTCTTCTGATGAGATTTCACATTTCCTTCTATCTTTTTCCATTCTTTTGATTTTGTCTCATTATTTCTCAGTATCTTAGAACATTATTAGCTTCCCCTGCCTAATTCTAGTTTTCAAGGAATTACTTTATTCCTTAAGCTTTTGATTCTCTATTTCAGGTTGGTTAGTTTTTCTTTAAAAGGTATTGGTGTCATCTTTGAAATTTTATTGCTTCTGGACTAACGGCTTAGGCTGTTGACATCACTTCCTCCTTGCTTGAATACAAAGCCACAAGAAGCTGAAGACATATTCTGGTGCTCAGTTGGTAGACAACAATGGTAATGCTGTCAAGAGAGCTTTACTCTGTTGCATCTATTACTCCATGCCCCTAAATGCTCCCCTATTCTTAACTTCACTCTTACTATTGAGAGTGCCACCATTCTCTCAGCCATCTAGGGGTCATCCTCAATCCCTCATTTTTATTGCTCCACCTCAACCTCAACTTAATCATCTGTCAAGTCCTTTCACTGCTACTGTTTTTAAACATCTTCCATATTACTCCTTTTCTCTCCTGATACAACAAACACCCTCATGTGGGAACTCATAACCTCGAACTTTGACTATTTCAGTAATCTAATTGGTTTCTCTGCTCCATGCTCCAATCACTCTAGTCCATCCTCCACTCAACTGTCAAATAGATCTTTCTAAAATATGTGTCTTGACCATATCACCACCCTATTCAATAAAATCCAGTGATTCCCCATTACATTTAAGATTGAATTTAAAATCCTTTGTCTGGCTTTTAAAACCCCTCATAACCTAGACCCTTCCTATATTTCCAGTCTTCTTTCACCTTATTCCCCTCCACATACTCACTGATCCAGTGACATTGACCTCCTTGCTTATTCTCACAGAAGTTTATCTTCTGACTCTTGATATTTTTACTGCCTGTGTCCCATGCCTATGCTCTCCTCCTTCATTTCTGCCTTCTTGCTCCCTTGATTTCCTTTAAGTATTAGCTAAAGTCCCACTTTCTGAAAGACTTTCTTAGTCCTCCTTAATCTCAGTGCCTTCCCTCTGAGATGCCCATTTATCTATAGCTACATTGTCTGTAGCTATATCTACATTATCTCTTTTTATCTTATTTGAACACAGTTGTTTTCATGTTGTGATCCCATTTGATTGTTAACTCCTTGAGAGCAGGTACTGATTTTTGCCTTTGTGCTCTGAATGCTTGGCACACTGCTTGGCATATAATAGATACTCAATGTAAATTGACTGACTGCATATGTTGAATACTTTGTGCTATCAATAAGTGAATAAACCCCCTTTATTAATTATTGAATGACCTACAAGAATCTAATTCTAATCTCATATAGAACTTCAACCACCAGAGGACTGGCTTAACTCAGACTCAGGACAGAACAACCCCTTACCTAATGTTTGTTACACAAAAGATTATCATGGAGAGCAAGGAAATATATTAAAACAAGTCAGTAAGATGGTAATTGGAGAAACTATGTAGATTAATTTGCTTGATTTATACACAAGAGTAAAGGGAACTCTGTGGCCAAGGAGTAAGATGAAAACTCAGCTGAAGAGAGAAATGTCTCCCCTGAGAAGTCTGCTCTTAACAATACATAGCATCTTTAATGCTAAGGATCAAGGGATGTGTTGGGGTATTGATTCCTTCCTACATGCTTATGACTCCAGGATCTCTCATTCACCATTCAGTCTGTACCATCTCTCCTGTCTCTCTCCCCAACTTTTTTTCCTCTCTTCTGCTTCTGTCTCCCAGAAGTCTTTTAACCAAGTAGGAGTCCCAGCCCTCTCACACATACAGTGTCATAGGGTTATCCTTCAGGACACTCATCAAGCTCACAGTAGGAAGGAATTGAAAGGATAAAGGAAAGGGCTAAGACTTTTTGTGAGTTATTGCTGCCAAAAATCCATTACTGTACTGCCAACCAAGTAATAAGTTTCTCTTAGCCTAACTAGACTAGTTCTTAGAAGACACATGTAAAGACGGTCAGATAGGTAGCCCTAGGACTAAACTTGAAACTTTTCCAACTTTTTAGCACCTGCTAGAAGTTATATTTTGCCATATTATATTTGAAAAACCATGGTGACATTTTGGGATAGTACTCTGGTAGAGGTATAATATTGGTAATGAGACTACTACTACCAAGCCACATTTATTTATTCTATAATGTTTGCAATATCCTTGGAAAGTTGAAATTCTGGTGTAGGTATTTAAACAAGACGAATCTTTGATTCATTCTTGCTCATCCTTCATTTTCAAAGATGTCTTTACATGCTTGGAGTAGACTTTCCCTTAACTCACTGATGGATTTGAGGCCTGTTGTTAATCTTCAACCTGGGTCAGCCCATCTACTAAGATGGTTTACTGGAGTGTGGCCCTGTGCATACTACAACTTCTTGGATACACAGATGAGAGCTGGGTGAAGATGGACACAAAAGGTGGGTGAGCAACCCTGAAAAGGGCACAGCAAGCTCTCACACCAGAGGTGCTAGTTCTCTCTGAACACCCCATAGACCCCATAAAAACCTATAAATACAAACCACAAGAAAGGCAATGATATAAAAATTGGTTCCTCATACAAAACATTTAAAATAGCACTTTCTGTAGTAGAAAAAGAACTGGAAACAAAATAGATGCTCATTTAATGGGGAACAGATAAATAAGTGGCACGTACTTTTAGTGGAATATTTCTGTACTGTAAGAAACAATGATTATAACCATAGTAAGGCTGTCCCTCAGCAAATAATGAAGCTGTGTCAGTGAGTGACTCAAAGGGAGGCAGAATAACCACTTCTAGCCTGTTTTTTCCATGATCTTCTTTAAGGGAGACTAATTCTTGCCTAGAGAGGAAGCCAGAGATTAGGACTGGAGGCCGCTTTTTTTTTTTAAAGAGAGAAGGGTACCCCAGGCTAGAATTATATATTAAATATTAATCTAGGGGCTATAGTTTTCAGATTCAAGCTGAACTCATGATTGTAATTCTTAGTGGGTGGAAGGGAAATAGAGTCCCAAACTCTATATCTAAGGCTTAACTTCCCAACAAATACCAATTCTACTATGAACATACATAATAAACAGTAAAGAAATCTATCCATCCAAGTCAATATCAAAATAGAAATCAGACAAATTATACATATGGAAATATACACCAGAGAATTAAAAAGGAAGGAACTCTTGAATATAGATTGAAGATACTTTTTTTTACTTCCTTTGTTTTTCTTCAATTCTTTTTTTGTCTATGTTTTCTTTCACATCATGACTATTATGGATATGTTTTGCATGACTACATAAGTATAACCTATATTGAATTGTTTGCCTTCTCGATGGGGTGAGATGGGGGTTGAGGAGGAAGGAAGGGAATCTGGAAGTCAAAATTTTAAAAACAAATGTTAAAAATTGTTTTTACATATAACTGGGGAAACATAAAATGCTAAATAAATACAAAAAGGGGAGAAGCTCTCCCATTGGGTCTGAGATTACTCAGCTCAACCAATAAGTACCTCAGATCTCACTCTGGAAAATTCCCAAAGTCTCCAGTGCTCAAGGTGGGGATAGGAATATTTTGGAGGAATTGCCCCCTTCTCTCAAGTCAGTTTCTCCACTTAGGAACCTGAAGAAGGTGGCATTGTACATTTTTCTCCAAGTTGGCAGCCAGATGTCTTTAAAGTGACTGAAGAGTAAGTAGAGATGAAATTGCAGCAACTCTTCTCTCTTACTCTCACCAATCCCATCCTATTTTTCTTGCAGGTACAGGGCACTCATCTCCACAAATGAAAACAGAATACCATACTAATGAGGCTCTAATTGGATGACATCTATAGAGAAGCACAGACTTGGATGAATAGATATTAAATGAAATAAGTTGAACCAGGAAAATAATGTACATAATAATAACAAAATGTAAATGGAAAGAACAAAATAATTGAAATTGAATTCTGTGAAATCAAAGTGACCAAGTTTAGTCTCAAAGAAGACATGAAAATATACTTTCTCTGACTTCTTTGCAGAGATGGGTATCAAACTACAGGTATCAAACATTACATAAAATGTTAGATGTGTTGGGGGTTTTTTCTGACCTGTCATGTTTTTTTTTTTTGTTTGCTTTTTGGAGGGCAATTGGGGTTAAGTAACTTGCCCAAGGTCACACAGCTAGGTTTTTTTGTTTGTGTGTGTGTGCGTTAAGTGTCTGAGGTTGGATCCGAACTCAGGTCCTTCTGGCTCCAGGGCCAACGCTCTACTCACTGCACCACCTAGCCGCCCCCTACCTGTCATGTTTTTTTTTCCATTCTTTATTAAACTAGATGATTTCTAACATCAGAAGAAAGAAATAACTTTATTCTAAACATTGATAAGGAGAGTGTCATTACATTTTCTATTCTAACACAGAGCAAGTAAGAGGAGGTGAAGGCCTGGTAGTTTTGGAACCTTAGTCTCATGGGGTCTGGGATGAAGATGGAACCACATATACATCTAAAAGGATATTAAAGTTTTCTAAACTAATAAATAAATTGGAGTACTAAGAGACAGGGGAAGGGAGAGACTTTTAGAAGGGTATCTAGATTAAGATCTAGAAGGGTAAGGGAAGAAGATAGGGTAACAGAGAGAGGGTAAAAAGAGAGGCTCTTAAGGAAAATAGTGAGTAAAAATAAGATGGAGGGAAATTCACAACTAGTAATTATAACTTTGTGAATGGGATGAACTCACCCATAAAATGAAAACAGATAACAGAATGGATTAAAAATCAGAATTCAACAATATGTTGTTTATAAGAAACACATTCAAGAAAGAGAGATAAACATGGAGTTAAAATGGAGGGTTGGAGTAGAATTTGTTAAGCTTCAGTTGATGCAAAAAAGACAGGGGTAGTAATAATGATCTCAAAGAAAATTAAGCTAAAATAGATTTAACTAAAAGAGACAAACAAGGTAATTACACTTTGATAAAGGGTACCATGGACCAGGACTTCTTAAACTTTTTCCACTAGTGACCCCTTTTCACCTAAGAAATTTTCATACATCTCTGGGTATATGGGTATATAAAATAGGTATAGAAATCAAATATTTTCTGATAATAAATCAAAAAGAAATTTATTTTAAAATAATTCTTTTGTATAAATGTAATTTTACCATTTATTAAAAATGAAAGCAATTTTTCATACTAATGAGAAGGATATCTTTGCTTATTTTTACATAAATCTTGGCAGAATATTTGACACTGCAGGATGGAGAGCATCTTCAATGTTTTTCAGAATTGAACATATTTTGATTTTATAGTAGTCAATACTGTGTTCAGAACCAAGACTGCAGTGAAGTTGTGCAATGCAACATAGGTAAGCATTGCCAGAAGCACCTCAGGTTCATTATGCATTTGATTTTGAATTAATTTTTGGTCATTGTACATTCAGAAACCTTTAACTATTGCCATTTTTTTGTAACTCCCACATTCACTTATGTGACCCCATATGTGGTTGCAACTGACAATTTAAGGAGCTCTACCATAGAAAATTAAGAAATATCATTACTGAACCTATATGCACCAAATATTATGGCATCTGAATTTTTAAAAGAAAGTTAAATGAATTCCAGGTGGAGATAGATAGTAGAACTATTATAGTGGGGGTCTTTAATCTTCCCCTCAAATAACTAGACAAATCTAATAAAATAATAAACAGGAAAGAAATCAAAGAAGTGAATAGAATTTTAGACAAGCTAGATATGCTAGGCACCTGGAGAGAATTGAATGGGAATAGAAAGAAATAACTTTCCTCAGTGGATCATGGTACCTTTACAAAGACTGACCATATCATAGGACATAAAAATTTTATAGTTAAAAACAGAAAGGCTAAAATACTTTTCAGGTGATAATGTAATAAAATTATATTTAATAAAGGACTCTGGAAATATACATAAAAAACTAATTGGATATTAAACAATCTAGTCTTAAAGAATGAGTCAGTTAAAAGTACAAATTATAGGCTGATTATTTCATTAAAGAGAATGACTAAAATTAGACAACCCATATCAAAACCCATGGGATACAGCAAAAGGAGTAATCAGGGGAAAATTTATATCCCTAAATAGTTACATCAATAAAATAGAAAAAGAGCAGGCCAGTGAATTGGGTATACAATTTTAAAAACATAGAAAAACACATTTAAAATCCCCAGTTAAGCACTAAATTGAAAATCCTAAAAATTAAAGGTGAGATTAATAAAACTGAGTGTAAAAAAACCCATTGAATTAATAATCAAGACTAGAACTTGGTTTTATGAAAATGCCAATAAAATAAGTAAATCAAACAGTAGACAAACCATTGGTTACTTTGATTTAAAAAAGAGAAGAAAATCAAATCGTTAGTATTAAGTTTTTTGTAAAAAAATATTTCATATTTTCCCCAGTTACATGTAAAAACTATTTTAACATTGATTTTTAAAACTTTGAATTTCAAATTCTCTCCCTTACTCCTATCCCACCCATCCTCATTGAGAAGGCAAGCAAATTGATATAAATCAATTAATTTCAACTTTAAATAAATTATTTATAATGATGAAAATATGTTCAATTCCAAGGAATAAATAATTTTCTTTCTCTGTTTTTTACCTTTCCTGATTTAGTTATCAGTATCATGTTTGTTTCAAACTCCTTTTATGAAACAAACATGATACTGATAGCTAAATCAGGAAGGGTAAAAAAATAGAGAAAGAAAATTATCGACCAATTTCACTAGTGAATATTGATGGAAAAAATGCTAAATAAAATAATATCTAAAAGATTACAGCAATATATTACAAAACCAAAAAGCCCACAACTTTTTATACAAATAAAATCAGATTTAAGAGATCAGAAAAATGGGGGTGGAGTAAAGATGGCAGAGTAGAAACAGCACCTTCATTGAGCTCCAACCCACACCCCTTCAAAATTATATAAAAGGGGGACTTTGAACTACATCTGGAGCTACAGAACCCACAAAATGACACAGAGAAGCTAATATCCCGCTGAGGACAGCCCAGCAGCCCAGCAGGGAGCAGCTAGCACAGCGCTCTGGGAGCTAAACCCAAGCCCCAGTGAGTTGCAGTTTTAGCCTGAGGGTGGCCAGACCAGCAGCTGGCTGGAGGGACCCCAGAACACCAGCAGCTGTGGCATTTCCAGAATTATCAACACATAGATGCCTAGGACAAAGTGAGAGGTTAGTGCCCTATGGACTTTGGGACTGGTTGGGAGAATGTGTCAGCTTCTTCTCCCTGGGGGTGAGAAGCTGCTGAGGAGCAGGGCCAGCTTGCTCCACATTGCTGCGTTGCAGCTTCAGCTCTTGGCCTGTGAATTGTAGGGGGATCCAGCCATCAGTCTGGGGGGTAATCACTCTTGCTTTACCCTTCTTGGATCTAGATTGTGGTCTGGGGTGGAGGTCTTGGGGTGTGTGACCAGCTTGCCAGAGTGTGTGGAGGCTTCAGAGAGGCCACCCAACTAATACCTCCGGAAGTTGAGAAAACCCCATTTGGGACAGAAGTTCCCCTGGCTGGTGGCAAAGTCCTACTGTGGCAACAAACCCAAAAGTCAAGTAATTGAGTGGCAACATGCTTAGACAAAAGGAAACAAAACAAACAGAAAAATGCAACATTAGACACCTATCTTGGGGGCAAAGAGAATCAAAGCATGGAACAGGAGGAGGACTGTGAAGTCAGAACTCCTGCACCAAAAGCTCCAAATGAAAATACAAGCTGGTTACAGGCCATAGAGGACCTTAAGAAGCAGATAAGAGGAGTGGGGGTAAAATTGGGAAGAGAAATGAGAAAGATTCAAGAAAAGTATGAAATGACAATCAACAGCCTGACTAAGGAAAATAACACCTTAAAAAACAGACTAACTCAAATGGCTAAAGAGGCTCAAAAAGGAAATGAGGAGAAGAATGCCTCAAAAAGCCAAATTTGCCAGATGGAAAAAGAATCTCAAAAGCTCACTGAGGAGATTCATTCCTTTAGAATTAGACTGGAGCAAATGGAAGCTAGTGACTAGATGAGAAATCAAGATGCTATTAAGCAGACCCAAACAAATGAAAGAATAGAAGGCAATGTGAAATACCTCATGGGAAAAACCACTGACCTGGAAAATAGCTCCAGGAGAGACAATCTAAAAATTATTGGACTACCTGAAAGCTGTGATCAAAGAAAGAATCTATAAATCATCCTTCAAGAAATTCTCAAGGAAAATTGCCCTGATGTTTTAGAACCAGAGGGCAAAATAGGGGTTGAAAGAATCCACAGATCACCTCCTAAAAAAGATCCCAAAAAGAAAACTCCCAGGAATATTATAGCCAGGTTCCAGAATTCCCAGATCAAGGAGAGAATATTACAAGTAGCCAGGAAGAAACAATTTCAATATTGTGGAAACACAATCAGGATAACACAGGATCTGGCAGCTTCTACACTGAGGGATCAAAGGCCATGGAATATGATATTCCAGAGGGCAAAGGACCTGGGATTAAAACCAAGAATCACCTACCCAGCAAAACTGAGTATCTTGTTTCAGGGGAAAATATGGTCATTCAGTGGAATAGAGGATTTTCAAGCATTCTTGAGGAAAAAGTCAGAGTTGAATAGAAAATTTGACATTCAGATACAAGAAGCAAGAGATGCTTGAGAAGGTAAACAGGGAAAAGAAATCAAAAGGAACTTATTAAAGTTGAACTATTTACATTTCTACAGGGAAGAACAATAACTGTAACTCATGAAACTTTTCTCAGTATGAAAATAATTGAAGAAGGATATATGGGCATATGAATACATTTGTGGATGTGTGTATATATGTTTTCGTGTATACATAGATAAAGGGCACAGGTTGAATTTAATAGGAAGAGATGATACTTAAAAGGTGAGGTTAAGAAATGAGAGAGTAATGTGGTGAGGGGTAATGGGGAGATACAATGCGGTGAACTGTCTCATGTATAGGATGCAGGGGAAGGTGGTTGCAGGGGAGGAGAAGAACAGGAAGGCAAAAAAGGCAAAAACTTATTCTCATTGGATTTGGACCAGGGAGAGAATGACATGCATACTAAATAGGGTGTCCCACCCTACAGGATTGTGGGGGGTGTGGGAGATTGGGGAAGGTGGTAGAGGGGAGGGTGGGCTGGTGGGGGAGGGATGTTGGAAGCACCCACTTTTGAAAAGGGACAGGATCAAGGTGGAGAGTGGATCAGGTGGAAGGTGGGATGGGAGGGAGGGAAATAGAGTCAGTTTTTTACAATATATCTCCTCTGGTAATGTCTGGTAATGCATAGCTACACATGTACAGCATGTACTGAGTTGCTTATCTTCCTTTTAAAATCAATTTAAAAAATATATAAATACTATGATTAATATTATTTTGCACATAATTGGGAGATAAGACATGCAGGCAATGGGGTGCAGGGATTCACCTCACCCTATTGGAAAAGTCAAAGGGGGTATGGGAGAAGAGATGGGAGAGAGCAGATTGGATGGGGGGATATCCTGTATGACTGTTATTCTGGGGTGGTGGGTAGGGGGAAAATGGGAAAAAAAATTGTAACTCAAAATCTGATGGAAATGAATGATGTAAACCAGAAGTTAGTAAAACATTTGGACGAAAAAAAAAGATTAGAAAAATATTGATTGTTCATGGGTAAGCAAGGCCAATGTAATAAAAATGATGATTTTACCTAAACTAACTTATATATCCAATGCCATCTCAATTAAATTACCAAAAGATAATTTTACTGAACTAGAAAAAATAGCAACAAAATTCATTTAAAAAAAAGTCAAGAATATAAAAGGAACTAATAAAAAAGGTAAAAGAAGGAGATTTAATACTATCAGATTTTAAACTATAAGACACTAATTATAAAAACTCTCTGTACTAAGAAATAGAAAGATCATTGGAACAAAGTAGAAGTACAATTTAGAGCAGTAAATAAACATAATAAGTTTATATTTAAGAAGGGTAAAGACTTTAGTTTTGGGGCTAAGAATTCATTATTTGGTAAAAATTGTTGGGAAAACTGAAAGCAATATGGCAGAAACTGGGCTTAGACCAATATCTTACACAATTTACCAAGATAAGATCCAGATATAAAGAGACATATTACAAGTAAATTTGAAGAACATGGAATATATATTACCTATCAGTTTGCCTATTATGGATAGGTGACAACTCATGAATAAATAAGAGATAAAGAGCAGTGAGGGGTATAAAATACATAATTTTATTACATTAAATTTAAAAAATTGTACAAATAAAAAAAAAACAGATCAAATGTAGCCAAGATCAGAAGGAAAGCAGAAAATTGGGGGAAAATTTATAGACAGATTCTGAGATAATAGTTTCATATCTCACCCCAATACATAAAGAACTTTGTAAAAATCTATAAGAATATGAGTCATTCCCCAGTTTATAGATAGTCAAAAGATATGAACAGGCAGCTTTCTGATGAAGTCAAAATAATTTATAATCATATGAAAAAATGCTTTAAATCATTATAGATTAGCAAAATGCTAATTAAGACAACCTTGAAATATTATTTTACACCAATAAAATTGGCTAAAATGATTGAAGAGGAAGTGACAAATATTCAAGGGAATATTTGTGGAAACATTGGGACAGTAATTCACTGTTGATGGAACTGTGAACTGACCCAACTGTTTGGGAGAACAATCTGGAATTATGCCCAATTAGTTATTAAATTGGCTATACCCTCTGACTCAGCAATGCCACTATTAGGTCTGTTTCCCAAGATGGTTATGGAAAAAGGAGAAGAATCCATATGTTCTAAAATATTTATAGCAGTGAAGAATTAGAAAGTGTGGAGATGCCTGTCTATTAGGGCATGGCTGAATAAGTTGTTATGGAATATTATTGTGTTATAAGTCATGATGAGCAGGTGGATTTCAGAAAAAATATGGAAAGACTTGCATGAAATAATGAAAAGAAAAACGAACAGAACCAAAAGAACTTTGTATACACTAACAAAAATATTGTCTTAAGAATAACTTTCAGTGACTAAATAATTTTGACTATTATAAATACCCAAATTAACTACAAAATATATTTGAAGGAAGATGCTATCTCCATCCAGAGAAAGAACTGATAAATAGAAGGATGTGTGGAATGTTTGTGTGTGTGTGTGTGTGTGTGTGTGCGTGTATTTGTGTTTAATGGTAGCCATATCTAGGGTGGGGAGGGAGAAAGAAGGAAAAAAAGAAAGAAAAATTACATGATGACCTTCCTAAATATTTAAAAGGAATAGCAAGTTGAATATAATAGATTTGCAATTTCATGTACAATGATCTTTTTTCTCCTATTCTATGCTATAGAAATACTTGTTTTCTTTTTAAAGTTCAAAATAAAATAAAAAAATAAAAAAAACAAAGTTGAACTTTGCTCTGGGGTGGAAAAGGCACTGTCCCCAGCTTCTTGTGCAGGGGGCCTGGGGCCTGGCCCCTGGCCTATTGCACCAGGCCTACCCTGCCTGGCGTGCCTGTTATCCTACTGCCTTGAGGTCTGGCTACTTGCTTGCCAAGGAGTCTGGCCCCTAGCCTGCTTTGCTCAGTGTTGGAGGCCTCTCACTTGGCTTGCTGGGGCATGGCCTGCTGCTGATTTGCCTGGCCACCACTTGCAATGGGCTGTGCCTCTTTTTAACCTGAGACAGATTTTTATGTAGTCTTCGGTTGAAAAATCATTTTGCCACGTCTTTTTGTTGGTTCTGTTGCTTCAGAATTCATTTTGAGGTGTTATTTTATAATTTGTTGGAGATGAATTTGGGAGAGTTCTAGTGAGTTCCTGCCTTATTCCACAATCTTACTTCCACCTCTATTAGACACTTTCTTAGGACCTTAGATAAATGACTTAATCTCTTTGTGGCCTAGATATTCAGTCTCTCAAGTGATCATTGGGGAATGTTTCCTAGAAAACTATGGGTATGCTATCTACATAATTGCTTGAGCAGCTGTTAGTGAAGGTACATTACTTAGAAAGAGTGAACAAGTCCTTCTAGCCAAAGTATCAGGAAATATATTAATATGATGAAAAATGTAATATGGGCTAGTCTTCTAAGAAAGATTTCTAGGCAACAGAGTATACATCTATTAATTAACCAAACAAAAACTAAAGAATAGGAATAAAGCACTGAGCAAATAAGGTGTCTTATAAGTGCTAAGCAATGACTAACTTGCTGTCAGGTCTAAAACAAAGATTGCCATTACCTTTTCTCTAATTGGTGGCTAATGAATGTAACAGACACCTTAACCCTCCCAGTTTCCAGTAGTAAATTCCCAACAGATCCCCTCATTTCCACAAAGAATAACCAAAATAATATGATGATGTATCTCCTTCCCCTGACATTACAATGTAAAAAGTTACTCAAAAGTATTTCAAACAAGGAAAATGAATCTTGGGGAGATGAAATAACTTTCTTAGGGTAATAGAGTTAGTAAGTGCCTGAGGTATGGATGAGTTGAGATTGGTACATTGAAGAGATCATTGATGCACATCAGTGATGTGTTGAAGTAATAAAAGCACTATAAGTTTAATGATGATAGTTATTCTTGAAGGAAAAATTACATTACATTTATGTAGCACCTTATAGTTTAAAAAGCTTTAAAAAAAACTGGGTCTTCCAATATTACCTGGGCTACCAAGCTAGAAAATCACTGATCACTCATGGGGTAGTCTCACTACTTTTAAGCATGTGAGTTTTGACCACCTTCATTTCTGACTTGGACCAGTTTATTTCTCTTTAAGAAGCCTGATGACTCTTGCTCCCAGGGGCTAACTCTTCTAACTCTGGATTTAATGCAGATGCTCAATTAGTTTTAGTTCCCTGCCACTCAGTAAGATAAAACCACTATAATGCAGAAACTCTATTAACCATTAGAGGCGGCAACTCATCTACGTGATCTTTAAGACTTACTATATCCCACAAGTTCATACCCCTTTTAATCAACTTAGGGAGCTTCTCTGAATTCGGCTCTTCTGGTGTTTGGATTACAAACACATTCTATAGCCAAGTCAATACTCAAAGACTTTCCTACTTACTGGAACTTATTAGAAATGAAATTCTTCTGGAATAGCCTTCGAGGACCCAGGATCATATTTACATGCTGATGAGATATTGTAAATAGACATTTTTGGAGATCTAAAGTATCATGCTGCTCTTATAAATCTCTCTTCAATGAACAAGTGATATAGTGATATATTTGACAAATCTTGTCAAACTTGCAGCCCTCAGCCTCTTATGGGGTTGGTTAGGAAAATAGTTCTGGTGAAGTACATGAAATTTACAGAGTTTGTGCTGATTTCTGGAATAAATAGAAAGATAAATGAGGCAGAGTTCCTGCCTTCATAAAACTTACTATCTAGTGTGGGGTAACAGACACAAAAACAAGTCATTATAACCTAAAAATGAAACAAGAGACTACATTGGAGCAGTAGAGAGAACACTCCGAGTTCAAAGGAGGAAGATACTGTATCTTTGTGCAGGAATAAGTCAGAATGGGAACATGACCTTTGATTCTACAAAAAATGTAAACTACCTTTCATAACTGTAAACAGCAAAAGAAGTTACAATTATTCCATGGGAAAACTTGCCTGTGACCTTGGCCCATCCAGGAACTCTGACTTTTTTTGTTCTGTTTCTATGTAATATCTGACCTGGCCTGGTTTTGGTGTGGTTATCTATGATGTTACTTTGTCATGTTGCTGCCCAGAACAACTGACCTCTTGTGAATGAACCCCCTTAAACAGCCTAGGTAATCCAATTGACCCTAACAAAACCTATTTATAACCAAGCTGGCATGAGCTTCTTTTTCTTTGGTATCTCTCTCAGTCTTCTCTCAGAGAGAAAATGCCACCCTACAATTGGCATAATTATGGCAGAATAGATCTGCCCCCTTACATTTGGCATAGTTGGCAGGATACCAGAGAAAGAAGCTTACTTAGGGAGTGGGGTTTCTGCAGGGGAAATCCTGGCCAATTTCATCTCTGAGGGAGAGGTGGCATGTTGAACCCTCACATCCAATTTGTATGTGGGAGTGATGGCCTGAGCTACAAGAGTATGGGAACATCTAGAAAATGTTCATTGGTTTCTGCCTTGATAGGCTTCTAAGGGGGGGGGGGTGGGAGGAATCCTATAAGATGCCAGATGTTTGTGTTGCTTAATGGGAGATTTATAGCCTAGGCAAAAATGAGAACCTTCAGCATTGTTAAGAGAGACCTTGATATGTCAATTGCCCTCTGTATATAGGATAAATAACAGGTAGAGTTTCTCTCTTTCCTTCCCCGTCCCCCCCCCCCTCTTTCTCTCTTTCTCTCTCTGACTACACACATTAGAGGGACAGGACAGAGGCAGAGGAGGAAAAATTCAGTGAAGTGAAGATTATTTGGGATATAATGATATGATTGATAAAGGAAGTGTCAGATCAGATTATGCAAGAAACAAGACAGGTACAATTTTAAAAGGTGATAATTTCTTAGACTGTATGTGTGTGTGTGTGTGTGTGTGTGTGTGTGTGTGTGTGTGTGTGACAGCATGACCTAGAGATATCTAAAAAGGAAATCAATGAGAAGTAACTTTTGATATTGAGGCCCCTGTCTCATAGTTGTCGGTCTGTTTGTATGTTTCTGTGCCTATGTGAGTCTCTCAGAATCTGTAATTAAGTGCATGGAGTTTAGAAGGAAAAATCTGCTGACAAATCTATCTCTCTGTACCTTGTTACCTAATGTGAACCTCTGTTAAGTTTTCAGAAAGAATTTTTTCTCTTTTTTTTTTTTACTTTCTTAAACCGTGGAGTAGAGAACACTTAAAAAAAAGGTAGAGAACACTTTTTTTTAAAAAAGCAGGATTTTTCCCCCCTCAGACCTATATTGTGGTTTGAATATTTTTATACATGTTGAAATAAATGCTAGCAAGTAATTGCTTTGTTGTTCTTTAGAATTTTTTAAGGTAATTAAGAGCATTCCCTCTGGACAGATGACAGATTTATTGTTTTGCAGCTAGAGAAGAAAGTCATCTCACTGATAATAGAAAGATGGGTTTGAGGGAGGTGCTAGTAGTTTTAGAGAAAAATAAAATTAGACCTGGCACTTAGAAACTGTCTGCCTATATTATTATTAAATGTTTCCTGGTTCATGAAAAGAGAAAAGGTTTGTGATTTGGGAAACAACCAAAAGGTAACTGAGTTTGATTGGAACATCTAATTAGATATTTAGGGACTCTTACAAGCTAAAGTTCAGTACTTGTCAATTTAAAAATAACTTTTTAAATTGGTGTGTGTCTTGAAATTAGACATGTTGGCTGTAAATTATATAAGACTCCTACCCATTTTGTAATGGATTACGTTCAATTTAAATTTTAGGGACTGTCTTGCTTCCTCCCTACGACAAAAGATACTGATTTAAGAGAACAGGAGTAACAAGCCCTCCTGAGAACTCTCAAATAGATGAGCTACAATAACTTGGGAAAAATCCTGCCAGTCAGATCAACTACTGAGTGATGAGACATCCTAAGGACTGGAAAAAATACGTGGGGAAGGGGGGGAAGGACAATTAGTAACGATTATGTGAAAAAAGGTACAAAGAAAAGATCTTGTAGTATCTCCTTTATCTGTAAACTAAAACGATCTGTTTGGGCAAGGTCCTCAGTACTGGGAAAAGAGCTTGTTATGGGTTATGGAGCTCCTGAACAATGCAATTGGATTACTGAGAATTTCCAGGTTTGTATATAATATAGAAGTGATTTCTAATGATTGATCTTTATACCAGGATGAGTATAAACTTGAAAAGAGGAAGAAAAGAAAAGTGAAAGATTTTAAGTGAAATCTCTTACGTGTGTGTGAGTCCTGGTAAACTTTTATTGCAGATTTCGACTCTATGTGAGTAAGAAAAACTGTATTTTACCCTAAAATGTGATTAATGAAACTTGCCACTTGAGGTAAAGGTTCTTGAGACTATTGCCAAGCTGGTATAAACCCCTTTTTCTGTGGTATCTCAGTATTCTCTTGAAGAGAATGATACCATACAGTTGGCATAATTAGAGAACAAGTTACCCTTTCTACCTTTGTAATATAAAGATGTTAAAATAGATGATCTTTAAAATTTCTTTTGATTCTAAATCTGTGACCTTCTGAATATAATCATAACAAACACTTTTGAGCACCAATTCAGGACAGACAGACAGACAAGTAGAACATCTTTGAATACTACATGTTGAATTTATCTTGTGTTTAAAATGTAAAGTAAGTTGCATGTAGCAGAGACTTGCAGTTTAGTAGGCCATCTTGTTCTATTCTTCTAAGTGTATAATCATATTACTTGGAGTTTGTTAAGTTCAAAATTTTGAAAAAAATTCAAAAGTATAGTAAGGCCTATTTTTCAAAAGGTACCTTGCCATTAATATTGTGCATCTGAAGGTGTCTGAAAATATCTATGCATGTTAGATAGGTCCTTTTCTATTGATTATATGAATCTATCAGGATTTATGCTCTTCCACCAGTCTTTTTAAAAATTGCTTTGACTCTGTGGTTGAATCTATGGTTGGATTTGCTTTCCATTCACCAGAGGAAAATTGGTATGTACAATTCACTATACCAAGTCTCATTCAACCCTGTGCCCATCCATAAAGGGATACCACTGCTGCTGACACGTCAATCTTTGTAAGTCATGGTGAATGAATTCCCCAGATATTTTTAAATGACCAAGTCTGCTAGAGAGTGAAGTTCATTTAACTAATAATTTTCTATTATGTCAGGATGAGTCAAGTCAGCCTGTATTTATTATGAATCTCCTATGTGCCAAGGAGTGTGTTAAGCACTGGGGATACAAAGAAAGGACAAAATTAGTCCCTGCTCTAAAGGAGCTTACAGTCTAATGAGGAAGACGATATGCAAACAACTATGTACAACAGAATACATATAGAATAAATTGAAGATAATCTTAGAGGGAAGGTACTAAATTTTAGGAGGACCAGGAAAGGTTTCTTACATATCATAGCAGGGGAAAAAATCAGTACTGTGGTATTACAAATTGTATATTAACTAAAGTTAAGTCTCTGGAAGGGTTAGGGTAAGAGTATGGGTTATAATTAGCATAGGGTAAAGTAACCGCGAAGTCTGACTGTCACAAATCTCTTGAATTTGAATTGGAGTAAAATAAAAGCTTATCAGAGGCAACAGTTTCTGAAATTGCACCCTTCACCCTATGCATACATCCAAGCAGAATGGAAGCTTCTTGGGGCAGGGGACTTTATAGCATGGTACCCCTCTGAAGTCTTCTCCTAACTTGTACTTGCTCACATTTTGGTATCCAAGAGGAGTTATTGCTGCCTCAGGTTCTAAGGGCAACCCTGCTGGTTGCTATTCCTACTAAAATAGGTTATAAACCCTAAAATGTTTCCCTCCATTAACAGTAAGCTATTTGACTCAACAAACTTTTGCCAAAAACGTTTACTCAAATATCTTGGCAGGGAAGGAATAGTTGGTAACAAAAATTTCTAGCCCCTAAAACCTAGGATACACCTTCCCACTGCTGTATTTATCATAGAGTCCATGTGCAGAGTGGGCACAGATTTAATATACAGTGGTAGTGATGCACTTGTGGAGGGGCTACATGAGAAGAGGCAACCTACAACTCTGGAAATGTAGGGCCTTGATGTTCTTTCTCTCCCCAAAGAGTCTTTACAATGTTATCTGAGGGATCTGCCATCTGTGATGAGTGGGTAACTATATTGCTTGCTGTGCTGGATTTCCACAGGGCATGGCACCACTGCTAGAAGGGTCAATCCTTTAGATTTCCTGGGCTTGGTCTTCATTTCGAATCTGTAGTCTACACTAGACTCACCTAAGAATCAGGCTCAACTGAGAGGCTATTATGCTCTTTCACTTGGGGAGTCAAGTGATCTTTCCAAAAGGGTAGAGACCTTTTGTTTAGGAGTTGTAGAAACCTCTCCAATTTTGCTCCATTAGGGCCTCAGGTGTTAGATTTATCAACTTTCTAGGAAGGAAGTGCGAGAAGAATCCCTTTTTCAACAACTGTTCTTGGTTTAGAGTTAGATTCCTGTAAAGCCATGCACAAGCAGATTTCCAGAGGACTACTGCTGTGAACAGCTTTCAAGGTTCTGATTACATAGTATAGCAAATTCTCTATTCAATAACAAATCAGAGCAAAACATTCACAGAAAATCAAGGTACAACATTGAGAATGTTACAACTTATTCATAGAAAATCAAAATACAGCATTCACCATGTCACAACTCAACAACTTATCACTAAAATGGCCACATAGTTTTAAACAAAGTACATTCATTTAGTCAATCACAAAATCATTAATTCAATCACAAAGTACAAAAGTCAAAGTTCTCCATCCCTAGGTCACAGCAAATCATAATCTTCTCAGTCAACACACAGTATCCAAGTAAAGTCTTCTTTCAGCTTGACTTGAGGCTGGCTCTCAGCTTCCATAGCTCCTCTTCCATGGTCCCAGCTCTAACTGTCACCTGGGTTCAAAGGCAGGCAGCTCCCAGTTCCTTGTCCAGCTCCTTGAACAGATCTTCATCCAGTTTCCATTCAATATTGAAATTCACAGTGTCCAGTCCACCTCAAGTCCTTCACAATTCTTGTTTCTGGGAAGACAAATCTTGACAGAATGACAATAATATTTATACACATTGCCAGCACCATCATCAATTCACTATCTGCCTGTGAAATCAACTCAGACCCACTAACAAGGTCTGAGAACTCAACACAAATCATCAACATAGAAATCAACACAGACCAATAAACAAGGTCCAAGAAGTCAGCACAAATCATCAACACAGAAGTTAACACAGAACCACAGACAAGATCCAAGAGGTCAGTACAAATCATCAGTAAAGTCCCAGGACCTCCAAAACCGTCCTCTAGGACTTTGGTAAACATACAACCAAAAAATCCTCTTTCAGGCCTTCCAGTGAGGTCTCAGGGCTTCTGTACAAAGTATCACAAACAAACATCAGCACAGACAGAGCAGACAAACAGAGAGCCAGGATACCACAAGTTTTCTCCTTCTTGACTCTGCCACCATAAGATTCCTCTTGTCAGTTCTGCTGTCTCTAGCTTGGAAATTCACCTTATATATAGTCATTAGCTCCTCCCCTTCCTATTGCAGGAGTTCATGAGTTCTAGGGTTCACAAGTTGTGGGGTTCCCACATTTTGTTTCTTAACAGACTTGACACAAGGCTCAAAAGAAACTTGAGCTGAAATAAGGTGTTAATTCAATAGCTGAAACAAGGAGTGAACTACTTCTGTGCTTGCCATTACAATTCCTTCAGTGCTGAATTTTCCCCTAATTTAAGTTAATCATCCAGTACCCAAATCTCTATCTCTGTTAGCTAGGTCATAACATATTCCCATTATTTCCAATAATTTGCAGAGTTCTGGTATTCAGGCTTCCTCAGATTGTTAAGTTTTAGTGTACAGTTCATCTATGCCAATGAGTGGTTGAGCAAAAGGTACTGACTGTCTGCATGCTAGGGTCAAGTTCATTGCCTCATCTAACTCATTTTCTGGCATTTTAACATAAAATCATTCCTTAGTCTATTCATTTCCCATAACCTGCTCCTGTATTTCATCTCAAGTATACAGAGACAACTATACCCTTGATCTGGCCATTACCGGAAAGTATTCCATTTACACATTGATAAACTCTGAAATTTTTTTTATCTGATCATAAGCTTTTATCATTCTATTATCTTTTCTTGTTTTTTTTTTGTTTTGGTTTTTTGCTTTTTGGAGAAAGGAAAGCTGGGCAATCGGGGTTAAGTGACTTGCTCAAGGTCACACGGCTAGTACATGTTAAGTTGTCTGAGGGCATATTTGAACTCAGGTCCTCCTGATTCCAGGGCAGTGCTCTATTCACTGCACCATCTAGCCACCCCCATATCATTCTATTTTTTATTGTCTCTTATAATCCTATTCTTTAGCCCTCAATACAACCTCCAATTATTCCAGCTTTCCTCACTTATCTTGGTGAATCAATTCAACCTCACACTTGAATGCTTTGCCCCCTTGTCCTAACTTCAATTATTCTTTACCAAGTTCCAACCTTAGATTACTCTCATTATTCTCCACCTTTACTCCTCATGTGCTGCAGATCGCAGGAGAAGTCACACAATCAGGATGACTAGTTTCATGACAAATTTAATCTTAATGTGAATCCTCAATGTCTCAAGGCAATCCTTTTATTTCACCCTGTTATATTTTCTATCCTACTTTCCTGCTATTACAACCCATCATATTCCTCTTTAAGCCTCCTCTAGCTCTTTTTCCCTAAACTCTCACCTGAGTCTCAGACTTCACTGAAAAAATTGAAGTCACTTGACTCAAAGCTCCCTCTTCTTCCCTTCTTGACATTTCATATCACTAGGACATTTTTCCTCACCTCTCACAAAGAAGTTGACCTTTCCTTGCTAAGGAAAGTCCTCACTAAGTCATGCATCTTTGATTTCCATGCTTTCTCATCTTCTCAAACATATTATTACCTCTATTCTTCAATCTCTCCTTTGCTATCATCTCCTTCGCTGTTGCTCACAAATACAGCCATGTCTCTACCTCCTTAAGAAACATTCATTTCAGGGGGGCTAGGTGGGGCAGAGAGTAGAGAGTCGGCCCCAGAGTCAGAAGGATCTGAGTTCAGATCCAGCCTCAGACACTTAACGCACACACAAACAAAAACCTAGCCATGTGACCTCGGGCAAGTTACTTAACCCTAATTGCCCTCCAAAAAGCAAAAAAAAAAAAAAGAAAAAAGAAAAGAAACACTCATTTGATTCTGCCATCTTTGCTAATCATCACCTTACTTATTTCTTCCCTTCCTTGATTAACATCTTTGAGAAAGTCATCTATAAGCAGTGACTCCACTTCATCCACTCTCATATGGTTCATAACCCTGTTGCAATCTGACATCTAACTTCATCATGAGACTGAAACTACTCTTTTCAAAGTCTCTATTGATCTCCTAATTAAAGAATCTATTTTCCTTCTCTTAATCCTTATTCTTCTTGGCCTCACTGAAGCATCTGACATGGTTGATAACACCCTTCTTGAATATATTCTCTCATTCCTAAGTTTTTATGACCCTGCTCTCTCCTGGTTCTCTTACAGTCTGATCACTCTTGAGTCTCCTTTATTAGTTCTTTAGTAGTTCAATTCACACACTAACTGTGGGTGTCCTACAAGGATCTGTCCTGTTTCCTCTTTTTCCCTCTAAAAGCTAGTTTGTTAGTATTTTTGAATTAATTAGCATTTTATTAATCTTTTCTCCCACTACACTCTATCCCATTGAGCAAATTAAAATGAAAAACAAAACAAAACAAAACAAAACCCTCAATGCATAGCTGCACTGACTGACAAAATTAATTCCTACATTAGTTGTGTTCAAAATTATCTTTTTTTTCTGGACTTATGGTTTATATCGGATTTTTTCACTCTAGTGTTATTATTATGTAAAATGTTCTCTTATTTCTGCCCACCTCACTCTATTATTTGAGTTCATAGAAGTGATCCTAGTTTCCTTCAAAATTGTCTCTCTTATCACTTTTTATGGTACAATAATATTCTATTCCATTCATATGCCATAATTTGCTTACCCATTTCCCAATAAGAAGATACTCTATCAGTTTCCAATTTTTGCTTAACACATAAAGAACTACTATTTTTTTCATTTAGATTTCTTTCCTCTTTAATTATTTGGGGTATAGGTTCAGTAGAACTAATGGAACCAAGGAGTATGCAATTTAATAGTTAGTTTTTAGGGACATAGTTCTAATAGCTTTCCAGAATGGCAGGAACAATTTACAATTCCACAAAGAGGGAACAATGTATTTGTTTTTCCACAGCCCCTCCAAAATGTGTCATTTAATTTTTTCTCTTCCCTGCCAGTCTGATAGACCTCACATTGCTTTAATTTACAATTTTCCAAGTATAAATGACCTGGACAATATTTTTCCTTACAATTGTTGATAGCTTGGATTTCTTCTTTGGATGTCTGCTAAACCCTTTTATCATCTCTCTCTGTTTATAATCTTTTTTTTTTTTTGTAATTTCATTAACTCCCATGGGTTCGAATTATCATCTTTATGCAGACAATTCCCAAATCTATATATCCAGCCTTTATCTCCTTCTTGAACTCTGATCTTCTATTGCCAACTGTTACAGAATGGGAATTTAAGATCTTCCCTACCCCTAGGCCTTTTGATAGGCTTAAGTGCACCTGGAGCCTGTGGTGGAAGGCTTGGTTTTCAGGAATGCTTTTTGATTGGGCAGTGGGTCAAGAGGGTTGTTACATTCTCTGAGCCTGGAGAAGGCTATGTATACCCTGAAGTGAGGCTTTATTTTGGGGCTCACTTTGAGAAGTGTTGTGTGATTTGACCAGATGAGACTCTGAGCAGCTGTTGAGCCCCCCCAGCTTTGAAAACCCAGATGTTGATGGTTTCCTCTCTGCTAACTGACTAGGTATGGATGTAATGGTCAGACAATTGGAGGCCTGTCTGCTGAAATGTTTCTCTGTCTTCTTGTAACTTCTGCTTGTAACTTCTCTCTGTATACTCTGTAGTTTGGGGTGTTGACTTTTCCCCCTGAACTAGGTGAACGTTATATTTGATTGACTAAAGCAAGAGTGTTAATCCATTTTGAGTTGCTTAGATCTGAAAAGCAGATCTAAGAAGCTGTGTTGGAAGCCACCCTGGGTAAGGTGGGGTGCTTGCTATTACACCAACTTTCTGTTCTACTTCTTGAACTTGATTCCCTATGGGCATATAAAATTCAACATATGAAAAACAAAATTCATCATTTTCCCCATCAAACTCTCCCCTCTTCCAAATTTCACTGTTACTTTCTAGTCCACCACCACCCACCCACCCAGTCACCTAAGCTTACAATCTTAAAATCATCCTTGATTATTCTTCCACACTAACATCATATATCCAATTTGTTGCTAAGTCTTAGTATTTCTACCTTTGCATCATCTTATATAAACCTCCTTCCTTTCACTAACAGTCTGGTACGGGCTCTAAACACCTCACACACAAACTATTGCAATAACTTTTGGCCTTGTGTTTCCCCATTCCAGTCCATCCTCCATTTAGCTGTGAAAGTGATCATCCTAACTATATCACTACCCTAATCAATAAACTCAATTTTCACTAACTCTAAGATAAAATAGAAAATCCTCTGTCTTTTAAAGCACTCTCCAACTTGAACCCTTCCTACATTTCCAGATTTCTTACTCTTTACTTCCCTCCACACACTCTATGATTCATCCACAGTATCCTTCTTGTTCCTCAAATGTGAAACTCCAACTTACTTATCTGATGACAGCTTTTCACTGGCAGTCCTTCATCCCTCTCCCTCATAATCTCTGCCTCAGTGAAGGAGCCTTAACTTCTCTGACACTCAAACTAAGAATAAACCAAAGTAATTAAATGCTAACTGATTTAAAGGTTATTTCTTTTCACAACCTCCTCAGCTGTGTGTACATTCTGGAAAGTATATTGTCAAGGTAAAAGAACTTATCCACAGGTTTTTAAATTTCTGTAACCAATGTGCTGTAACCAATTTTTCCACACATGAATGGTGCCTTTCATTTAATAATAAAATAAAAATGGAAATTGGTTCAGGGGTCACAGAAGACACAAATACAAATGGAGACTGAATAATAATATTAACAATTTTCATACTATAGTAATGAAATTAGGGGGGCAGCTAAGGGGCAAAGCACAATTAAAATTTCATTTTCTGCAAGAAACCTTTCCTAGTTCCCTCCACACTCATGCCTTATCTCTGGGATTGCCTCTTATTTATATATCCATCTGATACATACATAGTTGTTTGTTTTCTGCCTCCCTCACCAGAAGGTGAGCTCTTTGAGGGCAGAGACACTTTTTCTGTATTTTTTTTTAGTATTTCCATTGCTTCGCACAATGCCTAGAATATAATAAGTACTTAATTAATGCTTATTGATTAATTGATTTTCTTACTATTTTTTCTAGAGACAAAAAAGTCAAAGTCCCCAGTACTCTCAATTTAGTTTGCTGGTGCTTATGTTTTACAAGATCTGCATGAATTCATATTGCTTTCCTTTTGGGCACATTTGTTATTTCTGTTTGCTATTATTTGGGGCCAATAAAACCTGCTTCTTACTAGATCATCAATTATTTCTTGACCCAGACATACAAAGTCCTTCTACAACACCTTTGTGTCTATAACAGAACATGCATGGAGCAGTGCCAACTGCTTCTTGGTGCTACATGTGGGATCAGTTACAGTTTAACTTCTGCTATTGTCTTAATAGTAAAGTTTACTCATGTTCCCAAGGAACTCGTGTTCCTTTCCCTTTGTTGTTTTTTATTATTTGGAATCTTTCATCATTTATTTGTTCTCATCAACAATCATCCAAGGACAAATGAGGTAAAAAGGATTAGTCTGGTACCACAAAAATGACATATAGTATTGGTTTCAAGAGGAAGTTGTGTGCTCTCAGTTGTACTTCCATTTGATTACAAACAAGATCTCTAGGTATCATAGAGAGACTTTGCTTCTTCAAGGGGTGTGACAATAATCTTAGTGTTATAAGGCATGTAGGAAATCTGCACCCACATTATATTTTTCTTGTGTATGACAGTATATACTGAAATCATAGCTCTGTTACCCACCTTTGGCAAATATTACCTCTGAGCATTAGTATTTTAATGGAATATGAATCATTAATAATGAAACTAAACCTAACATCAAATTAGTAACATACAAATACAAAGACTAACTAACATAGCTAAGTAATCACTGGAGGAGCTGCAAAACAAGGGTCTTGGCAAATGCTACAGAGACTATTACCAAAAAAGAGATAAAGAATTTGAAACTTATTTATTAGCCTTGTTATTCTGGGCAAGTAACTTTCTTCATTTTCTCAGTGTTAGTTTCATCATCTCTAAAATGAGAGGATTTAACTTGCTGACCTGAAAGTCTCTTTAGCTCCAAATTCGTGATGTTATAAATCAAGTCCTAATATAGGCTGCTTCAACTACAGTATAAGCTAAGGCTATAGTCTGTTGTTGACCTGACTTGATCCAGAGACTGTGTTCAGCACAGCTCTCTCTCACATTATCCATCCATTTATATCTGAGATTTATAAATATACGGTCAGTGCTTTAGTTATTGTTATGGGCAAGGGTCCAATACTAGCACCTTCTAGGTTCTGGAACAATTTTGAGATGAAATGAGACACTCATAAGAAAGCAAGTTTTCTTTGCTTTAAAATAGCAAGAATCAAGGTCAGTTAGGTGGTACAGTGAATAGACCACCTGCCTTGGAGTCAGTAGGACTTGAATTCAAATCTGACCTCAGACACTTGACACTTAACTAGCTGTGTGACCTTGGGCGAGTCGCTTAACCCCCATTGCCTTGCTTTCTTCCCTCCAAAAAAAAAAAAAACCCAAGAATCATGAGGCTTGGGGAGATTGTCTTGCATAATTGTATGACTGAGAACAGCTAAACCATTCACAGTTCTTCATCAGTCAATATTATTGTTACTGTCTACAGTTTTGTCCTGGTTCTGCTCACTTCACTCTGTAACCATTCATGTAAGCCTTTCCAGGTTTTTCTGAAGTCATCCTGCTTATCATTTCTTGTACCACACCAACAGTCCATTACAAACTACAATTTGTTCATTTCTTTTTTATTTATTTATTTATTTATTTTTGCTTTTTGGAGGGCAATTAGGGTTAAGTAACTTGCCCAAGGTTACATGGCTAAGTTTTTTTTGTTTGTGTGTGCGTTAAGTGTCTGAGGCCGGATCCGAACTCAGGTCCTTCTGACTCCAGGGCCAGCACTCTGCTCACTGTGCCACCTAGCCACCCAAACTTGTTCATTTCTTAAAACAACTGTTACAGTTCAGTAGTATTCCATCACAATCATATACCAGAACTTGTTCAGCTATTCCCCAATTGATGGGTACCCCCTCAATTTACTAATCTTAGCCATCACAAAAAAGAGGCTATAAATATTTTTGCACAAATAGGTTCTTTTCCCTTTTTATGACCTCTTTGAGATACTAGTAATGGTATTGCTGGGCCAAAGGGTATACACAGTTTTATAGCCCTTTTGGCATAGTTCCAAATTGCTCTCCAGAATGTTTGTATCAGTTCACAATTCAACCAACAGTGCTTTACTGTCCCATTTTTTGCCACATCTTCTCCAACATATATCTTTTTCCTTTTCCATAATATTAACCAATCTAACAATGTGAGATGATACCTGAGAATTCTTTTAATTTTCATTTCTTTAATGAATAGTTTAGAGAATATTTTTTTCATTTGACTATAAATAGCTTTGATTTTTTGTATGAAAACTGCCTGTTTATATCCTTTCACCATTTATCAATTGGAGAATCACATATTCTTATAAATTTGACTCAGTTCTTTATATATTTGAGAAATGAGGTCTTTATCAGAGATACTTGCTAAAAAATTTTTCCTCCAGTTTTCTGCTTTTCTTCTAAATTTGCTTACATTGGTTTTATTTCTGCAAAAACTTTTAAATTTTATATAATCAAAATTATCCATTTTATATTTTAAAATCCTCTCCATATCTTATTTGGTCCTAAATTCCTACCTTCTCCATGGATCTGACAGGTAAACTATTTCATGCTCTCCTAATTTGGTATCACCTTTATGCCTAAATCATATACTCATTTTTACCTTATTTTGGTACATCGTGTGAATGTTGGTCTATATGTAGTTTCTGCCATGCTGCTTTTCAGTTTTCCTATCAGTTTTTTTCCAAGTAATGAGTTTTTGTCCCCAAAGCTTGAATCTTTGGGTTTATCAAACACTATATTACTATGGTCATTTACTACAATGTATTGCATGTATAATCTGTGTGTGCATGTTTATACATACATACATATATCTATATACATATATACACATTTATACAGATACATTGCATGTGAAGGGAGTAATCATTAAAACAGTTAGGTATTGGTTAAAAAATAGAAAGATCAATCACTTGAACAGGTGGAGTATACAACATGCAAAAGCAAACAAACCTGGTAGCAGAGTGATTAACCCAAAGACACTAGCTCCTGGGGTAAGGACTCATTGTGTGAGAAGAATTGCTGGGAAAACTAGATAATTTTTGTAAAAAAAATTAGGTTTAGAATATCTCACATCCTATACTAAAATAAGCTCCAAAGACATACATATACGTCCTAGATATAAAAGGTCACATCTCCATAAACATTCAAGAACACAAAATTCTGAAACTCACATCTCCTCAGCAGCCCCTGCCCCTGGGGCCTCTGCCTCTCTCTGTTTGGATAGGGGAAGCTGTGGACATGTGGGAGCTCTTCCCAGATTCTTCACTGTTTAAGGTAGTACCCAAGGAATTCATCTCATTTCCCTTCTGACTGCTCTCCTAGATTTCATGATCTCCAGAAACTCATCATTCTGCAAGATGAATTCAACTCTCTATCTCAAAGTTCCTCAGATAATTTCCCACCCTGGCTACAGGACTTCAACACTGGGCAAACTGCCCTCCTTCCCACATTACCCCCTTTCCAACTACTTTTTATGTATTGTTCTCCCTTATTAGATTGTAGGTTGGGACTATATTATGGATTTCTTTGTATCCATAACACTTAGCACTTTGCATCTTCAGGCAGTATGTGCCTGATTACTAGGTGCTTAATAAATGTTTATTGACTCTATAAATTTTGATAAATAAATTAGAGGAGCAAGGAAGAAATCATCTTTCTGATCATTGGGAAGGTAAGGAGATCATGACCAAACAAGAGCCAGAAAATTTCCTTTAGAATAAAATGGACAATTTTGGTTATATAGAATTTTTTTTAAAGTTTTTGTACAAAGAAATTTAATGTAGTAAAAGTTATAAGGGAAGCCGTTAACTGAGGGGGGAAAAGTCTTTGTAAGAAATTTCTCTGGCGAAGGCATCATATTCTAGAGTCATTTGCCGAGAGATAAATGGTCAAAGGATATGAACAGGCAGTTTTCAAAGGAATAAATCCAATCTATTAATAACTATATAAAATTCTTCAAATAGCTAATAATTACAGAAATGTAAATTGAAATTTTCTGATGGTCCACCTCACCTCCATTAGAATGACAAAGGCAATTAAGAGGAAAATGACAGATTTTGGAAGGCCTGTAGGAAAAAAGTACAGTAACATAGTATTGGTGGAGCTGTGAATTGGTCCAGTCATTCTGGAAACTGATTTTGAAACTGTTTAAAATGTTACTAAATGGGGCTTCTAGGTGGTGCAATGAGTAAGAGTGCCAGACCCGGAGTCGGGAGGACCCGCATCGCTTCCAGCCTCAGAAAATTAGCACCCACACATAAAAAATGACTACCCTTGTAACCTTGAGCAACTTAACCCCAATTGCTTTAAAAAAAATAAAATGTCACTAAATTTTGTGTGTTCCTTGACTCAGCAATCAGATCTGTACCCCAAAGAGATCAAAGTAAGAGGGAAAAGGCCATATGTACAAACATATATGCAGCAGATCTTTTTATAGGAACAAAAACTTGGAACCTAGGGGAGTCCTCCATTGGGAAATGGCTAAACAAGTTATAGTTTATCAACATAATAGAGTATTATTGTTTTAAGAAAGGTTGAAATGGATAGTTTAAAAGGAAACTAGAAAGACCAGTTATGACCTGAGGCAAAATGAAATAAGCAGAGTTAGAACAACTTATGAAATAACAGTATCATAAATGACAATTTTGAGATGCTTTAAAACTAAAAAAATAAAAAATGGTAACCTGCCTCTTGCCAGAGGTGTGAGAGAATTAAAATGTAGAATTAGACATACGCTTACATTTAAATTCATTACACTGTCACACACAAAAAAGCTTTTGTCAGTTTCATAAAATCGGCTTTATAGACATCCATGCAATTGGATATAACAATTCCTTTTATTAAAGTGATTATCGATAGAATATTGTTAGAGAGGCAACATGTTCTAGCTGAATACAAGAAAATATTGTAGGCAAGCTAAGTATCATAACATTCTGAAATGAAATATTTTATTCGAGGAAGCATTCCAAGGTAGACTAAAAATTCAGGATCCTAAGAGCTTGCTAAATTTGTTGAATATTTTTTTAGAAATCATATGGACGGGGTGCCTAGGTGGCGCAGTGAATAGAGCGCCGGCCCTGGAATCAGAAGGACCTGAGTTCGGAGCCGGCCTCCGACACTTAATCCGCACAAACAAACAAACAAAAAAAAACCTAGCCGTGTAACCTTGGGCAAGTTACTTAACCCCAATTGCCCTAAAGGGGCGGCTAGGTGGTGCAGGCCTCGGAGTTGGGATGACCCGAAATCAGATCCGGCCTCAGAAAATGAGCACCCACGAATAAATCAAATGACTAGCCGTGTAACCTTGAGCAAGTTACTTAACCCCAATTGCTTTAAAAAAAAAAAAAAAAGAAATCATATGGACAACCACTGCAACTTGAAACTTCAGCTTTGTGATTAGAATGTTGTAAACCCAGGAGTTTCTTTCGGAGTCACAAAAGTTGCCATCCTAGAAAGCAGAAAAAGCAGAGAAATTTAGACTGAATGATTAGAAACATGTTGCCAATATGCTATAAAACCAAGAACTGAAATATACTGAAACTTCATTGTTCTTGTCTCCTCATTTTATTTCCCCTCTGCACAAAGCAGAGTGTTTTTCATTGTTCCTTGGTAGTTTCATCTTCCAAAGAACTACAAGGGACACCTCAAATTTATAGAAGTCACGTGGGCATAAGATAAGATTCAAAGTAGCTTAGAAATCATCTAGTTTAATTCATTAATTTTATAAATGCATTTACTGAGAAGCAAAAAGTGACCTTCTTTATTGTACTTTTTTGTTGAGAGATACTTCAGAGAAATAGAGTCTATTGTGAATTGGTTGGGTCTTTGAAGCCATATTTTTTTAACCAGTCTGAAAATGCTAAATGGCATGATAAACAAAGTTGCAGAAAGAATGAGCATAAATTATAATATATAGGAAACACAGATTAGTGAACAAAATTTTTAATATGTAGATAATGTTAATATGTGAAATTATATATCAATAAAAATACAAATATTCCCTTTATCTGCTTTTGAAGGTTATGTTGATCTCATCACAGCTTTTCCTGAAAGCAAGCAATTCTTATGTGAAAATTTCTTGTACGTCTATTTTGTTGCTATTTGTACCATGGGAAAAGTACAGTATTTTGTGATAAATTTGTCATTTGACTCATCTTTACTTCAGATTTTTTCTTAGCAGTAGTATCATTATGAAATTAGTTCATGACTTTTTATTTTCTTATGTTTAATTTTCTTATTCAGACCAAAGTTTTCTCCTATGCCTCCCTATGGCATGAAGATATTTGTAGGCAATGACAGTAGAAGCCATACTATTTAATGTTCTGCCATACTAACTGGGCAGCTAGGAAGTGCAGTGGATAGATTACTGGGCCTGAAGTCAGGAGGACTCATTTTTCTGAGTTCAAATCTGGTCTCAGACACTTACTAGCTATGTGACCCTGGATAAGTCATTTAATCCTGTTTGCCTCAGTTTCCTCATCTTGATCTGGAGAAGGAAATGCCAAACCACTCCAGTATCTTTGCCAAGAAAACCCTAAACAAGGTCACAAAGAGTTGAGCACAACTGAAATGACTGAACAGTCAATCTGAAAAGAATTCAAGTACGAGCTTGGTAATGGACTACACATCTGTTTTCTGAGAATCTGCCTAGTTAAGCTTAAAGATCTTCATCATCAGACTGATTGCAGGGTGATGACTTTTCTTTTCTTTTTAGACATAGCTCTTAAAGATAAATTACAAGGAAGTTGTGGTCCTCATTGGTGTACATTATAGATCCTTTTACTCTTCAAGTAACTGTTCATGCATATGTACAAATGAGAGTATTGAATTTACTTTCTAGTTCTTAGGTAGAATCTATACTCCTGCTTCATTCTTGAATTGAAGATTTTGTAATTAAATTATTGATTTGCTTGCTTTTTTCGATATAGCACAGTTTATTAAAATTGAGTTACTGATTTTTTTCTTCCTCCTTTCCAAATAACAATCAACCAGTGTCATTGCCAATGGCTGACCTTTAGATTTTTCACAGTCTGCAAAGGATAAAAACAATATATAATTTAAAACTTCACATCTAGCCCCTACTGTCAAACAACTGAACCTCATAAAATATAGAGTGTTCCTTACTGAAAATGGTTAAAAAGTAGCTAGGAAGAGGTTGTGAAAACAAAGTTAAGCATTAGCAAGGAAGTTTTCTCAAGTATATTAATGCATGGTCAGAATTTTTGGGGTATTGTAATTTTACACAAGATGTCTATTTTACTTTTAGAGGACTATTAAAACCTGTTTCCAGGATTTGTTTAAGATATTGAGTAACCATTACATTATGAGGAAGCTGGTCCCTCTTTCAAACAAATTCTAATTATAGAACACTAGTAAAATTGCTGGAATACTAGGTTCTGTGATTTTAGTCCATTTCATAAGCAAACATTAAACTGCAATTTAGTCGATTTCATAACCAAATATGCAGTTCATCCAGCTTGTATAAATTCATCATTTGGGGGCTAAGCAAAGTAAAATCAGTTTTTTATAAGAATTAAAAAAATAATATTGGAACTGAAGGAATCAACTAGGCTATTGATAGAAGCAACATTCAATATTATGTTTATCATAGAAATTTCCAAAGAATATTATCATTTTCTTTAAATAAAAAAGACACAAATCAATGGAAATTCTGTTATCCTTTATTTGAGGAATATGAACATTGTATCATATTGGAAATTAAAAAGTGTTGTGCAGCCAGTGGAATGTGTTTTGCCAGCAAAACAAGTTCTTTACTCTGGTTTTTCTGCAAGTCAGAGGGCACTTCATCATAGTGGGTCAGAGCCAAGTGTCTAGTTTTTGCTTAGGTAAGACATGTTTTTCTAACTGAGAATGCCCATGTTTGCAGTTTTCTCAAGTGTGATCTAGCAAGGTCACCTACTTCTGTCTTGGGATATTACTTTCTTCAGATCCTGAATTGATGACAAAAAAAAAAATAAAATAAAATAAAGAAGAATCAGATTATTAATTGGAATATGAACTATTAGAAATCAAACTATATACTGATTGAAATATAGTCACTGTGATGAGATTTCTTGAAAATTTAATGATCAATTTGAATATAATGGAAGTTTGAGGTGGTAGAGTAGGATTTTTAAATTTTTAATTTGACACTAAATAAAATGAGTATTTTCATATATTCAATAGAATAGAAAAAGCTGATCATATGTGAAACTGCAGATTTCTGTTATACATGGTTTGCTTTTATTTTTAAATATATACTGCATTCAACAAGTAACTTTCAAAGCTGTCTTGGTTGTGATTTCTCCTGATTTTCTTTTATTTCTTTACATTTTATAAAAACACTTCAATGACCTTCTTTGCTTTCTTTTCTTTTTTTTTCCTCTTTTGGCAACTCAAAACTTAACTCTCTTCCTCAATCCAATTATTCTGTCTCATCTGAAAAAAGAAGAAAAATATGATTTTTATGGACTTTGCTTCAGAATAAGATGCTTATTTTTGTATAGAGTTATTCAATTACTCAACCAATTAACATTTATTGAGTACCTAGTTTGTGCCAAGCACTTTGCCAAGTGCTAGGGATATAAAAAGAGGCAAAAGACAATCCTGGCTCCCAAGACCCTTGCAATTAAACGGAAGAGACAACATGCAAACAATATGTACAAAGCAAACTATATACAGGATAAATAAGAAATAATTAAAAGACTGAAAGAACTGGGATTAAGGAGGATTAGAGAAGGCTTCTTGTAGAAAATAGGATTTTAGTTGGCACTTAAAAGAAGTCAGGAGTTGGAGTGGAGAAGGAAGAATATTCCAGGCATGGGGAACAGCCAGAGAAAATGCCTAAAGCCAAGACATGGAGTGTCTTGTTTGTGGGATAACCAAGAGGTAAACATCACTGAATTGAGTACATGCCAAGGAGTAAGGTGTAAGAAGAATGGAAAGGTAGCAAAAGGCTAGATTATAAAGGGCTTTGAAGAGAAACAGCATTTTTGTATTTGTTAATTAGGAAGGCACTGGAGTTTATTGAGTATGGTGGGTGATGCAACACATCAGACCTGAGTTGTAGGAAAATAATTTTGGTGGCTGAGTAGTGAATAGATTGCAAGAGGAGAGATTTGAAGCAGGCATACCCATCAGCCTGCTATAGCAATAAAAATGCATGAGGTGATGAGACCATTAGAATGATGGTGATGTCAGAGGAGAGAAGAGGAAGTAATCTAGAGATGCTGAAATCAGAGCCCATGACAGAACCCTGAGGAACATCTATACTTATAGGGTGTAATCTGGAGGAAGATCCAACAAAAGAGAATTTGTTTTGTTTGACAATGTGGATTTGTTGCAAGATATTCGTCTGTCCTTTTTTCCTCCCCCACCCCCAACACATAACAATGGAGTGAGAAAAGAGATTACTGTTAATTTTTTCTAAATAGGGAATGGAGATGTGTATTTTATACACTTTCTGATGATGTCACCATATATTAGTTTTACTTAACTGTTTTACCTTGGTACAAGAGAATTTTATGCAGAAGAAATCTGTAAATGTTTGTAATGTGAAAATGCAAATATGCAAAACAAATGTCCACAATGGCCATGTCAGATAGTGTATGCTTTATTTTGCAACTTGATTCCATCAACTGTCAGGAGGTGTAGAGCATGCATAAGTCCTTTGGAACCATGGTTGACCATTGCATTGATCCAGTTTGCATTTACAGTGTTACTGTTATCTCATAAATGGATCTTCTAGTTCTCACTTCACTTTGTATCAGTTTGTATAAGTCTTCCCAGGTTAATCTGAAATTGTTCTTTTTGTAGTATTTTTTTTTTTACTATGCAATAACATTCTATTACATCTATTTAAAATACATTATTGCTCCAGTACCCCATTACTCCTTTACAATTACTCCATTGTACCTCCATTACTATTAGGTCAGCAGTTACAATAGTAATAGGTGCTATAATTTTTAAAATTTTTGTTTTTAAAATTTTAATTTTTCCCCAATTACATGTAAAAAACAAAATTTTACATTTGTCATTTAATTTTTTTTATTTTTTATTTTTCCAAATGCTTTATTAACTTCTGGTTTACATCATTCATTTCCATCAGATGTTGAGTTACAATTTTTTCCACTACCTCAGAATAGCAGTCCCACAGGATATCCCCTCATCCAATCTGCTCTCTCCCATATCTTCTCCCATATTCCCTTCAACTTTTCCATTAGGACAAGGTGAATCTCTGTGCCCCAATGCCTGCATATCTTATCTCCCAATTTCATGGAAAATAGTATTAATAATAGTATTTATATACTAAAACATTTAATTTCAAAACTTCAAATTCCAGATCTATTCCCTTTGTCCCTTGTCACCCACTCCCGCTGGGAAGATAAGCAATTCAGTATATGTTGTACATGTATAGCTAAGCAAAACATTACTATAGTAGATATATTGTAAAAGACTGGCTATATTTCCCTCCCATCCATCCCACCCCCACCTTGTCGATTCCTTATTTTGATCCTGTCCCTCTTCAAAAGAGGGTGTCTCCAACCTCCCCTCCCCCTAGCATGCCTTCCCTTCCATCACCCTCCCTCTTATCCCCCTCCCCCTACTCTCCTGTAGGGTGAGATATCCCATTTAGTATGTATGTCATTCTCTCCCTGAGCCAAATTCAATGAGAATATGGTTTTGCCTTTTTGCCTTCCTGTTCTTCCCCTCCTCTGCAACTACTTCCCTTTGCCTCTTCTACATGAGATAGTTTACCCCACCCTGTCTCTCCCCATATCCTCTTGCCACATTCCTCTCTCACCTCTTAACTTTACCCCTTAAGTATCATCTCTTCCCACGAAATTTGACCTGTGCCCTCTACCCATGTATACCTGTAAACATATATACACACATTCACATATGTATTCATATTCCCATATACCCTTCTTCAATTATTTTCATAATGAGAAAGGTCTCATCAGTCACAGTTATTGTTTTTCCATGTAGGAATGTAAATAGTTCAACTTTGATAAGTTGATTTGATTTTTGATTTCTTTTCCCTGTTTATCTTCTCAAGCATCTCTTGCTTCTTGTGTCTGGATGTCAACTTTTCTGTTCAACTCTGGTTTTTTCCTCAAGTATGCTCGAAAGTCCTCTATTCCACTGAATGACCATATTTTCCCCTGAAACAAGATACTCAGTTTTGCTGGGTAGTTATTCTTTGTTTTAATCCCAGGTCCTTTGCCCTCTGGAATATCATATTCCATGCCCTTCAATCCCTCAGTGTAGAAGCTGCCAGGTCTTGTGTTATCCTGATTGTGTTTCCACAATATTGGAATTGTTTCTTCCTGGCTGCTTGTAGTATTTTCTCCTTGATCTGGGAATTCTGGAACCTGGCTATAATATTCCTGGGAGTTTTCTTTTTGGGATCTTTTTCAGGAGGTGATCTGTGGATTCTTTCAACCCCTATTTTGCCCTCTGGGTCTAAAACATCAGGGCAATTTTCCTTGAAGGATGATTTCTAGGTTCTTTCTTTGATCTTGGCTTTCAGGTAGTCCAATAATTTTTAAATTATCTCTCCTGAATCTATTTCCAGGTCAGTGGTTTTTCCCATAAGATATTTCACATTGCCTTCTATTCTTTCAATTGCTTGGATTTGTTTAACAGCATCTTGATTTCTCACAAAGTAACTAGCTTCCATTTGCTCTAATCTAATTCTGAAGTAATGAATCTCCTCAGTGAGCTTTTGAGATTCTTTTTCCATCTGGCAAATTTGGCTTTTTAAGGCATTCTTTTCCTCATTGGCCTTTTGGGCCTCCTTTGCCATTTGAGTTAGTCTATTTTTTAAGGTATTTTCCTCAGTCAGGCTGTTGACTCTCATTTCATACTTTCCCTTCATCCTCATTTCTCTCCCCAATTTTTCCTCCGCTTCTCTTATTTGGTTTTTAAAATACCTTTTTAGGTCCTCTGTGGCTTTTAACCCACTAATATTTTCATTTGGGGCTTTTGGTATAGGATTTCTGCCTCACTTTCCAACAAAGACTTGACACAATCACAGGCCAGGCTCAAAGACACTTGAATAGCTGAAACAAGGAGCAAAGTATTACTTGCTTGACATTACAGGAAGGAAGGTAGCTCTTCCACTTGCAAGCAGGTTTGTACATGATACCTGTACTGTGGTTGAACGTGACCTTTATCCTTCTATATGTGGTGGGAAAGAGCAAGAAAGTCCCAGCATGGTCATTTTAAAGAAATAGTTTATCAATCTGAGCTGCCAACAGAAAGGCAACTACCAACCACATGGTAGGGAAATAGAATATCTTCTTCCATAATTTGGGCCCTCCATCTTAGTTTATGTGAGCACACAAAAAGCCTGGCTACATGAGGAAAAAAATACTAACAATAAAGTCATACAAAATTGGAATGGTTTGCCAATAAAAGTAAAGACTTCTCTCTTTCTCTCTCTCTCTCTCTCTCTCTCTCTCTCTCTCTCTCTCTCTCTCTCTCTCTCTCTCTCTCTCTCTCTCTCTCTCTCTCTCTCTCTCTTTCTCTCTTGCTTTTTGGAGGGTATTTGGGGTTAAGTGACTTGCCCAAGGTCACACAGCTAGTTTTTGTGTTAAGTGTCTAAAGCCAGATTTGAAGTCAGGTTCTCCTAACTCCAGGGCCAGTGTTGTATTCACTGTGACACCTAGCCTCCCTAAAACTTCTCTTTCATGAAAGATTTCTAAACAGAGGTTGGATGAATATTTGTTAGATATTGTTAGAAAAGACACTTGTTCATTTATGGATTAGACTAGATGATCATGATGTTCTTTTCAACTCTGCAATTCCACAAAATTCTGTGAAGCAACATTCTTGAGGAGATAAATTAGTTTTCCTCCATGAGTGGATTAAGTAAATTGCTCATCTATGTAGTCAAATTCACTGGAAAATTGGTAAAGTTTTTTTTCTGAGTTAGTAACTAACAAATAGGAGCTCTGCAGTTATTTTTTGTTGTTGTTCAGTCATTCCAGTCATGACCAGCTCTCAGTAACCCCATTTGGGGTTTTGGCAAAGATCCTGGAATAGTTTCCTATTTTCTTCTCCAGTTCGTTTTACAAATGAGTCAAACAAGGTTAAGTGATTTGCCCAGGGTCACACAGCTAGTAAGTGTCTACAAGGAGATTATCTTTCAATTCCTCAGAATAATCTTAACAATTTATATAAATTAATTTCTTCTCATTTGAGAAAGTCACTATTAGCTCTGGTCATGTCCACCCTCACCTTTTTCCAAAAGATGGAGGAAAATATATTACCTTCTAACTCTGGTGGCACCTTATCCAAATTTGATGGCAAAGCTACAGCTGAACAACTATTTAGGTCTAGAACAGGGGCTGAGAACATGAAAGGAAGTCTGTTTCCTACTTGCATGTCCAATGAAGCAGATAAACACACTGAGAATTATGTACAAATATGACTTGAATCTTGCTTTCCCCTACTGCATCATAGGTTTTTTTTAATTGTTTGCACAGAATAGAATGAAATGGAATGAGAGAACAAATGCATGTTTCTATGATTCTAAAGCAAATCTGAGATTTCCTCCTAAAGCTGCATTTGTCTCCCTTAGAATAGTTCCTAAACAACATTGGTGGGTTGTTTTTGCTTTCCTTTTTTGACATAAAATGGCATCCATGGCTCTCTATTTCAAATAGAGTTGCACTACTTTTCAGATAACTCCATGAATCAGTTTAATTTTATTTTTAAAAATTATATTTCATTTTTTCAAGCAGCAAAAATTTGCCTTCTGATTCTCCCCTCCCTTCCCCCTTAGGAATAAAAGAAAACAAAACCCATTACAAACATTTATAGTCAAGCAAAATACATTTTCATATTGGCCATGGCCAAAAAAATTGTCTCATTCTTCACTCTGAGTCTTTCACCACTCTATCAGGAGGTAGGTACAATGTTTCACCATTAGTCCTTTGGAATTGTGGTTAATTATTATACTGATCAGAATTCCTTATTCTATCACTTGTTTGTCTCTCCCATTTGTGATCATTCTAGAAATTCTTTTCCTGGTTTTGTTCACTTCACTATGCATCAATTCATATATGTCTTCCTATTTGTTATTTTTTATAATTTCTGATAGCATAATAGTATTCTGATATATTAACATATCATAACTTGCTCAGCCATTCAACATCTTATGGGCACCTCTCAGAATTCCATTCTTTGTCACCTCAGAAAAAGCTATAAGTATTTTTGTACATTCTTAGAGTTTGTTTTGCTTAGAACTAATCATTCCCTTAATTTACTGTTCCTCTAATTTCTTTTCTTCCCTTCCACTTTTTCTTATTTTTCTATAGTGTATTTTTATATCCAACAATGTGTGAGTTTTTATGTGTGTGTGTGTGTGTGTGTGTGTGTGTGTGTGTGTGTGTGTGTGTGTGGTAGTGGTGGTGGTGATGGTGGACCTTTTGTCCAGAGGTTGTTATGATATGACAGCAAGTTTCAAATGTCAGCTGCTTCCCTATGTCTTCCTCCTTATTTGTACAGACTTCTATCTGTGCACTCCAATTATGAGAGATATGTATGTTTGGCCTTCACATGCCCATTTTCCATCTGTCCAGGCTCAGATACTGCGTTTCTGTCCTTGATCCTTCTATGTCACCCATCATCTCCTGTCTCTGTCTATATCCACTCCATGTTCTTTCTCTGTTCAGCCAGGCCCCTATGTGGTCACAGCTGCCCTAGCTTTTTCCTCTGCTTGCTCTCACTTCTCTCCCCCTGCATCATTGAGCCATATGTTGGTCCCCTCCCTTCAAAGGTATGTAGTCCCATTCTTGCCTCTTAATCTCCTTCCCTTTCCCAAGTCTATGGACGAATTCACTTTACAAAATAGCTTTATGTAGAGGACTATAGAATGGACCACTTATGTAAAGCAAGAATTGTCTATATTATATTCAATACTTTCCTCTGCATTTTTTGTGGCAGCTGCTCAATCTTAAATTTTTCTTGTTATGACTCCTTGGTACCTAAATTCCTTCTTTTTAATTTTTTGTTGTATTTTACCTGGAAGCATGGGATATTACCTATAATATGCCCAAGAGTTCTCACTTCGGAGTTTCTTTCCCCAGGTAATAAATAGATTCTTTCTATTTTCAGTTTGCCCTCTGGGTTTAAGAGTTTCAGTTAGTTTTCATTAAATTTTCAAATAGTTAGATAATTTTTAGGTTATCTCTCCTTGATATTTCTTCCAGGTCATTTGTTTTTGATATTATACTTCTTAGATTTCTTTCTTTCTCTTTCTTATTTTTTTTTGCTTGCTTCTTTCACTCTCCTGGTTTTCTTTAGGAATTTCTTGTTGTTGTCCTATGAAGTCATTATTTTATGTCTCACTCACTTAAATTTTCTTGGCATTCAGCTCTTGGGTGAGGTTTTCCCACTATTTTTCTAAAGTCTCATTTTTTTCTTGCCAATCTTTCCTATCTAGCTTTTCTATTCTATGTCTCTTGTTTCATTTCTTCCATATATTCCTGCAGTTCCTATAACTAGGATGTTTTTTCTTTGATCCTTTACCTGGACTTTGCTCTTTGGAGTTTATCCCTTTAGTGTTTCTCAAACCAAAGTATTTCTTTAGGTATTCATAGTTTTCCTTGACTTGTTCATGAGGTTAAGAGGATGCATTTAGGTCAAACTCTATAAGTGAATGACGTGGACAGGACTTGCCTAGTCTTTAGTATACTGGGCCTGACTAAATACGTCTTTGAAGGGATCCTAGGATTTCTATGCTTCTGGTCTCTGCCTGGGGCTTTATTTTTATTTTTTTGTCAATGGGCTCCAGGACCTCTACCTGATGTAGTCTCTCTCTGGTATTCTTAAACCTCCTGCTGATAGGCCCAGTGACTACTCCTGTAGGCTACTACCACAGTTCAGAGACTGTTTCATCTAAAATTTGCCTAGGGCCTTCCCCACTCTACACCCCCCTGCATCTGGGCTTAGGCCACTGTTTCCATACAGGATTCTGCCAGCAACAGCCCAGGCTACTCTCTTTGGGCTTCGATTTTGTTGGACTGGACTGTCTCTGTTTGACTTAGAGAGTGCTGTACTAGACATTCTCAGAACACCCAGAAATTCCCTTCCCCTGCTCAGTTCCTATAGTCATAGGCCCTTGGGAAGACTTTTGTTGGGCTGGGCTTGAGCCCTGCCATATGCCATATTAAGGAAGAGAGTTCTATGTCCTCCCAGAAAGCTCTAGGAGCAGCTGGTGCTCTGCCCTCTGCGCTTCACCCTCAACCCGCTCAATTTGTCTGCCCTAGGGACTCTGGAGGGCCATCTGTAGTGTTGAGTAGGAGAGCTTATAAATAATTCTTTCTATCTTTTACTAAAGTGGGGCATCTCTAAGCCCCGGGGGATGGTTTGTGGGATATCTGGAATCCTCCAAGTCCTAGTATACTACCATCTTCCCGCAATCACTGGTATGTAATGTTCAACATCTACTCCTGTTTTGAAAGATTCTTATTTTAAGTCCCTTAGGCTAGGATTTTTGTCCTACATTCTGTAATCTTGCTCCATTATAAGGTAAGCAACTTGAGGTCAAAGACTGTTTTTGTTTTTGCTTTTGCTTTTGTGTCCTTAGCATAAGTTCCCAGTACCTGAGAACATACTAAGTGTTCAGTACGTAACTTTTGATTGATTGTAATTTTGCTAAACTGCAACTTTTTTGTGGGGGGAGGGGTTGTGTGTGTGCGTGTGTGTGTGTGTGTGAGGTGTTCTTGTCCTGTCATTTCATTGGTGTAGGAAACTCCTTATTTGGAAATTCCCTACAATAATACAGGTTACAGGAAGGGACCATCCTCTAACCAACCCACCCATTTTTTAGAGGAGGCAAATGAGAGGTTAAGTGGTTCTCCCAAGGTCACACTGATGGTAAGTGTCAGAACTGGGATTTAAGAAAAAAGGTTTTCAGATTCAAGATCAAGAACACTTTCCACTACATCACTGCTAATTGGCAACTCCTTTGACATGTTTAGTCTTAGAGAATTCCCAGGTGCACTGAAAGATTAAGTGATTTGCCCATGTCACAGAACCAGTTTGTGACAGACAGAACTTGAGCGTGGGTCTTCATGATTCCAAGCCTGATGCTCTGCTTCCTTCTAAATTACCTCTAGCCCATGAATTGTTATTTGTCCATCAAGGTCTTTATTAAAAAAAAAAAACCAAAAACATTTTGAATGATTATGTCAAAGGCATTATGATAGAAATGACACATAAAGATCATTTCAACTGTCTTCATTACACAGTAATAAAATGTTTCTATAGGAAATTTCTGCTTGTTTTAACCAGGAAAACTGGTTCAAACAGTACTTTTCTGCACCACATTGCCTAGACTAAACTAGTTTTTGCCATTAAAAAAATGACCATCTATTTGTGAATGAACTACTCTGTTCAGTTTTGCTTTTGCTATAAGTGAACCCTATAATAAGATTTTAGTTTTATTTCCACAGTTTGCCATTCTCCATTGCACAGAATTATGACATTCTACTTAATTATCACACTTGATACTTGGGCCGTTTATTTTCACTTTGAAACTTATATAAAGTCTGCTTCAATCACGTATTATGCTGTTATATTGGAATGTTTTAATCTCATCTTTGTGAAAGTCATTTTTACCAAAAGTAAACCTGAAACAAGGTTCCTGGCTGTGTTTCAGTAAGCATTTTGTTGTCAAACTGGTTCTACAATCCACTAGTTTCCAGAAGGGGAGGAGGAAGAAAGAACATTAACGAAGCTATATGCATTTTGAATTGAGATCAGTATACTGTTTTAATCAGATTGCATCTTCCTCTTTTCCTCTAGTCCTATTAAAAAGTAATTTTTCTTTAACTGTGATCCCCCTGGTCCCTACTGCTTGAAGGCCAACTGTGTTATATTTCACCCTTCCCCCAGGTTCTCTTGTACCCTTAAGGGGAGTTGGAAGGTATCTAGTTTCTCTGTCATTTGTTTTAAACCCCATCAATTATGTTCTTTTACATATGATATTTAGGGGATCTCTGGACCCTAGTTCCACCTAGTCACTTATAAAGGATGAACTTTTTCTTTTGGAGGGGAGTGAGGTAAGGCAATTGGGGTTAAGTGACTTGACCAAGGTCACACAGTTAGTTGTGTCAAGTTGTCTGAGGCTGGATTTGAACTCAGGTCCTCCTGACTCCAGGGCTGGTGCTCTATTCACAGTGCCACCTAGCTGCCCCAAAAGATGAGCTTTTATAAAGCAATGTTTTCTCCAAAGGCAGAGCAAAGAACAAACATACACATTTCACTGCTGCAATACCCATGGCTCAAAATACTCCGCTGTGCCATGTCAGTCCTGGGGAGGAGAAGAGGCTTAGGCTCACAGTTTAGTGTGGTTCCTAAAGTGTATAGTCCCACCAATTTCCAAGTGCAAAAACCTTATTTGGGCTAGAGTCCCAGAGACTCTCTCACTTCTCAGGGCTTGCCTGTTGGGACTGGCTTCAACATCTGGCCTGGAATCCTGACTCCAAGGTTTCCATGACTTGAGTACAAGTCTAGGTGGATTCTGTTACCTATGCCTAGAACTGAAAAGGACATTCTAAAACAAACCTCAAGCCTGTTTCTTAGGGACCTAGGATCTGACCTTCCAATCATCAGCCAGTTCATTGTACCCATACTATGAATTAACAAGATCTTCATCTCTTAACTTCAAAGGAAAGAAAGTATTCTAGTCTTGCAGTTTTTAAAGATACAGTCTGTTCTGGCTGCACAGCCAGTCAAAAGAGTTACTCCCACCTACCTGGTAGGGGGATGTAGAATGTCTTCTCTCAGAAGCTGGTCCCTCCATCTGAAGTGATCTGGGCATGTTCCAACCTGCTGTTATACTTCAATAGAACTTTGAACAAGAAAAAGACTTTGATCCTTACATTTAAACTCTAAAAATATCTGACTAATTAGGAAGAGGCTAGGTTTCAGGCATATCACTGCAAAAAGAATAGTCTCTAACCAATTTATGTGCAATACATTGTCTCAATTGTTATCAGAACAGCTTCTTTCTGTGTTTTCTTCACTTTGCCTAAGTAGAGATTTTATCTGATCTGGATCACTTCAGATTATTGTTTTGAGATGAACTGTTGATTCATATCACTAGAAGTGATTTTTATTCTCCCCTAGTCAGACCGCAGTAGTCATACATTGCCAAATGACGCCAGCCTTTGAAATGACTAAAATATTTAGAACAAAGGGTAACATCTTCTAGGTAGAAATCTGGGGCTGTAAAATCACTGGAAAACATTCCCACTTTCTAGAGAGTCTTTAAGAAGTCAATTATGTTACATTAAAATAGCATTAGTTACTTTATTATGCCTTTATCCATCATTTTATGAAGTTTCACCTGATTTTGAAGTCACAAGATTACTCTCTCTCCTAATGGTCACCTGGTTTATGGAATATCATAAGATTACCTCTCTCCCTCTCACCTCAGAGTCTTCCAGTCCCTTCCACCAACAAGAAACCAGGTGGCTAAATCCTTATGTCCTGTATGTTTTTCCTCCTTTAACTGCATATTAACTGTGTAGAAACCAATGGTCAGCGTCCTTGGTGAATCAAAAGCCTTGCACTTCATTTGTTTCTACAACCATATGCATTACTAAATAAATTATTGTTTAGATGTAATGACTCAATGCTTTATTTCACTGAAATAATCAACATCCAGGCTCCATGCAATTTCTAAAAAATCGATTCTTTGGAAACACCATTGTTTTCTACAACATGCCAAGACTCACACTTCAACAGAAGCTTGAAAAAAGAAAAAAAAATTTGAATATACAAACTTAGTTTATAACGGTATTTATAGTTATAGATTCTCTTTCAGCCAGTAGGAATGGGCCAGCATTGCTGCTATCAAAATTGATGTGCTGAGTAGTTTGTAATGACTGGTAAAGTTGGCCATGTTAACAGGTTGAGTAGAATATTGCCTTACACTGGGTTGAATGTAGAGATTGTAGAGGGTGACTCAAGTGATTCAATGAGGGACACTGCTGTCATAGAGAAGGAAGGATTTTGTTAGACACTCCAAATGCCTGAGAATGGAACAGAAACTCAAGAAGGAAAAGTGGAAAACACACTGGGCTACAATTCAGGAGACCTGAATTTTTCTTCAAATTTTACTACTGGCTAGCTGTAAAACATTGGGCAAGACATTTAAACTTGCTGTGCCATTATCCTTTTGTGTGAAATGAGGAGCTTGAGCTAAGGGTCAAGATCCTTACAAGTCTATAAATCTAAGTTCAGGTTACAAGTCTCAAAATTCCATGAATCTCAGACTCCCTTTCCTCCCATCTGACAACTTTTAACATTTGTCAACCTTAGCAGAGTTTGTTCGAAGAAGAGAAATGAAATTAGGTTGTGTCCACAGTTTTAATTTTTCTCAAGCTGGTGACACACATGCATTGCATGAGACTTACATTCCAGAATTGAATCTCCCTAAGGGAACCAGAACAGAACTGGCTCAATTTGGGATTGGGGGCACAGAGTTATCCTTTTGAAGAGTAGGTGTTTCTCAAGGGGTGCCAATCAATACTGATTGATCAAAAATTGAGAGGTGCTCTATATTAAAATGAGGAACTTGGGATATGTAACTTGGATCACTTAATCTTGGTTAAAGAGACATCAGTTGCCATATCACTTGTCTTGAGAATAGGGAGGAATCAACATATTCCCAGACCAGTCTGGGCAACACAATGAGCAGGAATAGAGCCATTAGATTATATCTTAATGTCCTCCTAAAGAAGAAACTGAACTTTTTAAGAAGGGGGATGGGGAAAGCTCTAAGACAATGATTACTAAGAAAAATCATTTTTCACATATTTAAAATCATTCTACATTTAATATGTATTATAAGACAGCTACTTAGCATAATAGACAGATTGCTTAGATGTGGAGTCAGGAGCATGAGTTCAAATTCATCCTCAGACATTTACCAGCTGTGTGACCCTGAGCAAGTCATATAACTTCTATCTGCCACAGTTTCCTCATCTGTAAAGTAGAAACAATACTCCTCAGTATTGTTGTTAGAATAAAATATTTGTGAAGCTCTTTGCAAACCTTAAAGCACTGTATAAAATGTTGTTGTTGTTATAACATTGACTGCCCTGGCCCCCATGTCCTGAAGGACAGGTATATTACATTACAGCCCCTCCCCCCAGGGTTCTTTGGTGCCTTCAGTAGGTTTTGAGGTCTTTAAGTTATCCACCAATGGCTCTAGCCATCATTTAACCACTAACTGTCATATTAGCCTTTACAAAGGAGCATTTCATTCCAAGGCATACAAACATATTTCACAACACATGGTTGCATAAATAATATAGGAACGTAGCCAAACTATGCAGCTAATTTTCTTTCCTTTCCCAGAGAATGAGGTGGCACAAGCACATGTAAGGAGAGAGCCCTGTGTGTAGAGAGGCCTGTCACTGTGTGACTCAAAGGGAGGCAGAATTGAATTCTTTAACTTCTCGCCAGAACCCCACTTCTCTGTTTCTTCCAAGAGTGGGAGCAGAAGCTTGGGGCTGGAGGCTGCCACTCTGCTTTCCTCAGAGAAAGGTCTACCAGGTCAGAATTATTTCTGTCTTCTCCCTTAAATATTATTAATCTAGGGGATATGATCTGGTTCCCTCTAACTTGTGATCAGTTAGTCATGGGGGGGGGGGGTAAAAATGACCCTAAGCTTTATAGACAAGGTTTAATACATACCCATAGCAAATACCAAAGAAATCCACTTGTCCAAATTAGTAGCAAAACAGAAATTGGCATTATATTAGAAAATTAAGGTAAATTAAGAGACAACATTCTTAACATGCCAATTTATTAGGTTAGCAATAACTAATACATTGTGTCAATGGCCTTTCTCGATGATCAAAGACCCTGAGGTAGGGGCTGCCACTCTTCATTTAATTTTGGGAAATACAAGAGAACAAAGAACAGAGTGGGGTCAGTAGGGAAAATAATGGAATTGGTTACAGGGCTAGCAGCATCAACATAGTTGGCTACATTATGAAGAGTGGGCTATAACCTACATGGGGGCTATCCTAGAGGAATGCCTGATTTATTTATGGGTCCATCTACATATTGAAGACATTGTTATTGGACCTGAGTTAGCAGCCCAAAATGAAGGTAGGCTTTCTTCAATGGTAAAAGGATAGTTCAGCGACAGTGTATTCTTTGAGCTAATTTCAGGGTCTTAAGGTAACACCAGGTGTCTTGTTTTCCCAGAAGCTGGGAAGTTAGGTGGAATTATAATTTTAAACTAACTCAGGAGGAAAGCTAATTTCTGAGATCAACTCAAGGATGTAGAAAAGTAGCTTTAGGCAGATACAAACTCCATTATAAAAATGGATACAGTATAAAATCAATTACATTGCAGAACTGACACAATAGAAACCCATACAGCAGAAAGTAAAAGTAATATTAATTTTTATCTTTTTAGTTGAATACATAGGAGAATATATACCAGACAATACCGAGTGAAGGGCCTCTCCCATTGGGAGTAAGGTGACTCAGCTCAACCAAGAGAGAGAGAAAGTTCTGGATCTCACTCAAGGGAAAGCTCCCTGAAGATTAGTGTAGCAAGCTGAAGATATGGAGGTGATGAAGACTGTCCACTCCTTTCATGTTTTCCCAGAGTCTTTTCTTTTAGCAACCTGAAATGTAGTTCTCCTCTCGCGTTTTTCTCTCTGAAGCTGGAAGTCATAAGTGACTCATCACCTGAAGAATATTGAAGAAGTTGGAAACTTGAAGCATCCCAAAGGAGATTCTGCAAGGCTGGAGTTTTCCTGCTGTCTCACCAATGCTATCCTGCCTCTTATGCAGGGTGGAGCATTCATCTCCACCAACAAGGAGAGAGGTGCCACAACAATGAGCTTTGGGATAGGAGTTACACAGAAGATTAGGTTCATAGTTCAGTTCAGTTACTATATAGCATAGTCCCAGTTCCAAGTCCAAAGCCACCTTGAGGATAAGTCCCAGTTACCCTGGCTTTGGGGGGCTTTCCTGTCGGGAAGGCTGCCTGCAACATCCTGCCTGGAATCCTGGAACCAAGTTCATCATGGTTCAAAGTCCTCATCCAGGGGAGACTACTTCTTGGGCCCAAAACAAAGGACAAATGAAACAGAAAAATCCCAAGCCAGAGGACCTAAAAGGAAAGTAGGAAGGAAAGTATTCCCTCTTCTGAGCTAAATTCTTGGTGCCTGCACTGTATGTCATTGTGTGATCTTTACCCTCTGAATATATCAGGGAAAGGGCACACAGTAAAGAAATCAAGATTATCCCAGTCTGACAGTTAAAAAAAGCATACCCTGTTCTATCTACACAACCAAAGGAGGCTACTCTCAACACATAGTTGGAGAACTCAGAATGTCTTCTTCCAGAATCAGAGTTCATCCATGTTAAGTGAACTGTGTATGCACAAAGCTAGCTCCCATTTCATCATCATCATCATCCTCATCATCATCCTCATCATCATCCAAAGATAATTTGTCCCTGTTCTCAAGGAGCTGTTTATAATTTTATTTTCTCCTAGTAGGAAAAAAGCAGATTGTTTCCCTGCTTATCTGCCTTATTTCAATACCTGACTGAAATTAAATAAGGAAGGTTCCTGGTTCTGTGATTCAACCACGGTATCACCTTATAGGGGAAACCAGTTTATAATCAGATTCTTTTAATATTTAAGGACCTAATCTCTCTTGTAAAGAACCCAAGATTAACCTGTTTTATACTGGATTCTACTCAGTACTTTGAAAAATTTAGATTAGCTACTTTATTTCTCCTTGAGAATTCAGTGGTCTTGATTATCAAATAACTTTATGTAGTTGTTAAAGGGAATCTAAATATAGAAACCACAGCTCTGAAGCACAGAAAGATATTTGATCTTTTTGTACTCAGAATTAGTTTCTCATTAGTTTGTTGTGTATACAACAAGTACAAACCATTGATCTTCTTTGTGCCATCATTTATTCCTTTCTTTCTTTGTCATCTTGAAACCAGGAACTAAAAGAGATGTTTGTGATCTTTTGCATGCTTTAAAAACATTAAAGTTATGTCTACATCAGGAATTGAACTAGAATATGACCTAGTTCATTTTTTTACAGAATCATTCATTGTTCAAGCTGAAATAGACCACAAGGTGCATTCTAATCCAATTCTTTCATTTTGTAAGTGTAGATATTAAGACCCAGGGAAATTGATTTGCCTAAGTAATTAATTAGTTAAAAGAAATTAAACTTAGGTCTTTCAATTTCTAGCCCAAAGTACTTTATTTTATTATGGTGCCAATTTTAAATAGATTTTATTTTCCTGGACAAGAACTGCATTTTTGTTTACAGTACTGAAACTGCCACTATATTGACTGCAAACTTAGTCCTTTGATTTTTGAAAAGTTGTGTGGAATGCTCTCTTTTCTTATGTATTTAACCAACCTCTTCAATGGTTGGTCCAGAAGAAGCACCTCAGGATGAGGCTACTCCATGCCCTGGGAAGGAACCCATCTGGCTGCCACCTGCATTCTTTTTTTTTTTTTTTAAAGCAATTTGGGTTAAGTAACTTGCTCAAGGTTACACGGCTAGTCATTATTTATGTGTGGGTGCTCATTTTCTGAGGCCGGATCTGATCTCGGGTCATCCCAACTCCGAGGCCGGCACTCTTACTCACTACGCCACCTAGCCGCCCCTTTAGGGCAATTGGGGTTAAGTAACTTGCCCAAGGTTACACGGCTAGGTTTTTGTTTGTGTGGATTAAGTGTCGGAGGCCGGATCCGAACTCAGGTCCTTCTGACTCCAGGGCCGGCACTCTATTCACTCACTGCACCACTTAGCCGCCCCGCCACCTGCATTCTTGATGGAATCCTAATAAAGCTGCCCCCAGCCCCAATACTCTAACTTCATTATAGGCCTGGCCCTACTGAACAGCAGGTCACTGCACCTATCTAGCCCCATCCCCCCCAACAATGTCCTAACTTCTTTACATATGCCTCACTGCTCACTGGAACAACAGGTGTGTCCCTGAACTCTTAGCTCCCACAGAAACAGCAGGTGTGTCCATGTGATGGGTACCCAGCTACTGCCTCTGAAGAGGGAAAGGTGATAAGGAGGGGGCGGGGCAAGAGGTTCTGCCAGAGACCCTGATCACTATCAGTGACCAGAAACCCTGCAATTCAGTCTGGAAGGAATTCACCAGGCTCAAGCAAACTTTGAAGCCGAAATTGTAAAGTTTATTGCTACACTGCACAGCACCGCGAGCGGCACAGCAGGCAAGGATTCTTAGGGAACCTGCAAACTTCCAGAGGTCACAGGCATAGTTTTAAGGTGTCAATTATGCTAACTATGTGAGTAAGGGTGGGATCAGGGAGGAGTTAAGGAGTGGTCAGTGCTTAAAGGACCATGCACTTTTAATATCAACTGCGCAGGCGTATTGCCCATGATTCATTGGGAAATAGCCCAAGGCCGGGGGGGGGGGGTGCTACCTGGAGGTGAATTCATCGTGCAGCTGGCCACTCTAAGGGAGATAACATTTGCCTAAGCTAAAAATGTTTATAGATAGTTTTGTGAAGGATTCATAAGTAGCTTATTGTTTCAAGCAGAGATAAACAGTTCATAAGTTGTTGCTGGGCAGAGTTCTGTCAGGGGTAAGGGGCAGAGTTAATGCTTTGGGTGGGGGGGCGGAAGTGTGATTTTACAGACTGCTTTTACAAATTGATTTTACAGACATAGATCTCAAAGCACCCCATTTACAAACTGATGTTATAGATTGATATTACAAACTGATGTTAGAAACATATATACATCCCAAGGACACCATCACCTCTACCTGGTCACTGCCCCCAGACCCATTCCCACAGAAACAGGTGTGCTCTTGTATTCAATCACAATCACTTTATCCATCTAGCCCCAGACAGGACCACAATACCTATTTGTCTTAACCAGACAGGACCACAATATCTAGCCAGTTGGAGGGCAGAATGACCAGAATGTTTAACCACCAAACCATAGATGGGACCCATCTTCCATTATCTAATCCCCCCACAAACTCCTCCTGCCTTTTTAATATTGATGATATTCCTCTATTCTATGTAAATTTCTGTTATGTAATCGCATCTTTACCCTATAAAAATCCATCTTGCTTTCTCTAAAGTTGTGGCTTCTTCTTAGAATTTAGCCTGCTTAATGAGAGGCATTTTTGAGATGGTTACACCACCACACATCATGAAACCACAACAGTTTTAGGTTGGGCAGAGACCCCCACTTCAATAGTTTTTGGCATCCCTGGGTTTAAACTGCAACATTCTGATCCAGTTTAGTAATGATGCTATCACAGATTTTTTTTTTCCAATTGTTTCTGCAGATTAGTCCTTTTTAGCAGTTTGATTCTTATCTAGCCAGTAGATTATTTTGTTACATTTGTCAAGATACTTCTGTTTGTTACCACCTAGTTTGTCTTGGAGCTTGTCATCCTCTCCTGAAACCTTCATGTTAAAAGCATAAAATTCAGAGTGGCTAGATGGCACAGTGAATAGAGCACCGTCCCTGGAGTCAGGAGAACCTGAGTTCAAATTCAGCCTCAGACACTTAACAGACACACACACACACACAAACTAGCCCTGTGACCTTGGGCAAGTCTCTTAATCTCAATTGCCCTACCTTACCTCCTCCAAAAAGCAAAAAAATAAATAAATAAATAAAAGCATAAAATTCAAGTGAGTTCTTAGAAGACGTCTAGCCTCTCTGCTTCTCATTTCCAGTCTTGCGTTTCTCAGCTTACTGGACCATCTGCTCAAAGTCTTCTTCATTCAGATGACTTTTGTCATTGAGGATAATGATCTTATTCTCCTTGCCTGTGTTCTTATCCAAAAACAAACACGTTTTGGATACCATTGGCATCAATGTCAAGTGTTACTTCTCTTGAGGGAAGGGAAGATTCCTGTGCACTCAAATTTATTAAGCCGGTTTTTATCCTTTGTAATTGCTCTCTCACTTTTATAAACCTGAATAAGCACACCAGATCAGTTGTCTGAGTAGGTGGTAAGGGTCTATGCTTGGTCAAGATGATGATATTGCATTTGATCAGAACTGTCATAGTTTACACCAGCAGTTTTAATTTCAAGGGAAAGTAGAGTAACATACAAAAGCAGAAAATCCTGAATATTCTCAGATTTATCTCAAAATAGCCTGGACAGGTGTACCATAAGCAACAGCCTTATCAGTATTGAATCTGTTATTGAGGTTACCTCACTCAAAGGGAAAACCTGTGAGTAGACCGAGATGCCTGAATGGGGTCCCAACCTTTTGGGTAACTGAGCTCATCCCCTCCCTCTCCTCTCCAAAATTTTGATGGCTGAAAGCTACCTAGTGAACTTGGGGTCTACTGGCTATCTTACATTTTCATTGCTCTGTTTGTGTTGTCTTTCCCATTAAAGTTTAAGCCTTTTGAGAATAGGGACTCTTTTTACTTCTCTTTTCTTGTTCCAAGTACAGTTCCTGGCACATGGTAAAGGCTTAATAAATACTTGTTGATTTGACTTGAATTCAAAGATTAGAAATATCAGTAGCTCTAATTTGGCCTAAGTTTATGTAATGCATTTTACATATTTGTATGCTTCCATATGGCCTGCTGTCTTTTAATAGGATTGTGGTGATCCTGTTATACTGGCCTAGTTGCAACAGCTAGGTTAACTGTAGAAATATTTTCAGATCTAGTTCAATGCTACTATAATTACACAGATCTAGCAGGCACAATCATTGTAATACCTCTTTGAGTTGATTTTACATCCCGTCACTGGTACTCAATGGCTTCAGTTTCCTCACCTATAAAATGTAGATGTTAGTATTTGCTGCTTACCTCATAGGGAACTCATATAAAATGTCTCTTGAAAAACCAAGACATTGCTGGATAATGAAATAAAGTTAATGACAATGTAATAATGTTAATAAGATATTAAGTGGGAAAGTAGCAAAAGAACTAACATATGAAGAATTTTCTCTTCATTGCTTTATATAAAAATTGTATCCCTAACAACTTTGTGATGCTCATTGGACAAAGTTATTACCATCTCTCTACATATTTCATCCTTTATGATGTATATATTCAAATGCCATAAATACCATATAAATAGTGAAAAGTCCTTACACCTCAGTCCCCTAATTCATAACAAATGAGGAGAGAAACATAGCTTAAATAAATACTAGAAAGATCTTTGGTAATTAGATTTTTCACTCAACAAAAATTCTAACTATACCTTATTCATAAAGGGAATTGGTAGCTTCCCTGATAAGTGTTATTGCTTATATTGAGTACATGGTGATCCTGGTGCAATGAGCTTCAGCAGTTCATGGTTATTTTTTGTGACATGTGTGTGTGCACGCTTGTGTGTGTCTGTATTCAGCAGGGGGGCAGCTAGTTATAGTAGATAGAGTGCAGGACCTGGAGTCAAGAAGACTCATGTGGGGCGGCTAGGTGGCACAGTGAGTAGAGCTCTGGCCCTGGAGTCAGAAAGACCTGAGTTCGGATCCGACCTCAGACACTTAAAGCACACACAAACAAAAACCTAGCCGTGTGACCTTGGGCAAGTTACTTAACCCCAATTGCCCTCCAAAAAGCAAAAAAAAAAGGAGACTCATGTTATCTAGTTCAAATCTGGCCTCAGATACTTACTATTTATGTGACCCTGAGCAAGTCACTTAACCTAGTTTGCCTCAGTTTGTCATCTATAAAATGAACTGGAGAAAGAAATAGCAAATCACTCCAGCATCTTTGCCAAGAATGGCCCAAATGGGGTCATGAAGAGTCATATACAACTGAAATGACTGAACAACAACAGTATCTTTAGCAAGTACATGATTATGAAAGTATTAAAGGATCTGTGATTTCATTAGCATGGGGAATTCCCTGTGTGGGAACTCCCTCAAACTAGGCAAATATTGATTTTCTTTTTTAAGCCTCCTTGCTGTATCTACAATAAACATATTTGTTTGGTATTTTCATTTAGACCTATATTATGTAGCTACACTAATGGTAAAAATTAGTAAATAAAAGGATATATAGATAAATATTTTGGTAGATCATATTACTAAGATAAGAACTATACTCATGCATTCTGGAACTTTGAGCATTCTCAGAAGGAAAGTCAAGGAACAATTCTCGGAGAAGACATATACTGTCTCATAGCTTAGCAGAGCACAACAAAAATAAGTACATGATAAATTCTAGTTCTCTGTGAAAAAGTTAATTAAGTGGTCCTGATTCAAGTAATAAACATAGATTCACCACGTAAGTTATTTTAATGCAATTTTTACTTTGTTTACTTTCTTTTGAAAGAAAATATTCTATCTGATCCTGCTTCTTTGTGGATTATGCTTGGGAGATGTCCTAATATCAATTTCAGGGTAGCATTTAGAACATTGTGAGACAGCTCAAAGTTCTTCAGATGGAAGGTTTTATATGGTTTCTTACTTAAAGTGTAAATTTACCTATGCTAGAATCAGACTATTAGGCTAGCATCATAGAAACAAATCAAGTCAGAGTATTTGGGAATCAGCATGCCACAGTGGAAGGCATATGGATTTGGATACAGAGTTCAAGGGTTCAAGTCTCACCATGTCCATTTATATCCTGTGTAACTTTAGCTAATCACTTAACCTTTATGGATCACTCAGATACCCAAATGTTCAAATGGATCTGTGATCTCATCAAATTGGCTATTTCCTCCAACTATGAAAATCACAACTGTGCCTGACTGTGCTTTGTGACTTGTCCGTGTGTTCCCATAGTTTCACCATTGGGGCCTCTGTTCAATGTGCCTTCCTCACTTTCTCTTGATATTTTTGAGAATATTAATAGAGCTCCACTAAGTAGATCATATATTAGTGGAACATCTCCCATATTTCTCTTCTGTCTATGGACCACAGTATCTAAGAATCATAACCGAACTCAGATGCCATATCTGAAAAATATTCTGAAACAAGTTTTGCTAGAAGACCTCCATTGACAGAGAATGCATTCTATTGTGGTTTGGGATCACTCAAAATGTTAGAAGATTTTTTCCTTGTTTGCAGCTTAAATTTGCCTCTTCACACCTTGTATTCATTGCTCCTATTCTGACTTCCTGGATAAACCAGAACAGGTCTAACATGAACTTCAAAGTTCTTAAAGACTGTCATCTCTTCTGCCAGATCAACATTCACATTTCCTTCAAGAGATCCTCATTTGGGCATGATCTTGCAGCCTTTCCTGGATACTCTCCAGTTTATCAATATTCTTCCTAAAATGCAGTCCTCAGAAATGAACAGGTACGTCCTTATTAGGAAAGAGAATATTGGGATTATCATCAATCTATTCCTAAAGACTCTGCAGGTACTCAGTATGGTCCAATCTCTCATTTGTATCATCTTTTTAAAAGAATGTATAATACCTGAGTATGGGCTTGCAGTTTATGAAAACTGCCAGTTTTTTATTATGATAACTGCTGTCCCTCAATTTGTATTTGAAAATACCTTCTCCATTTTGTATTCTGAAGTTTGTTTGTTTGTTTTTTTGAGGGGGGAAAGTAAGGCAATTGTGTTTAAGTGACTTGCCCAAGGTCACACAGCTAGTAAGTGTGTCAAGTGTCTGAGGTCGGATTTGAACTCAAGTCCTCCTGACTCCAGGGCCAGTGCTCTATTCACTTCACCACCTATCTACCCCTTACTTTCTTTTTTTTTTATTCTGAAGTTTTAAGCCTAAGAATAAAACTACATTTGTTCCTATTAAACTTCATTGTCTTAGATTAAACTCAGTTACACATTTGATCATCCTTTTTTTCTATCCATTTTATGTGTCATTGATAAAAATGTTAAATAGTGTAGCCACACACCCAAGTTGAGCCATTAATGGCTACTCTTGGGTCTGGCTATAAAACCAATTTAAATTCACCTAATGATATCTTTTCCTCCCTTACACAAATAGCAAGATTGACTTTGCCAAATACTTTAGTAAAAGCAGAATTGCCTTTATCTATTAGTCCTGTGACCTTGTTTAAACAGAATAGCCTGTTCTTTGGTCACCACTTCCTTTTTAAAGCTGTTTGCTAACTATCCCTTTAATAATACCCTCGTGAATATTGTCAGGAATCAAAATCAGGATAACATTTTTGCAGAATCTATTTTTTATTCGAAAATCAGGACACTTGTTCAGTTCTGTATAATTTCTTTCACAATAATTCAGCAAACAATCTCCAAGTTCTTTTAATACAAAGAATGTAGTTTATCTGTACCTTGAGACTTGAATTCATCAAGGGTTGGCTGCTAGGTGATCTCTTATCGTCCTACTTATCCTGCAAGCCAATCTCTCTATTAGTCATATTTGCTCTGCCTTCCAGTCCAAATATCCATCTTCTAATGAAAGAACATAGAAGGAAAATAAGAATTGACTGAGCTTTCCCTGCTCTCTGTTATTGATTATCATCCTTCCCAGATTTGAATTACTGATGCTAAGAAAACTGAGAGTACATCTAATCATTCATTGCCCAATTGAGAAAACTGAGGCCCAGAGAACTGAAGCAACTTTTTCAAGATCATGTAACTAGTTAATATGTTAGTGGAGACTAAATAGGATAGCACTGAGAAGAGAACCTTCTTTCCCAGAAACACACTCTTACTTGCTTTTACTGGTTTTGTCACTTGTTTGAACTGTTTTTTGTCATTTAATGGAACTTTTAATCAAATAATCAACATGTATTATCTTTTAAAATTCAAATTTAGTAACAAATAATTATTATCTACTGTATACAAGGTATTGTGCTTGAAACTAGAACATAAATGTTACTCATAGCCTACTATTATGGCTTTGAATTTAGGCCAACCAGGTTCAATTTTGGTGACTTTTCACTAATCATACTTTTCTGTTTATGTCCCTCCCAGGATTTCTTCTGGGAACATCAAAACTGGGCCCTTGTCTTGGTCTTAACAACAAAAGGAAAGGGGTTCTCAGCTCCCTGCAAGACCTGAGTCTAATATTGTATTAAATATAGGATGGGGGAGGCTAGGTGGCACAGTGAATAGAGCCTCAGCCCTGGAGTCAGGAGGACACGAGTTCAAATCTGGCCTCAGATACTTAACACAAAAACTAGCCATGTGATTTGGGGCAAGTCACTTAACCCTAATTGCCCTGACTTCCCCCCTCCAAAAAGCAAAGGATAGACTTCATTTAACTTGACAAACCACAAAGGACTCATACCTTAGTCCACAGTCTAGGTGATCTTCCCTCCCTCTCTAGTAAGCCCCATACTTCTAAAGATCTATACAATTCTCCAAACATGTTACTACCTTCAACTTTGCCAGCAAGGAGAAAATGCTCAAGGTTGCTGGAGAGTTAAGCAACCCACCCTATTAATGAGTACCTCATTACAGGGACTTATACTGTCTTCTAGTCAGTCAGTCAATAAGTATTAATAAAGTTCTAGGCATTGTGCTAAGAGTTGAAGATACAAAGAAAGGCAAAAGATGGCCCCTGATATTTCTGAGTTCACAATCTAATGGGAAAGATAGCATGCAAGCAACTATGCACAAACAAGCGATGTACAGGCTAAATAGGAAGTAATAAATAGGGAAGGTCCTAAAATAGATGGAAGGAATGGGAAAGGATTCCTGTATAAAAGAGGATTTTAGCTACGACTTGAAGGAAGACAGGGAGGCCAGGAATTGAGAGGAGGGAGAGCATCACAGGTATGGGGGACAGAGAATTGCTTAGAACTGAGAGATGGAGTGTCTCCTGTGTGTGTGTGTTTGTGTGTGTGTGTGTGTGTGTGTGTGTGTGTGTGTGTGTGTGTGTGTGTGTGTGTGTGTGTGTGGTAATACTATCAGGCTTGCACTTTAGGGAAATTACTTTAGCAGCTGAATGGATTGGAGTGAGGAGAGATTATTGCAATAGTCCAGACATGAGGAGATGGAGGCTTGTCCCTAGGTTTGTACAGTATTAGAAGATAAAGAAGGGGGTGTATTCAAGAGAGGATGAGAATAATTATTGAAGCTTAGGTCCCTCCTACTTTCCTTTAATACTCACATCTTTGCCACCAAAGAAGAGCATTTAGGGTTCTTAGAGAGTGAAGTGATCCACAACCTGTGGTGAGTTTTGCCTATTCTTAGGATTCCTAAGAATTTCTTAAGAATTTAGTAGTACTAGATGTGAGAGGCATCCTTAGTCTAGCAATAAGCAATATTTGTTGGAAAGCCAAGAAGGTCTTCATTGCATTTATTTTACATTTATTCTTTCTGAATAAACAGGTAGGTCCCTTAATGGAGTGCACAGCCTCAGACTAATGCAATCTCTTTTATGCTGCATCCATTTGAATTTCCCCGACTTGCTCTCCTTTGGCAAGGTGCAACCTCCTGAACTGCTTATGTCACGCTCCCCTCACATAGCTTGGGAACCCCCTATCTGATCAGAAGCCTGGCTGTGCTAGATTACAGCTCTGATTAGAACCAGACACCTCTGACCCACATTCTGCTATCACTCAAATAAAAGAGCACTTTTAATCCTCTAGAAACAAAAGTCTTCCCATTGTTTCCCACCCTAGAGATTTCCATAATTTTTTTCATTGGAAGGTCCCACTTTCCTTTGAGATCAACAAACTCATGTAACTTCCAGGACCGGTAAAGGACAAGGTGTAGGTTTGTTACTTGCTCCACACCTTGATTTTTACTGGCTATTCCTTAAGCCCCGGCTCCAGCTTGGTCTTGGCATCTCCTCAGCTGCATCCAGCTATGTTTGGTTAATTTCTCCTGTAACTCAAGTCTTAGACTCTCTGTAGATTAATTCTCCTCTATTTCTGCTTCTAGTCTTTGTTCTTTCTCTCTCCAAACTTGCAGCCCTACTATAGTCTTGACATTATCACAAATGTGGTAAATTCACTGATATTAGAACTCGTCATTTATAAACTTTTTCATCAGTGAATTTCAACTTGATGTTAATGGGCCATTGAATCCACAGAGATATTTGCCAAGGCTATTTCATAGCTTTTAGGGAGACATGAAAGTAGGGATTTTTGATGGTATGGCAATATGGTGAAATTTCTGGACCTCTAAAAATTGTTTCCTACATTCATAATTGAAGGATGTGCTAAATATCATTTAGAGATTTTTAAAATAAAGATGTATTTTCCCTCCCAACTCATCCAAGTTTATAGACCTCCTGAAATCTATCTAAGGATGTTTGGGGAGTTTGTAGACTCCAGGTCAAGATCCCTTCCACTACTAGGATTCAGGAGGGACTTACCAGATTTATCTTGGACTCACCCTTTATGCAAATTTGAAAAAGAACATAGTCTTTGACATTAAGAAAGTTACAGTCTAATAAAGGGTGATACAGCATGTGTGCAAGTGTAATAGAAGGGAGAATATGATAAGGGAAAAGGAATGCTAGAGGAAGTAGAGATTGTTTTTTTAACTCAAGGAATGTAGGACTACAATTAAAATTTATAGAAGTATCACCTAAACAAAGTGTACTTTAGCAAACAATATTCTGAGGCGAGGGTAGTATTTATCCTTAGCTTTACCTTGAGTTCACTAAATGAAATGTGAGTTGACAAAGAATGATATGATATACTATTTAGCTTTTAGGAAAACACGATCTAGTTTGCCTAAGAGAGTGTAATGAGGCAAAATTGATAAGAAGCTACTTTGGTTGGCTGTCGCTCTCAATTTGATTAAAAAAAAAAAAACTCAATCTAAGGAACACCAAAGAAAGTGAGCATTTTCATATACAAAATAGAACAGTAAAAAATTCCATTTATATCATGTACAATATACTTTAATATTTAAATGTATAATACATTTAACTTATATTACTGAAAAATGTCCTGCTTGTCTGTGATTCATTTTGTCCTTCCTTCTGCTCTCTTCTGAAAAACAAAACAAAGGGGTGGCTAGGTGTCGAAGTGAGTAGAGCGTTGGCCCTGGAGTCAGAAGGACCTGAGTTCGGATCCGGCCTCAGACACTTAACACACACAAACAAAAACCTAGCTGTGTGACCTTGGGCAAGTTACTTAACCCCAACTGCCCTCCAAAAAGCAAAAAACAAAACAAAACAAAACAAAACAAAAAAACCTCAATAATACTCTTTCCTTTCTTTCTTTCTTTCTTTGGACAAATCAGTCTCCTTCAGTGAACCTACCTCATTTGAAAATTGAGCTTCCCCCTGCCCAAATTAAAAAAAAAAAATGACCTATGAACCTTTCCAACAGCTTTGCATAGCTAAACAAAATCTACTCAATAGCCATGTCTGAAGAGGTATTGCTAATTCTGAATTATCAGAATGAATGACATTAACTCTGTCAAAAGGTAGGTAGCATATTTCATCATCTGGCCTCTGGAATCATCACTGGTAATTACATTGATCATGGTTCTTAAGGCTTTCAGAGTTGTTATGGTACTATTTATTGGCCCAGTTCTGCATGTTATACTCCTCATCAATTCATACATATCTTCCTAGGTTTCTCTCATACTGTCCTTTTGTCACTTTGTCAGCACAATTATAATGGATTCATATACCATAATTTATTCAGCCATTGTTCAGTTGATGGGTACCTCTTTAGTTTCTAGTTCTTTGTCAGAAATGGATCCTCTTTCTTTCTTTAATCTCCTAGGGGCTATAGGATTAGTAGTGGTATCACTAAAACAAAGTGTGTGTGCAATTTAGTACCTTTTTTGTGTAGTTACAAATTGCTTTCTTAAAGGCTAAACTAATTCCCAGTTCCACCAACTGTGACTTAATGTGCCTATTTTCCCACAGCTCCTTCAACAATTGTCATTTTTCTTTTTTATCATCTTTATGAATCTGGTGGATTTGAGGTTGTATCTCGAGTGGCATTTGTCTAGTTGTTAATAATTTGGAGCATTTTGTTTGTGTAAAAACGTATCAATTTTATGTAATCAAAATTATTAAATTTATCTCTTTTCATCCTCTTTTTCCCTTGTTTGGACATGAATTCCCCTATATGCCAGGGGAAAATTTCTTTTTGTTACTTTCATTTGTTTACATGTAAGTGCTTTGGAACTCATCTTGGTGGGATTGATGATTCTAAATCTAATTTTTGCCAAACTGCTTTCTAATTTTTTCCAAGAATTTTTGTCAAATAGGGAAGCCTTAACACTAAACATAACATTAGGTTATTAGGAGTATGTTGTATGCTGAATTCGTTTCAATGATCATATTGTTCCTATGCATGTACTGGTAAATATAATCCCAAATTCTTAAGAAAAAAATAATTCTCATTTGAAATGGATTTATCTTCCTTTCTCTTTCCATTCATTCAGATTAAAAATATTATACAAGGGGGTGGCTAGGTGGCGCAGTGAGTAAGAGCCCCGGCCTCGGAGTTGGGATGACCTGAGATCGAATCCGGCCTCAGAAAATGAGCACCCACACATAAATAATGACTAGCCATGTAACCTTGAGCAAGTTACTTAACCCCAGTTGCTTTAAATATATACATATACATATATATGTATATATATATTATACAGGAATACTAATAATTTTTATGGTTATGTCTTTTAACCTGAAACTTTGCTGGTTATTAAATTATTTTTTTAAATCCAGTTTCCTGAATTTCCCTAAGTAATCTATCAAATCTTCTGTAAAAATGCATAATTTTGTTTTTTCTTTCTCTTTGCTTATTCTCTTATTTCTTCGGTTACTATTTCAAGTACTTAAACAATAGTAAAGATAATTAACATTTTGCTTTATCCTTTTTCTTACTAGACAGCTCTAGATTATCCCCATTACATTTAATTCAAGATCTTGTTTTTAGATGGACAGTGCTTAGCATTTTAAAGAAAGGTCTATTTGTTCCTCTATTTTATAATTTTTCATATCAGAAATCAGTGTTGTATTTTGTCAGATTTTTCAACATCTATTGATATAATCATGTGATTTTTGTTGTTCTTATTGTTAGTAAAGTATATAGTTTTCCTACTATGAAGCCAAGTTTTACTTTTGGTATTAATTCAACCTAGTTATATGTGATCTTTTTGATATGTGGATATAGTTTCTTTACTATTTTATTTATGTTTTTCCTTAAATATTCATTAGGAAAATTGGTCTTTAGCTTCTTTATCTTTTTGGACTCTCTCTGGTTTAAATATCAAAGTAATATTTATATCATAGAAGGAATTTAGTGGGATTCCATCTTTTCCTATTTTTACAAATCGTTTATATAATATACAACTAATTATTCTCTGAATATTTCAGAGTTTATTTGTAAATGCATCTGATCCTGGGCCTGTTTGTTTTTTTCTCTTTTGGAAGTTTACTTAGAGTTTTTCGACTTTTTTTTTTTTAAAGCAATTGGGGTTAAGTAACTTGCTCAAGGTTACACTGCCAGTCATTATTTATGTGTGGGTGCTCATTTTCTAAGGCTGGATCAGATCCTGGGTCGTCCCAACTCTGAGGCCGGCACTCTTACTCACTGCACCATCTAGCCACGGGAGTTTTCTTTTTTTTTTTTTATGAGATTTTCTTTCCATATTCTTTTTCTTATTCTCTAATCAGGTTATTTTTAATTTTTGCAAATCATGTCTTTTATTTAACTGTTAGTTTTATTGGCATGTAATTGAGCAAAATTATTACTTGCAATTTCCTTTTTTCTTTTTCATTTGTTGTGAATTTTCCTTTTTCACTTTTGAGATATAATCTGATGTTTTCTCTCTGAAAATCAAAATGGCTAGCATCATTCACTTTTAAAACAACTTTGAGATTTATTTAACAACAATGAATTTCTTGCTTTCAATTTCGATAATTTCTTCTTTGAGCTTCAGAATTTCTATTTAGTTGTTTAATGCACTTTTTTAAAAGTTTGTTATATTTTATTAGTTACATGCTCAGTTTACTGATCTTTTCTTTTTTTCTTTCATTGAATAAAGTGAAATTAGGACTTTTTGCCAAAGACTACATCGGCTGCATCCCATAAATTTCAGTATGTTGTCTTCATGTTACCTTTTACTTTAATGAGATTTTTAATTTTTTAATTTTTTTCTATAAATTATTCTTTGACTCACCAATTCCTTAAGATTGAGGTACATGATCTCCAAACAATTTTCATGCTTTTAACATGATTTTTCATTGAATATGATTTTATTGCATTGTAGTCAGTAAAGGACATGTTTACCATTTCTGCTTTGCAGCATTTGGTAGTGAGATTTTTATGCCACAATTATGGCAATCTAAAAAAAATTATATTCAACGCTAATGATAATTATATTTCTTTCCTTTTCCATACAGTAATCTTGAGAAGTCTACTAAATATTTTTTCCCCAAAAAATTCAGTTCAGGACCTTAACATTTTTTGTGTTCATGGAAGGGGGAAGGAAAGGTAACTGGTGTTAAGTGACTTGCCCAATGTCACACAGCTAGTAAGTGTCACAGGTCTGAAGCCAAATATGAACCCAGATCCTCCTGGGCCAGTGTTCTATTCACTCTGTCACCTAGCTGTCCCCTTGACATTTTTCTTGTTGCTGCTGCTGTTGATGTTGTTGTTAAATTTGACATCTGAAAAGGGATACACTAAAGTTCTCTGCTATTATAATTTTACTGTCTTTTCTTTTTTTTAGCAATGGTACCTTTTCCTTTAAATATTTAAATTCTTTGCCATTCAGCACTTACCCAGTAGTTATCAATTATTATCATCTATGGAACTTTTCAGCATAAAGTAGTTTCTCTGTTTATCTTTTTTATTTGAATCTATTGTTGTTGTTACCTTGCCTAAGGCCATGATTGCTTTTTTTTTTCATTCAGCTGAAGTATTTTCCTCCACTTTTGCTTTTTAATAACTCTGTGATGATCACACATATATAACCTATATTCAATTGCCTACTGTCTCAGGGAAGGGTGAGGCAAGAGAGAGGAGGATAGAATTTGGAATGCAAAATTAAAAAAAAACAAAGAATATTAAAACTGTTTTTTACATGTAATTGGGGAAGAAGAAAATATTATTTTTTTAAAATCCTGTGAGAATCTTTGTTTTACCTATGTTTCTTACAAAGAACATAATGCATATTGTTATATTTTTTTCTAATCCATTTTCTAATCCATTCTCTACCTATTTTCCTTAAATCTCTCCTATTATAATTTATGCGATTAAAGTTTGTTTTGTCAAGACTAAATCCTTCCCTGAATTTGTTATCCCATTTATTTTCCCCTTTCTGTATTCTATCTTATTTTCCTGTTTTTTTCCTTTTATATTTCCTGATTTGAATTAATTTCTAGATAAACCTCTCCATGATTATTCCATTGTTCGTTTTTTGCTTTTTTTGGAGGGCAATTGGGGTTAAGTAACTTGCCCAAGGTCACACAGTTAGGTTTTTGTTTGTGTGTACGTAAAGTGTCTGAGTCCAGATCCAAACTCAGGTTCTTCTGACTCCAGGGCCAGTGCTCTACTCACTGCACCACCTAGCTGCCCCATTCCATTGTTCTTTTACCAGTTCTGATTGAAAGATGCTCACTATTGCCCCTACCTCTTCCTACTTTTTGTATAGTTTTCTATTTGACTTATCTCAATACTTCATTACTATATTTCTTTTCCTTTTCCTTATATTTCTTCAGGCTCTGTGTTTTAACTCTCTTTGTGACCCCTGATGATATAAAGGTTCTGAGTGGATACTAAGTTTTATACACACACACACACACACACACACACACACATATACATACATACATATAACTAATTATATATAATCTCCTGCTATTACAATGTAAAAACTTCAAGCTTATATAGACTCGTATGATTGCTCACTTGTATTTACTCTTTTGTATTTCTCTTCAGTCTTGTATTTCAAAGCTTGTACTCAGTTGTTGTTGTTGTTTTTTTTCTTTTATGACCAGGAATGCTTAGAAGTCTTCATTCTCATTAAAGGTACATTTCCCGCTCTTTAGGATTATATTCAGTTTCTCTGGATGACATTTTTTGTAAGTTTAGCCATTTTTCCTTTTGGAATATCATATTCCAAGCATTTGCTACCCCCTTTTATAGCAGTAACTGCCAAACTTTGTGTGACCCTGAGTATGTTTCTTTCCTTAATACTTTAATGTTTTCTTTCTGGTTGCTTGCAATATTTTTTCTTTGACCTGGAAGTGATGGATTACAGCTAATACATTCCTTAGGATTTTCATTTTGGGGGTTGTTTCAGATGGTAAAGAGGCAATTCTTTCCATTTTCACTTTTCCTTTTGGTTCTAAAGGAAGTAAGCAGCTTTCTACTATGATTTCTTTATATATAATAACCAGGAGATTTTCTTTCTTTCTTTTTATGGCTGTCAGGTAATCTAATGATTCAAATTTTGTTTACTCATGGATTCATTAATTTCTGTTTGGTCCATTCTAGTGTTCAAAGGGTCATTTCTTTACCAAGTTCTTTACTAATAAACTATTTCTCTTCAAAGACTCTCTTCCAACTATCTCATTTCTTTTCCAATTCTTTCCTTGAGCATTCTCATTTATAATCAATAAAAAAACAAACCTTACTTAATTTCTTCTAAGAAGTCTCATTTATTTTGTGGTCAATGTATGTTTTTCTTTGATGCTTTGCTTGTAATTATTTGGGAGTTCCTTTCTCCTTCTTGATATCTATATCTATATCTATATCTATCTATCTATATCTGTGCTCCTTGTCTCCATAATAACCCTTTATTGTCTTTTTTGATAACATTTGAAACTTTATGTTAGCGCCAGCCTCTGCACTCTTCTGGAGGCAATGCTGGGGCATTATATGATCCTGGTCTGTACTATGTGAGGTCGTGATATTGTATTCTCTGAGTAATGAGTACTACATTCTTCGAGGATTCCAGAAGTTGTTCAGGACAGGGAATTACAAACTTTTACCATCTCCAAGAGTGTGGTCTGATTTTTTTTCCATGCTCTTGACTACATTCCTAAAACACAGTTGTAGTTTTCTTCCTGAGAGGAGCTCTATTATGCAGTTGTTGGTTTTAGCTCCAGTTACTTCAGTTGGAAATCTCTGCAGATTCTAAATGGCAGAATTGTAAACCCACCCCTGCTTATTAGTCCCTACCCTGGTCTTTCACCCTGGTAATCAAAACTATTTCTTATCTAAAATCGGAGAGACACAGCTGTAGGCTCAGGTCCCACTCATAGGCTTAATCTCTGAGGAACATTTCTTACTTTATAAGGAAGATCTATAATATTCACAAATATGGTAGTGTGCCAGTGAATAAACCAAGATTCACAGATTGATTTTACAACGTATAGATATGACATTATTTGAATACAGACTTATCTTGTAAGAAATTCTCACCTAATATATTCTTGTTGCTTTGGTTGATACAGTTTCCTTTAATGCTATTGGTTTACTAAGTTCCTGATCACTACTAAGATGGTGTGGTTCTAGTTGAGGTTTTTTAAGTGCCTCACCATACTGTTTCTTTACTCATATTTCTTTCTTCATTGAAAAGTTTTGAGTTTATATGTATTTTGCTGATTCCTTGCATATAAATCAGCCAAATTGGGATTCTCATTTTTAAAATAACAACTAGAGTATTGTTCAAGCAGTGACTGCTTTGCAGTGGAATACTCCCACAGCAAAATCCTATTTGCCAATTTTTCTTACTAATATTAGTTATAGAATTCTGGGCATGAAGTCAGGAAGATTCATCTTCCTGAACTCAGATATGACCTCAGACACTTATTACCCTGTGTGACTTAATCTGATTTGCTTTAGTTCCTCATCTATAAAATGAACTGGAGAAGGAAATGGCAAACCACTCCAGTATCTTTGCCAAGAAAACTTCAGATGAGGTCAGGAAGAGTTGGACACAATTGGAAACAACTGAACAACAATAGGAGAGTAGAAGCAACAATAACATTATGATATAGAGAAATCATATAGTGCTATATTGTCAATAATGATATGATCCAATGACAAACTTCTTTGTCTAAAATGTCACTAGAAAGGCTCTAAATGTTAAAGAAAGCACAAGAAATTAGATAAAAAGTTGTAGTATGAAAATATCAAATCAAGAAGTTGGATTGTTAACTAGTAAAGGGGAAGGAAAGAAAAGCAAGAGGGGAGGAAGAGAAAGAAGACAGGGATTCTTCCAAGGACAGGGTAGGGAATATGCTACAGTGGGGTTTGGGAGAAAATAATGATAAAGGGACTTAGAAACCTACACTCTAGTAGCTACCAGCAAAATAAAACCCTTTATATTTCCTGAAATCAGTATATCTCCTCAGGCTATCCCCCATTATCAGAGTAATTAGGATTATTGTCCTAATCTCTTTCTCTCAGAAATTTAATCTTCTTTCCAGGCTTATTTGGTGGACCATTTCATTCCTAAAACTTTCACTGACTGTTCTTTCTCACACAACTCACATTCTTATGAATGTTCTCTTCTTCCTTAAATTATTGTGTAATTACAAATCTGTGTACATATGTATTGTTTAGTCCATGTATCCTCAGTACTTAGTATCCTCAGTACTATCTTGCATGTACCAAATGCTTAATAAGTACTTTCTGAAATTTTAACTAACATTAAAATTGATATAGCAAGGTGGGGGAGGGGAGGGGGGGGGTGGAGAGCCAAGAGGGCAGAGTAGAAACAGCACTTACAAGGCACTCTGGCCCACACCACTTCAAAATTGTGTAAAAGGGGGACTCTGAACAACCTCTGGAGCTCCAGCACCCACAGAACAACACAGAGAAGCTAACCTCCCACTGAGGACAACCCGGCAGCCCGGCAGGGAGTGGCCAGTGCAGCACTCTGGGAGCCGAGCCCAGAACCACTTGAGTCTGAGGTTTTAGCCCCAGGGTGGGCAGACCAGCAGCTGGCTGGAGGGACCCCAGAACACCAGCAGCTGTGGCTTTTCCAGAAGTACCAACACATAGATGCCTAGGACAAAGTGAGAGGTTAGTGCCCTATGGACTTTGGGACCAGTATTTGGGAGCAAGTCAGCTTCTTCCCCTGGGAGTGAAAAGCTGCTGAGGAGCAGTGGCACAGCCGCCATTTTACAGCTTCAGTTGCAGCTTCAGCTCCTGGCCTGCTGACTGTAGGGGGATCCAGAGATCAGTCTGGGGGTTAATCACTCTTGCTTTAACCTCCCTGGATCTGGACTGCAGTCTGGAGTGGAGGTCTTGCCAGAGTGTGTGGGAGCTTCAGGGAGGGTACCCAACTAATACCTCGGGAAGCTGAGAAGACCCCAATATTTGGGACAGAAGCTCCCCTGGCTGGTGGCAGAGTGCTACTGTGGCAACAAGCCCAAAAATCAAGTAAGTAAGTGGCAACATGCCTAGGCAAAGGAAACAAACAAACAAACAAAAAACAGAAAAATTCAACATTAGACTCTTATTTTGGGGGCAAAGAGGATCGGAGTATGGAACAGGAAGAGGACTGTGAGGTCAGAAATCCTGCACCAAAAACCCCAAATGAAAATATGAGTGGGTTAGAGGCCATAGAGGACCTTGAAAAGGATTTTAAAAACCAAATAAAAGAAGTGGAGGAAAAATTGGGAAGAGAAATGAGAAGGATGCAGGAAAAGTATGAAATGAGGGTCAACAGCCTGACTGAGGAAAATAACACCTTAAAAAATAAACTAACTCAAATGGCAAAGGAGGCTCAAAAGGGCAATGAGGAGAAAAATGCCTTAAGAAGCCAATTTGCCAGATGGAAAAAGAGTCTAAGAAACTCACTGAGGAGAATCATTCCTTCAGAGTTAGACTGGAGCAAATGGAAGCTAGAGACTTTATGAGAAATCAAGATGCTGTTAAACAGAGCCAAGCAATTGAAAGACTAGAAGGCAATGTCAAATATCTCAAGGGAAAAACCACTGACCTGGAAAATAGATCCAGGAGAGATAATTTAAAAATTATTGGACTACCTGAAAGTCATGATCAAAGAAAGAACCTAGAAATCACCCTTCAAGAAATTCTCAGGGAGGGACGGCGGCCCCCGGGAAGAGCTCCCGGAAGCAAGAGCTGAGGCAGAGCGGGGAGGGAGGAAGTGAAGCAGGGAAGGGAGCTGGGAAGTCGGGCAGGCCGAGTGACCGAGCGGGGCGAGGCCCCTCTGCGGGCCCGGGCCATGTTCTCCCATCCCATGGCCCAGGGCGCTGCGGGAGGAGACCCGGAGCCGCAGATGAAAGAAACGATTATGAACCAAGAGAAACTTGCCAAGCTGCAAGCACAAGTGCGCATTGGTGGGAAAGGAACTGCTCGGAGAAAGAAGAAGGTGGTTCATAGAACAGCTACAGCAGATGATAAGAAACTTCAGTTTTCCTTAAAGAAACTAGGAGTAAATAATATCTCTGGTATTGAAGAGGTAAATATGTTTACCAACCAGGGAACAGTGATCCACTTTAACAATCCTAAAGTTCAGGCATCATTGGCAGCAAACACTTTCACTATTACAGGCCATGCTGAGACAAAGCAGCTAACAGAAATGCTCCCCAGCATCTTAAACCAGCTAGGAGCTGACAGTCTGACTAGCTTAAGAAGACTGGCAGAGGCTCTGCCCAAACAACCTGTTGATGGAAAAGCACCACTTGCCACTGGGGAGGATGATGATGATGAAGTCCCAGATCTCGTTGAGAATTTTGATGAGGCTTCTAATAACGAGGCAAACTGAATTGAGTATCAACTTCTGAAAGTTAAAACTTGAAAGTTATATGGAGCTGCTATTTTATATCGCGTGACTGCTTTTTCTTTTCCTTTTTTTGTTTTTGTTTATGGATCTAGAGAATTAGATCTCTAATATTTTGAAGCCCATTGGACATTGCAGCTCTTTTCATTTATTGCTTATACACAATTCATTCTTTGCAGTCTAACTATGCTGAACAAGCCTGGAATTAAAGTTTGAAGAAAAAAAAAGGTTAATAAAATCTTTACCTAGTATGTAAAAAAAAAAAAAAAAGAAATTCTCAGGGAAAATTGCCCTGATGTTTTAGACCCAGAGGGGGAAATAGAGGTTGAAAGAATCCATCAATCACCTCCTGAAAAGGATCCCCAAAAGAAAACTCCTAGGAATATTATAGCCAGGTTCCAGAATTCCCGGATCAAGGAGAAAGTATGCCAAGCAGCCAAGAAGAAACAATTTCAATGTTGTGGAAACACAATCAGAGTAGCCCAAGACCTTGCAGCTTCTACACTGAGAGATGGAAGGGCATGGAATATGATATTCTAGAGAGCAAAGGACCTAGGATTAAAACCAAGAATCACCTACCCAGGAAAACTGAGTATCCTGTTTCTGGGGAAAATATGTATGGTCATTCAGTGGAATAGAGGACTTTCAAGCATTCTTGAGGAAAAAACCAGAGTTGAATAGAAAATTTGACGTTCAGAAACAAGAAGCAAGAGATTCTTGAGAAGGTAAACAGGAAAAGAAATCAAAAGGAACTTATCAAAGTTGAATTATTTACATTCCCACATGGAAAAACAATAACCGTGTCTGATGAAACCTTTCTTGTTATGAAAATAATTGAAGAAGGGTACATGGACATACAAATATATATGTGAATGTGTGTATATATGTTTACAGGTATACATGGATAGAGGGCAGAGGTTGAATTTGGTGGGAAGGGATGATACTTAAGGGGTAAAGTTAAGAGGTGAGAGAGGAATGTGGCAAGAGGAGATGGGGAGAGTTGGGGTGGGGTAAACTATCTCACGAAGAAGAGGCAAGGGAAAATGTTTACAAGGGAGGGGAAGAACAGGAAGGCAAAAAGGCAAAACCTTATTCTCGTTGAATTTTGATCAGGGATAGAATGACATACATACTAAATAGGATATCTCCTCTACAGGAGAGTAGGGGGGAAAGGGTATGAGAGAGGGGATGATGGAAGCGAGGGTAAAAGGGTGGGAGGAGGGAAGTTGGAGGCACCTATTTTTGAAAAGGGACAGGATCAAAGTAGTGAATAGAACAAGTGATAGGTGGGATAGGAGGGAGGGAAATATCGTCAGTCTTCTACAATATATCTACTATGGTATGGTTTGCATAGTTACACATGTACAATTGCTTATCTTCCCAGTAAGGGTGGGTGACAAGGGAGGAATTCAAATTTTTAAAATCAAATGTTTAAAAATATATAAATACTATTATTAATAATATTTTACATATAATTGGGAAATAAGACATTGGGGCACAGAGATTCATCTTGCCCTATTGAAAAAGTTGAAAGGAGTACGGGAGAAGATATGGGAGAGAATAGATTGGATGAGGGGATATCCTCTGGGGGGCGAAGTAGGGAAAAAATGGGGAAGAAATTGTAACTCCAAATTTGGTGGAAATGAATGATATAAACCAAAAGTTAATAAAACATTTGGAAAAAAAATTGATATAGCACTTTAGAGGGCAACTAAGTGATGTGGTAGATAGAGTGTCAGTCTTGGAATCTTCACAAATTCAAAACTGGCCTCAGACATTTACTTGCTATGTGACCCTGGGCAAGTTATTTAACTCCATTTCCCTCAATTTCTTCATCTGTAAAATGAGCTGGAGAAGGAAATGAAAAAATCACTCTAGTATCATTGTCAAGAAAACCCTAAATAGGGTCCTTAAGTGTCAAGAAACCCCTAAATGGGGTCCTTAAGTGTCAGATACAACTGATAAAAACAATTGGACAACAAAAATAGTACTTTAAGAGTTTACAGAGTGAAGTTGACATAGCTTATTTTACTTAATCCTCACAACAACTCTTTGAAATAGGTAGGGTAGGTATCATTTTTCTCAATTTACAGATAAGGAATCTGAGGTTCACCTGTCTGTGAGATGGAACCAAGATGGTGGAGTAAGGGCAAGAACTTACTTGAGCATTTCCAAAGTCCCTTCCAAAGAACTTTAAAATACTGACTCAAATAGAATTCTGGAGCAGCAGAGCCAACAAAAGTTGGGGTGAGAGAATTTTTCTAGCCCAGGACTACTTAGGAGATTGGCAAGAAAGTTCTATTTCATCAGAATGGTGGTCAGACCAGTTAGACCTGAAGCACAGTGCAAATTACATGGCACAGTCCACATGGTATGAATACTGGGCAGCAACCCTTGGATGCAGCTCATCATCAGCAATAGCATATTTGGGATCTCAATCTCACAGGTGGTAAGGATCAGACAACTGTTTAGAAGGAGATTACTTAGGATGCTTTGCCTGCACTGGATGCAGAATCATGTTGTATTGCATATGCATTCTGGGTTTCAGCCCCAGAGCTAAGAGGAGCACTAGCTCACTAGCCCTTATGGCCATAGGGGTGCAAGGGCCCTGGTAAGAGTTCCAGAGTGGAGAAGAGTGTTTGTGGTCACTCACAGACCACAGCACAGTCCAAGAGAGAAGTGACCACACTTTTCCTTAGATCATGATACTCCTGAAAAAACAAAAGGCTACAGACCCCCAGAGTTGGCTCTGAAAACAGCAACACAAAAGGCATGAAGCCTGAAACAGTGACACCTCTATCACAGGAGCAGAGCCCAACTTTATGTTTTTCAGCTTCTTCTTTAACATTTTTATTTAAAGTTTTGAGTTCCACATTCTATCCTTCCATTTACCCCTTCCTTCCCCTCTCCCTGAGATGGTAAGCAATCAGAAACATGTTATATATGTGCAATAATGTAAAACATTTCATATAAGTAATTTTGTACAAAAAGTCTCAAATAAGAGAAAAAATGAAAAAAAGAAAGTGAAAAGTAGCATGCTTCAGTCTGTATTCAAATAATATCAGTTCTTTCTCTGGAGGTGGATAATCTGTTTCATTATTAGTCCTTTGGTTCTGTCTTGGATCATCGTATTGCTGAGAATAAACGTCATTCACAGTTCTTGACTGAACAATATTGTTGTTACTATGTACAACCTTCTCCTGGTTCTGTTCACTTCATTATACATCAGCTCGTGTAAGTCTTCCCAGGTTTTTCTGAAATCATCCTGCAAAGTCCAATTTTAATATGAAGTTATGAATTAAAAAATAGGCTGGAAAAATGAACAAACACTAACAACAAAAAGGAACATAACCATTGAAAATTGCTATGGTGACAAAGAAAATCAAGACACAAATTCAGAAGACAACAAAGTCAAAACAGCTACATTGAAAGCTTCAAAGAAAAATGTTAATTGGTCACAGAACCAAAAAGAATTCCTTAAAAAATGTTCAGAAGGGAGTTTAAAAATCAGATGAGAGAGGTAAAGGAAAACTTGGAAAAAGAAATAAAAGAAATGGAAGAAAATCATGGAGAAGATTTCAACAGCTGGGTAACAGAGGCACATGAAATAATGAAGAAAATAAAAACTTAAAAACCAGAATAGGTGAAATGGTAAAAGAGGCACTGAAATCTACTGAAGAGTATTCCTTAAAAAGTAGAATTGACCAAATGGAAAAAGAGATATGAAAACTCACTAAAAAAAACAAAACAAAAACAAAACAAAACAAAAAACAAAAAAACCTCCTTAGAAATTAGAATTGGACTCCACAAAATATCATGAAACCATCAAACGAAGTCAAAAGAATGCAAAGAAAGTAATTGAAATGTGAAAAATCTCATTGGAAAAATAATTGAACAGAAAAATAGATCAAGGAGAGTGAATTTAAGAATTATTGGACTAGGGACAGCTAGGTGGTGCAGTGACTAGAGCACTGGCCCTGGAGTCAGGAGGACCTGGGTTCGGATCCAGCCTCAGACACTTAACACAAAAACTAGCCATGTAACCTTGGGCAAGTCCCAATTGCCCTCCAAAAAGCAATATATATATATATATATATATATATATATATATATATATATATATAATACATATTCAACTATCTGAAAGCCATGATAAAAAAGAGCCATTGTATTACAAGAAATTATCAAAGAAAACTGCCCTGATATCCTAGAATCAGTGGGTAAAATATAAATTGAAAGAAAACATTGATCACCTCCTGAAAGAAATTCTCAAATAAAAATATTTAGGAAGAGTACAGCCAAATTCCAGAGCTTCAAGATTGAGCAGAAAATATTTCAAGAAGCCAGAAAGAAACATTTAAAATATTGTGGAGCTACAGTCAGGATCATCCAAGATTTATCAGTCTGCACATTAAAGTTACAGAGAGCTTGGGATATAAACAGCAAAGGAGCTAGGATCATTACCAAAGCAGAGTTGAGTATAATTTTTCAAGGGAAAAAATGGACATTTAATGAAATTTCAAGCTTTCCTGATGTAAAGACAAGAGCTGAGTAGAAAATTTGACTTTCAAATACAAGACTCAAAAGAAGCATAAAAAGGATAACAGGAAAGAGAAATCATAAAGGATGCAACAAAGTTAAACTATTTACATTTCCATATGACAAGATGGTACATGTCACTCCTAAGAACTTAATCATTATTAGCACAGTTAGAAAGAGTATACATAAACAGAAAGCATGGGTGTGAGTTGATGGAATGATTTCAAAAATAATAAAATTAAGAGGTGAGAAAGAGGGATATATTGGAAGAAGGGGAAAGGGGAAAGTACAATGGGGTAGATTATCTCACATAAAAGAGGCATAAAAGGAAGATATTTTACTGTGGAGGGGAAAAAGAAGGATGGCAGGTAATGCTTAAGCCTTACTCCCATTGGAATTGACACCAAGTGGAAATACCATACACACTCAGTTGGGTTTAGAAATCTCTCTTGCCTTACAGGAAAACCTAAGGGTAAGGGAATAATAGAAAGGGAAGTTGGTAGAAAGAAAGGTTGATTTGGTGATGTAGTATTAAGAAACAAAATAAACTTTTGAGGAGCAACAAGATAAAAAGAGATAAAGAGAAGAATAAACTGGGGGGAAATAAGATGGAAGGAAATACGCAGTAATCATAACTGTGAATGTTCATGAGATGAACTCATAAAATGGAAGCAGATAATAGAGTGGATTAAAAAACAGAATGCAGGGGCGGCTAGGTGGCGCAGTGAATAGAGCGCCGGCCCTGGAATCAGAAGGACCTGAGTTCAGAGCCGGCCTCCGACACCTAATCCGCACAAACAAAAACCTAGCCGTGTAATCTTGGGCAAGTTACTTAACCCCAATTGCCCTAAAGGGGAGGCTAGGTGGCGCAGTGAGTAAGAGCGCCAGCCTCGGAGTTTGGATGACCCGAGATCAGATCTGGCCTCAGAAAATGAGCACCCACGAATAAATCAAATGACTAGCCGCGTAACCTTGAGCAAGTTACTTAACCCCAATTGCTTTAAAAAAAAAAAACAAAAAACAAAAACAAAAAAAAAAACAGAATGCAATCATATATTATATCAGAAGCAGAAAAATACACATAAAGTAAAGGTAAAGAGCTGGAGCAGAATCTATTATTAGCTGAAGTAAAAAATATAATAGGGGTAGCAATCATGTTCTTAAGCAAAAGAAAATAAAATGGGATCTAATTAAAAGAGATAAGCAGGGAAACTACATTTTGCTAAAAAGTACCATAGGCAATGATGTAATAAACATATATTTACCAAATGGCATAGCATTCAAATTTTTAATGGTAAAGTTAAGTGAGTCACATGAGAAAATAGACAGGAAAATTATACTTTCCCCACTCATAACTAGCCAAATCTAACCAAAAAAATAACCAAGAAAGATGTTGAGATAAATAGAATTTTAGCAAAGTTAGATGTAATAGACCGCTAGAGAAAACTGAACAGGAAAAAAAGAATTATACCTTTTTCTCAGGCTGCATTACAACCAAACAAAAATTGACCATGTATTAGGGCATAAAGCCTCACTTCCAACTGCAGAAATATTAAATTCTTCCTTTTCACAATAAAAATTACATTGAGTAAAGGGTTGTGGAAATACAGATTAAAAATTAATCCAGGGGCGGCTAGGTGGCACAGTGAATAGAGCGCCGGCCCTGGAGTCAGAAGGACCTGAGTTCGGAGCCCGCCTCTGACACTTAATCCACACACACACACACAAAAAAAAAAAACCTAGCCGTGTAACCTTGGGCAAGTTACTTAACTCCAATTGCCCTAAAGGGACGGCTAGGTGGCGCAGTGAGTAAGAGCTCCAGCCTCGGAGTTAGGATGACCCGAGATCAAATCCGGCCTCAGAAAATGAGCACCCACACATAAATAATGACTAGCCGTGTAACCTTGAGCAAGTTACTTAACCCCAATTGCTTATTAAAAAAAAATTAATCCAAACTAAATAATCTAATTCTGAATGTCAAGTGGGTCTAAGAACAAATCATAGAAACAATCAATAATTTCATTAAAGAGAATGACAACAATGAGATAATATACTAAAATTTATGGACTGTAGCCAAAGCAACACTTAGAAGAAAATTTATGTCTCTAAACACTTATATCAGTAAAATAGAGAAAGAACAGGTCAATACATTGGGTGTGCAGCTAAAAAAATACAACTCAGAAGAAAAACAAATTGAAAATATCCAGTTAAACACCAAATTGGAAATCCTAAAAATCAAAGGAGAGATTAATAAAATTGAAATTTCACCTAATAAATAAAACTAGGAAATAGTTTTTTTTTTCATTAAATAGACAAGCCAATGTTCATTTGACTAAAGAAAAGAAAGAGGAAAACTAAATTAGCAGTAACAAAAATAAAAAGGGGGAATTCACCACTAACAAAGAGAAAATTAAAGTAATTTTACAAGGTGTTTTACACAATCATATGACTAAATATGACAACCTAAAAGAAAAGGAAGACTATTTAAAAAAATACAAATTGTCCAAATTAAGAGAAAAGAAAATAGGATATGTACATAACCCTGTTTTGTTTACAAAAAGAAATTAAACAAAATCCCCAGAAAGACATGTATTCACAAGTGAATTCTCCCCCCCCCCCACCAAATGCTTTATTAACTTCTGGTTTACATCATTCATTTCCATCAGATTTTGAGTTACAGTTTTTTCCCCATTTTTCCCAACCCCCCCACCCAAGAGTAGCAGTCCCACAAGATATCCCCTCACCCCATCTGCTCTTTCCCACATCTTTGCCCATACCCCCTTCAACCTTTTCAGTAGGGCAAGGTGAATCTCTGTGCCCCAATGCCTGTATATCTGGTTTCCCAATTATATGTAAAATAGTATTAATAATAGTATTTATACATTTTTAAACATTTGATTTTAAAACTTTGAGCCCCAGATTCATTCCCTTCCTCCTTTGTCACCCACCCTTACTGGGAAGATAAACAATTCAGTATATGTTGGATATGTGTAGCTATACAAAACATTCTCATAGTAGATATATTGTAAAAGACTGACTATATTTCCCTCCCTACTATCCCACCTTCCACTTGGTCTATTTCCTACTTTGATCCTGTCCCTTTTCAAAGGTGGGTGCTTCCAACTTCCCTCCCCACTTTGCTCCTGCCCACCCTTCCATCATCCCCTCTTTCATCCCCTTCCCCCCCTACTCTCCTGTAGGGTGAGGTATCCTATTTAGTATGTATGTCATTCTCTCCCTGATCCTAATTCAATGAGAATAAGGCTTTGTCTTTTTGCCTTCCTGTTCTTCCCTTCCCTTGTAACAATTTCCCCTTGCCTCTTCTATATGAGATAGTTTACCCCATTCTGTCTCTCCCCATCTCCTCTTGTTATATTCTTTTTCCACCTCTTAATTTCACCTTTTAAGTATCATCCCTTCCTATGAAATTCCTTTTTTAAAACAAATATGGTGCTGACACCTAAACCAGAAAGATCAAAATCAGAAAGAAAACTATAGATCAATTCTGTTAATGAATATTGATGCAAAAAAATTTAAATAAAATACTGGCAAAGAGATTACAGCACTATATCACAAAGATCATGTGCCAGTTCCCTATGGCATTTATACTAGAAATGCAAGGCTGGTTCAAAATTAGGAAAACTATCAGCATAATTGACCACACCAATAACAAAAAGAACAAAATCATTTAATAATCTCAATAGATACAAAAAAGTTGTGTTTTGTTTTTACAAAATACAACATGTATTCTTATGGGAAAACTGGAAAGCAAAGGAATAAATGAATCTCTCTTTTTTTGCTGTCAAATAATAAAAATCTTTATTTCTCATTAAAAGCAAAGAGCAAACTAAAGAGAACTGTTGGTGCCAAATGACACCAGAGTGAACACAAAGGAAATTAATAAACCCTTTCCCAAGACAGGATGTTGCTAATAAATGCTACGTGATTGTGTCTCAGATTTATGGTCTCTCTTTCTCGGGTAAAGTTACACATCAGCTCAACCCACTGTCTAAGGCCATCAAGAAAACAAGTTAATGAGTTTCCCCTCATGGCTCTGCTCTGGACTTTCAGGACTTCAATAGAGTGCTTCAGCTGGAGTGTCACCCTGGTACCTCCATCAACACTGGGGGTCTCCCCATCAAGGAACTTCCAACTATCCCTGCATCCTCCTTTCCCTGGAGCGCACCTGCAAATGGCCAGTTCCCTTTCACATTGGTGAGTGCTATCTGGAGCCTCCACTTTCTTTATTTCTTTTTTACATTTGAAACATTTAATTTTAAGACTTTGAATTTCAGATCCATTCCCTTCCTCCCTTGTCACCCACTCCCTCTGGGAAGGTAAGCAATTCAGTATGTGTTGTATATGTATAACTATGAAAAACATTACCATAGTAGATATATTGTAAAAGACTGCTTATATTTCCCTCCCACCCATCCCACCCCCAACCTGGTCCATTCCCTACTTTGATCCTGTCCCTCTACAAAAGTGGGTACTTCCAACCTGCCCTCCCCCTAGAATGCCCTCCCCTCCATCATCCCCCCTCTCATTCCTCTTCCCCCTACTCTCCTGCAAGGTGAGATATCCCATTTAGTATGTATGTGATTCTCTCCCTGAGCCAAATTCAATGAGAATAAGGTTTTGCCTTTTTGCCTTCCTGTTTTTCCCCTCCCCTGCAACTACTTCCCCTTGCCTCTTCTATATGAGATAGTTTATCCTACCCTGTCTCTCCCCATCTCTTCTTGTCACTTTCCTCTCTCACCTCTTAACTTCACCCCTTAAGTGTCATCCCTTCCCACCAAATTCAACCTCTGCCCTCTATCCATGTACACCTGTAAACATATATACACACATTCACATATGTATTCGTATGTCCATACACCCTTCTTCAATTATTTTCATAACAAGAAAGGTTTCATTAGACACGGTTATTGTTTTTCCATGTAGGAATGTAAGTAGTTAAACTTTGATAAGTTCCTTTTGATTTCTTTTCCCTGTTTACCTTCTCAAGCATCTCTTGCTTCTTGTGTCTGAATGTCAAATTTTCTATTCAACTCTGGTTTTTTCCTCAAGAATGCTTGAAAGTCCTCTATTCCACTGAATGACCATATATTCCCCTGAAACAAGATACTCAGTTTTGCTGGGTAGGTGACCCTTGGCTTCAATCCCAGCTCTTTTGCCCTCTGGAATAACATATTCCATGCCCTTCAATCCCTCAGTGTAGAAGCTGCCAGGTCCTGGACTATTCTGATTGTGTTTCCACAATATTGGAATTGTTTCTTCCTGGCTGCTTGTAGTATTTTCTCCTTGATCTAGGAGTTCTGGAACCTGGCTATAATATTCCTAGGAGTTTTCTTTTGGGGATCTTTTTCAGGAGGTGATCTGTGGATTCTTTCAACCTCTATTTCCCCCTCTGGGTCTAAAACATCAGGGCAAATTTCCTTGAGAATTTCTTGAAGGATAATTTCTAGGTTCTTTCTTTGATCATGACTTTCAGGTAGTCCAATAATTTTTAAATTGTCTCTCCTGGATCTATTTTCCAGGTCAGTGGTTTTTCCCATGAGATATTTCACATTGCCTTCTATTCTTTCATTTGTTTGGATCTGTTTAACAGCATCTTGATTTCTCATAAAGTCACTAGCTTCCATTTGCTCCAGTCTGATTCTGAAGGAGTGATTCTCCTCAGTGAGCTTTTGAGATTCTTTTTCCATCTGGCAAATTCGGCTTTTTAAGGCATTCTTCTCCTCATTGCCTTTTTGGGCCTCTTTTGCCATTTGAGTTAATCTATTTTTTAAGGTGTTATTTTCCTCAGTCAGGCTGTTGACTCTCATTTCATACTTTTCTTGCATCTTTCTCATTTCTCTTCCCAATTTTCCCCCTACTTCTCTTATCTGCTTCTTAAGGTCCTCTATGGCCTCTAACCCACTCATATTTTCATTTGGGGCTTTTGGTGCAGGATTTCTGGCCTCACGATCCTCCTCCTGTTCCATGCCTTGATCCTCTTTGCCCCCAAAGTAGGAGTCTAAAGTTGCATTTTTCTGTTTATTTTTTCCTTTGCCTAGGCATATTGCCACTTAATTATTTGATTTTTGGGCTTGTTACCACAGTAGGACTCTGCCACCAGACAGGGGAGCTTCACAACTTCCATCAGTTGGGTGGCCTCTGTAAAGCCTCCACCCGCTCTGGCAAATTGGATACCCACCCCAGACCTCCCCCCAAGACCACAATCCAGATCCAAGCATGTTAAAGCAAGAGAGATTAACCCCCAGACTGATTGCTGGATCTCCCTACAGTTTGCAGACCAGGAGCTGGAGCTGCCACTGATGCTGCAAAATGGCCTCTGTGCCATGTTTCCTCAGCAGCTTTTTGCCCCCAGAGGAGGAAGCTGAACCATTCCCCGAATACTGGTCCCAAAATCCATAGGGCACTAAACTCTCACTTTGTCCTAGGCATATCTGTGCTAATAATTCTGGAATCGCCACAGCTGCTGGTGTTCTGGGGTCCCTCCAGCCAGCTGCTGGCCAGGCTGCCCTGGGGCTAAAACCTCGGCTCACAGGGGCCTGGGCTCGGCTCCCAGAGTGCTGTGCTGTCAGTTCCCAGCATGCTGTGATGCCTGCTCTTGAAGTGCTGTGCTGGCCACTCCCTGCAGGGCTGCTGGGCTGTCCTCAGCAGGAGGTAAGCTTCTCTATGTCGTTCTGTTGATGCTGGGGCTCCAGAAGTTGTTCAGATTCCCCTTTTACATTTGGAGGTGGTGTGGGGCAGAGCACCTTGGAAGTGGTGTTTCTACTCCGCCATCTTGGCTCTGCCCCCCCCCCATAAATGGATCTTTCTTAAAATGATAAGTAATATCTAAAACCACTAACAAATATATGTAATGGGGAGAAGTTAGAAGCCTTCTTAGTAAGATCAGGGGTGACCAAGAATGTCTATTATCACCACAATTATTCAATATTGTTTGTTGAGAACACCATGGAAGTGTTCAGTTCAGCTCTCCAGGATCATGTCCTTATCTCTGATCAATGTGGCTCTATCAGGGTTGAGTAGTTGAGATGCATTAGAGGTCTTTGGTCTGTAAATAGTCTTCAGGGCATCTTAGAAATTCTTTGGATTGTTGTTATCAGAATAAAACTGAATTCCATCTGCCTTCTTACTGAATCAAGAATCTTGTATCTTTCTAAGTTTCACTTGCACTTTACTTTTGATGGAATTAAATGCTGCCTTCTTAAAGACTGATGAATTGTTCTCCTGGTAAACTCTATAGAGTTATAATTTGTTGTTTAGTAGATTCTGAATTTCTTCATCATTTTTGTCAAATCAATCCTGATGTTCACAAATGTTCTGGCTCAGATGAGCAAATTTAGTGCTGTACACTAAGTCTCTGACAGCTGCCCCCTCTTTTTCTCCTCCACTGTTGCTAACTATGTGCTGACTCAGCTTCCTCTCTAGGTCAGCAATAAATGATTCATGCATGGAGAAGCACTCTTAATTTGTTGATGCCAAATATCCTGACAGTTGTCTTGCCTTGAGGTCACCTCTTTTGTTAAATGTGAATGATTAGCTTGGAGAATATAAGTCTATGATTGGTCCATCACTCTATGCCACACATTGCCTTCATCACTCATGATCTGCCTATCTCTTTACTTTATAATGATATAATATAGTAAATGTCAATGCTTGCTGCAAGCGTGCATCAAGGATGTTTCATTTAGGTAAATGGAAAACAAGGTTAGTGATGAGAAGGTCATGAAATGCACAAGTCTTCAGTCACAAGAGACCATTGCTGTTTCTGACTCTGTTCCTCTTAAGGACTCCATGCCATGTCTGATAGCCTGTGTCTACTCTGGTATTAAAGTCAAGACTAAAGTAGAGTTGGTCCATAACTTTTTGATTATGCATTTAATGTGCCTCTGAGATACAATAAGGTATGAATTGATTCTCTAATTTTCTAATTTTGGCCTGACAATCAATACCAAGAAAACAGAGGTCTCCACCAGCCAGCACCTCACAATCCATATGTGAAACCACTGGTTACAGCAAATGGGGGAATTTTGAATGCTGTGCATAAGCTCACTTAGCTTGACAGTATAACTTATAAGGATGTCCACATAGATGATGAGGTTGACACATGCATTGTGAAAGTTCAATCAGTGGGAGGCTACCAAAGAAAGTGTGAGAGAAAAAAAAAGTATTAGGCTGCCTACCAAATTGAAGGTCTACAAAAACATTTTTCTGGCTTTATTGTTGTATGCCTGTGAAACCTGAGCAGTCTGCCATTGCCATGTCAGAAAATTGAACCATTTCTATTTGAATTGTTTTAAGATGATTCTGAAGATTACCTGGCAGGATAAGGTACCAGACCCTGAGGTACTTTTCAAGTTGAACTGCCATGCATTCAAACTCTACTGCAGGGAGTACAACTCCAATACATTGGCCACATAGCCTGAATGTTAAATATATCTCTATATAAAAGTCTATTTTACAGAGAACTTGAACAAGGCAAGGTTTATCCATTCAAGGTCTGAAGAAGAAGCACAAGAACACTCTCAAAGTCTCTCTGAAAAACTTCAGTATTGATTGTGAGACATTGGAAATACTGATATAGAATCACCCAGCATGGTGTGCCCATATCAAAGAAGGCACTATGCTCTATGAGCAAAGCAGAATCTCAGTAGCACAAAGGAAACATGAGATGTACAAATCTAGAGACACATCCATCCCAAATATTCAAATGGACTGTTTGTGTCCAACCTGTATAGAGCTTTCTGAGCTTGTATTGGAGTGATCAGCCATAGTGAAATGCACTGATCCTAATATCATGATGTCATTGTTCCTCTTCAAGTAAAAAGATGAACAACATTAAATATTATAATAGAAGTGCTAACTACAGCAATAAGAAAAGAAAAATTTATTTGAATAGGCAAGAAAGAAAAGAAACTATCACTTCTTGCATATGGTATGATAGTATACTTAGGGAATCCTAGAAAATAAGTTGAAAAAGCAGTTGTAAGAATCAATAATTTTAGCAAAAGTACAGGATATAAAATGAACCCACATAAATCATCATCCTTTACATATATCTACCTTTATATCTATCTATAGCTATAGCTATTTCTATCTGTCTATCTCTATCTATCTATCTATCTATCTATCTATCTATCTATCTACCTACCTACCTATCTATTTATCTATGTCTCAACAATAAAGTTCAGTTGGAAAAAATAGAGAAACTACATTTAAAATAGCTATAAACAATAATTGGGAGTTTACCTGCCCAGAAAAACCCAGGAACTTTATGAACTATATGAACACAAGCACAAAACACTTTTTACACAAATGAAGTCAGATCTAAATAATTGGAGAAATATTCATTGCCCATGGGTAGGCTGAGTCAATATAATAAAAATGGCTCTTTTGCCCAATTTTTTTATGTATTCAGTACCATATCAAGCAAACTACCAAAAATTATTTTATAGAGCTAGAAAAAAGTAATAAGAAAATTCATCTGCAAGAAGAGGAGGTCAAGCATATGATGGGAATTAATGGGGAAAAAATGTGAAGGAAAGTGGCACAAAAGTACTCGATCTCAAACTGTATTATAAAGTGGTAATTATCAGAACAATCAGCTGCTTGCTAAGAAATAGAAAGGTGAACTGGTGGAATATACTAGGTGTAGAATACACAGTAGTAAATGATCATAATAATCTAGTGTTTGATAAAGGCAAAGGTCCAATATTTTGGGATAAGAACTCACTATATGACAAAAGTTATTGAAAAAACTGGAAAGCAGTTGGCAGAAGCTAGGTACAGATTAACACCTCACACCATATACCAATATAAGGTCAAAATGGATAGATGATTTAGACATAAAGGGTGATATCATAAGCAAATTAGAACGTGGAATATCTTACCTGTCAGATTTATGGTTAAGGGGAAGATTTTAATATAAAACAAAAACAGCATTACAAGAAATAAAATAATTTTGTTTTTATTAAATTTAAAAATGTTTTTCACAAACAAAGACAAAGCAGCTAGATTAGAAAGAAAAGAGGAAATGGGGAGGGGGGAGATTTACAGCAAGTTTCTCTGATAAAGGCCTCACTTCTCAAATACATAGGGAGCTGAGTCAAACCTATAAGAATACAAATTACTCACCAATTGATAAATAGTCAAAGGATTTGAAGAGACAATTTCCAGAAGAAGAAACTAATGCTGCCTTTAGTCATAAAAAAGTCTCTAAATAATTATTGATGAGAGAAATACAAATTAAAACAACTCTTAAGTATCATCTCATACCTATCAGATTGGCTAATATGACAAAAATGGGAAAATGATAAATGTTGGAGGGGATGTGAAAAAAATGGGATACTAATGCACTGTTGGAGTTGTGAACTATTACAACCATTCTGGACAGCAATTTGGAATTATTCCCAAAGGTCTCTAAAGCCATGCATACCCAACAATACCAGGTATGTATCCCAAAGAGACAAAAATAAAAAAGGATGTATATGTGCAAAAATATTTATAACAGCTCTTTTCTGGTGGCAAAGAATTGGAAATTTAGTGAATGTCCATCAATTGGAGAGTGGCTGAAAAATGTGTAGCATATGATTGTGATAAAATACTATTGTGCTATTAAAAATGACAAGCAGGATGGTTTCAAAAAAATTCCTGAAAAGACTTATATGAACTGATGCAAAGTGAAGTGAGCAAACCCAGGAAAACATTGTACACGGTACCAGCAATATTATAACTATGATCAATTGTGAATGACAACTATCCTCAACAATACAGTGATCCAAGACAATACTGAAGAACTTATAATGAAAAATGTTATCCACCTCTGGAGAAAGAACTAATGGAGTCTGAATGCAGATTGAAACATTTTTAAAATTTTATTTTTCTTGTATTTTTTGGTCTACATTTTCTTTTGCAATGTGGTTAATATAGAAATGTTTTTCATGACTGCCTATGTATATATTATATAAAATTTCTTTTCTTCTCAATGACGGTAGAGGGAACTGAGTGAGGTAAAGAATCTGGAATTCAAAATTTTAAAACTGAATGTGAAAAAGTGTACATATAATTAGAAAAAAATTAAAATTCAAAAACTTAAAAAAGAAATATAATCTGAAGAAAACTAGTAAAATATTACTTGTGGGGAGAAAACAATATCTGAGGTTCAGAGCATTTAGATGACTTGTCCAGGGTCACGCAGTTTTAGAGTTAGAATTCTTAGAGGGAGCCCTAGTTTCCTGACTCCACATTTCACATTTTTACTCCATAGATTCTTTTTGTTGGTTTTTTTTTCAATTTATTTATTTTTATTTTTCAACATTCACTTCCATAAGTTTTAAATTTTCTCCCCCTCCCTTCCCTCTCCCTTCCCACCATGGGAATCTGATATGGGCTCTACACATATATTACTATTAAACACATTTTCACATTAATCATGTTCCATAGAAGAATTATAACGAATGGGAGAAACCAGGAGAAAGAGAGAAAAAGCAAAACAAAATAAAACAAAAAAAGAAAATAGTCTGCTTTACTCTGTAATGGTAATGGGAATTTGAAGATCTTCCTTGCCCCTTAACAAGCCCAAGGGAATTTGAAGACCTTCCCTGCTTTGAAAATTAACCCTTAAAAAAAAAGAAAGAAAATAAACTCTTCTCCTTAATAGGCTGACTGTGGTCACATGGAGCCTGTGTTGGAAGGAGTTTGCTGAAGGGTGGAGCAGAGCCCATAGGAAGCTGGGAGTCAGAGCAAACTAGACATTTGGGAGGAGAGGATATTCTGGAGGGAGACAGATAGGCTTGTGAGTAAATATTGGTCTTGTGTTGGTTTGTGTGAAGGCTAAAGAATGGTGTGGCTCTCTGCTAAGTTGTGGTGCATTAACTTCTATATTGCTATGATGGATTCGGTTTCCTGGTGCTGGGGTTTGGTTTTCTGGTGTCTGAATAACTGTTTTGCTTCTGTCTTCTACATTGATAGTCTCTTATATTTTGTGATTGAGAACCATGCAGGTATATTTATAGTGACCATAGATGCTGTGGATATTGCATTGGTGCTACACTTCTCTGGATGTGGATGGCATTTTCCATCATGAGTCCTTTGAAATTGTTTTAAGTCCTTGCATTACTGAGTAATATTTGTAAGAATGCAAGTCACTAAGGGTCAAAGGTTATGAACAGGAAGCTTTCAGAGGAAGAAATTAAAGCTATATATAGTCATATGAAAGATACTCTAAATCACCAAGTATTAGAGAGATGCTAAACAACTCTGAGGTACCACATCACACCTATCAAATTGACTAACATGACAAAACAGTAAAATGATAATTGTTAGAGAAGATGTGGGAAAGTTGGAATACTAATTCATTGTTGGTGGAACTGTGAGCTAATCCAACCATTCTGGAGAGCAATTTGGAACTATGCCCAAAGGGCTACAAAAATGTGCATACCCTTTGACTCAACAATACCTAGGGCTGTATCCCAAAGAGATCCTAAAAATGGGAAAAGGACCCATGTGTACAAAAATATTTATAGCATCTCTTCTTGTGGTGGTCAAGAACTGGAAATTGAGGGGACACCCATTAATTGGAGAATGATTAAACAAGTTGTGGTAAATGAATGTAATGAAACACTATTGTGCTATAAGAAATGATGAGTGTACAGACTTCAGAAAATCCTGTCAAGACATATATGAACTGATACTGAGTGAAGCAAGCAGAACCAGGAGAATATTGTTCATAGAAACAGCCACAGGATGGGATGATTGATTTTGATAGACTGAGTACTCCATAGATTCTTAGGCTCATAGATTTAGAACTGGAAGGAACTACAAAGTCCAATGCCCTCACTTTACAGACAAAGAAAATGAAGTTCTTAAAAGTTATGTGACTTGCCCATAAACAAACAATTAATAATTGTCCTTTGGGAGTTGAGCCCAAGATTCTTGGGCTCCAGGATATGCATTCTATTTACTATACCATACTAATTCTTATACCATGCTTATCCTTTGGATTACTTAGTGGAGAGGGATTTGATATTCAAAAGACCAGTCTGTAGACTTGTTAAATTACTGTTGGGTTCTCCCCGCCTTTTTTTGGTATAATTAGGTTGGGAGAAATAAGGGCCTCAGTATTGAGTTAGTTTTGTCATGTTAATACATTATGAAAGCTCTGTTCCTCAAGAACATTATTAAGACATTGTTTTTAAATTTTCATTTGCTTTGTCAGAAAGGATTTGTGCTTCCTAAGGTTCATTCATTGATATATCTCTGCATTTTTTGCATTTTAAGGCAATTATTTTTCATTTGTTTTTCACTCTTTTTATGACCTCCCTGACTTGATCAAATATAATGTGCTTTGAATTCAGATAAGAGAAAGACATTCATGAGCTTTAATAACCTGCAATATTGGTAGCTTTATTACATATATTTTTTCTGTTATGAGCTCAAAGTACTCATTGAAAATGAAAAAAAATACTTATGTTCCCATTATTGATTGGGATGTCTGTAGAACAGCTTTCTCTGTAAAAATGAAACAAGTTATTGAGGCAGAAAATGTGTATATTTACCATGGAGTATCAGATTACAGCAAGGAAACCTAGAGGAATGAAGCCTGAGGGGAATAATAGAAGGAAAAGCACAATCATCACTCCATTTAACATCTGAGGTTTGTTTTCGTTCTGTTCTGTTTTGTTTTGTTTTGTTTCTGCAAAGATTTAAACTTCCCAGAAGTTTAAACTTCATTTGAAGAAGAAAGTTAAGAAGAATCATAGGAAATCCTAAAGGATAATTCAGAGGAAGGTGGTAAGCATCTATAGATGATTCTGGATATTTCCTGCTTTTTGTTCTATGAAATTTTTTTCCCTTTCCCCATCTTGTAAAGTAAATCCCACCAAAACCATATAGGCATGTGGCCATGGAAGACTGTCCCCATGTTGTTTTTATTTAGAACTGAATTGTTTAAGCATTTCATTTTTGTCTTAAAAGTGTGGACTAAGGATGTGTGGAGTTTATATATCAGAACAGCAAAACTGAATTCATCATCTTTTTCCCCAAAACTGTCCTTTTCCTCATTTCCCTATATGCATCCATGGCAATGCTATTTTCACATTTTCTCAGTTAACCAGGCTCAAAGCATTGTAATTCTAATTCTACAGTCATGTTTATCATCTCCATATCATAACTTCTGCTTGAAGTATTGCAATGCCTCCTTATAGTATAGTCTCTTAAACCCCGTTATTTATTCCTTCTAATACATTACATTTCTTCTTATAATACATTTTAATTCATTCTAATACATTATATGAAATTAATATGTGTGATGCATAAAACTGATCACTCCAATTCTCAAAACCTTTTTAAACTTATTTTAAAACCTTTTAAAATTATTTTTTAAATAAAATGTTTTTAAAAATTATTTTAAAAACTTTTTTACAAATTATTTTTTAATGAAAGACAGTTTATTTTCCTTCACTCTATATCTCCTCCCCAATCAGAAAACAAAAACCCTTTGCAACAAATATGCATAACCAAGAAAAACAAATGACTGCATTTCTGCAACAGGAATCCCTAACCTTTGCTATGTGCATTGCATTTTTCATGATGGGTCCATGTCCAAAACTGCATACAAAATTTTGCATGTTGAATATATCACCTTTGGGTGGCAACATCAATTCTTTACAATTATGATTAATAATTGCATTGATCAGAAATCTTGATTCTTTCAAGATTGTTATATAATTTAGTCTCCCAGTTCTGCTCCTTTCAATCTAAATTATATGCATTTTCCCAGGCCTCTGTCAAATTATCCCTTCTGTGATTTTTAAAAATAGTATAATAGTAGATAATACCATCATTTGTTCAGCCATTGCCCATTTTATGGATACTCCATTAGTTTAGAGTTGCTCTAAATATTTTTGTTCAAGTGGATCCATTTCCTCTTTCTTTGATTTCTTTGGGATATAGACCTTCTAGTGGTATCACTGAGTCAAAGGATAGGTACAGTTTAGTGACTTTTTGGACAAAGTTCCATATAGTTTTCTTAATGACTGAACCAATTCAAAGATCCACTGACAGTGAATTATTAATATGTCCGTTTTCTCACAGTCCCTCCAGCACTTGTTATTTTCCCTTATTGTCATCTTTGACAAACTGAAAGATGTGAGGTATAACCCCACAGCTGCTTTAATTTGTACTTCTATAATTATTAGTGAGTTGGAACATTTTTAATATGGCTATTGATTGTATGGAGAAAAAAAGCAAAGCACTTGTAAATGATATGCACAGTCATATAAAGCACATTTCCTCATTGAAAAATGTCCAAAAACTAAATGCCTTGTTCTGCACTGTGGGTCCACCATCCCTTTGTCAGATGGTGCACAGCATGCCTAACAATGTATTCTCTGTACACTTGGTTGGTAATTTCATTGGTTAGAGTTCTTAAGTTTTTAAAAGTTCTTTGTCAATGCTGCTATCATTGCATAAATTGTTCTCCTTGTTCTACTCACTTCACTCTGCATCCGTTCATTCATATCTTTCTAGTTTCCTCTGAAACCATCTCCTTCATAATTTCTTATAGCACAATAGTATTCCACCAAATTCATACACCATAATTTGTTCAGCCATTCCCCATTAATGGGTGTCCTCTTATTTTCCATTTCTCTGTCAACATAAAAATGAGTTTACAAATATTTATGTGTACATGACTCCTTTTTCTTTCTCTGGGATCTTCTTTGGGATATAGGACTATTTGTAGTGTTCTTGGATCAAATTGATAAACAGTTTAGTAACATTTGGAGTATAGCTCCAAATTACTTTTCAGAATGACTAGACCAATTCACAACTCCTTGAACAGTGTACTAATGTGTCCATTTTCCTGAAGCCCCTCCAACATGTGTTGTTTTCCTTTCCTATTGACTTTTCTAGACTGTTGGGTATGAAATTGTGGAAATGCATTAGAAATCTCATTTTCAGTTCCCCTGGAAATATTAATAAATAATATTTCTCCCATCTAAACCCTTTCCAGTGTTTTCCTTTTTGAAAACTGTTTAGAAGGCCAAGAACAAAAGGCTTTTCTTAAGGAAATGGAATAAAGATAGATATACAATTTACTTCTTGTCTCAAGATATTGCAATTACTTTAATCTGGAGAACTTGTGGGGTGATAGTCTAGGAAGAAACTGAGTAATGGCTATTGTTCTAGAAAGGCAGCTAAGTGATGGAGTGGATAGAGTGCTGGGTCTGAAGTCATGAAGATATCTTTGTCAGTTCAATTTTGCCCTCAGACACTAACTAGCTGTGTGACCACAGGCAAGTTATTTAACCCTGTTTGCCTCAATTCCTCATCTACAAAAATGAGCTGGAGAAGGAAATGGCAAACCACTACAGTATCTTTGCCAAATAAACCTTAAATGGGGTCACAGAGTCAGGCACAACTAGAACAACTGAACAATAGCAACAAATTGTTCTGGAATGTCAACCCCAAATTGTATCTTAACCTTCTTCTTTCTTCAGTATTCCTGTAGGTGCTACCTCAAATTGTCTTATCTAAAAGGAATAGCAAGTTGTATATAATAGATTTGAAGCTTCATGTAAAATCATCTTTTATTATACTGTGTTATGGAAATGCTTATTTTATTCCCTTAATAAATAAATCAAATCAGATTAGGACATAGGATATCAAGAACTAAAAAAGTTAATGTGACCAGAAATTTAGGGTTGGAAGGTACTTTGGAGGTATACAACTTCTATGGACTAAGTGCATAGTGCAATTTGAACATATTATTTTACAAAGATGTGTATAGATGTCACTGTGGTTTTTAAATAAATTCCATTTAAATAAAAAATATTGTCTTATGATTGTCATGTTTGAGGGCATGGAGGGACTAAAGGAGTGTGAGCATTTCCCCTTTTAGTCTAGAAATTCTTGTATACTAATAATGTACAATTTCTTTAATAATTAAACGATCCTGTTTTGGACTTGGATTTCAATGCCAATTAGAAATCCACTGTGGATCCAGGACTGCCTCTTGTCAAAAGATTTCCATGGCCAACCAGAGAGAAGTGAGAAATATTTTAACATTCAACCAGCCCTACATTCTTGGTACAACTTCCACCTGGTCATAGTGTATAATCTTTCTATTGCTGTATCATTTTACTCAAAACTTTTCCATGAGTATTCAGTACAGAAATGGGTCTACTGTATTTTTCCTTCTGTTTTTGTTCTCCCTTGTTTAGGTATCAAAATCAAATTTATGTCATTGGAGGAAATTGGTAGGATTCCTTCTTTGCCTATTTTTCAAATAGTTTATATAGTATTAGAATTCATTATCTTTAAGTATTAGGTAGAATTTACTTATAAATCCTGTAAATTTTTTTCTTAGGGAGCTAATTTATGGCTTGTTCAATTTCTTTTTCTGAGAGGGTTATTTAAATATCCTATTTCATCTTCTAATAATCTGGGAAATACATATACATACATATATTACATATGGGTATGTGTGTGTTTTCTACATATTAATTGGTGAGGGACCTTTTAAACCCATTTAGGAAGTTTTTTGGAGTTGAGCTTCCCAGCCTCAATGACACCTGATTAGGCTCATGGACTCTGACAGTTTAAGGGAAAGGCTGTGTCTCTCAGATCTCAGAAGTATTTGTGAATGTCTAGCTTGGGGTGGGGAACCTTCTGCCTTGAGATCACATGTGGCCCTCTAGGTTGTCAAGTGCAGCCCTTTCACTAAATCCAGACTTGTTCTGTGAAGTTTGGATTCAACCAAAGAGCTACACGTGAGGACCCAGAGGGTCACATGTGGCCTTGAGGCCGCACATTCCCCATCCAAGGTCTAATTCATATCTGTGTTTGTGCCCTACTTATTGTATAGGGAACCTCTTCATAGCACTGAACAGAGATTGGGCCTGGGTCTCATTCCCAGACATTTTGGAAACTCCACAACTGTAGGCCTTATCCTTGGACTTTCAAATAGCACAAAATATTATTATAGTGCTTTCTTAACTGTTGGTAGCTTGTTTAGTATCTATGAAGCTCTTCTACATTTAGAGATTTAAAAGGCTAAGGTGTGAGTGATCTGAAAATCAGTAGATTCTCAGTGAAGTAGTATATGATCAAAAGAACTCAAGGATCTCTCTAGTTGTGGTTGATTGATTGCTCAAGGAATTCTGTTATTTTGGAATTCTTAACTGAAATCAGTTGTAGGGAGGCCCACATGTGGTAAGGAGTATCTCCTAACATGTAGCATAGAGATGTCTTTGTGTGTCATGTAGGTGTCAATTGAGGCCTGAAAGAAGGCAAAATAGACACCTTCAGCCTCTTTTCTCCCCACCTGTTTCCAAGGGAGGTTTTAATTCTTGCCAGGAGGAAGCATTCAAGACAAAAAGGAAATTCTGTGATTTACGAGAATCAGTCTGGAATAGCCAGAGCAGGTAATTAAAATAAAATGAAAAGAAATTAGAGATAAGCTTAAAGCACAATAAAAAATGTTTAAATATCCATTTAAAAGTAGATAATTCTAAAAATGCAGCTCTACATAGAAAGGTATTAACTTCTCTAGTTCATAAGTGAAGGGTTTCAACTATTGATTCCCAAAGTAAAAAAATAGAATTGGTAACTCTTCATTAAACAATGATATTTGCAAGGTCCTCAATTTTGTGAGCTATAAAATTCTTCAGCTTTGGCCAGCTTAAAACAAAACCAGAAAGGGAGAAGCCCTGAATTTCACAATGTGTCAATTCAAGTTTCAGGAAGTTTTTAGTTTAGTAATGCTGAGCACAAATTGCCAAGCCATTAAATCAATTCCTTCTCAGAGAGTTGGAGTTTGTTTTGAGATTTCCAATAGTTTCCAAGCTCAACTTTATAGAGAGTAGTATTAGGATTAGAAATAGTAGCTGGAATCATGCAACAATCTAAAAAATTGATCAGTTGAATAATCTGAGGTTGAATGCAGTTTATCCCAGAGCTACAAATTGCTTGAGGGTGAGCAAAACCAGAGGACTATTAAAACCAGTTAAAAAAGAAAAGAGGAAAAAAGAGGAGCCACTGTCCTGACCAGATTTTACTACTCTGGAGCTTCTCTGGCTTTCTCTATGGATTTTCAGTTTCTATGCAAAACAACTTATCTAAACTTATCTAAAAAACAGTTTATCTAGGTTGTGCCTCCCAGGAGACTCCCTCCCTATTGAAATGTATTTAGCCTTGTCCCCTTCCTCCTCTCTGCCCATCTTGCACACTCCAGGACTTCTGTGTTTCATGGTCCCCATTATAACTCCCTTGCCTCCTTAAAGATCTTAGTTTTTGCTCTTTTGATAGTATTCTTTATTTGGGGTTGATGCTGCTAATGAATGGTAACTAATCGCACTACACCTTTATACTTGAGAAAGAAAAAGTGATGACAGTTTTGTTCTGGTTCCTCAATCAAACCAGTAGAGAATTTCAAGATTGGTAGATAAACAGATTGTTCTCTACAAAAATAATAATTATAATAAGTAGCATTTATATAGTGCCTACTACATGCCAAGACCTGTGATAAGTGCTTTACAGTTATAAAGGTGAAGCTAAATTTAGGTCAGTGGGTTTTGAAGAGAGATCTTGCACTATGCAGTGAAGTTAGGTCCACACACACACTACTACTACTACTACTACTACTACTACTACTACTACCCCTGTTTTATAGAGAGGGAAATTAAGGCTTCATTTTTTTTCATGCAAGTCTTCCACATTTTCCTAAAATCAGCCTGCTTATAATTTCTTACAGCACAATAGTATTCCATCACAATCATATACCACCACTTTTTCAGCCATTGCTAATTGATGGAGATTCCCTCAACTTTCAGTTCTTTTCCACCACAAAGAGAGCTGCTATAAATATTTTGGAATATATAGTTTCTTTTCTTTTTCCTTTATCACCTTTGGAAATAGCACCTAATAGTGCTATTGCTAGGTCAAAGGCAATACACAATTGTATTACTCTTTGGACACAATTCCAGATTGCTCTCCAGAATGGTTGAATAGGTTCACAGTTTCCCCAATAGTTTATTAGTGTCCCAATTTTTTCATATCCCCGTTAATATTTACCATTTTTCCATTCTATTATTTTATCCAATCTGGTAGGTATGAGATGGTACCTTGAAGTTGTTTTAATTTGCATTTCCCTAATCAATGTTCAGAGCATTTTATATGATTATATATAGCTTTGATTTCATTCTTCAAAAAAATTGTCTGTTCAGAGGAAGAAATTAAAGTGATCTATATTGATATGAAAAATGCTCTAAGTCACAATTGATTAAAGAAATGCGAATCAAAACAATTCTGAGGTACCACATCACACCTCTCAGATTGACTAATATGACAAAACAGGAAAATGATAAATGTTAGAGAAGATGTGGGAAAATTGGAACACTAATGAATTGTTGGTAGAGTTGTAAACTGATCCAACCATTCTGGTGAGCAATTTGGAACTATACCCAAAGGGCTATAAATATGTGTATACCCTTTGACCCAGTAATACCACTTCTAGGTCTGTATCCCAAAAAGATCATAAAAATGGGAAAGGACTCGCATATACAAAAATATGCATAGCAGTTCTTTATGTGGTGGAAAAGAATTGGAAATTGAGGGCATGTCCATCAATTGTGGAATGACTAAACAAGTTGTTGTATATGAATGTATACATTGTGCTATTGTGCTACAAGAAATGATGAGCAGTCAGACTTCAGAAAAACCTGGAAAGACTTACATAAACTAATGCTGAGTGAAATAAGAAGGACTAGGAGAACATTATACACAGTAAAGGTCACATTATGTGATGACTGACTTTGATGGGCTCAGCTCTTTTCAGCAATGTAAGGATCTAAGACAACTCCAAAAGACTCACAATGGAAAATCCTATCCACATTCAGAAAAAGAACTTTGGAATCTGAATAGAGATGGAAGAATAATATATGCTCTCCTTTTCTTCTGTTGTTTTTGTTTTGTTTCTTCCTTCCCATGATTCCTTCCATTAGTTCTAATTCTTCTTTGCATCATGACTAATATGAAAATATGTTTAATATGAATGTATAAGTAGAACTTATATCAGATTGCATGCCATCTTGGGGAGGGGGAAAAAGAGGTAGGAGGACAAAATTTAAAACTCAAAATCTTATGGAAGTGAATGTTAAAAGTAAAAATTAGTTAATCAATTATCTTTTTTTAAAACTGCCTGTTTATATCCTTTGACCATTTATCAACTGGAGAATGACTCATAGTTTTGTGAATTTGACAAAGTTCTCTAAATATTTTAGAGATGAGATTTTTATCCAAGAAACCATCTATAAAATTTTTCCCTAATTTTCTGCTTTCCTTACAATTTCTGCTACATTGGTTTTATTTGTACAGACTTTTAAATTTTGTGTAAACATATTATCCATTTCATATTTCATAATATTATCTATTTCTTGTTTATTCATAAATTATTTTCTTCTCCATAAATCTTATAGGTAATATATTTAATGTTCTTCTAACTTACTTATATCTCCTTTAATATTTATCTTGACAAATCATATAAGATATTAGTCCATACCTAGTTTCTGTCAGACTGCTTTCCAGTGTTCTCAATAATTTTTGCCAAAAGTCTATTGTTACCCCAAAGACTTAAATCTTTACATTTGTAAAAGACAAGGCTATTGAGTTAGACTCTTCTTGACCACAGCTGGAGTTCAGAGATATTGAAGTGGTTTGCCATTTCCTTCTCCAATTCATTTTACAGATGAGGAACTGAAGCAAACAGAGTTAAGTGATCTCCTCAGGGTCACACAGCTAATAAGTGTCAGAGGTCAGATCTGAACTCACAAAGATGAGTCTTCCCGACTCCAGGCCAGTCACTTATTCACTGTGCCATTAGCTGGCCTATTCTACTGATCCACCACTATATTTCTTAGCCAGTACTGGATTGTTTCAATAATTGCTTCCTTATAATATAGTTTAAGATCTGGCGCTGGGGGGTGGAGCCAAGATGGAGGAGCAGAAACAGGACTTCCCTGCGGCTCCAGCTTCTACCTCCTCCAATACATAAAAAATGACTCTAAACAAATTTTAGAGCTAAATAACCCACAAAGTGACAGAGAGAAACAAATCTCCTGCTGAAGACAGGCTGGCAGGCTGGCAGGAAGGCACTATGACACCAAGCTGGGAGCCAAGGGCAGCCCTGTGTAAGCTGTGTGGTTTTGGCCCCAGGGCAGCCCCGCCCAGCAGCTGCTAGAGCAGACTTTAGGATAGTGAAGCACCAGCAGCTGTGGTGGTTTCCAAACTTCTCAACCTGTAAATGGCAAAGACAAAGTAAAAGGTCAGTGTGGAACTCTGTTGGAACAGGGTGGATGGAAAAGCATGGTCTAGCCCCTGCCCCCCCTTCCCCAGCAAGAAGGGAAGGAGGCATGGTGTCTGTGTCACTTGGCTGCCTCAGAGGTCCTGGTCTACAAATTGTAGGGGGACCAAGTGACCATTCAGAAGATAATCACTCTTGCTTTAACCTGCTTGGATCTGGATCATAGTCTTAGGTGAAAGTCTTGGAGTGTGTGGCCAGATGCCAGAGTCTGTGGGGGCTGCAAAGAGGGCACCCTCCTAATTGCTCTGGCAGCTGCAAAAGCCCCAGCAATTTGGGACAAAGTTCTCTCTATGCTGAAAGAGAGTTCTACCATGGCAAAGAGCTCAAAAGTCAAGTAATTGACTGGCAATAGGAGCAAGCAGAAGAAGCACAATCAAACCATAAATTCCTTTTTCAGGGACAAAAACCATCAAAGCACAGAATGGGAGGAAGACAATGAAGTCAGAACTCCTGTATTAAAAGCTCCCAAGAAAAAACCACTGACCTAGTGTAATGGTAATGTAATTTGAATTTGAAGATCCCTTTGTGTTGGCAAAGGTAGCAGGTACTTAGCACTTAATAACTGATCAAGCCTCTGTTGGGGAAACAGAAGGTATGAACTCCTGTCTCCTATTGCTGACATAACGGGAAGGGGTTGGTTGAAACAGGAAGTATCTAATGCTGTGTATATAAGAAAAGCCCCAGAGAGGGACAGTAAGAATTTCTTGGGACCAGCATCTGGTGGCAGAGTAGCTACAGAAGAGAGAATCCAGAACCGAGCCAGAATTTCCTGAGAACTTGCTATGGTGGAGCTTCTTCTGAACAGGAGCCCAGGACTCAGAAGCCCAGGTGACAGAGAAGCCCAAGAGCCCAGGAGCCCAAGAGAATCATGACTGGGATGCTGAGACTTTGTCTGTTTATGGCTTGTTTGAGCATTGAATTCCCTGGAGCAGAAATTGTGAAGGATCTGACATGGACCAGACCCTGTGAACTTCTGTGTGGAACAGGACCTACCCAGAGAGCTGGACAGGGAACTGGGAGCTGTCTGCCATTGAACCCAGGTGACAGTCTGGTGAATTCAGGTAGAATCTTGGACCATGGAAGGGGATCCAGGGAATCTGAGAACCTGCCCCAAGGCAAGCTGAAAAGATCTCTCTGTGGGTATTGAGTAATGATGAAATTGTGGTTTATTAAGTGACCTAGGGGTGGAGGATCTGTATTTTCTATTGTACTTAGTGATTAAAGATTGATTGCTGAATAAGTGACTGAGTTAACTTAAGTGTGCCCCATGAATGGAAGACTTTACCCCATGAGTGGAAGACTTTGACTATTGTACTTTGAGATGATTGTTCTAAATATGATTTGTTCTAAATATTGTGACCACTTTGGTGAAACTATGTGACCATTTTAATGATAAGCTGTTGTGAATACTAGAAGTTGTAATATTGTGAATGCCATACCTTGATTTTCTGTGAATGCTTTGCTTTGCTTTGTTATGGAATAAATAGAGTGTTCACTATACCGTGTAATCAGAATCTTAAAAGCTGTTCACAGTAGCATTCTTCCAGAAAGTTTCTGTGCATGGCATTATATATGACACAAATAGATCCAGGAGAGATAATTTAAAAATTATTGGAATACCTGAAAGCCATGATAAAAGAGCCTCGACACTATCTTTCAAAAAATTATCAAGCAATATTGCCCTGATATTCTAGAACTAGACGGCAACATAGAAATTGAAACAATTCACAGATCACCTCTTGAAAAAGATCCCAAAAAGAAAACTCTTAGGAATATTATAACCAAATGTCAGAGTTCCCAGGTCAAGGAGACAATACTGCAAGCAGTCAGGAAGAAACAATTTGAGTATTGTAAAAACACAATCAGGATAACACAAGCAGTTTCTACATTGAAGGATCGCTGGGCTTGGAATATGATATTCCAGAGGTCAAAGGAGCTGGGATTAAAATCAAGAATCACCTACCCAGCAAAACTGAGTATAATGCTTCAGGGGAAAATATGGTCATTCAATGAAATAGAGAATTTTCAAGCATTCTTGATGAAAAAACCTGAGCTGAACAGAAAATTTGACTTTCAAATACAAGAAGCAAGAGAAGCTTGAGAAGGTAAACAGGGAAAAGAAATCATAAGGAACTTATTAAAGTTGAAATATTTACATTCCTACATGGAAAAACAATAATTGTAATAAGACTTTTCTCAGCATGAGGACAGTTGAAGAGAATATATATGTATACATACATACATACATATATATGTATAGGAGGGTGTAGGTGTGTATAAATATATATGTGAGGGTGTGCATATGCATGTACATGTATACATAGACAGAGGGTACAGGACAAGTTGAGTATGAAGGGATTATATCTAAAACACAAAATTAAGAGATGAGAGAGGAAAATACTGGGAGAAGGAGAAAGGGGGAGATAGATAAGGGTAAATTATCTCATATTTTAAGAGGCAAGATAAAACTGTTGCAATGGAGGGAAAGAGCAGGAAGGTAAAAGGGAATGGGACAACCTCACTTTCATTGAAATTAGCTCAAGGAGGGAATAACATATGCACTCAATGTACTCTATAGGAAGGGGTATCTTACTCTATAGGAAAGTAGAGGGGAAGGGGATGAGAGGGGGATGATAGAAGGGAGGGCAAATTGGGGGAGAGGGTCATTAGAGGCAAACACTTTTGAAAAAGGACAGGGTCAAAGGAGACAATAGAATAGGTGAGGGGCAGGATAGGATGGAGGGAAATATAATTAGTCTTTCACAATATACCTACTATGGAAATGTTTTGTGTAACTACACATGTACAACCTATATTGAATTGCTTATCTTCCCAGTGGGTGCAGGTGAGGAGAGAAGAAGGGAAAAAATCTTGAACTCAAAGTTTCAAAGTCTTAAAAACAAATGGCTATAAAAATGTTTTTTGTTTGTTTTTTGGCTTTTTTTACATGCAACTGGGAAATGAAGATATACAGGCACAGGGTATAGAAATCCATCTTGCCCAACTAGAATGTTAATGGGGTGGATGGGGGAGGATATAAGAGAGAACAGATTGGGGAAAGGGGTATTCAATAGGCTAGCTATTTGGGGGTGGATGTAGGGGAAAGAAGGGGAGAAAATCTGTTACTCAAAATCTTGTGGAAATAAATGTTGAAAACTAAAAATTAGTTAATTAATTAATTTAAAAAAAAAGATCTGGCACTGCTAGACCTCCTTCCTTTACATTATTTTCATTAATTCACTTGATATTCTTGACCTTTTGTTCTTCCAAATGAATGTTTCTATATCTTTCTAGCTCAATACAATAACTTTTTTTTGCTAATTTAATTGGAATGGCACTGAATAAGTAGATTAGTTTACTTAGAATTGTCATTTTTTGGATCAGCCCAACCATGAACAATTGATATGTCTCCAGTTATTTAAATCTGACTATAATTGCATTGTGTTTTATGATTATGTCCATATAGTTCCTGGGTTTCTCTTGGCAGGTACTCACAGATATTTTATATTGTCTGTAGTTATTTTAAATAGAGTATCTTTTACTATCCATTCTTGTAGGATATTTTTGGTGACATATAGAAATGTTGGATTTATGTGGGTTTATTTTATATCCTGCTATTTTGTTAAAATTTTAATTGTTTTAACAAGAATTTTAGTTGAATCTCTAGTAATTTGCCAAGTATATCATCATATCTGCAAAAAAAGATAGCTTTGTTACCTTTTTGCTCATTCTTATTCCTTCAAATTTTTTCTTTTTTGATTGCTAGTATTTCTATAAGATAATGAATAATATTGGTGAAAATGGACCACCTTTTTTTTCAGTCTTGATCTTTAGAAAGGTTTCTAGCTTATCCCATTACATATAATGCTCTGATGGTTTTAGGTAAATACTTCTTAGCATTTTAAGGACAAATTCCTTTAAACCTGTGCTTCAAGTGGTTATAATAAGAATGAGTGTTTTATTTTGTTAAAAGATTTTTATGCTTCTATTGAAAAAAAAATTGTAAGTTCTTAAGTTCAAAATTCTTTAGTTTTGTTTTAAAGAAAAGAATTAACTTTGAAGGAGAATAACTTAGGGAATATGGTATATCCTGTGCTACCTCAAAGGGAATTTCAATTTTTTACTTTGGTGTATTTTTTACTGGGAGATTAGCACTTCTATATAGAGCATACTTTGAAATGCAAGCAAGTTGCACAAAAGTTTAAAGGGGATTTGAGAGCAGCAGTCTATGTGGGTATGATATCCAGTTCATCTGAATATGTCTTCATATAGACAACTCATTTTATACAATCTATCATTATTTACTTACCCTACTGAGATACCCTACTACAGCACTTTGTTGAAATAAGCATCTTTTGGTTGAATTCACTTGTGTGCATAGCAGTCACCTATTTACAAAAGGTGTTGTTATCTGATCCTTAGCAATATCTCATCCTCCTGAGAAGGCAACGAGTTGTCCTATTAAGGAGTTGACAAATAATTCAAGTTTTCATACTCTTGGTGTTCAGATCTTATGATGACTCTGTGTATTTATTTGATGCTTTTTTTACTCATATGTGCTTGAGCAAGCACATTAGTAAAATATAATATCTTTTATTAAAAACAAAAATTTAAAGTAATAAGCATGGGTTCTGTTCTTAGAATAACAGAAAAGTATGTGTAGGAATATTGTTTTGTTTCATAATAGGATATTTCACTAGAATTTGTTTTATTACTAACTAGTGTTTTTTGCTTTAAAGCACATTTTAACCTTTTTCCTTCCATTAATATTATTTTGTTTCATTGCCAGGTTTATGAGCTTTGGTAACCTATATTCTATTTTTATCTTTTGTCTATTTTCTTTTGGGATGTTTGCTTAACTTTGTCGCTTTTATGGTATTCTTAGGCAAATTGCATTTTTTACCAAGTATGACTTGTGTCAGATCCAACCTTAATGAGGTACCTCCTATCTTTATTTTTTTCCTTTCCTCTCTGAAAGGTAAGTACATTTACCCCAATGCTAAAATACTTATAAACAGCCCTGGTAGTATGTATAACTACTCAAGAAATTTCTGATAATTATTATTAAAATTAATTTCTAATGAAAATGTAAAAAGATGCTGCTAAAAGCATAGTTTACATTTAATTAAGTCAAGATGGCTAATGGGATTAACTTTCACTACTCTGCTCTATGTGCCAATGAAATAGCAGGTGCAGATATACTGGGAACTGTGATCACAACCCTGCACACAGGCGGCCCAGGCCATAGGGTCATTTCTCACAGGAAGCAGCAGTGGGATTTGGCAGTCCCCTGGGTGCCTGAGCAGTCTTTTAAGGATTGCACTGCTCACCTCCTGGTGTGAGCATAGGGCTAGAAATTGCCCTAAAAATTGTCTGCTTACCCACCCCCAGCAGGCAGGGAATCCCATTCTTTGGTTGAAATATAAAAAAAAATGTCCAAAAACATCTACAAAGATGATTCCACTCACCATTGGCATATGGAATGTGTGCCCACTTATAGACAGCACAAAATTCAGTAGACTTGACAGCCAAACAGCTCTTGTTGCAAGAGAACTCAGCAGGTATCACATCCAACTAGCAGCCCTGAGTGAAACAAGGCTGGCAAATGAAGGCCAATTTACTGAAGTCTGACCTGGATACATAGTTTTCTGGAGTGGCCACAGTAAAGGGGAGCACTGTGAAGCTGGTGTAGGTTTTGCTATCAAAATTAATCTAGTCAACAAGTTGGTATGCCTGCCAAAAGGACTAAACGAGATGCTCGTGACAATTCAATTGCTACTTGCAGGAAAACATGCCAGGAAACTGAAATCGCATTTGAATTGTCTTAGGAAGATTCTGAAGATCACCTGGAAGGATAACGTATCAGACACTGAGGTCCTTTCTCAAACTAAACTGCCAAGAATTCAAACTCTGCTTCAGAGAGCGCAAGTCCAGTGGGCTGGTCATGTTTGAATGCGAAACATTCACAGGCCAAAGGGACTATTTTATGGAGAACTCACATAAGACAAGTGTTCACATGGTAGTCAGAAGGAGCAATACAAGGATACTCTCAAGGTCTCTTTCAAGAACATTGGAATTGTGTGACATGGGAGACCCTGGCACAGGACTGCTCAGCATGGAGTGCCCACATCAGAGAAGGTGCTGTGTTCTGTGGGCAAAACAGAATGGAAACAGCTCAAAGGAAACCCAGGACGTGCAGATTTGGAAATTCCACCCCAAATGTTCACGTGGACTATTTGTGCCCAAACTGTGGTAGAGCATTCTGAGCTCGTCTTGGTCTGATCAGCCATAGTCCAACACATTGAAACTTGACTTTAGCATAACGATGCCATTTTGGTCCTCTTTGAGAATGAGGGACAACAACCAACCATGTACCAATGCCAAATGATTTAAAGGCCATCAAGACATTTCCATCAGTCCAGTAATGCTGTATGACAGTTCTTGACACATGGATCAATAAGTTCTACACACTGGGTACCTTGCAATAATTTAAAATCAAGTATGTGTAATGTACTGTGTTAGATGATGGGAGTAAATTTTTCATGTGTCTGTGTGTGTGTGTGCAAAAACCTGAAGAGTCATCTGTTCCTTTTGAGAATTTGGTTGTAGATTTATCACTCTGAGAAATTATTTGTATGTTTTGTTGCTATCCATTGTCACATAGATGTTTAACAGTGTTACCAAGTCATTGAAATATTTTCATGGAAAAAGTTTCTCCGAGAACCCACCAATTCCAGAATGCGTAGGAGGGGAGATTTCCAGACCATTCAACTGCCATGAGAGCTGTTCTTGGAAATCAGACAGATGCATGAGATGTCTGACCCCTAAGATATGATGGGTAGATGAAATGAACAACAGGAGTAGGTTATCCTTCCCTTTCCCTTCTTTCTCACGCAAGGCCTGCTTCTTGAAGGGGACTAACCGCAATGGCTCCTATCAATGGATCGGTCACTTCAATACTTCCCTTAGTCAGTGATGGAATTTGTCTTGACTAAGATGGGGGAATATTGAAGGCAGCTGGCCTCACCTGAACCCAGGGCTACAAATTGCCTAAGGATGATCAAAAGTAGTTAAAATAGAACTATCAAAAGAAGTTAGAAAAGAAAAGAAAGGGGGAGGGAGGAGCCCTGTTCTGACCAAATATTAGCACTCTATAGCCTCTCCCAACCTACTCTATGGAGTTTTTGTTGTTATGTAAAGGAACTTACATAACAGCTTCTCAAATCTGGGTCTCCCATAAGACTCCCTCCCAGTTGAAATGTATTTAACACCTCCACCCCCACCTCCCGCCTCTCTTGGGCACTTCTGCACCCAGCTGCTGCATGGTAGCCCTGACTGCAATTCCCATCCTTGGTTAAAATATCCTAGTGCTTGCTATTTGGGCAGTCTTCTTTTTTCAGATTGATAATATTGACTCAATCTGCATATTGCATTTACCTTCAGGTGTTTGAATCTGGCTTCACCCCTTCATTTGGCATTTTTTTCTGGATACTGAGTTTGAACTTTATTTCCATTGCTAGGGACATCCTGCTTAGATAGTACAGTTGGTTGACAAAGTTTTGGCCAAACACTCTGATGTGGATAGAAAGGATCTATTGAGCCAAATGTCAAACACTTCTGAGAAGGGGCAGATCCTTATGATCTTGTGGTCAAACACCTGTTTACTGTGAGGATCTATTGATTTTAAGATCAGGTATTCCTGTTAGGCCTTTTCATATCTAAACATAGAACAGATTCACAGATACTATACAAGCCCATATATAGGGAAAGAAGTACCAAAGTTATCACTTTTTGCCAGATCCTGAAGTTAGTTATGAGATTGTTGAAATCATAGTGCTTGGGTACAATTAAGTTCCTCATAGACTGGGTTACAAGTCATAGGTCATTTTAGTTCCAGTTCTGCAGCCCAAAAGCTAAATAAAGAATAATGAAAGAAAGCTTGTTAAAGCATTCCAAGTGGTACAGGATAGTTTAATTTGACTAAAGAAGTTTTAGAACTGGCAAGTGATTTATACTGGTTTATACTGGCATAATTTAAGACATCATATAGACATATGGCTACAAATGACATAAATAATTATGCATAGATATCTTTTACTGTGCATTGGTCTTTCTAGTAAACTGAAAGATCCTGTGAACCTAGTTCTGAGTCAGCAACACAGGGTGATTCTGCACCAAAAGAACTTTCCTATAAGAATTTAAAAGGTTTCTCTCCTCTATTTAGTTCACTATGGAAGTCTTTTGAAGAGAATTACTGGGCTCATGCTACCAGAAACAATTTAAATTTAGAATCATTCTAAATGCAAGCTTTTCTAGCTTAGAAATGTCCAAACTGATACAAACCCTCAGAAAAATCTCTTTACCCCAAGATATACATACATGCATACATACACATACACATACACAAACACTCACATATATGTCAGGTAACATCAATGGGGATCTCAAACAAGGAAAGGTTATAATCTGTTAAAATATAATTTGTGGTTAATATTCTAGAACAATAGTTACTTATCATTTCCTTCTCTAACTATTCCCTTCTAAGTCTGAAAGGGTCTCTGCTTAGGGATTGATACTGAAATCTTTTCTAAATGATCAAAGACACTTCCCTGGAAGTGTGACAGGCCAATAATTTCAGGAGATGGGGAAAGCAATCATCTTACCTAGCTAAGAGGTAGGTTTGGTTTCTACTCTTAATTATTTCCCTAAGAAAGACTTTTATTCTTGATGTTCTACACACTCTCAGACAGAAAAGTCTTAAGAGTTTTTAATATTTTCATTTGAATTAAAAATATGGTTGTTAATATTCATTCAAAGTTTTGTTTGCTATGTTTAAAGATTTCCTAAAATTGTGCCAATATTTCCTTTAATATAAATCCAACCTTATCATCATCTGTGATCTTTTTTCATAAACTGATGTACCTTCTCTGCTAACATTTAAAAATTTTTGTATTAATATTTATTGGAAGTAATGGTTGACACTTTTATTCCTCTATTTTGACTTTTCTTGATTTAAATGTCAAGAGCATATTTGTAGAAGGAATTTGTGATGATCTCATCTTTTCTTATTTTTGAAATTAATTATTCTTTGAATGTTTGAAGAGAGTACATTTATAAATCGATCTAGCCCTGGGATTTGGATTATTTATTTCTTCCATTGATATGGGTATTTTATGTTTTTATAAATATTTATTTAAGTTGTTTTTATTGGCATAGTTTCAAATAATTTTCTTTATTCATTGGTTGTTAATTATGTTGGATCATGAAAGACAATTGATATGTTTTCATTTAGCACTTACAATTCAGAAATTGGTTTATGCTACAAATGAAGACTTCATTTATTGTTTTGTTGATCATCAAGACTTAACAGATGGGAAAAATGTTAATTCATATTATACTTAAAAACATGTTATGTGCACTTTTTTTCTTTTTAGATATCCAGTTGTTAAACATTTATCAGCACATCTCTGCCTATCCAACCAAACCCTGGCTTCTTCTATACGTCAATGAGTACATGGCAACTAAGCATATGTCCTACTTAGGAAGACCTGACCCTCCGTTTGTGCTGCCATTTTCCCTCAGAGTAGGTTAGATGTACAGGATATAGATGTGAGAGAAGGGAGGAGAGGGGAGAGAGAACATAGCTGTGCACAGGCTTAGAGGTAATATTGTGATTTTAAGAGGTTCAGAGGTCTTGGGTCCCATTAAATCAGAGCTTACTGGAGCAAGGTGAGGAGTCCCTGGGAATGACTCCAACATTCTTGGAGGAACCAACCACCAACAAAAGAATTGGCATCAAAATGACCCATTTTCCCAGAAGACATTGCTCTTACCTAGACATGGGTCATTCCTGATGACAGTCTTTTTGATCACCCTTTTCAGCAATGGTTACATTTTCACTCAGTCTTTCCATTTCCTCCTCCACATTCTGTACCTTCTTTATTCATTACCTTTTTATCTTTGTGGTTCACTCAACCCATATCTACTATCCAATCAAAATTCTGGGAGTCATTTTCTACCTTCTTTTTCCTCACTGAATTCAATGCTTTCATCATCTTTTTTTCACTGCTCCTATCCTCAACATCCATTTTTTAATATCCCTTCAAGCACCCTTAGCTCCCAGTTCTTCAGCTCAATCATTTCCCATGACTCACAGAGATGATAATATTTTGATCTCATCATCACTCATGATTGTTCCACTGTCATCTTTATAAAATCTTAATTTCACTTATCTAATCAATTTCTGTTATCATGCCACCTTTCTCTTTCTGACTTGCAGTCTCAAAGCCTGTTGTTTATCCACAACATGACTTCCAATCTCAATCCATTGAGGTTCTTCCCAGGTCATCATCCTTGCACTGGCTATGCTTTCTTCCCTTTCCTTCCCTGTCTTTATGCGTTAATGAACCAGTTCACCTTTACATGGTCCTTCTTGAATTCCTTGCACCCTTATTCTATCTCCAATCTTGCTCTTTTTTGACTGAGTCCTGGATTAATCCCATCATACAATGCCTTTGCTACTACTCATATGCAAAGTCAAATAAAATCATAAAACTATGTTGACACATTTAAGTGAATGTATTCTCAACTGTGACCTTACTTAAAGCAATGTCATCACACAATTCAGTAAATTCCAGCAACTCCCTATCACCTCCAGCAATAAATATAAAATCCTCTGCTATTTAAAGTCCTTTACAAACTACCTCCCCTTCCAGTTTTACATATTAACTCTTTCCCTCCCTTCTGCCATATACTCTGCAATCCTAGACATTTCTTGAACAAGACATTCCTATCTTCCAGTTTGGGGCATTATCCATGGCTGTACCCCATGTTCTCCATCCTTATCTCTGCCCCTTGGATTCCTTGGCTTCCTTTAAATTACAGATAAAATCCCACCTGTTACAGGAATCACTTCTTGATCCTGATTAATTCTAGCCCCTTTCCTATTTAACTTGTGTAACATAGTTTTTTTTTTTACATATTATTTCCCTCATTAAGTTATGAGCTCTTTGCATCCCTGTCACTTAGTAGAGTACTTGGCACATAGTAGATACTCAATGTTTATGGACTGGGTGTTGTTTGAACAGTAGAATGGAGATGAAATGCAAAAAGACCAAATAACAATTCAGTAAATGGCTTTATGCACTGATGCATTTCTGGTATATGTCAATTTATTTACATATAATGACTTAACAAAACTTATTTCACTTATCCTCAAAGATATGTGAAGGCAACTATAGGGTATGTTTCACCCACATATACACACTTAATCATATACACACTTCAGTTGTCAAAAAGTGACACATTGGGAGACATGACTATATATCTCCTTGTGTACTTCTTGTTCAAATTATCTGTCTCTCTCTCTCTGTGTCTCTGTGTCTCTGTGTCTCTCTCTGTATCTGTCTCTGTCTCTCTCTTATTTTCCATCCTGCCTTTTCCTTCAAATGTATAGAAACTGAGCTCAGTCAAAATGGTAAAGTAGGAAGAAGAAGCAAAGCCATATATTTGAACAAAGATCTTAGAAGATTGCCAGACCATGTGACACAGGAAAATCCAAGGAGAAACCTCGGTGACACATCTTTCTAGCCCAAGGTCACTCACTTTAGCAGTCTCTAAGCATGTTATTAAGGGTACCAAATGGAAATGGAAATGATTAAGTTACCTAATCTATACCATGTAGTTAAAACCACAGAATATTAGGTCTCTAAGGTTAGGGTGAAAGATATTTCATCTACTGGCGGAGAGGATGGAAGCTAGAGTACTTTGTTGTACCAGATTTCTTTACAACAACTCTTTGTTACTTGTAAGGAAGGCAGGCAAGCAACATCTGGAAGCTTACAGCAGACTATAATATCTATATATCTATATCTATATATCAGGATAAGAGATTAGAAATTTAAACAATTTCATCTTTTCAAAAATTTATCAAGTCAAAATACAGAAACAAAACTATATCAATATCACTAATGAACATTAATGTCAACATTTTAAATAAAATGTTAAGAAAGAATTTAAGGCAACATATCTTAAAAGTCATTAGGCTTGTTCAATATTATGAAAATGGTAAACATAGTTTACCACATAATAATAGAAAATAATTACATGCCAAAGTATATAATTATATTAATTATATTCATATGATTATATTAATTCAGAAAAAGCTTTTTTTAAATTAATTTATTAGTTTAGTTTCAGTTAACAAGATTCAATTCCATAGTTCCTTGATTTTCAAATTTCCTTTACTTCCCTCCCCCTCCCCTCATGACAGCATATAGTACAGTATAGGGTCTGCAAATGCATTCATATTAAACATTATTCCAATTACAAAGGCATATTGTACTAGGTGGGATGAAAGATGATAAGGAAGAAGTAAAACCAAACAATGAGAAGAACAAGATCATTTAGTTTGCTTCCATCAGGATTCAGGCTCAGTTCTTTCTAGTTATATCTCTGGATGGCGCATTTCTCACTTTCTTGAGTCATTCGGGATTAACTTATATCACTGCATTGCTGAAAAGAGTCCAGTCTGTCATAGTTGGTCATCATAGATATGGTATGTCTGTGATTGTATACAAATTTCTTCTGATTCTACTCTTCTCGCTCAGCATCAGTTTGTATAAGTCTCTCCAGGTAATTATGAAATCTGTCACCTCCTCGTTTCTTATAGCACAATAAAATTCCATTACATTCATATACCACAACTTGTTTAGCCATTCCCCAATTGATGGGCACCCCTTTAGTTTCCAATTCTTTGCAACCACAAAAAGGGCTGCTAAAAATATTTTTGTACATATGGTTCTTCCTCCCACTTCTATGATCTCTTTGGGATATAACCCTAAAAGTGGTATGGCTGGGTCAAAGGGTATGAAATTATTTATAATCCTTTGGGCATAATTCCAGATTGCTCTCCAGAATGGTTGGATAAGTTCACAACTCCACCAGCAATGTATTAGCGTTCCAATTTGCCCACATCCTCTCCAGCATTTGTCACTTTCTTGTTTTTTCATCTTAGCCAATCTGACTGGAGAGATGTGGTATCTCAGAGTTGTTTTGATTTGCATTTCTCTAATCAATAGTGATTTAGAGCATTTCTTCATATGCTTATAGATATCTTTAATTTCTTTCTCTGAAAACTGCCTGTTCATATCCTTTGACCATTTATCAATTGGGGAATGACTTGTATTCATATAGATTTGGCTCAATTCTCTATAAATTTTAGAAATGAGTCCTTTATCAGAGACACAAGTTGTAAAAATTCTTTCCCAATTTCCCACCTCCCTCTTGATCTTGGTTACATTGGCTTTGTTTGTGCAGAAGCTTTTCAATTTAATGTAATCAAAATTATCCATTTTGCATTTTATAATGCTCTCTAATTCTTGTTTGGTCCTAAAATCTTCCCCTCTCCACAGATCTGTCAGGTAAACTATTCCTTGCTTTCCCAAATTGCTTACAGTATCATCCTTTACACCTAGATCATGCACCCATTTAGACTTGATTTTGGTATATGGTGTTAGATAGTGATCTATGCCCAGTTTCTGCCATACTGTATTCCAGTTTTCCCAGCAGTTTTTGTCAAATAGTGCATTCTTATCCCAAAAACTGGGGTCTTTGGGTTTATCGAACAATAGATTGCTATATTCATTAACTGCTGGGTCTCCTGCACCTAATCTATTCCATTGATCCACTACTCTACACCTCTGCCAGTACCAAGCAGTTTTGATGACTGCTGCTGTATAATACAGATTAAGATCTGGCATAGCTAGTCCACCTTCCCTAGCATTTCTTTTCATTAATTCCCTTGATATTCTAGACCGTTTGTTTTTCCAAATAAATTTTGTTATTATTTTGTCTAACTCTACAAAGTAGTTTTTTGGTAAATTGATTGGTATGGCACTAAATATATAGTTTAGTTTGGGTAAAATTGTCATTTTTATTATATTAGCTCGACCCAGCCATGAGCAATTGATATTTTTCCAACTATTTAGATCTGATTTTATTTGTGTGAGAAGTGTTTTGTAGTTGTGATCATATAGATTCTCGGTTTGTTTTGGCAAGTAGATTCCCAAATATTTTATAATGTCTACAGTGACTTTAAATGGGATTTCTCTTCCTATCTCTTGCTGTTGAGTTTCATTAGAGATGTACAGGAATGCTGAGGATTTATGTGGGTTTCTTTTATATCCTGCAACTTTGCCAAATTTATTTATTGTCTCAAGTAGTTTTTTACTTGATTCTCTAGGATTCTCTAAGTATATCATCATATCATCTGCAAAGAGTGACAGCTTGGTCATTTCTTTGCCTAATTTGATTCCTTTGATTTCTTTTTCTTCTCTAATTGTTACTGCTAACGTTTCTAGTACCAGATTGAATAAGAGGGGTGATAGTGGACATCCTTGTTCCACTCCTGATCTTATTGGAAAGGCTTCTAGTTTATCCCCATTGCATATAATACTTGCTGATGGTTTTAAATAGATGCTAGCAACTATTTTAAGGAAGGCTCCATTTATTCCTATACTTTCTAGTGTTTTTAATAGGAATGGATGTTGTACTTTGTCAAAAGCCTTTTCTGCATCTATTGAGATTATCATGTGGTTTTTGCTAGTTTTGTTGTTGATATGCTCAATTATATTGATGGTTTTCCTAATATTAAACCATCCTTGCATTCCTGGAATGAATCCTACCTGATCAGAGTGTATTATTTTTGTGATAAGTTGTTGGAGTCTTTTGGCTAATATTTTATTTAGAATTTTTGCATCTAAATTCATGAGGGAAATTGGTCTGTAATTTTCTTTCTCTGTTTTATCTCTTCCTGATTTAGGAATCAGTACCATATTTGTATCATAGAAAGAGTTTGGTAGGACTCCTTCTTCACTAATTTTCCCAAATAGTTTGTAGAGTGTTGGAATCAATTGTTCTTTAAATGTTTGATAGAATTCACTAGTAAACCCATCTAGCCCTGGAGATTTTTTCCTAGGGAGTTCTTTGATGGCTTGTTTGATTTCTTTTTCTGAAATGGGGTTATTTAGGTAATTCACTTCCTCTTCAGTTAATCTGGGCAATTTGTGATTTTGTAAATATTCATCTATTTCACTAAGATTGTCATATTTATGTGCATACAATTGGGAAAAATAATTCCTCATTATTTTTTTGATTTCCTCTTCATTGGAGGTAGATTCACCCTTTTTTATTTTTGATACTCATAATTTGGTTTTCTTCTTTCTTTTTTTATCATATTGACTAAGGGTCTATCAATTTTGTTGATTTTTTCATAAAACCAGCTCTTAGTTTTATTTATTAATTCAATGGTTTTCTTAATTTCAATTTTATTAATCTCACCTTTGGTTTTCAGTATTTCTAATTTAGTACTTAATTGGGGATTTTCAATTTGTTCTTTTCTAGCTTTTTCAATTGCATGTCCAATTCATTGACCTCCCTTCTCTCTGCTTTAATTAAGTATGCACTCAGGGATATAAAACTTCCCCTGAGAACTGCCTTTAGTGCATCCCACAAATTTTGGTATGTTGTCTCATTATTTTCATTCTCTTGAATGAAATTTTTGATTGTTTCTATAATTTCTTGTTTGACCCACCAATTTTTTAGGATTAAATTGTTTAATTTCCAATTAGTTTTTAGTCTATCTTTCTATGGCCCTTTATTGCATATAATTTTTATTGCATCATGATCTGAGAATGATGCACTTACTATTTCTGCCTTTCTGCACTGGATTGTGAGGTTTTTATGCCCTAGTACATGGTCTATTTTTGAGTATGTACCATGCACTGCTGAGAAGAAAGTAAATTCCTTTTTATCCCCATTCAGTTTTCTCCAGAGATCCATAATATCTAGTCTCTCTAAGATTCTATTCACCTCCTTAACTTCTTTCTTGTTTATTTTGAGGTTAGATTTATCGAGTTCAGAGAGGGGGAGATTAAGGTCCCCCACTAGTATAGTTTTGCTATCTATTTCTTCCTCTAATTCCTTTAACTTCTCCTCTAGGAATTTGGATGCTATACCACTTGGTGCCAGAAAAAGCTTTTGACAAAATAAACCACCCATTTCCACTTAAAAGAATAGAGAAACTAGAAATAAGTGAATAATTCCTTAACAAGGTATATAGTAGTAACCTTAGCAAGGTATATGATGGTATACACACACACACACACACACACACACACACACACACACACACATTATATAATAGGGACACACTAATAGCCCTTCTGCTAGATTAGAGGTAAAGCAAGGATATTGATTGTCACCACTACCTTTTGACCTTATATAAGAAATGCTAGTCATAGTAAAGTAATAAGATAGGAAAAATAATTTCAGATAATAATCATATATAAAGGATCAACAAAATTATTGTTTTTTGAAGGTGATACTATGATGCATTTAAAGAAGTCTAGAGAGTAAATTTATTTGACAGAATTAATAACTTTAGCAAAGTTACAGTTAATGAAATAATTATTTCTGCATATTGCCATCAATATTCAGCAGAAAGAGAAACTCAATTTAAAATAAAGTAGATGGCAAGTAGAGAGACTACTTGCCAAGATATATAAGCACTATATTGATAAAACAATAAAATACTCCCCAAAGAAATACAGATCTAAATAATCTGGGAAATATTAACACCTCAAGGATAGGCAAAACCAATATTAAAAGAATGGGTGTAACCAGATCTCAAACTATAATATAAAGCAATAATCATCAAAATTATCTGATACTAGTTAAGTAGAAAAGCCAATCATGGGAACATATTAGGTACACAAAATACAGAAGCAAACTTAACAGTAGCCCAATATTGGATAAATCTAAAGAACCAAGCTACTGGGGCTAAGAACTTTTATACAACAAAAACCTCTAGGACAACTGGAAGGCAGTCTAGCAGAAACTACTTACAGTTACATCACATACAAAGATGAGTTCCAAATAGATACATGACTTAGACATTAATACTGGCATGATAAATTAGGGAAGAAAAGAAGGAAGTACCTTTTAAAAATCTGTGGATAGGAGAAAAGTTCATGATCAAACAAGTAATAGAGAGGATCACAGAAGATAGAACAGATAATTTTGACTGCTTAATATTGAGAAGTTTTTGTATAAACCAAAACAATTTAGCTAAATTATAAGTAAAACTGGTCCAAAAAATCTTTACACCAAGTTTTGCTGATGGGGTTCTCATTTCCAAAATTTAAGGAGCTGGTTATAATCTATAAAAATAAAGTTATTTCCCTAATTAATTGTCAGAGGAAATAGACCATTTTCAGAGGAAGACACTCAGGCTATTTCTAGGCATGTGAAAAATGCTCAAAAGACCGTAATTACTGAAATGCAAATTAAATTAATCTTTAGGTACTACTTTATACACATTGGCAAAGTTGACAAAAAAAGGGAAAATGGCAAACGTTGAAAGGGTTGTGGGAAAATAATCTCAATGCCTTGTTGGTGAAACCATGAATTGAAACAACCATTCTAGAAAACAATTTGGAGCTATGCCATCAAAATGCTAAACTGCCATGGTAACCTAGTAAATACCAATGTTAGGTTTCTCTTCTGAAGAGATCAAAGAAAGAGGGAAAAGATCCACATGTAATTTTACACACACACACACACACACACACACACACACACACACACACACACAAATACACATACACACACAAATATGGCAGCTGTTGTGAAAGAACAGGGGTGGAGAACCTGGGGCCTTGAGGCCACATGTGTCCTTCTAGGTCCTTGGGTGGGGCCTTTTGACTAAGTCCAAGTTTTATAGAACAGATTCTTTTACTAAGGGGATTTGTGTTGTGAAGTTTGGATTCAGTCAAAGGCCACTTGAGGACCTAGAGGGCCACATGTGGCCTCAAGGCCTGAATTAAATAATAAGAAGGTGCTCATCAGTTGGGGAATGGTTGAATAAATCATGGTGCATTAATATAATTATATACTATTGTGATGAAAGAAAGGATGACAGGGATGGTTTCACAGAAACCTGGGAAACTAATGTAGAGTGAAGTAAATAGTAGTACAGCAACCAATGCAATAAAAACAAATTAACTCTGACAGACTTAGGAACTCTGCTAAACCCAATGAGTAACCATGATTTCAGAGCACACAAGGATGAGGCATGCTACCTGCCTGCTGATAGAAGTAATTGATTCAGGTACAGAAGAAGAAGCATATGTTTTGGCCACAGGCAACATGGGGATGTATTCTGCTTGACATAGCTATCTCAAATTTTTTTTTCTTTTTTTTTCTTTTCAATGTAATTGTTAGATAAGAAAGTATGAAAATAAATTTTAAGTGAAAAAATTTAATTTTAAAAAAGTGTTGAAACAATCAGCAAAGTTGATTTCAGGGAACTAATCACTCAGACTCTTGATGGTTGGTTGATTTTTGTCCCTCCTTTTCGAAGAGGACCAAAATGACATCACTATACTAGAATCAAGTTTCAATGTGTCTGACTGTGGCTGATCAGAACAATATGAGCTCAGAATGCCCTACCACAGATCAGGCACAAATAATTCATGTGAACATTTGGGGTGGATTCTCTGAATTTGCACATCCTGTGATTCCTTTGAGCTGTTTCAATTTTGCTTTGCACAAAGAGCACAGCACCTTCTCTGATGTAGGCACGCCATGCTGAGGGGTCCTATACCACGTCTCCCATGTCACACAATCAATTCCAGAGTTCTTAAGAGAGACCTTGAGAGTGTCCTTGTATCACTTCTTCTGACTACCATGTGAATGTGTGACCTGTGTGAGTTGTCCATAAAACAGTCTTTTTGGCAAGCAAAAGTTTTGCACTTGAACAAGGTTGCCAGCCCATCAGAGTTGATTGCTTGGCAGTTTAGTTTGAGAAAGGACCTCAATGTCTGGTACCTTATCCTGCCAGGTGATCTTCAGAATAAATCTTCCTAAGACAATTCAAATGAAAGCAATTCAGTTTCTTGGCATGGTGCTGGTATCACTGTCCAGGTTTCACAGGCACACAAAAATGAAGTCAGCACCATAGCTTTCAGTTTGGTAGTCAGCCCAATACCTTTTCTCTCCCATACTTTGCTTGCGAACTTCCCACATTCTTGATATCACTTGCTGGTCAGCTGAGTACAGAATGAGCCTTTGATCCCCTTAGATGCTTCTTGGACAAAGATGAACAACTCAGGTAAGGGAGCTTTGCCCAACTTAAGCAGCTAGGCTTGTCTTCAATGCATATCCTTGTTGAATAACATTATCCTGTCTTTTGACTAAGTAAATTCTGTTAACTGTTGAATGACCAATAAATATTTATTTCAGCATTGAATCTAAACACTACCGGGGACCAGCTCTAATCAGGTCTAGCTGGGAACAGAGGCTCATTTATCATAGGATTACATCATGAAGTTATAATGGAATTCTGAGATTCTTCTAGCAAATCCAATAATTGTCCATGTCCAAAGGGCTTTTTAGTCAGATCCATATTGATCTTACAGTTAATGCCACATTTTAGTGCAATGGTTCCCAACTTTATCTTTATTGACAAATTAGTAAGATGGTGTTACTGGGTAGTATAATTGTGTATAGAGGTCAAAAGAAATATACCTCCAGAAAGTAAGAGGGAAAAAAGGAGAGGAGAGGTCCCAGAAGTTATCAGCATTTTGTATTGCTTCAAATCATACCTCCCTCTTTAATAGAAATACCTTTAACATAGAAGTAGCTGTCTAATGGAATGCCAACAGACCTTTCCATGCCACCTCCCTACTCTAGTCATTTATCCCACGGTTCAGGGCATTTCATGCTGTCATTTTGAATTAATATGTGCTGCAAAGGGGAATTTTTCTGGCTGCTTCTGCATTCACCACATTCCCAGCAACTAACCAGTACTTTAGACCAGGGTTTCAAATGTTCATAAAAAATGGGGAAAGGGAAAACTATATGTGTTCAGTGACTTTGACCATAAAATTATCCAAGCATAGATTAGAATCCACTAATCAGCCCATTTAGGAACTCCATTCTTATGCAGGTGGTGTTAGTGTAAGACAACAGGACAATTCTGTATAATGACATAACTTCTTGTAGTCATTCCTATCTAACCCAACTTTAGTTGAAACTTCTTTGATGTAAAAAATGCACTTTTCTTCTTATTACACTTCAGAATATTTCATTTCTTGCCTCAGACCAAGATCAGATGTGAAAGTATTACAGTATATTTTTAAAAATTATTCTTGGGAAATTAATTTTTTTAAAAATCTCGTTACATATAAACTTTTCTGCCCAGTATTTCAGAAATATTTTGTTAGGATAAAAACCTATAGAATACATTTAATTGGATTGATGAATCTGTCTGATTTTCACAAAACAGATAATTTGAATATTCCAGGGAATTTAGCTTGACCTAAATAATGTATGAGTTCGATAATGTTCATTATTTGTAGTTATCAAAAATAGAACATTTATTTATTATTTCTAGAGTATGGCAGGTGCCATACTCTACTTCAGAAAACCACATTATATAATAGTTCATAGGCCCAAGGATGAGAGCTGGAAGTATCAAGGTTCTCATTATACAGCTGAAGAAATTGAGATTAGAGAGGTTGAATATATTGCCCAAGGTTACATGGTAAATATCTGAGACAATTCCTGGTTGATTTGAGCCCAGGTCTTTCTTTCTTCTTCTTTTTTTACTTTATTTATTTATTTATTGCTTTTTTGGATGGGGGAAAGCAGGGCAATTGGGGTTAACTGACTTGCCCAAGGTCATGTGACTAGTAAGTGTTAAGTGTCTGAGGCCGGATTTGAACTCATGTCCTCCTGACTCCAGGGCTGGTACTCTATTTACTGTGCCACCTAGCTGCCCTGAACCCAAATCTTTCTGGCTCTTACTTAAGTTTAGCACTTTATCTAACCACATTGTGCTGCCAGGTTCTTAGTCATTGCGTGATTAAGTTACACTGAATGACTTTAAAGCTACTTAGAGACAGGGTTAATCATTCTTCTGGTTCACTTACTTTATTTAGCTCTGGAAGTTCCAAGAAAATAATCTTATTGAGCCAAATGGTCTGTTTTGGGTAAACCATAAACTCATCCATTCTGCTTTTTTCACCCCATGGCATTATAGATTTCGATCTGGTTCCATTTAGTTGATGTCTTCATTTTATAGATGAAGAATCTGAGGTCCAGGGATCTTAATTGTCTTGTCCCAAGGTCAGCATACTTTCACTATGAGAAGTAATTGTTAAACCATTATAATAGAATGAATTCCTTTCCTATATGGTTTGGATTATAGATAGCTGCAGAGGTTCATTGCAGCTCTCAGATTCTGAGATTCTATAATTAAAATCTTGTTAATCTGTTTACTTTTCAATCTACCTACACAAATATAAATGAACTGACCTCTTATGAGACTAGTCATGAAAGAATTTCCTTTCAATATAGCTTAGCATGTGAAAAAGTTCACAAATATGTAAAATATTTCCATATGAGATTTCTAGGTTTTATTTCTAACACTGATCTATCCTAGACTTTATTTCTCTATTTTTTTTCACACAGCATTTTATTATATTGAAACAAGCTTATTTTTTATTGTGTATATTTTGTGCTTTTCTGAAAAACTTTTATTAAAACAACCAGAATTTAAATAATCACCCTACCTTTCATGTAGAGGAAAATGCACATGAATACATGCTAATAGTCCAATAAGTAAAATAAAAAATAAAAAGGTGGTATTTCACTGGAGTTTCATAAAATGTGAATTGTATTTCAATCAGTGGTGAACCTGTTTTAAACTAGCCACATGTTTGAATATAGGTAGAATGTTTCCTGATATTTCCAGTTTACTTATTAGCAGGAAAATGAAGATGTCCTTTTAATTCTACAAGTTTGGGGGTTAGTTGGCATATACAAATAGAAGTTGTATGCTGAATTACTTATTTAATTTGAAATATCCAAACATTCTGAGGTTTGCTGAACAAATTCCTAAGCAGAAATTTGTTTAAACCTTTCAGCTCATAGTGCTTGAAGGATAGAAAAACAAAAACAGATGATATTGCTACCATTTCAATTGAAGAAATGTATAAACTCTGTATATCTCTGACCAGGAAACATACACTGAAGATGAAGTTTTGCCATAACCAAGTTAGAAATAATTTGACTTGACAAGACCCATAGTCTAAAATTTAAAAGTAAATTTCACTTTATCCTGGATGAGGAATTTCTTCTGAGACAACAAGACAGCAAGGACATTGGAGGTTTGGGCAGTTTCCCCACAGTTAGTGCACTATTCAATATGAAGGAGTTTGAGAGAGAGAGGGAAGAAGATATGGCTGATGTTTGAGCAGTACCTCCCAGAAATCCAATGGAATAGTCACAGCCCTAAGGAGATGTAGGTCTTACAAATGGTAAAATAACTTTCTCTCCTTCCCCATTCCCTGAGCGCTGAAGGGCAAATTTCCTGTTCTCTTGAAGTTTTTTTCTCTTTCACGAATCATTTAATTAGCACTATTGTTAACTTAGATCAATCATAATGGCTCCTAGCTTGCTGGCTTTGTTATTTGTGAATTTTTAAAAGAGAATAGTATTTAGGCAAGGTATGCTGATGAAAGAGAAAGGGAGAACATGGACCTGTTTTTTCTGAACAGTGCATTTGCTTATGTGTAATTTGGAATATTTCTTTCGCTTTTCTGCTCTATACTTGCTCAGAGGAACTACTCCTTGGGGCAAAGTCACCAGCAGTGACCAGGGTAGAGGTTACAATTTGTGGAAGAAAGTGGACTAGAAAAGACTGATGTGAGATCCTGCTACCTCTTTCTCAGAAGTTCAGCAGGTGAATTTTTCCTCCTTAAAGACACATTGTTACATAAGAAAGTAGGATGGTTTGTACCTGTGTTTGAATAAGAAAATAAAAAGGAAATGGAATGGTTTCAGAAACTTCTGAAAAATACAATGGCATCCTATTCTTTCTTTCCTGGGTTCAATATTCCTAACAACAACTGCACATAAAATGTGGTTATTGCATACATAGATTGAAGAATGTGGGGAAAGTAATGATCATTTTCTGACAATTCTACTTAAATTAATTTACTTATTCAGTACCATACCAATCAAATTACCAAATTATTTTATAGAGCTAGAAAAAAATAATACAATTCACCTGGAAGAACAAAAGGTCCAGAATATCAAGAGAATTAATGAAAAGAAATGCAAGGGAAGGTGACCTAACCATACCAGATTTTAAACTGTATTATAAAGCAGTAGTCATCAAAACTACTTGGTAATGGATGAGGAATGAGTAGTGGATCAATGGAATATATTAGGTAGACAAGGCATAGTAGTCAATGATTATAGTAATCTACTATTCGATAAACCCAAGGACTCCAACTTCTGGGATAAGAACCCACTATTTGACAAAAACTGCTAGGAAAATTGGAAAACAGTATGGCAGAAACTTGGCATAGACCAATATCTCACACTGTATAGCAAAATAAAGTGGGTTTGTGGGTTCATGATCTAAATATAAAGGTTGATACAGTAAGCAATCTGGGAGGGCAAAGAATAGTTTACCTGTCAGATTTATGGGGAAGGGAAGAATTTATGACCAAACAAGAGATAGAAAACATTATGAAATGCAAAATGTTTAATTTTGATTATGTTAAATTAAAAAGTATTTACACAAGCAAAGCTAATGCAGCCAAGATTAGAAGGGAAACAGAAAGCCGGGAAATAATTTTATAGCCAGTATCTCTGATAAAGAACTCATTTCTAAAATACATAGATAACTGGGTCAAATCTATAAGAATACAAGTCATTCCCTAACTGATAAAAGGTCAAAGGATATGAGCAAGCAGTTCTCAGATGAAGAGATTACAGCTCTCTATAGACATATAAAAAATGCTCTAAATCACTATTGATTAGAGAAATGCAAATTAAAATAACTCTGAAGTACCACATCATACCTATCTGATTGGCTAACATGACAAAACAGGAAAATGACAAATGTTGGAGAACATGTGGGAAAATTGGAACACGAATGCATTGTTGGTGGAGTTGTGAACTGATCTAATCATTCTGGAGAACTATTTGGAACTATACCAAAGCCTATAAAACTGTAGCCCTTTTGACCTAGCTTCTAGGTGTGTATCTGAAAGAAATCATAAAAATGGGAAAAGGAGTCATATGTACAAAAATATCTATAGCAGCTCTTTTTGTGGTGGTCAGGAACTGGAAATTGAGGGGATGACCACCAGTTGAGGAATGATTAAACAACTTGTGGTATATGAAAGTAATGTAATACTATTGTACTATAAAAAATGATGAGCAGGCAGACTTTAGAAAAAGCTGGAAAGACTTACATGAACTGATGCTGTGTGATGTGAACAGAACCAAGGGAACATTGTACACAGTAACAGTAACAATGTGTGATGACCAAGTTTGATAGAATTAGCTCTTATTAGCAATGCAATAGTCTAAGACAATTCCAAAAGACTCATGATGGAAATGCTAACCACATCCATAGAAAGAACTATGGAGGATGAATTTGATCAAAGCATGCTATTTTCTCTTTGTTGTTGTTGTTGCTTCTTCTATCTTGTGGTTTTGCCCTTTGGTTTGAATTCTTTACATCATGAATGATGTGGAAATATGTTTAATATGATTGTACATGTATAACACATATCAGATCACACATTGTCTTGGTGAGAGGGAAGAGAAAGGAGGGAGAGGAAATTTAGAATTCAAAATCTTATAGAAAAGAATGTTGAAAGCTAAAAATAAATAAACAAAAAATAAAAAGAATTATCATTTTTTTCAATGTTATGAAACTATCACTAGTGACTTTTATCTAAATGTCTATAAATGTTCATCTCAAATATAATTCCAGACATCTGCATATGTTAAATACAAATTCATTTGGAAGCCATTGGCATCCAAAATATTCATACCTCCTGCAACAAAGAGAGGTATTAGCCTTTGAAACAATTTGAAGACATTGTTAATAGCAACAACAACAAAGAACTATAGAAAACTTCTCATATCTTTGAACATGGCACCTTGAGTTTTTTAAATACCCAGAAAGCTTGAAAATCTGTATATGCCTTGAGTCAGCCTACTGTGACATCATACCTAGAGGAACAGTCTCAATAAAGGTATGTAAATATACACATAGACAGTCAGGAATTTATTGTTCAGAAGTTGTTTCAGTCACATCTGATTCTTCATGACCCCATTTGGAGCTTTCTTTTCTTTCTTTCTTTTTGGAGGGGGGAAGGCAAAGCAATTGAGGTTAAGTGACTTGTCCAAGGTCTCACGGCTAGTTAAGTGTTAAGTGTCTGAGGCTGACTCCAGGGCCAGTGCTCTATTCACTGTGCCACCTAGCCTCCCCTGGAGTTTTCTTAACAAGAATATTGAAGTAGTTTGCTATTTCCTTCTCCATCTCATTTTACACATGAAGAAACTGAAGCATACAAGGTTAAGTGACTTACTCAGGGTCACACAGCTGTGTATCTGAGGCCAGATTTGAACTTAGGAAGATGAATCTTCCTGACTTCAGGCCCAGCACTGTATCCACTGTGCCACCTAGGTTCCCCATAGTTCAAATTCAAATTTGGTCTCAGGCACTTACCGTGTGACTCTAAGCAAGTAACTTAATTTCTGTTTGATTCAGTTTCCTCAGTGGTAAAATAATAATAGCGCCTATCTCAAATGTTAGTTTGTAAGGACTGAATAAGATAATATTCCTAAATTGTGCTTAGCACAGTGTCTGGCACATAGTAGGCACTATAATTCTTATTCCCTCTTCTTTCCCCCTATATAAACAAGAGAGGGAGAAAAGAAATAGCAAATGATAAGTCATATTTAGTCTTACTGTTACAATATTTCCATTTTAATATTTACTTTAAGAAATACTTTTAATCATTTCTTAAAATACTTCTAATCACACACACACACACATACAGTAATTTTAATTTTGACAAATTCAAACATGAACATTCTCACACACAAGAACATCAAAAAATGTTTGGGAATTCCTGGAACTTCTCTCAGTTCCTGATGTTTTCTCATCCGGCAATATCCTTCCATAGTACCTAGTCTCCATCTCTCACTGATTTCCGTTTAGGGAACAGGCCTGAAGCAGCCACATTAAAGACTTTGCTGTGATGCCCAGGTGGGTAACCCTATTCTTCTCTACCCTTTCTAGCTCTATTTTTGTTTTGTCTTTCCCCACTAGAATGTAATCAGCTCCTTAAAGGCAAGGATTATTTTTTGTTTGCTTGCTTGTATTTCTATTCCCAGTACTTAGCACAGTGCCTGGCAATAAATGTGTGCTATTTATGTATCTCCAATATGAAACCACAAATCTTTATTACATATGGTTTGTTATACTTAAGTATATATTGAAATCAATTGGTTAGTTTCAAAACTATTCTGTCAGTTTTTCGCCCCTTTAAATTCCTTTAGTTCTATTATATATTAAAAAAAATTCAGTGACACTTTGGAGGGGGGAGCATTACTATCACTAGTGCCTCCCCCAAAGCCTTTCCCCTGTATGAAATTAAGCATAGTTTAGAAAAACTAATCCATAAATTGGCAGTATTCAAAAATATATGTCTCACTCTCTACCTCTCTCCTTAGGAGGTGTGCAGCATGTTTCATCATCAGTCCTCTGAAATTGTAGTTTCAATAATTTCTTTCTATAAGTTAGACTCTATCTTATATAAGACATTGGATGTTTGGATGTTCTAATACATATCCACATTTATTTCCTCCCCACCAAAATGTTTCTCTTTGATCTATGCTAATCCTCTTCAGGTTTTGTGACAAGTGGAAGAAATAACATATAGGAAAATTTAATGTTGTAGGTCACAGCGCTTGGTGGTGACTTTAGTTTTTATCTGATCATTTTTTCATGATGATGGTTATTGTATATAGTTCAGTTAGAATGTTGTTAGAATTTCATTTAGATTCCAATTTTACTCCTTTTGAGAAGTCAAGGATAAGAATTGATTACTAAAAGAGGGAAAGGATGTAGAGATGTAGCTTGAAATAAACGGGAGGTAGTGGTTATGTAAAACTTTATTTTGACTATGGGATCTTAAAATCAGACTTTGATCTGACAGGCTAAAGTTTCTTCAAAGATTAACTGGCCTTCTTTAAAAGTACATCAGTTTCCTCTTAGGCAGATATTTGCATAGCAGTGAACTGGGTGTTTGTTGCTGCAAATCATTTGCTGGTCTGTAGATTTCCTTAAGAAATTCTGCTGACATCATTGACTCTTTCCTCAGATTCCTTTCCTACGGTCTCCCTCCTCTCTCACTCTCTCCTCTCTCTAGTTCATTCAGGTAATTGTTATTCAAAATCAAAACCAACTTTCTTTTCCAGTGACAGTGAACAAGAAATATTTTCATTTTTCTATTTTCCTGAAGGACCCCGAGTTGGCTGTTGATTCCTTGTTCTGTTATGACAACATTTAAAAAGAAGTCTGCATATATTGATCTTTGCAGGTAAGAGCATACTTATTAAAACACTGTAGTATGTAATGATCTGGGAGCTATGTAAAAACCACCACAGCAACACCCTTTCTTCATAAAGTTCAAGTTTTAAATTTGGATTTTTTAAAAAGCAGTTTCAGGAATTCAAGATTGAAATTCAGTAATTTAAGCTTGTCAGAAAGAATTTAAGAAGTACTTTTTACTTGTGGAAAAATGGGTTAATATTTAAGGATGGGGTAGGGGGAAAATAATTTTTATCTATTGAGAAACAATACCCAGATGTCATATTTTGCTATGTGTTAGAGATCTTTAGTTCTTGGGAGAAACATTCTTATCACTTCTACTTGTATAGGTTTCCTTTATTTCAGAATTTTTGAGAGTTATGTTTTTTTCTTGATTTTATGTTACTGTTTAAAAGATTTTTTTCTCCAATAACTTTCTGTCAGCTACTTTTCTTTTGTTGGTTGAAAAAAGAGGTTTAAGTTACTGGTAAGGAAAACTTGATCAGGGCATTTTAAAATTGGTTGTTTAGCCTTTTAAGAAGAGATTATGTAAGTTTTCTGTGCTAGGTATAAGGAATGTAAACAATTCTGACTTGGAGGACATTTTGAACTGTTCCTGATCCATAGAAGGTACCTTTATACATTTAGGCTTAGTATCTGAAAATAAATCTACACTGGCTGAAATTTCCCCATGAAATTTAGTTATATTTACTACATCTGCTTTCCATCATATTTTGCCTAAAGGCACCTTTTCTCCCCCTAAGAAACATTTCCCTTAGGTCTATTCTAGTCTTGGTTTTACACCTTTTTCCAACCTGAAGAGGTTCTGAAATTTATAAAAAATAAAAATTAGTATGCTTTTGGTTTAGTGTACATTTAAGACAAAAGTCATCTCCTGCTTCATACCTCCTCTGTGCTCAGACTTCAAGATGTCCCTTTGCCCCATTCTTTCATTTTACTTAAAAATGATCTTTCTATTACTCAGAGAATCTTAGGAAAAAGTACAAAAATTGCTCAAACTATCTTTTTGATTTAAAAATATATATAGGGGTATGTGCATATAAATGTAATGTAATGTACACATGTATATATGCATGCATATATATGTATGTATAAAACAATCAGTAACCACATACTGAGAAAGGAGGAAGAGGAGTAAGGAAGAAGGTGAATCAATTTTCTTTGCTGGCTCAGGCACCAGACAAAATTGGGCTCATTATAATTGGCATCACATATGAAAATCGAGTGCCCACAAGACTTGAAACATCACAGAATTCCACTAGCAAAAATAAAGACAAAAGAGCTGTCACTGCTAAATTTAAAAAGAAATTCTTAGACATGGAAGTTTAAACATGGTCTAGCCAATACCACAGTAATGATAACAGACTGACATGTAGAAAAATCTAATAAAAAAGGAAAAAAGCAACCAGCTATTTATTTTGTTTTCAAGTTGTAAATCAGAAGTTAATTGCCTTTTTTTTCCTTCTCCACTGTACTTAATGCTTAGGTTTTAGAGTTTTTTCCCCACTGAGCTGTGAGGCTACAGTCTTGAATTGCTTATGTAAAATAATGATTCCATAAAGTCTTCATTCCATCCCTTTGTTTTTCCCACTGAAAGATACAAAAACAGGTAGCCATTTTATTGGGGAAAAAAAAACCACCACATTCCCAACGTCCCTCTTCTGGCATTTCTAACTGGTACTGATGATTCTCTTTAAGAATAGGTAGGCATTGCCAGGTATTGTATCTTTAATCCCAGCTGTTGCAGAGAACAACACTGGCAGATCTCTTGAGCTCCAGAGCTTCAATGGGCTATGCCTATTGGATTTCCACATTTAAGTTTGTCAGTAATATGGGGTAGGTGATCTCCCTCTTCCCCAAGACCGTCTAAAGACAAATGAACCAACTCAGGTCTGAAATAGTGCAGGTCAAACGTTCCAAAGAGAATCAACAGTGAAACAGAGTCATAAGTAATAGCCTGAACTTTTCTAGCCTGAATGAGATAGGAAGATCTAGTATTTAAAGTTAATGTCAAATACAACTAACATAGAGGAAACGTGAGCTAAGTATTTAAGAGTGCAACTTAGATATTTTTTGAACATTGAAAGGTTTTGCATTAATTGTTCTCTTCTAAGATTTTGTTTTCTTTTTGATTCTTTCCTGCCCATCAATAAGAAAAATTTGTGCAAGGAGAACAGATACAGTATAGTACAGGGCACCAAATAGTTACATTTTTCAAATTAAATAAAAAAAGTCATGCATTTGAAAGTTCCTTTCCTGCTGTGCTATCCCATCGGTTTATTGGAATTAAAGAGCAATGCTTTAATAAGTGTTTGGAGTAGCCCTTAGGCTTGTCTCCTGTTAGTTGAGGTTCCATTTCAGAACAAAATGAGAAACTTGTAGGTCATTCAACAGCTACCAAAACTTAGCTATCTATAGCTTAGAAAAAAAATAATTAGCAAGAATATTGCAAGGGGCAGTTAGGTGGTGCAGTGAGTAGAGCACCGCCCCTGGAGTCAGAAGGACCTGAGTTCGGATCCAGCCGCAGACACAATGCACACACAAACAAAAAACCTAGCCATGTGACCTCGGGCAAGTTACTTAACCCCAATTGCCCTCCAAAAAAAGCAAAAAAAAAAAAAAAAAAGAATATTGCAAGCTTTATGTTGCATAGAATCAGTCCCCACCATATATCCCTTTAACAGAGACAGGAGTCAGGAAAACCTGAGTTCAAATCTGACCTCAGACACTTACTATGATCCTGAGCAAGTAACTAAATCTTTCTCAGTCTCAGTTTCCTCATCTGTAAAATGGAGCTGTTAATGGCAGCTACCTTCCGGGCTTTTTGTAAAGATAAAATGAAATATTTGTAAAGGGCTTTGAATACCAAAGTACTATATAAATACTAGCTATTATATGGAGATGCATCTACATCTGGGAGGAGTGTGATAATTTATGTGGTCTTGAAACATCCACCACTTCTGAAAATCCTCAGTTGTCCACATAGGTAGGCATTTTTGTGTCTCTAACAGAGTAGGAAACTACCTCAACTGAGCCAGAGGTTGCCAGGAAGATATGTCAAGGGCATTACAAATTAAACTTTATGTCCCTGAGCCAATCAAATTCCAGTGACATTTTTTTTCACTTTTCAGAGAAAAAAAACTAGCTTAACTTGCATGGGGAAAAGGCTAGGATTTATCACACTACTTTTAGCGTAATTTTCACCACTTAGATGAATTTAGGGCTGTTACTAGATAACCCTAATCTTATTGATTCGATGATCCTGGAATAAGATTCTAGGATATATATATACCTTATAAGGTCAGGAACAATGAAAGAATTTTGCTGAAACCTCCCACTGTGTACAGGTGTTTATGTGCCATGTCAGCACCCATCAGTGGCATCCTGTGCTCTTTGACGATCTATGTCCAAAGGCAGTCCATTCTTGTTAAAACAAATCTTATTGGAGACTAGGTCTAAGATATTGTGGGATTGGTGACTTCTTGCCCTTTGGTAGTTGGTTTGGTTTGTTTGGTATTGAAGCTTCCCATGGCTTATGAGAAGGTGGACATCTGGACTGGTCAATTAGGTATAAGGGTGCAAGGAGTTGATTAGCAGGGGCAAAGCTCTTGTATTGAGACATGAAAGTACCATTTTACATTTGGGGACAGGTTGAGGGCCTCTTGAGTTAGGCAGGTGGTCCTATTGCCACAAACAGCCCACTTGGTCAGGAATAGCTGCCTCATCCTTAGGGAGATTACAGGGTCCCATACTCTGAACAACATGACATCACTCTTCCAAAGTCCAGATTCATAATGGATTCATTTCCCTCTTCTGTTGTAATGTCTCCAACCTAGATAATTAGACCCTCAAAGAGCACAGGATGACATTGATGGGTGTTGTCATGGCACATAAACACCTGTATCTTGTGGGAGGCTTCAGCAAAATTCTTCCATTGGTTCTGACCTCATAAGGTATAGACTATGGTTGTTCAATCCTGTCCTCTTCAGGACCCAGACTACTTGGCTACCACCTCTAAAAACAGTATAGATGAAGATTATCTCTGCCCCATTTGTCAGGGCTTTCTCATATAACAGCCACATGGCCTACAGCTCAACTCACTGGGAATATTTGCCTACACCCTTGATTCCCTGTTTTCTTCTATTACTTGATTAGTGGCTGCTGAAGTCTCTGTGTGTTCTTCTTTTATAATGGATGGAACCCACTGGTAAACTATGCAAAATGGTATTCCTTGGGAGCGAGCTCCTTATAGATGAGACCTGTTTGAAGTCAGATGTGGATGAGGCAAAGTTCTAGGGTCTGGAATGGAGGCCTTAGTTTTTAACATAACCACAACCTGTTTGTAAAAGGTGCTAATACCTGAGGGACCTTGAGTGAAATTTCAAATGTATCACTTTCATTCTATTCATACTGGCTGCCCAGGCTGAATTTCATAGCATGATTTTATTAGAAGCCCAATAGGGCTTTCTTATCTATTCATGTTTGAGAAGTTATAACCAAAGCCTCCAGGAAAAGATGTCATCTCCCCCTGCTCACCTAAAGAAAAATGGGCTTATTACTTCCTCTCTCTCTCTCTCCCCAGAGCACCTAAGTTCCCTGACAGTAGTATGTGTCCTTTCTACTGCCTTCCCAACCTCCACAAATTTCACCATTTGATCAGCCTATACTTATGTAGCTGTGTGAGAACTGGAGAACCCTATGACCCAAAGCCGTTGACTGGTGCCCTGCCTTCTAATTGCCCCTGAGGCTGGCTGGTTTTAGGCTGTATGTAGGGATAGATAGATCTAATCTTTTAAACCTATTTCCTTTAGGAACTTTACTCTCTCCCTTGTAGATTCCATTGGGGAGGTTTTTGCAATGGGAATTCATCTTAAAAGGGCCAGTTACGTATAACTTCTCATCTTAACCACCTTAAAAGGCACAAAGTGTGGATTTCATGTGGAGTGCATAACTGATAAAATTGGCACTATAAAAGTGATATGGAGGAATATCTGGGTTTAAGACCATACTTCTTGCCAAAGGCTTATCTATTCTAGTATGTTAATCCCCATCTCTATCAGCAGAGCCTTTTTTGGTGTCCTGTAACCAGCTACATTAGCTACCCTTCATATTTCATCACATAGTTCCTATAAACTGAGAATTTTGTCTCCAATTGCCAAATGAGCTGGACCAGCTTACTTTCAGTCAAGTTATGCTAACTCTCCAGGACTGCTATTGCACCATAGGCAATGATGACTGGGGAAACTGTGTGGTGGCACACTCCTGTAATCTCATGCACTGGAGAAACTGAAATTGGCAATCTCTCAGAAGTTCTAAACTTTAAGGGATTATGCAGATCATGAGAACTGAGCATTTTTTGGCAGTAATGTGGTCATGGTAGTGGTGGTGGAGGGGTACCAGCTTGCTTAGGGAGAGGAAAACCAGCACAAGTCAGAAATGTCAGAACTGGTCTAGGTTAAAGTTTCTGAACTGTACTGTTCAAGCCTGTAGCCCCTGCCTAAACAAAATGGGGAGGCCTAGTTTTAATTTTTTAATTAAATTAAAAAAAACCCAAACAGGGCACAATGAACCTCTTGCTTTCTTTACCCTCCAAAGCATCATCTTCTAGTATGAACTCAGGTAATTGCTTCCCATCGATGGGAACGTGATCTCTGTTCCATTGAGAGGATTCTCTGTACTCTACCAGAAGGATCCTTGCCACACAATGCTACATGGCCATATCTAGTCATCCAATTATGCCATGTTCAATATTTGCATCAGTCTTATCCACTCCAGTTATGATGTGAACTAAGATGCTATCTCATTCCAGTTATAGCCTATCTCAAATGTTAGAAACAGACCTAAGTCAAGGCACTTACCTTATTAACCTAGGTTCAGTTTCAGAATGAAATGAAATATTTGTAGGTCATTCAACAGTTAACAAAAGTAGGTTTACTTTGCTATCACATAGAAAGGATATTTAACAAGAACATTGCACTGTTTAACTTGGATAGTCACAGATCACCTCTCCTCCTAAAGTTATCTGTTCTCATAGAAAGATGTCTGGCCAGGGTGTGTGATGTGTCCCAAGATATCTGCCAATCTGAAGACCCCTACCTGCTCATGGACTAAGGAACTTTTAATGCCCCTAGATGAACATAAAGCCAAGTCAATATGGCTAGAGGTTATTAGGAAGCTATGTCAAGGGAGACACAGCTGGAGTCTTAGCCCCCTGGGTCAATCAAATCTCAGAGGCATTTTATTTTTTCTTTTGGGGAAAGGGAGGCAGAACTAGACTAAATTACATAGGGAAAAGAGTTAGAATGTTGCTCCCAGGACAATAAGTTATTCTGGGACTGCTGATGTGCCAAATTTAGACTACTATTGATGCATCAATGTTTTGGATCAAATATGAATGTGCAGAAAGTTTTATGTAGGAGAAAATAGTCAATGACTGATCTCAGGTATTTGTTTGAGGTATATAATTCTAACAGATCATTTTTTTCTTCTGGCTTGCTCATTAATTCAGTCATTATACCTTCTACTGTAAAAGCTCAAATATTTAATGAAGTTAATAGCTCACATTTATGTGGGGTAATGGGAAAGGAATAATTATTATTAATAATTATTGAGAAAACTGAGGGAGAACTGAGAGGTAAAGCAGATATTCCCCAGTTTGGGATTTTAATTTCTAGGAACTTAGAATAATAGATGTAAAAGCTTGAAAGGACTTTAGAGACCAATAGACTCAATTCCCTCATTTTACAGAGGGAAACATGGAATCCTAGAGAAATTGAACATCTTGCCCAGGCTCACACAGTAAAGGAATTTCTGAGGCAGTCTTTAATTCCTCTGGCTATCATAGCCCTTTAGTAGTAGTTCAAACTTTACTAGAGCCTCAGGGAGAAAGTCATGTGTTGAGCATACTCTGCCCCATCAAATGGACAACTTGGTCTCATTTGCTTGGATGTAGCCAGTAGCTTAAACCAACAATCTCTTTAACTCAAACACTGACCAAGCCTGCCTTTACTAAGACTAATAAATTCCCATGGAACTTTTAGTCAGACCTCTTATTCTATTTCTAGCTCTGAATTTCTGTCATATGCAACTCTATCAAGATCCAGTAAAGGTATTTAAAGGAAATAAAATAGCAACCTTTAATGCTCATGGATTTGTTCATGTTAAAGTGGTTCTTGGGAAAGAAAGTCATAGGTGACAGAAGCCATAAATTCTGAGATGTAGGTGCAGATGAAGTGAATTCTTAGCAGAATTAGGTTTGGGGAAGAAATCTGTGGCACTACAGTATAACGTTTAGCATTTTAGTTCAGGAATACAAATGCACGAAAAAATTTAGGTTAGTTTTTGGTAGAAGAAAGTAAATTGAAATAATACAAAAGGTGGCATTTGTCAATCAATTTTATCATTCTATGTTAGAAGACATCATTATAGAGTCCTTATTCCTTTTAGCAACAAAGATGAGGCAATAGCATTGTACAGAACAATGTGAAGTGAATAAAAACTTCTGGAACCCAATATAAATCCAAAATTTAATGTGTTCAATCTAAAATCTTGCTACATGATTCCAGTTACTTTTCCTCATGCATAAGAATGTGAGAATTTGTGACATCAAGCTTATAAATTGTGAGAAAAGTCAAAACTAACTTAAACTTCCTGAGAAAGAAACAAGCATTTATCAAAATGGATCTCACTAGAGTTCTATAGGTATAGTAATTTTCTAATTCTTAAGTAAATGCAGTGTTTTGTCAAATTGTTGGCTTTTATTTTTACTTAGAAGGAAAATTTTGATAACCAGCAAAGATCTTATTATTGTCTGACTTTTGGAGAAAAAATCACTAGCTCTATATATACCTACTTTTGTGGAGCTCGATTTTGAAAACATTTTTAACATCTAAGAGCAGTTTTATATACTCCTGAATTCCCGCTAATTGATTTAAATGTTCACCCTCTTCCACCCCACCCCCGGGACTGATTAAAGCCCTGAAAACCACAAAATTGGTCATACCTTTTATCTTCCAATAATTTAAACCACAGTAAGTTAATTATCCAAATATTACTTTCTTATTCCCACCCCTCTCAACCTACCTCCACCAAAGTCCATACCAAGTATAATGGTGATATAAAATGGCTCCCACATTTTATTTTGGAATCACTAGTAACAAAATTTTAGAGGCTTCAATTCTTTTTAGGAAACACTTTTCTCTTGTCAACAGAATCACTTTCTTTCCTCACACTAAAGAAATAAACATTTCCACTCCATGGAAGTGAGAGAGTAATAGAAGCATCTGAGTACTCTTTGTATACAAATTTCACTTTTTCCACTTTTAATCATCCTAAGAACCTGTTCTCTGCCCTCTAAACTATTTGGATATGTCAGCATATATAAAATATTCCAACTGCATTCTTACCATAATTTGCAAACCCACTTTAAACATTGTACTTTAGTCTAAATAACTGAGCCTCTATTTTCATTGCCATATTTTTTGGCGAATGGGGAAAAATCTTCACTCATCTCTTTTCTACATTCCCAATTTGTACAAGCTGTAGAGCTCAGACTGCATCTTGTGAAATTGTTAAAGCTTTTGGCAGAAAAGTTCTCTTTTCATCCATTTCCTTTGACTGACCAGAATATAGAGGAAAAAATCATCTGGATTTACCAGGACAATGAATATATATAATATTGATAGTATATACTTTATTAAATAAAAATATAAAAACAAATATTGGTCACTTACAAGAGTGAACTGAGAGGTTGAATGATTGGAAGCCATGGTGTGTTTGAAGGGCAGCATTTGGTAAGGGATGGTAGACTGACAACTGAGGGGAAAAAAATCTTTTACCTTTTTCCTCAAAAGGAGGGGGCTCATTATGGGTGTTTAGAAAGGACATCTATGCAGGACATGATGCCCCAAGAATGACCTTGGTTTCTCATTTGTTTTCCTAAAATGTTCATGGGGCAATCTATAATTTATAAAAATAAAGGTTGGAAAATATGTAATTTCACAGGAAGTTGCAAAAGTTATTATCTGTAATAATTATATACAAGAGACTATGGTTATTGGCATACTGCTTCAAAATAAAATGATTAGAACTGTTATGTGAGAAGTATTTCTTCTGTGTGGTAAGTAACTGCTATCAAAATACACGAAAATGCAGAAGTTATACAGGTAAAAACTTAGGGTTTATTATACTCAAGCATAAATTCAGGCCTCAGAGAGCAAACATGAACCATCATTAGAATTCTATTTATGGGGGCAGCTAAGTGGCACAGTGAATAGAGCACTAGCCCTAGAGTCAGGAGGACTGAGTTCAAATCTTGTCTCAGACACTTAACAGAAAACTAGCTGTGTGACCTTGGGCAAGTCACTTAACCCCAATTGCCCTCCAAAAAAAAAGGAATTCTATTTATGTCAATGAGAGAAACGTTTTTATTTGTTGCAGTCTCATACATTCCATTTGGGCCATATAACTTAAAGAAAAGGCAGATACATTTTGCAACCAGCTTAAGAGAATGAGACAAGAAAAAGTGGAGGTACCTATTGAAAATAACTTTTTAGTGACAAAAGAGAATGAATAAAGGATGATAGTAGAGATATAAGAATCCAATTAGTGTTTTCTTTCTTTTTTTTGAGGGGGAGAAGGAGGAAGGATATGGGTATGATTATAGGCAGTAGAGAAGAACTCAGTAAACACTGATAATGATAAGAGCCAGGATGACTGGGGGTGCCATCTCTTCGAGGATATGGGATGGAATGTGAATGGTTGTGCAGATATTAGCTAGGTCATTATTTGGGGTGAGGCAGGGTGAAGGAGGATATAGTGGCCAAGGGGACCTGACTGATGGAAAATGAAGAGGAGAGAAGAGGGAGATAAAGGGAATGGCCTCAATTTTTACATATTTGACAAAGTTTTCAACTGAGATGGTGGAAGAAGAAGGAACTATAGGAGGTTGAGGGGGGATGAAAAATTTTGGAAGAAATGCTGTGGGTGGTGGGTTAGTGAGTTGAAGACACTTGTTCCTTGAAAAGAAAGTTGCGGTAAATCTGAACAGCATACTAAAAAGTAGAGAGATCACTTTGCAGACAAAGGTTGTATAGTCAAAGTTATGGTTTCTCCAGTAGCAATGTGTGGCTATGAAAGTTGGACTTTAAGGAAAGCTGAGCTCTGCAGAATCATGCTAGGGAAGATTTTTGAGAGTCATTTAGACAACAAGAAGATCAAACCAATCTATCCTTAAAGAAATTAATCTGAGCTATTTACTAGAAAGTCAAATATTAAAGTTGAAGCTTAAATACTTAAATAATGAAAAGATGGAACTCATTTGAAAAGACCCTGATATTAGGAAAGATTGAAAGCAAAAGGAAAAGATAATGGCAGAGGATAAGCTGGATAGATATTGTCATGGAAACAACAACCATGAACAAACTTGAACAGACTTCAAGAGATAGTGGAGGATATAAGGGCCTATTGTGCTAGGGTCCATGGGGTCACAAAGACTTGGGCATGACTGAATGACAACAACAGTGACAGCCCTGTTGAAGTTTTTTTTTTTTACATGAATTTGTAGTGGATCCAAATCAAGACTGTAGTATGATTTTCCCTCCCCTTTTTCAGGAGGAAAAGAAGACGGTGGATGATGGGAATGCACCGATGCTAAATCTTGACAAGGCATAATTAGTTATATGAAAAGAGACACAGGACTAAAGGAACAGTACAGTGTAGAGTTGAACTAATATACCAAAGGATCAAAATGGAAAAAGAGTAGAAAATGCAGGGAAGGTGGCCTGGGAGAGGGTTTAGGGGTCAAGTGACTGCTAGAGGTCATAGTATGGACTATGAGAAGGGTTTAATATAGGAAGGTAGATGCAGACACAGAGGGAGAAGCAGAAAACCATTAGTTTATGGTGATATAAGGGACTTCAGGATTTTTGAACATGAAAGTTTTCAAAAAGTAAGTATCTGAGTCTGACTTTGAACTGAGGTCTCTCTGACAATAGGTTCAGCATTCTACCCACTGAGCCACCTAGCCAATGGAGTCTATGCTTTTCCCTGAAATAATTCCCAACTTAATTAGGTGGTCACCAGTTTTTGTGTTAAATAAATGAAGTGGTACAGAAAATAAAATAGTGAAACAAAAACTTAAACAATATCTGCTTTTGGCTACTAACATAAGCTAATTATTACACAAGCAGTATAAACATTTAAGAATTCAACCACAATGGTTACCTGCTAGAACAATCTATTTCATTTACAAGAATTTTAATTTTGTTTGAGAGGCAAAAGGGGAGGGAGTTTAGTACATATTTTAGTGATAACATAAGTATAACTACAGAATATTTGTGTAGTTATTATTGATGTTCTACCTGAAATTGTTCTTCAGACATCTCAACTATATGGTATAGTATAAAGCATATTGGAATTTGAGTCAGGCAACTCTTGGGTTCTTATCCCAACTTCAGCACTTAATGCTTTTGAGTTTCAGTTTTGTTATCTTTTAAAATGTGGGTAATGCTAATGACATTAAGATAATAATCATTTTCAAAATATCAAAGTGCTGTACAAATATGTATTCATTAAATTAAAAGTTTTACTTCAGAATTTAAGGACAGTCAAGAGATTCTGTTGTGCACAATGCAAAAGCATAAATACAAGTTCCATGTCAGTTACCCTAAATTAAACTTGGTTTGATGAATTTATTGCGAATTTTAAAAAATTTTTCTCTTATAAGTATGAGTATCTGTGTGCTTATGCAGCATCTTTAATAATGTGTTTTCACCAACAAACTTGCAAGTTGGCTGAATTATTTACTAGAATTTCTTAATCAGTGTGTTCTCAGCAACAACCTATGAATTAATGTCAAAGAATATGTATTCGTATTGTAGACTGTGTGTCGTCAGTACAATTCTGCCAGAAACATTTTATTTAACATATCCAAATCATAGGGACAGATAGGTGGCACAATGAATGGATCCCTAGACTTGAAGTCAGGAAAACCTGAGTTCAAATCTGGCCTCCAACACTTACTACTACAGTGGGCAAGTCACTTAACCCTGTTTGCCTCAGTCTCCTCATCTATAAAATGAAGCAGAGAAAGAAATGGAAAACACCAAGTGGGGTCATGAAGAGTCAGATGCAACTGAAATGACTGAACAACAATATTCAAGTCATTTCCTAAAGAAAGATCCTAACTACTCCATGCCCTCTAACATGTCTCTCCACCCCAAGAAGGTAATTCATAGTAATTTTGAGAAAGATCATAATATGTTTAAATCCAGTTTTAGTCATAATAATATTTCAGAATAATTGAGTAACAAAGTACCATCCTATTTCTTCCTGGATCATTTCCTGGAAAGAATCAATAGGACTCATCTTAGAAATCAAAGCTGAAAAATCTCTTTGGAATAAAAAATTCTCTTCTGAATAGGAGGGAACTTCCCTTTGAATGGAATTAAAAGCATTTTCCTTGGGTGGGTCTTAAGCTAATCCAGAGGTTTCTTAACTTTCTTGGTTCACAATCTCCTCAGTGTCTCAGTAATTTTTTAACAGTGACTCTGGCTATCCACCTCCCTCCCCCCAAATGCAGATGAAGAAGGAATGCTTTCCAAACATAGGATACCATCTATAAGAGATGGAAAAGTATGTATAGGGAAACTATTAATAAATCAGTTTGACTAGGACACAAATAAAAAAAAGGAGTAATATAAAATAAAGTGTGGTAGGATGTCAGTTAATAAATATACTAAATACCTATTATGTCTCTGGATCTGTGGTGAGTGCTGGATATACAAATAAGTGAAAGAAGGATACTCCTTGCTTTCTAATGGGGAAAGGAATATTTGGAAGGGAGCTCAAAAGAGACTGGGGGAAATACCTTAATTGAAGGCATGATGGAGAATTCCAAAAGGGGTGGGTCAGGTAAGAAATGACTGGCTTGACAGCCCTATTTAAATGGTGATTTGGAGAGGAGCTCTTTACTCTCCAGTCAGAAGTGTCCCAAGAGCAGAATACTGATAAGGTGTGAGTACCAAGGGTAATTACAATCATAATGAATGTTTAGGTTCTTGGGTGTATGATGGATACATTCAAAGAATAGTAATCAGGTGGGAAATGGAGAGATAAGTACTCCCATTGCCATCCTTAAGTGGAATTTTGGGAAGATCTAATTAATCAGAGGGTGCTGATGAGTTCTGATTGTAATAATGAAACCAAGAGCATCAATGAAACATTTTAAAAATACACAGAAGAGAGAAGAAGGAAATTCAGAAGAGAGGACAGTGAAGGCTAAACATACAAATATAGTAGTGCTAGAACTCTGAAATATTCAAATGGAACTTTGGAATCCCTTCTCAAATTGTACTCTGCACTGAATCTCTATTGTAGGGGCAAATAATTTTGGTAAGCATTCATGTTTTTGTTTTGTATCTCACCTGTTTTTTGTTTTTGTGTGTGTGTGTGTGATCACAGGGTTATTGAATAGAGTTTTTCTATTGTTTTAGTTATCAAAGAATCCTGAATAATCTTGACATATCTATGGGCAATGCCTTAATGTATTAAAGGCTGTAAGGTCATGATTATTTTGCCAAGTCAAATGCTTTTTCCAAATCAAGAAACAATGCTCAATGTGATCTTATATTGGATCCCATATGCTTGTGAGATGGTTAAGATGTGGTTCATGTTGAATATCAATTGTGAAAGCCTGCTTTTACCACTAATCACTTCTAATCCCAATTAATACCTTCATTGAAGATGCCCCTTAATTCATGTTTAGAAGACCATCATAAAAGTGCTGGAAAGATATGAGAGTAGCTATATAGTTCAATAGTTATTGGTGTTCTGTAAACCACCTTTTGGGAGTATTAACAAAGCATAAGAACTGTTTTTTAAAGACCTCTGTTATCTTCCTCTCCTTCAGATAGCTTGTATCATTTGTATCTTCTCCAGCATGGATCTCTATATATTTAATCCAATCTGATTGCTTTACTCCTATTTCATTCTTTATGGTATTATTTGGGGCTTGCTACCAGTTCTTTTTCTGAAGAGAAACTAGAAAGCTGTTGAACATTTATGTCCACATTTATCAATGTTTGTTCATAATAAAAATATTAAAAGGTGAATTGGGAATTCAGGGTTATTTAATCAGAAACAATTATTGATTATAAAACAGATTCAAAATTCATTCTAAACAAAGAGATGCTTAGTAGTGAAGCTTATGTAATCATATACATAAAATAATTTGTAGCTATTTTATGATTCCATAGTTGCTAATTATTTCATCCTTTCATTCAGTAGAGTTTGTTGAAAATGAGATTTTTTGTAAAAGAATGGTAGTAAGTTAAATGTGGCTGAATAAAATCTTGAAAATGTAAAAAACTTGAAGCTCTAACTTTTTTTGGCTAAGTCAATTTGGGATTTTACAAGATGGATTAATAGTATATTTTTTAAGCAAATTATGATCATTTATAGCTAGTACTCATGTAACAAAGGCAAAAATTAATTTATTTTTAGACAATGTTTGCTTCCCTCTTTTCCTTCACCCACAATTAGAATGTTATATCTATGCACTGCTTGAAATCTACACGGCTGAAAAAATATTAAAAATTAGTTCCTTTTGCAATGATAGTTTCATTGACCCCTGCTCTCATTTCAGGGCATAGCTGTACCTTAAAAGAAAAATTCAAACTGTCTGCTTTTCCTCTTGCTGTTTAAAACTATGTTCTTCATTTGACTACTTTTGAACCTGTCCAGGCAAGAATAAAGTGAGATAAGTAAGTGGAAGAAACCAGCTTTCCTAAGCACAAAGGCTGAAAAGATAAACTGGGGAGGGGAGAAAATATTGTTTGGGGGAATGTAATACAGTTCTTTTCTTCATAGTTCTCTCATCTTTCAGGATTCATTATGAAGGCTTATTACCAGAGTACTTTACTCACTGGAGTGGTGAGAGTAAGGGAAACAAATCAAAGCTTACTATCTATTCATTGTCTACACATTACTAATCTGTAGGAAATTAAGACAATATAAAGCAATCATATCAGCTAGAAGCTTGTCTCTTGCAGCAACCATTTTTATTTTATTTGTCAGCCAGGCTTCTTACAAATGAAGATCCTGGAATCAAAAACTCCTTACAAAAATAATAACCTAAAGATGCCTTCAATTTATGTTCTCATTCTAAAGCTCAGATTCTTTGAGGTGGAAAATAGAAAGTAGAGCTCACAGTGAGCCTGGTATCTGTTTAAACTTGTCTTTGCCAAGCATGTTGTCTATGCACTCTTTAAAAAAGAATAAGAATTAAGATGTAAGGCATGACTCACTTACAGATGGTAGGTGTTTGGTTGTTTCCCTATTTCAGAATGTGAAACCATATACATTGTAATAATGAATATGTTATCAATGACCTGAGTTGTCAAATTCAATTATATATTCTCTATCATCAAGGTACTTGATGCTATTCTCTCTGTTACATTTAAAAAAAAAAAATTATCATACTTTTTGGTTGTCATTCTCCTTTGCTAGTTCATCAGCCATACCTCCTCATCCTCCTCCTCCCCTCCTATTCCTCCTCCCCTCTCTCTCCTCTCCCTCCCTCCTCCTCCTCCTCCTCTCCTCTTCCTCCTCCTCCTCCTCTCCTTCTTCTTCTCCTCCTTCTTCTCCTTCTTCTTCTTCTTCTTCTTCTTCTTCTTCTTCTTCTTCTTCTTCTTCTTCTTCTTCTTCTTCTTCTTCTCTCTCCCCTCCCCCTTTAATCTCCCATTGATTTAACTATCATTGCTATCTGTGATGACTCACAGATCTCTATACCCAGTCTGACATCACTGACTCTACTGGACAGTTCAAACTGGATCTGCCAAAAATACCTCAAATTCAAAATATCCAAAACCAGAACTTAACTTCCCCCAAAAACCTTGCCCCTTCTTCTTAACTTTGCAATCAAAGGCACCACCATTTTTCTAGTCTCTTAGGTTCCTAACCTTAGTATAATCTCTGAGTCCTTGCCTTCCTTCATACCTCATATCCATCTGCCAAATCTTGCTATTTCTATTTTCACATCTTTCACATCCAATCCATTCTTTCTACTCTGAGCTACCACTTTAATCACTTTAATTCAGGGCCTTCATCACCTCTTATCTAAGTATATCTCATCACCCTCCTAAATGATTCTAATCTCTCCCTACTCCATTACATAGCTACATGCATATAACTGCAAAAGTGATTTTTTAAGGCTCAGATGTGACTACATGATTTCCCCTACTCAACTAACTCCAGTGACTCCATTTTACCTTCAGGATCAAATAAAAACTTCTCTGTTTAGCCTTTAAAGCCATTAACTACCTGGCTCAAATCTATTTTTCTAGTAAAGATTATATAGGTATATATATGTGTGTGTATGTATATATGTACACTTGCATATGAATATAATATATACACACATGTGTGTATTTGTGTGTATGTGTATATATGTACATATATAGATAGACAGAATTTGCCTCCTCTCTTTCTTGCACATGACAGTCTAAATTGTATCTTTATATTTTTGCTCTGCCTATCCCCCATGTCTGACTTAGACTTCCTCCTCATCTCTGCCTTGGAGAATCCCTATCTTCTTCAAGTTGTTACTTAAGCATTTCCTTCTTCATGAAACCTTTCCTGAGCTTACAAATGCTGGTGTCTTCCCTCTCTAAATATGTTTATTTATTTGTATTTATCTCAAATTTATTCTGTAAATACTTATATACATACTTGTTTCCACATTAGAGTATAAAATTTTCCAGAGTGGGGATCATTTTAGCCTTTGTATTTCTGCACCTATTATGTGTTTAATAAATGGTTTGCAAATAATTGACTTATACAAGCAAGAAGGTGATTCCTTTGTTATAGAAGAAAATTGGTTGGAATGAAGTTCTAATGAAATGCAAAATTTGGATAGGACTTTAAAGAAAGATTTGTCATCATTGTACTGATTATATAGTAATTACATATAGTAATTATAGTGCACTATACTATTACTAAATATTAGTAATGCACCTAAGGTTAAAACTCTAAAAAAGAACAACAAAAGGTCACATGACACTCAGTGAAATAAAGCAGGGGTTAGATATCCCATCTTGAAAAAGATAGACATGCTCATCTGAGAAGCCCCATAATATAGTTTTTAAAAATGAAGGTCATAGAACTGAAAGTTAAATACCAGACTTTTAAAGTTCCTGATCTTGAGCTTGGTCTTCAATTTCCTCATTGTGAAAATGAAGTTGGGATTAGACTAGAATAGATGATGTCCAAAGTTCTAATTTTTCTTCCATATATTTCTCCAATGCTTGGTTTTTCTGGAACCGTGCCATGTACTGACCATTTTTCTAAGCAAGAAATCTCAGAATAATTTCCTACAGGCTACTTCCTTCTTCTTTCTCCCTCTCTTCTTTCATTTAAGCATTCCCATAGAAAAGATTCAACAACTATCTTCCCTAGAGATGCTTTTCCTAAATGTCCCTATGAAAGAGCCTTTGTCTCTTTCATAAAGATAGCACTGATAGTACAACAGTTGATAATCCATTACATCACATGCCATGACAAACTCTCCTTCCCTTATACAAAATATTGAGAAAATAAAATAATGTACTCTTTGAATTTCCTATAAATTCTTTGTGTCTAAATCAATGTTGCTTAGTTTGTTGGAGAGTCATTTTATAGCACCTAGGGGAACAGCCCAAACACTTATTAAATTACTTTGCATTAATACTAAAGATAATAGCATCTATTGGTCCATTAAGGGTACAGTTGTTCAAATGAGCCCTTAAAATGGGAGATCATATGAGGTAAAAAATTTTCTTCATAGATCATTATAATTCAAGAATTTTAGATTCTAATTCCTTCATTCAATAATAGACTACCATTTATTAATTGTGGTATACAGGTGTTCAAGAAAGACTAGTACCCCTAATATGAGAGCTACCAAGACCTTGCCAGGTCTGCTTTACTCCTTTGATGTCCACCTGCATCCCCACTCTCATTTGTGGCTCCAAGAAGCTATTAACATGCACAGTGGTCTCACCCTGATAAACTGTTTTGGCAGATGAGCTAACCCAGGTTTAGGGTAACCAATGGGCTTCAAATCCATTGGTGAATTAGGGAAGTATCTACCCCAAGCATTTGAAGATTTCCCACTGCAGGAAAGACAGATGTGAACAATTTGTTCCAGTGGGCCATGAAGGCAGCAGAAGCAGGTGTTATGGAGAACTTAGAGCTTGGTCAGACATTGAAGATGCCAAGGTCATCCAGTGCATTCTTAGCCATCATCGGTCATATTGGCTTTTGTCTTGCCACTGGACTTTGATGACTATGGAAAAGAGACTAAGGCTAATGACTTTGCTCAACTCTGCCTAGAGAAGTTCATCAGCATGCCAGTTCCATATTGGCATGCTTGCATGGGTTCTGGATAATACACCAAGCTTTAATGTTTTCCCGGTCACCAATGGAATAAAACAAGGTTTTTTTGTGCTTTTTAGCATGATATTTTCAGTGATGTTGTTAGATGCCTTCAATGAAGACAAAAATGGCATGAAGATCAACTACCACACTGAAGGAAAATTATTTAACTTGAAAAGGAGATAAGCAGAGACTAAAGTGGAGGGAGAATTGGTGAGCAACTTTTTGTTCACAAATGATTGGGTACTCAATGCAGCCTCTGTGGCTGGATTGATTCCCTGCTGCTTGTGCTAATTTTGTCCTGATAATTAACACCAGGAAAACAGAGGCTTTGCACCAGCCAGCACCATACCATCCATTCATGGAACCACTAGTTACAGCAAATGGAGAAATTTTGAATGCTGTGAATAATTCCACTTACCCTGGCAGTATACTTTCCAGGGAAGCACACATAGATTATGAGGTTGATGCATTCATTGTCAAAATTATCTCAGTGTTTGGGAGTCTCTGAAGGAAAATGTGGGAAAAAAGAGGTATTAGGCTGCATACCAAATTAAAGGTCTGTAGAGCTGTATAGTTGATTTCACTGTGATATGCCTGTGGAACTTGGACAGTCTACCAGAGCTATCTGAATTGTCTTAGGAAGATTCTGAAGATCCTTCACAAGATAAGGGACCAGACATTGAGGTCCTTTCTTGAATTGAACTGCTAAGCATTTAAACTTTACTATAGAGAGCACAACTCTGACGGGCTAGCCACATTGTTTTAATGCCAAATTTACATTTGTCTCAAAAAAGTTTATGGAAAATTCACACAAGACAAGCACTCACATGGAAGTCAGAAGTGATACAAAGATAGTCTCTCTGAATAATTTTGGAATCAATTATGAGACATGGGAGTTGTTGGCAGAGGACCACACAGGTACAGAGCAAAGCAGAATTGCAGTAACTCAGAAGAAATGTGAGGTGCACAAATTTAAAGACATTTAAAGACATCTCCACTAAAAATTTTCTTGTGGACTATTTGCATCAGAACTGTGCTATAGAGTCTTCCAAGCTTGTATTGGACTGATCATCCATAGTCAGATACAATGTACCTTGACTTCAACATGCAATTTTGTTCCTCTTTAAGCATGAAGGACAACAACAAGAATCAGCATTTATAACTTAACACACAGACAAATAAAAACCTAGCCATGTGACCTTGGGCAAGTTGCTTAACCCCAATTGCCCTCCAAAAAAGGCAAAAAAAAAAAAGAATCAGCATTTATTAAGCACCTACAATATACCAGGCACTGTCCTGATATTGAATGCTTTAGTCATGTTGATAGTTTCCATTGTACTGCCTGTGATTTGTGAATATATTGGAAAGATACGTACATATAATATTTTCCCATGAAAGAATTTTCTGCCAGCAGGCTTTTGTACCTATATTTCAACTGTTTTAGGAAATAGATGAACATTTTTTACTTAGATTGTATTGAATGACCAACTTTCCAACTTTGTACTATGTTGCTTATTTCTGATATTTTAATGAAAAAAGACCACCAAGATCATAAGAATAGGGAAAAGCCTTACTGAAAAATGTTTTCCCCATCTATTCCTGCTACCATTAAACTAACAAAAGTTGTGAAAACTTATGTGTTTAGGAGAGTGTATTTAGATTAGTTATATGCATGATCCATACATTGGAGTGGTTTGTTTCATTTAAGTATCACACTTTAAACCAGGAGGACTTATTTTTCCCTGTCACAAACACTTAAAGGCTGTAAAGTTGTTTTGTTTACTTTCACCTTTTCCCTATATTTGTGTACAAGTCTATTTTGTTTTTGTTTTGTTTTTTTGTTTACTATAGGAATAGTATTTCGCTTTGAGGCAAAAAATGTATTAAACTAGTAGCATGTAATTTAAAAAAAAGTTTCTTTACCCCAATGAATACAAAGGATCATAATAATTCTCCTAGGTCAGGAATGACTTGAATTAAAATCTGGGCTTAGATACCTAATAGCTTCATGACCTTGGGCAAGTAGTTTAACCTCTGACTTCCCTCTGCTGTAAAATGGGGATAGGGGTCTAAATGGGTACATGATCTAGGTGTAAAGGATGATACTGTAAGCAATTTGGGAAAGCAAAGAAGAGTTTACCTGACAGATTTGTGGAAAGGGGAAGATTTTAGGACCAAACAAGAATTAGAGAGCATTATAAAATGCAAAATGAATAATTTTGATTACATTAAATTGAAAAGCTTCTGTACAAACAAAGCCAATGTAACCAAGATCAAGAGGGAGGTGGGAAATTGGGAAAGAATTTTTACAAATTGTGTCTCTGATAAAGGACTCATTTCTAAAATTTATAGAGAATTGAGCCAAATCTATATGAATACAAGTCATTCCCCAATTGATAAATGGTCAAAGGATATGAATAGGAAGTTTCCAGAGAAAGAAATTAAAGATATCTATAAGCATATGAAGAAATGCTCTAAATCACTATTAATTAGAGAAATGCAAATCAAAACAACTCTGAGATACCACATCTCTCCAGTCAGATTGGCTAAGATGACAAAACAAGAAAGTGACAAATGCTGGAGAGGATGTGGACAAATTGGAACGCTAATACATTGCTGGTGGAGTTGTGAACTTATCCAACCATTCTGGAGAGCAATCTGGAATTATGCCCAAAGGATTATAAATAATTTCATACCCTTTGACCCAACAATACCACTTCTAGGGTTATATCCCAAAGAGATCATAGAAGTGGGAGGAAGACCCATGTGTACAAAAATATTTTTAGCAGCCCTTTTTGTGGTTGCAAAGAATTGGAAACTAAAGGGGTGCCCATCAATAAGGGAATGACTAAACAAGTTGTGGTATATGAATGTAATGGAATACTATTGTGCTATAAGAAACAAGGAGGTGACGGATTTCATAATTACCTGGAGAGACTTATACAAACTGATGCTGAGCGAGAAGAGTAGAATCAGAAGAAATTTGTATACAATCACAGACATACCATATCTGTGATGACCAACTATGACAGACTGGATGCTTTTCAGCAATGCAGTGATATAAGTCAATCCCAAAAGACTCAAGAAAGTGAGAAATGCGCCATCCAGAGATATAACTAGAAAGAACTGAGCCTGAATCCTGATGGAAGCAAACTAAATGATCTTTTTCTTTTCATTGTTTGGTTTTATTTCTTCTTTACCATCTTTCATCCCACCTAGTACAATACGCCTTTGTAATTGGAATAATGTCTAATATGAATGTATTTGCAGATCCTATACTGGACTATATGCTGTTGTGAGGGGAGGGGGGAGGGAAGTAAAGGAAATTTGAAAATCAAGGAACTATGGAATTGAATCTTGTTAACTGAAACTAAACTAATAAATTAATTTTTAAAAAACAAAAAAAAGAAAAGAAGGAGGGGAGGGATAAAATTTGTAACACAATTTTTCTTAAAAGTTTAAAAATTGTTTTTTGACATGATGTAATTAAGGGAAAAAATAAAATATATTAAAAATTTTTAAATGGGGATAGGAAAATGTTTTACATTTTGCACATGTATAACCTATATTGGATTCCTTATGTTATTCCTTATGTGTATGTTATATACACAGTACTGCTGGATGAATTTTGTAGTTGGATCTTCCTGATGCACGATATAATCTGAGCAATAGACTTCTTTCATCCACTTGGTCTTTATCAAAACAAACTTTTGACGGGGGGTTATAGATCTTTCAAGGGGCTTGGCAGTATTTCAAACCTTGATTCAATTAGCACGGTATTATTCTCAAACAGGGAAGACCTCACCATCCACAAAGAACCCATCTTCAACATGAACTGTATCTCCTCTTCTATCACAATGGTGAACTGTGACAAGCATAAAACTATTTTATGCTTTATTTGATATTTCTTTATTTTATTTTTTTTAATTTTATACTCAAGAGCCAGAACACAAATACAGAATAGAGAAAAGAAATAAAAACCTATAACTTGAATATTGAAACTTAGATACAAAGAAAGATGAAAAAGCATGTTGCATGCATAGCAGAACATAAAAGAGAATTCAAAATATGTAACAATAAATTTTTATTTCAAGAAAGCCCATATGAAAAATAATACGTGTTGTGTTGAGAATTGTTCATCTTTTCTTTGCTTCCTTGTAAGTTTTCTTTTGTTTTCTGTGGTGCACTTTTTTACTTTGATCATTTTTTCCCTCCTCCCACCCCACCCAGAAGGTTACAATAAAGTTTAGAAATGTTTCTCTATATCTAGAGATAAAAAATACACATATACATATATACATACATATGTAGACATATACTTTCCCAAACATATTCTACTTCTGATCTTTGTTTTTATGTTTGTGCATATCTCTTGTTTCCTGTCCTACCTACCTCCTATACTTTACTTCTCTTATTTTCTCTTTTTTATATTTTAGTTTACATCATTCATTTCCACAAGATTTTGAGTTACAAATTTCCTCCCCAATTTTCCCTACCCACCACTCCAAAACAGTGTTCTCACTGAATATCCCAACCCCCAATCTGCTATCACATATATCTTCCCCCATTCCCCCTTCAACTTTCCAGTAGGGCATGGTGGATCTATATGCCCTAATGCCTGAATATCTCATTTCCCAGTTACATGTAAAATAATAATAACAATATGTATATGTATATGTATTTTTAAACATTTGATTTTAAAACTTTGGATTCCAGATTCTTTCCCTTCCTCCTTTGTCACCCACCCTCACTGGGAAGATAAGCAATTCAATATCGTTTGTACATGTGTAGCTATGCAAAAATTTCCATAGTGGATAGATTGTGAAAGACTGACAATATTTCCCTGCATCCTATCCCACCTCCACTTGTTCTATTCTCTACTTTGACATTGTCCCTTTTCAAATGTGGGTGCTTTCAGTTTCCCTCCACCCCAGCCTGCCCTCTCTTCCATCATTCCCCCCTTCCCCCGAATTCTCCTGTAGGGTGAGATACACTATTTAGTGTGTATGTCATTCCCTCCCTAAGCCAAATTCAATGAGAATAAGTTGACACATTCCCTTTTGCCTTCCTGTTCTTCCCCTCCATTGCAACAATTTTCTCTTGCCTCTACTATATGAGATAATTTACCCCATTCTGACTCACCCCATCTCTTCTCATTATATGCCTCTCTCATCTCTTAATTTCACCTTTCAAATATCATCCCTTCCTATTTAATTGATCGTGTGCTTTCTGTCTATGTACACCTGTAGACATATATACACACATTCACATATGTATTCATATGCCCATATACCATCCTCTATAGACATATATATGTAAGTATACACACACACACACACACACACACATACATTTCTATTCCCTTCAACTATTCTCATAATGAGAAAAGTTTCATAAGTTACAATTATCGCTTTTCCATGTAGGAATATAAGTAATCCAACTTTTATAAGTTCCTTATGATTCCTTTTCCCTGTTTACCTTCTCATGCTTCTCTTGCTTCTTGTATCTGAATGTCAAATTTTCTATTCAACTCTGGTTTTTCCATCAAGAATGCTTCAAAGTCCTTCATTCCACTGAAAGACCATATTTTCCCCTGAAACATGATACTCAGTTTTGCTGGATAGGTGATTCTTGGTTTTAATCCTAGCTCCTTTGACCTCTGGAATATCATATTCCAAGCCCTTTGATCCCTCAATGTAGAAGCTGCTAGGTCCTGAGTTATCCTGATTGTGTTTCCACAATATTCAAATTGTTTCTTCCTGGCTGCTTTTAATATTCTTTCCTTGATCTGGGAATTTTGGAACCTGGCTATAATATTCCTAGGAGTTTTCTTTTGGGGATCTTTTTCAGGAGGTGATCTGTGGATTCTTTCAAGCTCTATTTTGCCCTTTTGTTCTAAAACGTTAGGGCAGTTTTCCGTGAGAATTTCTTGAAAGATGATTTCTAGGTTCTCTCTTTGATCATGGCTTACAGGTAGTCCAATAATTTTTAAAATTATCTCGCTTGGATCCATTTTCCAGGTCAGTGGTTTTTCTAATGAGATATTTCACATTGGCTTCTATTATTTTATTTGTTTGGATCTGTTTAATAGTATCTTAATTTCTCATAAAGTCACTAGCTTCCATTTGCTCCTCTCTAATTCTGAAGGAATGATTCTCTTCAGTTTGCTTTTGAGATTCTTTTTCCATCAGGCTAATTTGGCTTTTTAAGGCATCCACACAGTCTTTTTGAGCCTCTTTTGCCATCTGAGTTAGTCTATTTTTTAAGATGTTATTTTCTTCAGTCAGATTGTTGACTCTCATTTCATAATTTTCTTGCATCATTCCCATTTCTCTTCCCAATTTTTCCTCCACTTCTCTTATTTGGTTTTCAGAATCCTTTTTAAGCTCCTCTATAGCCTGTAACCAGCTCATATTTTTCTTGGAAGCTTTTGGTGCAGGAGTTCTGGCTTCATTGTCTTCCCCCTGTTCCATGCTTTGATCCTTTTTGTCCCCAAAATAGGAGTGTAAAGTTGGATTGCTTTGTTTACTTTGCTTCCTTTGCTTGCTCATGTTGCCACTCAATTACTTGACTTTTGAGCCTTTTGCCACAATAGAACTCAGCTACCAGAAATGAGAGCTTTATCCCAAATGTTGGGGTTTTCTCAGTTGCTGGAGGTATTAGTTGGGTGCCCTCTCTGAAGTCTCCACATGCTCTGGGAAACTGCTCATGCACCCCAGGACCTCCACCCTAGATAGCAATCCAGATCCAAGCAGGGAAAAGGAAGAATGATTACTGCTCAGACTGGTTGCTTGGTCCCACTACAATCTGCAGACCAGGAGCTCTGAAGCAGCCTCTAGGTGGCAGCTGCATGGCCAAGGCACTTCAGCTTCTTCCACCCCCCCCCCCGGGGGGGCAAAGGCCAGATGGCACTCTGAATTCCCAGGTCCCCAAATCCACGCTGCACTGACCTCTCACTTTGTCCTTGGCATACATGGGTTGATAATTCTGGAAACCACCACAGCTGCTGGTGATTTGAAGTCCCTCCAGCCAGCAGCTGGTCAGGCCACCCTGAGGCTAGAACCTTGGGCTTGCAGGGCTGGGCTAGGCTCCCAGAGCACTGTGCTGGCCAATTGCTGCCGGCCTGCCAGGCTGTCCTCAGTAGGAGGCTAGCTTCTCTGTGTCATTTTGTGGGTTCTGTAGCTCCAAATTTTGTGTAATTTTTTACATGAATTGGAGAAGGTGAGAGCCAGAGCTGTGTGGTAGACCTGTTTCTACTCTGCCATCTTGACTCTGTCCCCTTTACTTCTACCTGTTACCTTGCCCTCCTATTACTTGCCTACCCCCCTCTAAAGATCCTTCCCCTATCCTGACAGTCCTATAAATCTAAAGACCCTTCTATACCCCTCCTTTTTATTGTTCCCTCTCCTTCCCCTCTAAAGATCCCTCCTTTGTCCTCTCCCCCCTCCCTATGCCCCTACCATTTTATTTCTTCTGAATTTAAAATACTTTTATACCCTTCTAAATATATATGTATTGTTCCCTCTTAAACCCATTCCTAATGAAAGTAGGTTACCAGAACTACCAGCCCTCCTCCCCCATCTAATTCCTCTGTATTGATTCTTTCTCTTGCACCTCATTTGTATAAAATAATTACTGTTTTTAGCTGTTCATAAATGGTTTTACTTTTAAAGTTCATATTGTACTCAGGTTTACCCCAATCTTTCTTATGAGCTACCCAATTATTAATAAGAATCTAAGGCATACATTTTGCATTTTACATATTTAAAAAGTAAACAATCTGTCCATATATGTCCCTTATAATCATTCTTTTATATGTGCTTTATATTTCTCTTGGTCCTTGTAGCTCAAATTTCTATTAAGTTCAGTAATTCTTTTTTACAAAGTCTTGAAAGTCTGAGAGTTTATCAAATGTCCAGTTTTTTTCATTCAGGGTAATGCTTAACTTTGCAGGGTATGGTATTTTCAGAATTCTCTGCTGTTAGGTCTTGTGTAATTCTAATTGTGGCACCATCATATTTAAATTGTTATAATCTTGATGCTTTTAATATTTTATCATTGAGCTTGGGGGGTTTGGAATTTAACCATGAAATTCCTATGAGTTTTCCTCATAGGATAGCTTTTAAGTGATGATCAATGATTTTTTTTTCTATTTCTACTTTCTTCCTTTGTTCTAATGCTTCAGGACAATTACCTTTAATTATTTCTTGTATTATTGTATCAAGAGTTTTTTAATTGTAATTTTCAGTTAGTATAATTATTTTTATATTTTCTCTGCTTGAACTATTCTCCAAATCTGTTGTTTTTCTTATAAGATGGTTTACTTTTTCTTATATTTTTTTCATTATTCATATTTTGTTTAATTATTTCTTGATCTCTCATAATTTTGTTGGCTTCATTTGCCCAATTATAATGTTCAAGGTTTCATTTTCTTCCTTAAGGTTCTGTATCTCCTTTTCTAATTGGTTGACTATTTGATATTTCTTAATAGAAAGCTGCTAAATAGGACTATTTCAATTGCTTCAGGGTTATTACTTTTAATAACTACTGAATGATTTTGATCTGTATGTATCAAGTTTTCTCTGGTCTTACTCTCCCAGAGCAAGGCCTGTTATATAGCCTTCTCAGGGACCTAGGGTACCCTAGACGGTTGGGAGTTGTCTGTCTTCTCTATTGACATTGCTTTTAGCCTGATTGTCTAGTTCCCTTCCCCACCCCACCACACACTGTTAAGTGGCATTGACTAACTCACATGTTCCATTTAACATCAAGGGGTATCAATGAATCAATAAACATTTATTAGGCACTTACTATGTGCCAGATACTAAACTAAGTGCTGGAAGATATTTATTTTGAATTTATAAGAAAAAAAATACAATTTTTTTTTCCCCAAACACTTGAGTCTTCAACCACTAATGGGCTGGGTCCTGAAGGTAACTCTCAAGGGTTACTCCTTTCTTTTTGAGTCATCAATGCTTATCCAACTGCAAAACTTAGACACTTAGATGCCATTCTCTCTTTACCTGGAAAAGAACAAATACAAAGGCAAAAAATAACCCAAGCTTCTATTCAAGTGGTCACATATCCTTGGAGGTAGAGAAAGCCCCAAACCTCTCCCCTCACAGTATTGTCTCTTACCAGATGCTATGAGTGATGCAGTCAAAACATAGTAATCAAAGAGACCAATGTTGATTCAGGCCGTTTTGAATACCTTCTCAGTCAAAGAGTCTCCTCTTCACCACATAGTCAGTCAACTAGAAATTGTTATAAAATATCTACACATGTTCTATCATCTCTCCAAGGTGCTCTCATTACATGTTATCATGACTTACATGGAAAAAAATTATTAAGGATCTACATGTGGGGAGTTACTGATAGACTTTGTGTATGCACTAGACCATGTTCCATGTGAATATCAGACACTCTTTTGAAGAAAGCCTTCAAGAGGTAGAGCTTTGCTTCACTAAATCAAATGATTTTTCATAATCAACAGATAGTAAGCACAGAAGGATATTGTTTTCCCTACATCCTTTAGTTATAAAGTGGTAAAGATATGGTCTATTGTAGATTATCATTTGCAAAAGCTTGCTTGTTCCATTCTATTACTTTGATTAAGGAAACATTTAATGCATAAGTCTCATAAAGGTCTTCAATAGAAGAACAGAAAAGTTGTAAAGGTGTGCTGGTTCCAGTTCTAATCAACTTGCAAAAATAATTGTTTAATTTCCAGTATGAGAATTTACATTTCAGAATTGGACAATAATATCAGGGCTTGATTTATTGTTTTGTTGATTTGTAGACTTAAGGAAGTGTTAATAATGCCAATTGAACTTGAATGTGTATGTAGCTCTTTTTTTTTTCCTAGAGAGCCCAGTTGTTAGACATTTACCACCATACCCTTGCATTCTTCTTATAAACATTACTTGAACTCAGCATGAGCACAGTAGAAGATTCAAGGAATGAAGTTATCATTAGATTGGATGTCTAGGGACAGCAGACTAATAATAATTACAACAGCAACAACAAATAGCATTCGTGTAGAGTTTTAATGTTTGTAAAGTGCTTTATATCCATTATGTCATTTGAACCTCACAAAATCCCCCAACAATATGTTCTCATAATGGCCACTTTGGGGGGAGAAAAAGGTATCTTAACACCCCTCCTTAATCCTTTATGAATTGAACCCTGAATGCCTTCACAATTGTGGCACCTCCAACACAGATGGCTTCTGTATTTACTTGGTCCAATCAAGCTGCCGTGCTCATGTATTTCTATTTAGTGCCATATCTATCACCCCTATTAGTGTATCTGGGACTGTGATGTTAGGATCAAAAAATAAATGACTTTACTGATTTTGATGGTACAAACAATGTGGTCTAAAATCTTTGTAGGTATTTTCCTTTTATCTTCTGTTCATTATGCTTTTCCCATTTTTATCATTAAATACCATGAGAATAAGTTGGATATTTTGTCAAGCTTTCTTTAAATTGTTTTTACTCTCTATAGCTTCTCTACTTTATAAGGTCATATTCAGTCAGCTATAATCCTATTTCCTATAATTTTATACATGAGTTTACATGCCAAACTGGGGTTGCTTTTTGGCCACCATCTCTCCTTGATTGTCAAGTAAAACAGATGTTTCCTGACTTAACATGTTTTGAACTCTTTTGGTCTTCTTGTTGTGATAATTGATGTAAAGTAATGATTAAATTATAAAATTACTGTAATTGAGGTCAATATGAGGTCTTTTGTCCATTACTCACTTTTCATTACCAGTTATTTATTTAAATAGTCACTGGTTGTGTTGTTTCATCTGTGTGCCCTGTATTTTTAAAAATTGAATTTCCATTTATCAAAAACTTGACAATCATCAACAAACATAAATATTTCTATATACCAAGAAGAATAAAAAAGGCCTACATAAGAAAATGTGAACTTAAAAAAATAACAAATTGTGGTATATGTTCTTTTCATTTTTCTTGTGATTTTGTTGATTACAAAGCTCTATTTAAGTGCCTCATGTGGAATGGAAATGACTCTTGGTTCTTAGTATAAGCTATTAGAAGTTCTGCAATGCTGCAAAGGCTTCAAGCATGCCTCAAGTAACAGAAAAAGGTATTTATTTTTCCAATCCTCAATCTAGCCAGATATGGAAAGGTTTATCGTCTGATGGTGTTGGAAAAGCACATGTAAGCTTTAACTAGACTATTCGTACTCTAAAAGTGAGATACTCATATCCAATGACCAATAGATGGTTATACTCTGGTGTAGATGCATCATATCAGTCTTGACACAAATTTCTTTTCATTTCCATTCAGCAACTGCCAGAGATCTATCATATCTAACTCTTCTTAAAAGTCTAGTCAGGTCCTTTACTTCTTTCTTCCTTTTTTTTTTTCTTTTGGTTTCTTTTCTCCTTTCCCCCTCTTCACATAAGACATTTTTTTTTGGTTCGTGAGAGAATGCATATGCTCAGCGTTAAGATTTTATGCCTTTGAGATTTCTCTCACATTATTTTTCTCACCTGAGTTTCAAACTTGGTGCATTTATAAAATGACTCTTCTTGTTGGGGGAGTGAGTAATTATTCTGGATGCCTTCAGGAAAGGTGGAGTTATTGAGAGAGCTTATGAGAAATCACTTTCTTCTTTCCTCCCTGTTTCAAGAAAGAACCTCCTTGACCCCAGACCCTTTGGGGGAAGAATACTAGACAGAGAGAGAAAAAAAAGATTGGGAAGTAGCAGATATGTAGAGGACCTCAATATAGTCCTATTTCCATCTTGCTTCCCTAGAGATATTGGGGTATTTCCCTTTGGTGAGACCAGGGACTTTCTCTCTTGAACTAAGATGTCTTTTATATACTAGCTTGGTAGGAAGGAATCAATCCTTCAACTATAAGATGTGCCCCTTTCTCTTTAAAGGATAATGACCAGGAAGTTTTAACCCCAATATAATTTCCCCTAGATTAATAAGAGTTGTAGGTCAAATATAATTCTAGTCTCTGAGAAGAACACAGCAGTCAGCCTTCTGGACCCTTCTCCTATTTTTTTCTAGACAGCAATTAAAGCCTCCTTTGAAAGCAGGTGGTTATGATTCCACAAATATCTATCCATGTCTACCTGGGACTCAAATTAGACAAACACACATGGGTATATGCATATCCTAAAAGGGAAAAATATATGCCTTATATTTCCTTTCTGACACTTCACATTATAGAGAAACTGTCCCACTTGCTATTCTCCAAATTCATCAATCTCACATCTATATGATTTTACAAAGCTCACCTGAAGCACAGTTTTTGCCCCTATACCTCTTTGAATTATTAATTTCCTTTAAAATTTAGCTTAGGATTTATTTCCTAGGGGAAAATCTTCCCTGGTTCTTCTACTTGCTAGTTATATTTGCTTATCTGTTCTCCTGGAGTCAGAAAGACCATAGTCTAAGATAATTTTAAAGTGCTTGGTACAGTGCCTGGCACATAGAAAAATGTAAACTCCTTAAAGCAAAGATAACATACTACAGTATGCCTTAATGGATCAGGTGCTAGACTTGGAATTAGGCAAAAAAAAACCCCACTACCTTTGATATTCACTAACTGACTCTGGGCAAGTCACTCAATCATACTATAATTCTCAAGCAAGTCCCTAAGATCCATATACTATCATGTAGCCAGGCTATAATCTGTGTTGGTGGAGGAAGTTCCAACACCAGACATTACTATCATTGATGAAATCATGGTTCATTTGAGTTTTCATGCATACCCAGCACCTGGCACAGTACTTTGTGCATGTGAAACACTTAAGAAATTATTTTAATTGCACTAGATGTTAAATTAATCTTTGTTGCTCTTAGGAAAATCATTTTACCTCATTGGTCTTGAGTTTCCTCCCACCTAAAATGGGGTTTAGGATGAAATAATCCCTAAATTCTCATCAAACTAAATACTCATAATTTAGAAACAATACTTTTCTACAAACTATAAATAATTTCTAAACCCTTCTTTTATAAAACTGTACTTTTTACTTCTTATTTTCTTTGTCATCTGGTCTCATACTTCTTCCATAGGCTCACAGTGGAGCATATTGGGAAAGGGGGTAGCAAGAAAAGGGAAAAAGCATATTTGTAGCACCTACTATATGCCAAACCCTGTGCTAAGCACTTGACAAATAATACCTCATTTGATCCTTATAACACTGCTATTAGTGTCCCAATTTTATAGTTGAGGAAACCAAGGCAAACATAAATTAAAGTGACTTGGCCAATGTCACACAGCTAGTAAATATCTGAGATTGAATTTAAGCTCATATCTTCCTGACTCTAGACACAACACTCTCTCCACTGTGATACCTATCTAGGAGAAAGAAAACTCTTACCTCAAAACTAGGCACAGTATATGGCCTAATATTCCAGAGTACTGAAAAATCCAAAAAAGGAAATTTCTAAAGTTAAGAGTGGTTTGAGACTTTCTATTTATTTGGTTAGTTCCAATAGGAAACCTATGCAATAAACAAATGATTATATAGTGTTCAAATGGTGACCAGTGATGAGAAAATTTCTTATCTCTGAAAGGGAGGAACTGATCTGATAAATGGCTATATTTGGTTGCAATTAGGTATGAAGACAAGTTGGGCAATCACGATAAGGGAATTTGGACATTGGTTGGTAGATGAAGCAGGAAAAAACAGGGATCAACAAAAGTCCAATTTTATTTCTTCTTCCCCACAGAAATGCAGAAGCCATAGAAACAAGTGTAAAGACTAACCCTGATCCTGTATGTCAATGATAACTTTAAATTTAAATCATCCTTAAATTGTGATCAGAACAGCACACAAAATATCATGTAAAAGACTCCAATGACATTTGACTATGAAATATATACATCTCAGCACTTGAGATACATATAATTCTTGAATCTACGAAAAGGAAAAGAATATTTAAATATTTAGATTAAATAATAAATTCATGTATTCTGCAATTTACCCAAGATGATTAAAGCTCATTTAAATAGTTCATTAACATGTACAATGACCATAAAGTATTTAGGAACTATTGTCCTTTATTTCATGTTCCAGATATGGAAAACTTAAGAACAATGAGGTTAATGGATCACAATAGCCTTTGGTAAAATGAAGAAAAAAACACATTTTCTGATTTCTATCCTATTGTACCTTTGAAAAATATCTTGGCAAAAGAAGCCCAATGTTTTATTTCTATAAACAGGATTAGAGATTTACAGAATCTGGTGGAAAATCATGAGCCACCAAAAGCTCCATTTATGCTCAGAATGTTGAAAACTATCTTTACATATAATTGAAAAAATAAAATACTATTTTCAAAGAAAAGAATATTAATGGCATTCTATATTTTCTTTGAAATCAATCCCAAAATATGCTAAATGAATAAAATAAATTCTGAAAAAACCTATAAAATCCTCATATAATAAAAATGTTTCTACTTTCTTTTTGAGAAAAAATAGTTAATTTTTTGTGTTACTTAGTTAAAAAAAAAGCCTTATTAACTTAATGAAAAAAATGAAACATTTGGCAAATTTGCACTGTCTTAAATAGGTGTTGTTTTTAGGGCTATATCTAGAAGGCTTTAAAAGCCTTCTAGTGACAATTCTTTTTTAATTCTATTGAAAGTGGACTACCATAAAACCAAGAAATTTAATATAAATCACAGAACCATGAGATGGAAATTCTTCGTTTCAAAGTAGAATTCTGTTAAGCCTTGAAATACATCTTCTAATCTCCCAGCTGTGTCTTCAGAGAATACAAAGTCAACTTAAAAAATTACCAACTTACAAAATTCACCAAACAGTTACATATAAAAAGCCATATAATGCCATATGCTACTTTCTCAGTACTTTTGCTAGAATATGTAGGTCATGTCTGCTGGGATTTCAAGATCTTTCTCAATTTTCAATCACTATTTGAAACAAGATATTTATTACTTTTATACCCCTAAAGAGATACTATGTCAAATGTAAGCTCTTTATATGGAGAAGGTCTTATGCCTAAAATGTTACGTTGACTTTCTCCTGGAATAAGTAACACCAACAGATTCAAAATAGGGAACTTGTCACAACCAATTGTATTTTTTTCTTTTATTGTCTCATTTTCATGAAAATATAAGATTGACCAAGAATTCTAATTTATGCTTAGACAGGTGAAACAAAATTAATATTTCTCAGAAAATCCTGGTATAACCTATAACCAACAAAGACTTTGGAAGCTACAGACAAGCAGAGGAAACTAATTCCTCAGTACATCACTAATTTCCCATGTCTTTCTGTCTTTCTTCATGTGTCTGGAGTTAGTCTAGAAGAAAGTTTGGAAGTATCCATGACTTTTCTCAAAGAAGAAAAAGAAGAATGTATCTAGGTGCCAACGTGTCAGCTCCTCCCTCCATGCAATCATGCAGCTTTGGGTTTGCCTTCCCTCTGCCTGTTGGGAGAGTTGCAGAAAATTTTCCAGGCTTGGCTAGAAATTAGAGAGATACCACATTTGAGCAGTTTGCTTTTCACTTACATAACACTGGTACATCCTTTTCACATACCACATAATTTTCTTATGTGTAACATTCTTAAGAGCATGAAGAGGAAGCTTAATTTTAGTTTTAGTCTGTTTTTGCTTTTCTTTTCAAAGAAATTAAGCATCATCATGAATGTTGTCACAGCAGATTTTTAAGTATATGCAAGATAATACTGCATGATAGTATGTTTCCTTAAATAAATTTAACTTACTTTAACATTCTATATGCTATGTCTTTTATAATTATTTTTCACAAAATATGACCTGCAACCATACCTGCTTCCCATTGATTAGTACATTTTAGACGTATAAGTTTTATTAATATGTGATTTTAAGTGACTGAATTATTGTATTTTCTTAGGAGATAGCAAGGTGGAATGGAAGCCATTCACATCAATATGTCAAGCTCACCCCTTGTGAATCACACAACTAATTCTGAACTCAAGACTAAGAGACCTCGAGTGATGTCAAAAAATGGACACAGCAACGTTAGGATTGATAAAGTTGATGGTATCTACTTACTTTACCTTCAAGACTTATGGACAACAGTCATAGACATGAAGTGGAGGTACAAACTCTCCCTATTTGCTGCCACTTTTGTGGTGACCTGGTTCTTATTTGGAGTCATCTATTATGTGATTGCATTTATTCATGGGGATTTAGAAGAAAGTGAGCATTCCCCAAATCAAACAGCCTGCATTATGAAAGTCAACTCCTTAACTGGGGCATTTCTCTTTTCTCTGGAGTCCCAGACAACTATTGGATATGGTGCCCGTTTCATCACTGAAGAGTGTCCTCATGCTATTTTCTTGCTGGTCACTCAACTGGTTATAACAACCTTAATTGAGATCTTTATTACTGGCACTTTCCTGGCCAAAATTGCAAGACCTAAAAAACGAGCTGAGACCATTAAGTTTAGCCATTGTGCCGTCATTACCAAGCATAATGGGAAGTTATGCCTGGTGATCCAAGTGGCCAACATGAGGAAAAGTCTGTTGATCCAATGCCAGCTTTCTGGCAAGCTCCTCAAGACTCACCTTACCAAAGAAGGGGAAATGATACTACTCAACCAAGCGACTGTCAAGTTTCATGTGGATTCCTCTTCTGAAAGTCCCTTCCTCATTCTACCCATGACATTTTATCATGTGCTGGATGAGACAAGCCCTTTGAGAGATTTGACATCACAAAATCTGAAAGAAAAGGAGTTTGAATTGGTGGTTCTACTCAATGCCACAGTGGAGTCCACCAGTGCTGTCTGCCAGAGCCGAACATCTTATATCCCAGAGGAGATCTACTGGGGATTTGAATTTGTACCTGTGGTATCTCTCTCCAAAAATGGAAAGTATGTGGCTGATTTTAGTCAGTTTGAAGAAATCCGAAGAAGTTCAGACTGCACATTTTATTCTATAGACCCAGAAAAACAAAAACTTGAAATGAAATACAGGGAAGAAGAGCAGAGAGACAGGGAACTGAGGACAATTTTGTTACAACAGAATAATACCTGATTACATCGGAATCTAAAATTTTAGCTTTACAAGCTATGTCTTCAAATTATAAAAGGATAGGAATCCGTAGAATGTAAGCTCTTGGAGGGTAGAAACTGTATCACTTTTATCTTTGTGGCTCCAGCCTCTAATACAGTGTCTTGCACATAGTAGGTATTTAATAAATGTTTGTTGAATTAAATCATTCCATCTTCTATGAGGCTACTAATTACAAATATTTGGCATGACCTTAAAAAAAAGCTGAGAGGTAGAAAAAAATTGATCCTTTATATCTGTTCAAATCAAGCATTTTTCTCCACAAAAAATTCTCCAGGTGTACTTAATATATTTTGTTTAAAATCTCTCAAAAATAAAAATTTCCAACAATGAATTTGGAAGAATTAGTCAAACATAGTTCTGAGAATTCATTCCTTCCAGAGTTTTGATAGAGATTGATGGAATAAGTATTTAAAGGAAACAGGACTATGTAAAGATAATTAGCAAGATAATTATACAAGTATTTGTTTGGTTCAAAGAATGAAAAATAGATGAAAATCATGTTGTCATTATTTAAAATCTTGTTTCTTGGTTTTGGGGAAGAATAAACTATGCATTGCTAGTTGACTACACTTTAAGTGAGATTCTTAAAATCAATAGTTTCTTAAGATCATTTACTTTTTACCACTTATCTACTTAATGTGTTATAATCTGTAAGAAAATAATGCTCACATGTATATTGGTAGCAATTCCTTTTTTAATTGAATTCTTTTGGTTTCCATTTGATTCACTTGAGTACAACTTTGCCTTAAGGTTTTCTCCAATGCATATCATAAAAGATTCTTTGAAAACTATAACAATGAAGAGAACTTTGTTCAACAATCCTTTGATTATTAATATCTAGATTTAAAATAGCATAGGATGTATATCCCAAAGGTATTCATTATTATTATGGAAAATATCTCATATAGATTCCAAAAGAAAGTGGGATTCATGGATGGTAAGGTCCCACAGGAGCTCCTCTTTGTGAATGATATTATGCTAAATTCATCAAGTTCATTTCACTGCAGAGTCTCTGAAATGAGATTCATAAATACTCATGAGTTTGCCTTAGGAAAGCAAAACAGGTGAAGAATATGTATTTTTGACACAATGAGTTGTGGTTGGATGGAAATCCCATAGACCTAATCTTTCAGGACATACATCTTAGACTAACAATGCAGATGAATAATTAATGTAACCTGTAACTGAAAAGGAAGAGAATAGCTGAATTGCCTTTGGGAAAACATATAGGGTTTTTAATGTGTCCAAGTGTCTTTCTGAAACAAAGGCTTATATTTTTAATATCAGTATTCTTCTGAAAATATTCTGGTTTCAAGTCATAGAATACAAAAGTTTCTGAAGAATTAAGTTTATGATTCACTCAAAGTATATAATTGGCAAAATAGACTACGATATCTTACCAATGAAAAGCTAGGTGACACAGTGGGTAAGCACTGGATTTGGAATCAGAAAGGTGAATTTCAGTTTCAGATATTTACTGGCTGTGTTACCATGGGCAACCCCTAACCTGGCTGCTTCATTTTCCTCATCTATAAAATGGCATTAGTAATAGTACCTACTTCTCAGAATTTGTGTGAGGATAAATTGTGATAACTGTGAAGCACTATGTAAACCTTTGAGTGCTATACAAATCTTAGTTGATATTAATATTATGGACTTTACTATTAAATATAAGGGATATTTTCATAGAAATGCATGACTGAAAAAAAAAGATGGAGATCATCATATAGTAAAGGAGGAAAACCAATGGAAAATCCAAATTTTTTTTCATAACTAATCAGCATCAAGAAATCTAGAAAAAGTCCACCATAATGCATGATGCTTATCTATAAAACTATGATCTGGCCAAAGCATACAGGTAGTGAACTAATTTTTTATATATGAAGTTTTCTAATGCTAAGCATAATCTCACTGAATTTGAAAATTTTCTGGTGCATAAAGTTTTCTTACTGGAAATTTAAAAAAAGCACTTTGTTCCTTCTTGAAAACCTCAGATTAATAGCAGAATGACAGTACAATCTGTAAACAGTGCCTTATTTCATTAATAAAATATACATATGTAGCACCTTTCACTCATTGATTTCAAGTTGTTTCATGAATATGTACCCATTAAAACTAATTTTCAGACTCTTGTGAGATGATTGATACATACTATTCCTATTTTTCTCCTCAAATTGTGTTTCAAGAAACCTTGGGACACTTCAACACATATCAGATGTTGTTTATTGAAAGTTATTAAAATATTCGTTTTAGATGATTTTACCACAAGACTTCTGTCATTGTGGAGAATGACTGGTCTACAGTAAAAAAAAATAACTAAAAGAGATTTTGGTCAAAATAGCAGCTGAAAAAATCAATCAGCTGGGTAGTTTCTTATTACAATTCTAAACAATTAATTTACTCAGTCAATCAACACTTATAAGCACATACTATACTAAATGCTACAGACACACAAAAAAAGCAAAACTTATTCTCTGCTCTCAGAGGGAATCACAGACATATTGGGGGAGGAGAGCATGCAAACAACTATGTATAGACAAGATATGTAAATAAAAAATTGGAAATAATGAATAGAGGGAAATCACTAGACTTGTGGAATCTGGAAAGGCTTCCTGTAGAAAATGGGATTATAGCTGGAATTTGAAGGAAGTCAGGGAAGTTAAGTTGCAAAGATGAGGAAAGAGTGTATTCCAGGCATGTGAGACAGAAAGAGAAAATTCCTAGAGTCTGGAAAAGGTGTATTTTGTTTGAGAAACAGCAAACAGGTCCAATATCATTGAATCACAGAGTATGTGGGTGAGTGAAAGATATAAGAAAATAGGAAAGGTGGGGAGATGGAGAGTTCTCAAGGATTTTGAATGCTAAACAGAGGATTTTATATTTCATCCTGCAAGTGACAGAGAACCATTGGAGTTTATTGAGAATGGTGGTCATATGGGCAGATCTACACTTTAGGAAAATCAGTTTAACATCAGTGTGGAGGATGGACTGGTGGGGAGGAGACGTGATAGGGAGACTAACCATCAGGCTATTGTAATGCTCTAGATCTGGGGTAATAAACTGGTGGCAGTGTTAGAAGAGAGAAAAGGTAACTAAAAAAGTAGAATTAAAAAGACTTGGCAACATTGTTAGGGGAGGTTGAACCAAGATGGCAGAGTAAAGGCAGGGACTGATTTGAGTTCTCTCTCAAGCCCTTCCAAAAAAAGTCACACAGATGGGTTTGATGGGATGCTTCAGGTGTCTATGCTTGTAGCATCAGTTTGTAAAGTCAATTTGTAAGACCAGTTTGTAAAATCACATTCCCAACCCCCCAGCCTCAGATCATTAACTCTGCCCCTTCCCCCTGCTAGCACTCTGCCCAGCAACAATTCATGAACTGTTTATTTCTGCTTGGAACAATAACAAGCTACACCTATGAATCTTTTACTAAACCATCTATAAACATTTTAGCTTAGGCAAATGTTATCCTCCCTTAGTATAGTGGCCAGCTGCACCTATGAATCCTTCAATGAATTATCTCTAGGTTAACTCCTTAGCCAATTATACACATACTGAGTCTCCATTAGCCTTGGTTCCCAACATCCATCTTGTCAAACATGACACTGGCAGACTAGGCACTTCTCAGTCAGCCTTAACTGCTAGCTGACTTAGTGATGTTTCAAGCCTAGAACCACACCTCCATGTAGCCCCCCCACCCCACCCTTGGGCTATTTCCCAGTGAATTATGGGCAATACATCTCCGCAGTTGATATTAAAAGTGCATGTTCCTTTAAGCACTGACCACTCCTTAACTCCTCCCTAATCCCACACTTACTCACCTAGTTAGCATAATTGACATCTGATTTACTGTCAAGACTCCTTAAAAACTATAACTATGAAGTCTTTAAGTTTACAGGTTCCCTAAGAACTCTTGCCCACTGTAAAGCATAACAATAAACTTTTACAATCCTGACTCAAAAGACTGCTTGGGCCTAGTGAATTCCTTCCAGACTGCACAGCAGGGACTCTGGTCATAGATTGGAGCTCCTGTATCACCTATTGCCCCCTCATCAGGTTAATATGGCAGAAAAGGAAAATGATAAGTGTTGGAGGGGATGTAGGGAAATTAAAATACTGATCTACTATTGGCAAAGTTGTATACTGATTTAACCATTCTGGGAAGCAATTTGGAACTGTGCCCAAAGGACATCCATGCATACCCTTTGATCTAACAATACCACTACTAGGTCTGTATCCCTAAGAGATAAAAAAACAAAAACGAAAAAGACCTATGTGTATAAAATATTTATAGCAGCAGTTTTACTGGTGGCAAAGAACTGGAAATTGAGGGAATATTCATCAATTGGAGAATGACTGAACAAGTTGATATATATGATTTTTATGAAATACTAATATGCTTTAAGAAATGATGAGCAAGATACTCTCAGAAAAACCTGGAAAGATATCATGACCTGACGCAAAGTGAAATGAGCAGAACCAGGAGACATTCTACACAGCAATAGCAATATTATATAATGATTTACAATAAATAACTTAGTAATCCTCAGCAATACATTGATCCAAGACAATTCTGTAGGACTTATGATGAAAGGTGCTATCTCAAGAGAAAGAACTGGTAGAGCCTAAATGCAGAACAAAAAAAATCTTTTCTTTATTTTTCTTGGAGTTCTGTGTGTGTTTTATTTTTTTTTAAGTTTTTAAATTAAATTTTATGTTTATTTTTTATTTATATCATTCATTTCCACAAGATTTTGAGTTACAAATTTTCTCCCCATTTTTTCCCTACCCAGCACTGCAAAACAGTGATCCCACAGAATATCCCCTCCCCCAATCTGCTCTCTCCTATATCTTCCCCCATACCCCTAAGACTTTCCAGTAAGGCACGATGGATCTCCATGCCCCAGTGCCTGTATATCTTATTTCCCAGTTACATGTAAAATAATAATAATAATAATAATATATACATATTTTTAAACGTTTGATATTAAAACTTTGAATTCCAGATTCTTTCCCTTCCTCCCTCATCACCCACCCTTACTAGGAAGATAAGTAGTTCAACATAGGTTGTACATGCATAGGTATGCAAAACATTTCCACAGTGGATATATTGTAAAAGACTGACTAAATTTCCCTCCATCCTATCTCATCATTCACTTGTTCTATTCTCTACTTTGATCTTGTCCCTTTTCAAAAGTGTGTACTTCCAACTTCCCTCCCCCACAGCCTGCCCTTCCTTCCATCATTCCCCCTCTCATTCCCTTCCCCTCTACTCTCCTGTTGTTGCAGCAAGCACACCAGCATCCCCAGGTTCTTAGATCTATTTTTCTAAAGGAAAGCAACTCAAAATGGGTTAACAATCTTGCTTTAATCAATCAAATATATCATTTACCTAATTCAAAGGAAAAAGGTCAGCATTCCAGAACTCAGAGTATACAGAGGTTACAAGCAGAAGTTACAAGACAAAGAAACATTGCAGCAGTCAGGCTTCCAAACTGTCCAACCACTACATACATCCATACTTAATCACAGTTACCAGAGAGGAAAGCATCAACATCTGGGTTTTCAAAGCCAGAGAGCTCTCAACGGCTGCCCAGAGTCTCCTCTGGTCAAATCACACAACACTTCTCAAAGTGAGCGCCAAAGCAAAGCCTCACATCAGGGATTATAGAGCTTTCTCTAGGCTCAGAGAATGTAAAAACCCTCTTGACCCACGACCCAATCACAAAGTATCTCTTGAAAAACAAGCCTCCCAGGAAGCAGGGCGGGGGCGGGGGGGGAGGTGGAACCAAGATGGCAGAGAAGAAACAGCGCTTCCAAGGTGCTCTCCCCCACACCACTTCCAAACCATGTAAAAGGTGGACTCTAAACAACTTCTGGAGCCCCAGCACCGACAGAACGACACAGAGAAGCTAACCTTCCGCTGAGGACAGCCCAGCAGCCCTGCAGGGACTGGCCAGTGCAGCAGTCTGGGAGCTGCCAGCACCAAACAGCACGGTGCTCTGGGAGCTGAACCCAGGCCCACCTGAATCATTGTTTAAGCCCCAGGGTGGCCTGGCCAGCAGCCGGCTAGAGGGACCCCAGAACACCAGCAGCTGTGGCAATTCCAGAATTATCAACACAGACATGCCTAGGAAAAAGTGAGAGGTTAGTGCCCTTTGGACTTTGGGAACAATATTTGGAGAATACGTCAGCTTCTTCCCAGTGAAAAGCTGCGGAGGAGACACAGAACAGACGGGATTTTGCAGCTTCAGCTCCTGGTCCGCAAACCTTAGGGAGATCCAGCAATCAGTCTTGGGAAGTAATCGCTCTTGTTTAACCTCCCTGTATCTGGATTGTGGTCTGGGGGGGGGGGGGGCAGAGGTCGTGGGGTGGGTATCCAGCTTGCTGGATCGTGTGGAGGCTTCACAGAAGCAACCCAACTAATACCTCTGGAAGTTGTGAAGACCCCCAAACATTTGGGATAGAAGCTCCCCTGTCTAGTGGCAGAGTCCTATTGTGGCAACAAGCCCCAAAGTCAAGGAATTAAGTGGCAACATGCCTAGGCAAAGGACACAAAATAAACAGAAAAATTCAACATAAGACTCCTATTTGGGGGGCAAAGAGGATCGAAGCACGGAAAAGGAGGAGGACTGTGAGGTCAGAAAACCTGCTCCAAAAGCCCCAAAGGAAAATATAAATGGGTTATAGGCCATAGAGGACCTTAAGAAGGATTTTAAAAACCAAATAAGAGAAGTGGAGGAAAAATTGGGAAGAGAAATGAGAAAGATGCAAGAAAAGTGTGAAATGAGAGTCAACACCCTGACTGAGGAAAACAACACCTTAAAAAATAGATTAACTCAAATGGCAAAGGAAGCTCAAAAGGGCAATGAGGAGAAGAATGCCTTAAAAAGCTGAATTTGCCAGATGGAAAAAGAATCTCAAAAGCTCACTAAGGAGATTCATTCCTTCAGAGTTAGACTAGAACAAATGGAAGGAAATGACTTTATGAGAAATCTGTTAAACAGATCCAAACAAATGAAAGAATAGAAGGCAATGTGAAATATCTCATGGGAAAAACCACTGACCTGGAAAATAGATCCAGGAGAGATAATTTAAAATGATTGGACTACCTGAAAGCCATGATCAAAGAAAGAACCTAGAAATCATCCTTCAAATAATTCTCAAGGAAAATTGCCCTGATGTTTTAGACCCGGAGGGCAAAATAGAGGTTGAAAGAATCCAGAAATCACCTCCTGAAAAAGATCCCAAAAAGAAAACTCCTAGAAATATTATAGCCAGGTTCCAGAATTCCCAGATCAAGGAGAAAATATGACAAACAGCCAGGAAGAAACAATTTCAATATTGTGGAAACACAATCAGAATAGCACAGGACCTGGCAGCTTCTATACTGAGGGATTGAAGGGTATGGAATATGATATTCCAGAGGTCAAAAGATCTGGGATTAAAACCAAGAATCACCTACCCAGCAAAACTGAGTATCATGTTTCAGGGGAAATTATGGTCATTCAGTGGAATAGAGGACTTTCAAGCATTCTTGAGAAAAAAACCAGAGCTGAATAGAAAATTTGACATTCAGACACAAGAAGCAAGAGATGCTTGAGAAGGTAAACAGGGAAAAAAAATCATAAGTAACTTATCAAAGTTGAACTATTTACATTCCTACATGGAAAAACAATAACTGTGTCTGATGAAACCTTTCTCAGTATGAAAATAATTGAAGAAGGATATATGGGCATATGAATACATATGTGAATGTGAGCATGTATGTTTACAGTTATACATGGATAGAGGGCACAGGTCAAATTTGGTGGGAAGGGATGATACTTAAGAGGTGAAGTTAAGAGGTGAGAGAGGAATGTGGCAAGAGGAGATGGGGAGAGACAGGGTAGGGTAAACTATCTCATGTAGAAGAGGCAAGGGGAAGTGGTTGCAGGGGAGGAGAAGAACTGGAAGGCAAAAAGGCAAAACCATATTCTCATTGAGTTTGGCTCAGGGAGAGAGTGACATACATACTGAATGGTATATCTCACCCTGCAGGAGAGTGGGGGGAAGGGGGATGAGAGGGGGTATAATGGAGGGGAGGGCCTGCTGGGGGGAGGGGAAGTTGGAAGTACCCACTATAGAAGAGGGACAGGATCAAAGTAGGGAATGGACCAGGTGGAGGGTGGGATGTGTGGGAGGGAAATATAAGCAGTCTTTTACAATATATCTACTATGGTAATGTTTTGCATAGCTTTATAAGTACAGCACATAATGAATTGCTTATCTTCCCAAAGGGAGTGGGTGATGGGGGAGGAAGGCAATGGATCTGGAATTCGAAGTTTTGGAATTAAATGTTTCAAATATATATATATATATATATAAATGTAACATTTTTAAAAAAAAGAAGGAAAAAAAAGGAAAACAAGCCTCCCACCACAGGCTCCAGGTGCACTTAGCCCTAGGGGCAGGGAAGATCTTAAAAATTTACATTCCAATTATACCTGTAGGGTGAGATACCCTATTTAGTGCATGTGCCATTCCCTCCCTAAGCCAAATTCAATGAGGGTAAGGTTGACTCATTCCCTTTTGGCTTCCTGTTCTTCCCCTCCATTTTAACAGTGTTCCCTTGCCTCCTCTGTTTGAGATAGTTTACCCCATTCTTTCTCTCCCCATCTCCTCTCATTATATTCTTCTCTCACCTCTTAATTTCACCTTTTAAGTATCAGTCTTCCTATTAAATTGTTCCTGTGCCTTCTATCTATGTATAGCTATACACATCTATACAAACACTCACATATGTACTCATACTCCCATATACCTTCCTATAAGGACACACACACACACACACACACACACACACACAGTTATATTCCCTTCTACTATTCTCATACTGAGAAAAGTTTCATAAGTTACAATTGTTGTTTTTCCATGGAGCAATGTAAATAGTTCAACTTTGATAAGTTCCTTATGATTTCTTTTCCCTATTTACCTTCTCATGCTTCTCTTGCTTCTTGTATCTGAATGTCAGATTTTCTATTCAGCTCTGCTTTTTTCATCAAGAATGCTTGAAAGTCCTCTATTCCACTGAATGACCGTATTTTCCCCTGAAGCATGATACTCAGTTTTGCAGTTTCCCAGTTCATTTGACCTCTGGAATATCATATTCCAGGCCCTTTGATTCCTCAGTGTAGAAGCTGCCAGATCATGTGTTATCCTGATTTTGTTTCCACAATATTCAAATTGTTTCTTCCTGGCTCTTGTAATATTTTCCCCTTGATCTGGGAATTCTGGAACCTGGCTATAATATTCCTAGGAGTTTTCTTTTTGGGATCTTTTTCAGGAGGTGATCTGTGGATTCTTTCAAACTCTATTTTGCCCTCTGGGTCTAAAACATCAGGGCAATTTTCCTTGAGAATTTCTTGAAGGATGCTTTCTAGGTTCTTTTTTTTATCATGGCTTTCAGGAAGTCCAATAATTTTTAAATTCTCTCTCCTGGATCTATTATCCAGGTCAGGGGTTTTTCCCAATGAAATGAGAAATTTCAAATTGCTTTCTATTTTTTTTCATTTCTTTGAATCTGTTTAACAGCATCTTAATTTCTTATAAAGTCACTAGTTTCCATTTGCTCCTATCTAATTCTGAAGGAATGATTCTCTTCAGTGAGCTTTTGAGATTCTTTGTCCATCTGGCAAATTCAGCTTTTTAAGGCATTCTCTCCTCATTGCCTTTTTGAGCCTCTTTTGCTATTTCAGTTAGTGTATTTTTAAGGTGTTATTTTCTTCAGTCAGGTTGTTGACTTTCATTTCATAATTATCTTGCATCATTCCCATTTCTCTTCCCAATTTTTCCTCCACTTCTCTTATTTGGTTTTCAATACCCTTCTTAATCTCCTCTATGGCCTGTAACCAGCTCATATTTTTCTTGGAAGCTTTTGGTGCAGGTGTTCTGGCTTCATTGCCTTCCTCCTGTTCCATGCTTTGATCCTTTTTGTCCCCAAAATAGGAGTGTAAAGTTGGATTGCTTTGTTTATTTTGCTTCCTTTGCTTGCTCATGTTGCCCCTCAATTTCTTGACTCTTGAGCTTTTTGCCACAGTAGAACTCAGCTAGCATAGAGAGGAGCTTTGTCCCAATCACTGGGGTTTTCTCAGATGCAGGAGCTTTTAGCTGGCTGCCCTCTCTAAAGCCTCCACTGGCTCTGCAAAACTGCTTGTGCACCCCAGCACCTCCAACCTAGACAGTGATACAGATCAAAGCAGATTAAAGCATGAATGGTTACCCCTCAGACTGGTTGCTTGGTCCTCCTACAATCTGCAAGCCAGGAGCTAAAGTTGCCACATGGTGGTGACTGTGTGGCTGTGGTGCCTCAGTGGCTTCTCCCTCTAGGTGGCAAAGGCCGGACCACACTCCCAGACTTCCATTTCCCAAAGTCCACACTGCACTGACCTCTCACTTTGTCCTTAGCATCTACGTGTTGATAATTCTGGAAACTGCCACAGCTGCTGGTGATTTGAAGTCTCACCAGACAGTGGCTGATTCTGGAAGCCCTGAGGCTAAAGCCTCTGACTCACACAGGGCTGGGCTGGGCTCCCAGAGTGCTGTGCTAGGCCTTTCCTTCTGGCCTGCTGGGCTGTCTTCAGCAGGAAGTTAGCTTCTCTGTGTCATTTTTTAGTTTCTGTAGCTCCAAAGTGTGTTTAGAGTAATTTTTTACATGAATTGGAGGAGTTGGAAGTGGGAGCCCTGCAGAAGTCCTGTTTCTACTCTGCCATCTTGGCTCCATCCCCGTTTGTGCATTTTCTTTCACAGAATGACTTACATGGAAATATTTTGTGAGAATGGGGAGTTGAGGATGACACTTAGATTGTGAGCTTAGGTCACTAAGAGGATAGTGATACCTTTAACAGTAATAGGAAAGTTACCAAATGGAGATTTGAGGGAAAGATAATTTGGTCAGTTTTACCAATATTGTGTTTAAGATGTCTACAGGACATTTGAGATTGCCAATAGGCAGTTAGAGAAGAGAAACTGGGGTAAACAGATAACTTAGAACTGATAAGTAAATCTGAGGATAATTAGAAAAGAGATGATAAGATCACTAAGTGAAAGAGTATATGGAGAGAAGAAGGCCTAGGATAGAATCCTGTAGGATACCTACAGTTAGCAGGCATGACCTGAATGAGGGTCCAGCAAAGCACACTGAGGAGAGGTCAGGGGAGGAAAACCAGGAAAGATTTATGTCACACACACACACACACACACACACACACACACACACACACACAATTGAGAGAAAAGAGAGTGTCAAAGAAAAAAGTAATCAACAGTTTGAAAAGTTGCAGAGAAGTCAAGAGGGATGAAGATTGAGAAAATTCCATTAGATTAATTAAGAGATTATTAATAAATTTGAAAAGAACAGTTTTGGTTGAATCAGGAGGTCAGATGGAAGCTAGACTGAAGCAAATTAAGGAATGGGATGGAGTCAAAATAGGGGAATATCTAAAAATAGTACATTGAACACTCCCACACACACACACACACACACACACACACACACACACACACTTTGTGTAAAACAAAACAAAAAACATCTTGCAAAGAGACTTAGAAAATGCACCAGATCAAATTATGATGGGGAAAAAAAGTCTCAGTAAGTCATATTTCCAACCCAGGTTGATATGGGGACTGGGTCCATCAAGAGTATGACAAAAACACTACAGTGTAGAGGGATAGTCTATACTCTAGGGTAAGAAGGGGTCCCAGATCCACACTGGGGTATTGCAAGGTAGGAGCATAGGTATTAACTGGAAGTTTGTCATTACAATCTGGTTCCAAGTTAAAGATTGAAGGTGGGCCTTTGCCCAGGCTTGTTATTTTGGGTAGGGAGCAGACACAGGCCTTAGACTGATATGAATAAATTCACAAACAACAGCAGTAGTGTGATGCTGACTCATAGATTAGGTCAAGGTCTTGGTTCCATCTTCTAGCCCAGTCTGAATTCCAGGGTAGAAATCCCAGAACAAAGAAGAACCTGTAGTTCTTTGCCTCAGAATAAGGAGAGTTTCCCAGCTGGCTCATAATGGCTGAGTATAGAAGTCTACTGTGCTCAGATTAAAACCAAGGAAAGGAACTTGAAGAGCACAGACCAAGGAAGCAACATAGTTTGCCCTGTATCAGACTATTTTGGGAGCACAGAAAGTTTGGAGGTCTTCAGTCTGAGTTGTCCCTACAAACTTGAAACAATACAATACTCTAAGAAAGCAACAAGATGACAAATCCAGATTTGTCCTCCAAAAAGTTCTCAGACCCTGAATCTAACAGTGTTTGAAATCAGGAAGTAAACTAAAAGAATATGCAAACAATGACAATTAAAAGATTCACATCATAAAAAGTTATTGTGACAGGGATACTTAAGGGACAAACCCATTAAAAAATTAATAACTCTAAAACATATACAAGAAAAGTCTTGCATAAAAACAGTTTGAGTACAAATTCATCAGGAATTCCAAGAAGAGATGAAGCAAGAGCTTAAAAAGGAATTAAGATGCTTTTATAAATGAAATGAAAAGAATAGAAGAAACAATAAGAAAGACAGTTACTTGTTTGGCAGAAAGATACAAACTTTGACCAAGCAAAAAATTGCCCAAGTGGATGATTAGAAGATAATGACTCACCTTCAGCCCAGACCCAAGATGGCATTGGCCACTGGCTTCAACCTGTGGCTCTGGAATATGGCCTCTGGGCATAATCTCCAAGCTAAATTGCAGTTACATTACCAAGAGATAGCTAAGAGAACTCAGCCACCTCCTAAGCTGCCAGTGGGCCCTCGCCATAAGTTTTTGAACAACTCCTATTGTACTTGTGATGGACATCGGCAAGCCTCTCTCCTCATTCAATCATAATGAGTACTATGAAAGTTTTGGAGCCTGGTCTTCCTGCTAAGAGCTCAGATGAGGCTATAACAGCATCTGGGAAAAAGCCAGCGATACCAGGACCCCCCCTTAAAAAAGTGGGAACTTTCAAAGGATGAACCATATTTGTGAAATGGACATGGGAAGATGGACATACAGATGCTAAGAGATTGTGTTTTTAGGGGACTGACTTGAAGGGACCAGCTCAGCTGCAAAGGCATCATAGAGGATTATAGAGTGAAGATATATCATATAAGATCATTTTACTTTATCTTGGGGGTAGGGGAGAAACGTATATCCCAATATATGATAAATACACTGAAAAAAAAGAAGTTAATGAGTCAACAGAACAAGAAGAAATATTAAATTGAAGTTTTTTCTTTTTTTTTTAAACAAATACTTTATTAACTTCTGTTTTACATCATTCATTTCTGCCAGATTTTGAGTTACAATCATTTTCCCCCCATTATTCCCCTACCCACCCTCCCTGAATAGCAGTCCCACAAGATATCGCTTCCTCCAATCTGCTCTCTCCCAGACCTTCTCCCATACCCCCATCGACTTTTCCATTAGAGGAAGATGAATCTTTGTGTCCCAATGCCTGCACATCTTATCTCCCAATTATAGGCAAAAAGAGTATTAATAATAGTATTTATATATATATATTTGAAACATTTAATGTTACGACCTCGAATTTCAGATCCATTTCCTTCCTCCCTTGTCACCCATTCCTTCTTGGGAGATAAGTAATTCAGTATATGTTGTACATGTCTAGCTATGCAATACATTATCATAGTAGATATATTGTACAAGGCTGCTTATAATTCCCTCCCACTCATCCCACCCCCCACCTGGTCCATTCCCTACATGATCCTGTCCCTCTTCTATAGTGGGTACTTCCAACCTCCCCTCACCCCAAGGATGCCCTCCCATCCATCATCTCTCCTCTCATCCCCCTTCCCCCTATCCTGCTGCAGGCTGAGATATCCCATTTAGTATGTATGTCATTTTCTCCCTGAACCAAATTCAATGTGAATGTGGTTTTGCCTTTTAGCCTTCCTTATTCTCCCCCTCCTTTGCAACCACTTCCCCTTGCTTCTTCTACATGGGATAGCTTACCCTACCCTGTCTCTCCCCATCTCCTCTTGCCACTTTCCTCTCTCACCTCATAATTTCATCCCTTGAGTATTCTCCCTTCCCAACAAATTCAACCTATGCCTCTATCCATATATAACTGTAACCATATACACACACATTCACATATGTATTCATATGACCACACCCCCTTCTTCCATTATTTTCATAGTGAGAAAGATATCATCAGTCACAGTTATTGCTTTTTCCATATAGGAATGTAAATAGTTCAACTTTGATAAGTTCCTTTTGATTTCTTTTTCCTGATTACCTTCTCAGGCATCTCTTGCTTCTTGTGTCTGGATGTCAAATTTTCTATTCAACTCTGGTTTTTTCCTCAAGAATGCTTGAAAGTCCTCTATTCCACTGAATGACCATATTTTCCCCTGAAACAAAATACCCAGTTTTGCTGGGTAGGTGACCCTGGGGTTCATTCTCAGTTCTTTTGCCCTCTGGAATATCATATTCCATGCCCTTTGATCCCTCAGTGTAGAAGCTGCCAGGTCCTGGGCTATTCTGATTGTGTTTCCACAATATTGAAATTGTTTCTTCCTGGCTGCTTGTAGTATTTTTCTCCTTGATCTGGGGATTCTGGAACCTGGCTATAATATTTCTGGGAGTTTTCTTTTTGGGATCTTTTCAGGAGGTGATCGGTGGATTCTTTCAACCTCTATTTTGCCCTCTGGATCTAAAACATCAGGGCAGTTTTCCTTGAGAATTTCTTGAAGGGTGATTTCTAGGTTCTTTCCTTGATCATGGCTTTCAGGTAGTCCAATAATTTTTAAATTGTCTCTCCTCGATCTATCCTCCAGGTCAGTGGTTTTTCCCATGAGATATTTCACATTGCCTTCTAATCTTTCGTTTGTTTGGATCTGCTTAACAGCATCTTGATTTCTCATAAAGTCACTAGCTTCCATTTGCTCCAGTCTAGCTCTGAAGGAATGAATCTCCTCAGTGAACTTTTGAGATTCTTTTTCCATCTGGCAAATTCGACTTTTAAGGCATTCTTCTCCTCATTGCCCTTTTGGGCCTCCTTTGCCATTTGAGTTAGTCTATTTTTTAAGGTGTTGTTTTCCTCAGTCAGGCTGTTGACCCTCATTTCATACTTTGCCTGCATCCTTCTCATTTCTCTTTCCAATTTTTCCTCCACTTCTCTTATTTGATTTTTAAAGTCCTTCTTAAGGTCCTCTATGGCCTGCAACCCGCTCATGTTTTCCCCTGGGGCTTTTGGAGCAAGACTTCTGACCTCACAGTCCTTTTCCCGCTCCATGCCCCCAAAATAGGAGTCTAGGGTTGCATTTTTCTGCTTCCTTTGCGTTGACATGTTGCCACTTAATTGCTTGACTTTTGGGCTTGTTGCCACACTATGGCTTTAAGGCCAGATAGAGGAATTTTCGTCCCGAACGTGTGGGGGGCAACTTCCGTCTCTGGCAAGCTATAAACCCACCCACAACTTCCACCCTAGATCACAATCCAGATCCAGGGAGGTTAAAGCAAGAGCGATTACCCCCCAAGACTGATCGCTGGATCTCCCCACGATTTGTAGGCTGGGAGCCGGAAATGCCTATGAAAACTACAAAATGGCGTGTCTCCTCAGCGGCTTCTAGCCCCCAGGGGAGGGAGCTGACGCATTCCCCAAATAGAGGTCCCAAAGTCCATAGGACACTAACCTCTTACTTTGTCCTAGGCAAGTCTATGTTGATAATTCTGGGGTCGCCACAGTTCCTGGTGTTCTGGGGTTCCTCCAGCCGGCTGTTGGCCCTGCCGCCCTGGGGCTAAAACCTCGGCTCATGTGGACCTGGGCTCCTGCGCTCTGCGCTCTGCCGGCTCCCAGACCGCTGTGCTGGTCCTTCCTGCAGGGTGCTGGGCTGTCCTCAGCGGGAGGTTAGCTTCTCTGTGTCGTTCTGTGGGTGCTGGGTCTCCAGAAGATTTTCAGAGTCCTTTTTTACATAGTTTGTGGAGAATCTGGGGGCAGAGAGGCTTGGACGAGCTGTTTCTATTCCGCCATCTTGGCTCCGCCCCCAAATTGAAGTTTTTTTAAACTTAAAATAAAAGAAATAAAAGAACATACACATTAGCTCACAGTAAAAATAACTGACTTGGAAAACAGATTAGAGATTTTAAAAACTTAAGAATAATTTTACTCCCTGAACATCATGAGCAAAAACAATGGATCTTGAGGGCAGAGGGAAGATGGTGGAGAAAAGGCAGGAAATCACCTGTGCTCTGTCAAATTCCCCTTCAAATATCTTTAAACTAATGCCTCAGAAACAAATTCTGGAATAGCAGAACCCACAAAAGGATTAACAATTTTTCAGCTCAAGACAACTTAGAAAGTCAGCAAGAAAAGTCTGTCATGCTGGAGTGAGAGTGGAGCACAGTCCATTGAAGGCTACACCAGTTCAGACTGGAACCCATCAAATCAGGAACAGGCCTTGGGGGCAACAGAAATAGCAGCAGCAGTGGTTACTTCTGGAGTTTTCAGCCCATGGACAGTAAGGGGGTCAGAAAACTGGTCAGAAGGAGATTAAAGGAGTCTCTTTGCTGGCAACTGGAGCAGGACCCTGTGGCATTTCCCAAACTTGGATCTGGGTAATATGCCTGGCTTTAAATCCCAGACAAAGGAGGAACATTGACACATCAGAGCTTGTGGCCACAGGGGAGCAGGAACCCTGGTCACAGGGTTTTTTCCAGGGCAAAAAAAAAAGTACTTGTAGTCACTCACAGACCAGAGCACAGTCCAGGAAAAGTGTAAACACATTTCTCCCTAAATCATACCACCATAAAGAACAGAAAGCTTACAGACCCCCAGAACTTCTTTGAAAACAGCAGCACAAAAACCCTGAAGCTTGGGAAAGTATGCCCTCCACCCCAGAAACAGGTCTCTACTTTAGTATATAGTGAAAAATCAAGAATTAGATTGGAAAATGAGCAAACAACAGGAAAAATCCCTCACTGAGTACAGAAAACTACTATGGTGACAAAGAAGATCAAAATACACACTCAGAAGAAGACTACACAGTCAAAAGTGTAACATCCAAAACCTCAAAGAAACATATAAAAATGGTCTCAGGCCATAGAAGAGTTCAAAAGAGATTTTAAAAATCAAGTAAGAGAGGTAGCGGAAAAATTGGGAAGAAAATTGAGAGTGATGCAAGAAAACCATGAAAAGAGTCAACAGCTAAGTAAAGAAAAAACAAAAAATACTGAAGAAAATATCTTAAAAAACAGAATAGGCTAAATGGAAAAAAAGGGGGGCTAAAAAAATTCAATGAGAAGAAGAAAACCTTGAAAGGCAGAATTAGTCAAATGGAAAAAGTTATATAAAAATTCAATGAAGAGAAGAACTCGTTAAAAAGCAGAAATGGTCAAAAAGGGGGGAAAAGTACAAAAATTCACCAAAGAGCTCTTTCCCATCTCTCAAGATGTCAGACCAAAAGCCACCCAAGGAAAAGAAGGTCAAAAAGGAAAAAAAAAGAGAAAAAAAAGGAAGATGTCGCTGAAAAGGCCAAAAAGTCTCGAAAGCATTGCAGTCATAACCCCGTCCTGGCCCGAGGGATCGGTAGATTCTCCAGGTCTGCCATGTATTCCCAGAGAGCCATGTACAAGCGGAAATATGCTGCCCCCAAAACCCGGATCGAAAAGAAGAAGAAAGACAAAGTGCCTGCTACTATCTCAAAGCCTGTTGGTGGTGATAAGAATGGAGGAACTCGAGTGGTAAAGATTCGCAAAATGCCTAGGTATTACCCTACTGAGGATGTGCCTAGAAAGCTGCTAAGTCATGGCAAAAGCCCTTTAGCCAGCATGTGAGGAGACTTCGAGCTAGCATCAAGCCCGGTACGGTTCTGATCATGCTCACTGGCCTCCACAGAGGCAAGCGCGTGGTTTTCCTAAAGCAACTGGCTAGTGGCTTGCTACTGGTGACTGGACCTCTGACCATCAACCATGTTCCTCTGAGAAGGACCCATCAGAAATTTGTCATTGCCACTTCTACCCGAGTTAACCTTTCAGGTGTGAAAATTCCAAATCATCTTACTGATGCTTACTTCAAGAAGAAGAGGCTCGGTAAACCTAGACACCAAGAAGGAGAGATTTTTGACACAGAAAAAGAGAAATACGAGATTACAGAGCAGCACAAGGCTGATCAGAAAACAGTAGACTCTCAGATCCTACCCCAAATCAAGAAAATTCCTCAGCTCCGTGGCTACCTGCGTTCTGTCTTCTCTCTCTCCAATGGAGTTTATCCTCACAAACTGGTGTTTTAAATGCCTTGCAGAGAACACTTATTAAAATATTTGCAATAGTCTTCTCTCTCCAGTGGAGTTTATCCTCACAAACTGGTGTTTTAAATGCCTTGCAGAGAACACAGTAAAATATTTGCAATAGTAAAAAAAAAAAAATTCACCAAAGAAAAGAACTCCTTAAAAAGGAAAATTTTCTAAATGGAAAAGGAGGTCCAAAAGCTCACTAAATAGAAAGATTCCTAAAAAAATTAATTGCACAAATAGAAGCTAATAGTCTTTAGCTTATGAGACATCAAGAAACAATCAAACAAAATCAAAAGAATGAAAAAAGGAAAGAAAATGTGAACTATCTCATTGGAAAAACAACTGACCTAGAAAATAGACCCAAAAGAGATCATTTAATTATTAGACTACCTGAAAGTCATCATAAAAAAAAAAACCTTAAACTTCATCTCTCAAGATATTATCAAGGAAAATTGCCTCAATACTCTAGAACCACAGGGCAAAATAATAATTGAAAGAGAACACCAATCACCTCCTGAAAGAGATCCCAAAATGAAAACTCTCAGGAATAGTATAACCAAATTCCAGAGCTCCCAAGTCAAAGAAAAAATATTGCAAGGAGCCAGAAAGAAATGGCAAAAGAGCTAGGATTACAACCAAGAATCATCTATCCTGAAAAAACTGAGTATAATTGTGGGTGGAGTCAAGATGGTAGAGTAGAAACAGGACTTCTGTGGGGCCCTGGCTCCCACCTCCTCCAATTCATGTAAAAGGTGACTGAACAAATTTTGGAGCTACAGAACAAACAAAATGACACAGAGAAGCTAACCTCCTACTGAGGACAGCCTGGCAGACCAGGAGAAAGGGGCCAGAGCAACATCTGGGAGCCAACCAGCCACCAGCTGGAGGGACTTCAGATCGCCAGCAGCTGTGGCAGTTTTCAGAATTATCAACACATAGAGGTACAAAGTGAGAGGTCATTGCAGTGTGGACTTTGGGATCCAGTAGTTTGGGAGTGCAGTTGGCCTTTGCCCCCAGGGCTAGAAGCATCTGAGGCTCCTTGGCCATGCAGCCACCTCCACATTGAAGCTTCAGCTCCTGGCCTGCAGATTGTAGGGGTACCAAGCAGCCAGTCTGAGGGGCAATCATTCTTGCTTTAATCTGCTTGGATCTGGAATTTGGTCTAGGGTAGAGGTACTGGGGTGTGTGACCAGCTTGCCAGAGTGTGTGAAGGCTTCAGAGAGGGCACGCAATTAACACCTTTGGCAGCTTAGAAAACCCCAGTTTTGGGGATCAAGCTCCCCTGTCTGGTGGCAGAATCCTACTGTGGCAAAAAGCCCAAAAGTCAAGTAATTGAGTGGCAACATGAGCAGGCAAAGGAAACAAAGCAAACAGAGCAACCCAACTTAACAAAAGGAAAAGGATTTATATGTACAAAAATATTTATAGCAGTTCTTTTAATGGTGGCAAAGAATTGGAAATTGAGGGAATGTCCATCGATTGGGGAATGACTGAACAAGTTGTCATATATGATTGTGTAGGAACATTATTGTTTTATTATAAGAAATGATGAGCAAGATGCTCTCAGAAACACCTGGGAAGACTTGCATGAAATGATATAAAATGAAATGAGCAGAACCAAGAAAACACCACAAACAGTAAGAGCAACATTGTATGTTGACAGCTGTTCTCAGCAATACAATGATCCAAGACAATTTCAAAGAATTTATGATGAAAAAAATGCTCTCTGTCTCCAGAGTAATAACTAGGGAGCCTGAATATAGATCAAGACATAGTTTTCCCATGGGGTGGCTAGGTGGCGCAGTGAGTAAGAGCGCCGGCCTCGGAGTTTAGATGACCCGAGATCGAATCCGGCCTCAGAAAATGAGCACCCACACATAAATAATGACTATCCATGTAACCTTGAGCAAGTTACTTAATCCCAATTGCTTTAAAAAAAAAAAAAGATATACTTTCCCCTTACTTTCTTTTTCTTTTTTGTGTGTTTTCTTTCACAACATGACTAAAATGGAAATATGGTTTACATAACTACACATGTAAAACCTACATAAAATTGCTTACCTCTCAATGAAAGGGTGAGGGGAAGAAGAGAGGAAGAGAATTTAGAATTTAAAAAAAATTTAAAAGAATGTCAAAATGTTTTTCATGTAATTAGAGGGAAAAAATATTGTCATTTTAAAATAATAAACTTCTGCTTGAGAGAAAAAAAAGAAATCTTAAAAGAAAATTGCTCAGATCCTTTAGAACTAGAGTGCAAAGTAGAAATATAAAGAACTCATTGCTCACTTGAAAAAAAAAATCCCAAAATGAAAACTCCTGGACAAACTGTAGTCAAAATGCTTTAAAGTACTGAAGAATTACAGTCAGGGTAACATAACACATGATTTGGCTGCCACCCCTCTTAAAGAGCAGAGAGCTCAGAATATGATACTCCAGGAGGTGAAGAATATGGGGTTACAGTCAAGAATAACTTAAGCAGCAATATATTCTTCAGGGGGAATGAGTTTTTAATGAGTGGAGTTCCAAGAATTGTTGGTAAAAAGAACAGAACTGTGTAGAAACTTTGAAGTACAACACAAGAATTAAGAGAAACACAAAAATGAATGAACAAAGAGAAAGGACTAAACAAGGATAAACTCTCTATGTTCTAATGAGGGGAGGTGACACATCTTTCTCCTTGGAACTCTATAATTCTCAGGGGTAATAGGAAGAAGGTTATAGAAATTTATCTCACATAAGTAGAGTGCACAGATAAGGAAGGAAGAATAGATAGATACATAATTTATACAACAAATACATTTAACTCAACAGGAAAATAGGAAGGAAAGGAGAGAAGGGGAAAGTGTATAGAAGGTGGATTAAGCAAAACAAACTACAAGGATATTCAAAAATATTTACAGCCCTTTTTGAGGTGACAAAGACTGCAAATCTGAGAGGATATTTATAAACTGAGGAAAGACCAACTAATTTATGGGCTATAAATTGTTGAATAATTTGTGCAATAATAACAATATGGTAAAAACAAATAACTTTGAAAATTAATGACTGATAAGTTAGTCTAATAACCATAATTCCTGAGGGCTAGTGAAGGAACATGGTACCCACCTCATGATAGCAAGGTGAAAGATTCAGAAAGAAACACTCAGAGTGCATGATGATACATAAGGTTTTTTGGACATGGCCAATGTGAAAATTTGTTTTGCTTGACTACATATTTTTGTAACGGATCTTTCTTTTTCTTTTCTTCTTAATGTCTAGAGTGGAAGAAGAAAGTGGGGGGAAGGAGAGAAGGCAGATTTTTTAATGAATGAAAAAAATTAAAAGGAAAGTAAAAAGAAAAAATGCTTAAGAAGAGAGTGAGAGGGAAAGGAAGTGGAGGCAACTATTGCAAATAGCTTTCTCAAGTATAGCCACAAAAAGAGGTCAAATAGCAGAGATGGATGAAGCAAGAGGGGTTTTTGATGATTCGAGAGATGTGCATTTGTAAGTAGTAGGAAAGCAGCTAGTAGACAGTGAATGATGATACATGAGAGTGGAAGTGATAGATGATGCAACCTGCTGGAGAAGATAAGATGAAATGGAATAATTTGGGTAATAGAAGGGTACAAAATGGTTATCTTATCATGTAAGATATGAGTAAAGGAGGGGATAATGACAGAAGGCATCTGGGCCATATGATATGAAGAAGGAGAAATGGGAGCTCTGAGAGACCAGCCTCTTTTTTCAGTAAAATATGAGGCAAGGTTCTTACATGATGCAAGTGGCAAGTGGTGTTATGGGAAATTTGAGGAAAGAAGAAAAAAAATTGAAAAAGCTGTTGTTGAGAATGAGATACTGAATTAATTAGGGAAGAGTAAAAGAATTACCTTGCAGCAATGAGGTACCTTGCAGAAATTACAGTGCATCCAGGTAGCACAATGTCATGATTTTCTCTAGATTCATTCTTCAGCCCATTTTAATACATGGTCTGGGAGAGAACTAAGGCGGTGAGGGACTGGAATTCACAGTATGAATAAAGAACAACATTTTGTGGTAGTAGGGAAGAAGAAGAGATGGGCTGACAACAGATCGTGATCAGATAAGGGAATTTCAGAGTTCATAACATGACAGTAGAGCATTTGTGAATGGTAGAAAGATCAAGGGTATGGCCATTTTTTTAAATGACTGAGGTGAAGTAGGAGGGTAAATTATATGAAATTAGTAAGTTGAGGACATGGGAGGTTACTATGCTTCAGAGAGTATTAATATATGTATATATGTATATATATATATATATATATACATATACACACACACACACACGTGGTGTGTGTGTGTGTGTGTGTGTGTGTGTGTGTGTGTGTGTGTGTGTGTGTGTGTGTATCCTTCTAGTGTAAGGCAAGAGTTGGGAAGGAGAAAAACTGTGAGCCAGGCACTGAACTCTTTAAACAATGTCCTGGAAAGTAGTAGACAGTACCTTCCAGACTTCAGAATGGGTGGTAAAGGAGAGATTACTGGCTGACAGTGGTAGATGAAGAATGTGGAAGTGGTTTTGGGGAGGATCTGGATATTCCAAATCCCCCACATCAATCAGTGAATGATGGGAGTTACTGAAGGTGCAGCCATTACTGGAAAGGGCAGCCGGGGACCTTGTGTCACCAGGAAAGAAACAGGTTTCAGAGAGAGTCAGAGGATGGAAGGAGTAAAAGAAAATGTCTTAAAATGAAAGCAATTTTTACCTGCGTAAACAAACCCAGGAACTATATGAACACAATTACAAAACATAATTTACAAAATACAAAATCATCTAAAAATTGGAAAAATATCAATTACTTATTGATAGGCTGAGTCAATATAATAAAATCGACTGCTCCACCTAAATTAATCTACTTATTCAGTGTCATGCTACCCAAACTACCAAAAATTATCTTACAGAACTAGAAAAAATAGCAACAATATTCATCTGAAAGAATAAAATGTTAAGAATATTAAATGAATCAATGAAAAAAATGTGAAGGAAGGTGGCCTACCTATATACCAAGTCTCAAATTGTATTATAAAGCAGTTAATCATCAAAATAATCTGATATTGACTAAGAAATAAAGAGGTAGATAAGTGGAATTCATTAGGTACACAACACACAGTAGTAAATGATCATAGAATTTCATGTTTGATAAACCCAACTATCCAACATTTTGGGACTATTTGGTCATAGCTGCTGAGAAAACTAGAAAAGAATATGGCAGAAACTAGGTGTACACCAACATCTCACATCAAGATAAGGTCAAAGGGACTACATGATATAGACATAAAAAGTGATACCATAAACAAATTAGAGGAACATAGAATAGTTTACCTATCGGATCTGTGCATAAGGGAAGAATTTAGGAATAAACAAGAGGTAGAAAGCACTAAGGAATGGAAAATGGATAATTTTAATTATATTAAATCAAAAAGATTTTGTACAAACAAAACCAATGCAATCAAAATTAGAAGGATAGCAGAAAACTGGTGGGAAAATTTACAACAAGCATCACTAATAAAATGTCAATTTTTTCATCTGTATAATGAGTTGGAGGAGAAAATGGCAAATCATTAGAATTTTTCTTTTTGTGTTTCCAAGAAAAAGTTGTGATTTTATTAATATATCAAATATATAGAGATATAGCAACATATATCAATATATCAAATATTTAGACTATCTGTAATGGAAATACAAATTTAAAGATCTTGCCTGCCCTTATGCCTTTTGATTGGCTTAAGAGACTCTGAGAACCTTCCTTGATTTGAAAATATACTCTTCCTTCTAACAGGCTGAATGTGTCACATGGAGCCTATGGCAGGAGGCTTGGTTTTCAGGAATGCCCCCACCTTGATGCTGTGTGATTGGGCAGTGGGTCAAGAGGGTGGTTACATTCTCTGACCCTGGAGAAGGCTATATAATCCCTGATGTGAGGCTTTGCTTTGGGGCTCACTTCGAGAAGTGTTGTGTGATTTGACCAAATGAAACTCTGGGCAGCTGTTGAGAGGCCCCCAGCTTTGAAAACCCAGATGTTGATGCTTCCCTCTCTGGTAACTATGATTTGGTATTGATGTAATGGTTGGACAGTTTGGAAGCCTGTCTGCTTCATCTGTTTGTTTCTCTGTCTTGTAAGTTCTGTCTGTGTACTTTGAAGTTCACGGTGCTAACCTTTTTCCCCTGAACTAAGTAAACAATATATGTTTGATTGATTAAAGTAAGCTTGTTAACCCATTTTGAGTTGCTTTCCTTTAAAAAAGCAGATCTAAGAACCTGTGTTGGCAGCCACCCTGGGGGTGTTGGGGTGTTTGCTGCTACACTATCTCAAATAAAGAACCGAGTCAAATTTATAAGAAAGCAAGTCATTCCCCAATTGATAAATAATCAAAGGATAGGAACAGATAATTTTCAGAAAAGAAAGCATAATCATATAAAAATTATCTAAATCACTATTGATGAGAGAAATACAAATTAAAGCAACTCTGAGACACCACTTCACACCACCAGATTGGCTGATATGACAGAAAAGGAAAGTTATAAATGTTGGAGAGGATGTGACAAAATTGAGACAGTAATGAACTCTTGGTGGAGCTTTGAACCAATCCAACCATTCTGGAAAGCCATTTGGAATTATGCCCACAGGGCTATAAAATTGTGCATACACTTTGATCCAGCAATACCACTACTATGTCTATATCCCAAAAAATATATTTAAAAAAATAAAATGATATATTTGTACACAAATATTTATAGTGACTTTTTGTGGTGGCTTAAAAATGGAAATTGAAGGAAAGGCCATCAATTGGGGAATGACTGAATGAGTTGTTGTGCGTGATTGTAATGGAATAATATTGTGCTATGAGAAATGACGAGCAGGGTGATTTCAGAAAAACTTGCAAAGACTTTACTTGAACTAAAGCAGGATGAAGTGAGTGGAATCAGGAGAATAGCATACACAGTAATAGCAATATTACATGATGAATAACTGTGAATGACTTAGCTATTCTTAGCAATAAAATGATCCAAGACAATCCTAAAGGACTAATGATGAAAAATGCTATCTACTTCCAAGAAAAAACTGGAGTCTGAATATAGACAAAAGCATACTATTTTTCATTTTCTTTCTTTTCATTCAGATTTTCTCCCGCAAAATGACTAAATTTGAAATGCTTTATATGGTTGCACATATTTAATTTATATCAGATAGCTCACCATCTTAGGGAGCGGCTAGTGGAGGGAGGGAGGGATAGAATTTGGAACTCAAAATGTAAAAAAACAAAAAAAATTGAAAATTGTTTTTACATGTATTTGGGGGAAAATAAATATGTATGTGTATATATGTATATACACATGTGTGTATAAGTATACATATACATATACATATATACACATATATACAGATAGATAGATATGAAGTAAGCTTGGTGCCTATGGAGCAGGCATTCCAATGAGTATGGTGGAAGGGGCAGTAGCTTTAAATCGGGACATCTGAGGGACAATGAATTGAAGAGAATGGAAATAAAAGTTTCAGCACAAAGAATAGAGTTTGAATGATGTTCACTTGTGGTTCAGAATACCTGTAATGGGGAAGGTATGTTACTAGGAGGAAATTTGTTATTCATTCAGGAAAGAATTTAGATATATTTTCATTGTCCATAGGAGTCTGGCCTCAGGGTAAATTTCTCAAGGCCTTAGGGAGTTGATGCAAGGGAACACATACTTGGAGCTGAAGGAATAGTGTTGGTCTTTGAGATAATACATTTTTTATATCATTTGATATTACTGTTAAAATGCTCCAGTATGGAGTCACCAATGCTAAGTGGTCTTATTGATCATAATGCATAAGGTACAATGTCTGTAAAGCAAGACAAATAGCTTTTGTACCTTCTCCTGTTCTGTTAATTCTGTGTTAAGTAGTTAATATTTATCATTTCTGTTTGGGGGAAACTTCTAGTTGACTGGAGCTGCCTAGGTTACTCTTCTGTTTCCTCAGATAGCCAACTCAAACCTTCATCTAATTTCCAATCCTGATAAAGAAACTCCCTCTACCTGAACCCTCCCGGAGCCCAGTATCCACAAGTGACTCCAGGAATTTCTCCACTACATCTGGATCTGATTAAAAATTTCCTCCCCCAATCTGGCTGTGATAACCTGTTTTCTGCCAACCCCATTTTTAGGGTATAAAACTCCTCTAATTTAACTTCAACTTTGATCAGGTATTATCTCCAAAACAACTACCTTTCCATCATGCTGAATTTCTTGTGTCTATGGGGATGAGCCTCTGTCTATCTACACTTCGATGTACTGTGTATACATACATACTTTTTTTTCCTGCTTGTTGTACCACAATGTGTTAAAGCTTTTGTCTGCACTAGCTTCCTAGTGCTAATTTCCTGTGAATCCCAGACCCTAAGTCTTTGCTTTAACCCAAGCTATGAGACCAAATAAAGCCAGGGTACAAGACGAGGCCAGGACTTGATAGAATGGCCTTTTTTCTCTTACCAAAGGAGAGTGGAGACTAGGCAGGAGATGGAGTGGTAGACTAGTGTCCTCTCTTCACCACAAAGGCAGGAGGCAATTTATTTTCCCACTATACTGACATAAAATTATTGATTTTATCTACATTATTGAGGTCAAAATCCTGACCTGGCAAGTGACCAACAAGACTCCCTAGTGCTCCTGAACCAGATTAAAATATTATTGAGAAATCTTTAACACAATAAATAAAACACCAAATAGATAAAGTTAATTTGTGTTTTTCTTAATCAATATGTATCCTGCAGGAATCAATTTCTATTTGAGTTTAATGCCATTGTTCTACATCACACAGATACAGACTAAGCAACTAATAAAAGTAGCCAAATTAGACATTACACCTTCTATACCAATACGGAACATTTGGGAAGAGTATAGAACCAGTTGCTATGAATTGTAATCAAAGAGATCTTAATAATTTTTCAAAGGAAGGAATAATATTTATGGGATGTCTTTTCTCACAACCCTGTTTAACTGTCAGTTTTAAAAATTAGTTTTTTTCAAAAGGCACTATTTTAAAATATTTTTCCTGTGATGAGTTATTTTAGAAAAGTATTAGCATTTTGTATCTTAATTTCAACACATGTGCCTTCATATGTGCATGTATATTTTGAGCTAAAGATTTGGTTCCCTTATATTCTCATTTTAGGAGGGCATGCACTTAAGGATTTGAAGTGGGGGCAGCTAGGTGGTACAGTGAATGAGCACTGGCCCTGGAGTAGAGAGGATTTGAGTTCGAATCTGACATCAGACATGAAACTTACTGGCTGTGTGATCCTGGGCAAGTCACTTAAGCCCAATTGCCCTGCCCCTCCCCCCCCCCAAAAATAAACATTTGAAGTGTAAGGTTTGGGATCTGGCAATTAGCTTTAGTGAATGGTCATGACTAAATATAGTGTTCTTTTATCACCTGAAAATAAGATATTATGCCTAACAAAGTAAAACATCAACAACAGATGATAAAAGAGAAAAAAAAATCACAGGGAGTAATATCTCTCAGAAAAACAAAAGAATTGGAAAAATGAATAAGCAAAAAAAAAACCCTTCAAAATCTTGATATCCCATTTCTTTGAATAAAATATAGACTATGAAAAAGCAAGGGGAAGTCAACAGAAGCAAATAGAAAAATATCAACAGTAAGGCTAGATCTATTATATGAATGTTCAGAGCATTAAATAATGAATAAATGAAGATCAGTCAACAACAAGATAAAAACATTTTTAAATGAAAGATAAGGGGGGATGAACAGCAGACTTGACAGCTTAGAATAGTTGTCAAAAATTATTAATGAATCATATTTTCTGAGGAGTACAATGGTCTGCATAAAATATATGCAAAGATAAAAAGTAGCTAGAAATCAATGAATGAGAGAAAAAGAAAAGAAAGATGACTTCATCTAATAATTACCTATCTAACTCATGCAGAGCACAGTCCTTCATACAAATAGATTTTACATACAAACAAAGAATCCTATAGCATCCTGCCTCTGGTCCCATTCCTATAAAATGCTGTAGCCCAAAAAACCCAAGAGGCCTAGGAAGGGCCTTTTGCATTCAAACCAACTATGAAGCAGAATCAGGTAAATAAAGCTTCAAAGCAAAGGATGATAAAATGATTATACAGGATTTTACATTCCTAAGAGTTACATCCCTTTTCAAAAAAAAATAATCAATTAATTAATTTTTAGGTTTCAATATTCATTTCCACAAGATATTGAGTTCCAAATTTTCTCCCTATCTCTCCCCTCCCTCCACCCCAGGATGTTGTACTTTCTAATTACCCCTTTTCCCAGTCTGACCTCCCTTTTATCACCTCCCCACTTCTCTTATCCTCTTCCCTTCTATTTTTATGTAGGACAGGCTAGATTTCTATATAACCTTACCTGGACATCTTATTTACCAGCTGCATATAAAAACAATTTTTAACATTCATTTTTAAAACTTTGAGTTCCAAAAAAGCTTGTGGAACTGAATGTTGTAATCTAAAAGTTAATTAATTTTTTAAAAATTTTAAGTTGAATGCTATATAAAAAAAGAAAACTATGAGTTCCACATTCTCTCTCTTCCTCCCCAACCTCATTGCCTCATTGATAAGGCAAGTAATTCAATGTTGGTCATACATGTATAGTCATCCAAAAAACTTCTGTAACAGTAATGTTGTGAAAGGGTAACTATATTTTCCTCCATCCTATCCCATCTCCCCCCGATATTTATTCTATTCTCTCCTGTCACCTTGTCCCTCCTCAAAAGTGTTTGCTGTGGCAGAGCCAAGATGGCAGAGTAGAAACAGCACTAACAATGTGCTCTGCCCCACACAACTTCCAAAAAATATAAAAGGGGACTCTGAACAACTTCTGGAGCCCCAGCACCCACAGAACAACACAGAGAAGCTAACCTCCCGCTGAGGAGAACCCAGCAGCCCTTCAGGGAGCAGCGAGCGCAGCGCTCTGAGAGCAGGCAGGACAGCGCACTGGGAACCGACATCGAAGCAGCACTCGGGGAGCTGAGCCCAGGCCCGCTTGAGCCACGGTTTTAGCCATAGGGCGACTGGGCCAGCAGCTGGCTGGAGGGACCAAAAGAACACCAGCAGCTGTGGTGATTCCAGAACTATCAGCACAGATATGCCTAGGACAAAATGAGAGGTTAGTGCCCTATGGACTTTGGGACCAGTATTTAGGGAACGCTTCGGCTTCCTCCCCTGGCGGCGAAAAGCTGCTGAAGAAACTCAGCACAGAAGCCATTTTGCATCGTCAGTGGTGGCTCTACCTCGTGGTCTGCAAACTGTAGGGAGATCCAGCAATCAGTCTGGGGGTTAATCACTCTTGCTTTAAACTGCCTGGATCTGGATTGTGGTCTGGGGGGGGATGTTTGGGGTAGGTATCCAATTTCCCAGAGCGGGTGGAGGCTTTACAGAGGCCACCCAACTGGCGGAAGTTGTGAAGACCCCACGTTTGGGATGGAAGCTCTCCTGTCTGGTCACAGAGTCCTACTGTGGCAACAAGCCCAAAAATCAAGTAATTAAGTGGCAACATGCCTAGGCAAAAGCAACAAAATAAACAGAAAAATTCAACATTGGACTCCTATTTTAGGGGCAAAGAGGATCAAAGCATGAAGGAGGACTATGAGGTCAGAACTCCCGCACCAAAAGCCCCAAATGAAAATACAAGCTGGCTACAGGCCATAGAGGACCTTAAGAAGCAGATAAGAGAAGTGGGGGAAAATTTGGGAAGAGAAATGAAAAAGATGCAAGAAAAGTATGAAATGACAGTCAACAGCCTGACTGAGGAAAATAACACCTTAAAAAATAGACTAACTCAAATGGCAAAAGAGGCTCAGAAAGGCAATGAGGAGAAGAATGCCTTAAAAAGCTGAATTTGCCAGGTGGAAAAAGAATCTCAAAAGCTCACTGAGGAGATTCATTCCTTCAGAGTTAGACTAGAACAAATGGAAGCTAATGACTTTATGAGAAATCTGTTAAACAGATCTAAACAAATGAAAGAATAGAAGGCAATGTGAAATATCTCATGGTAAAAACCACTGACCTAGAAAATAGATCCAGGAGAGACAATTTAAAAATTATTGGACTACCTGAAAGCCATGATCAAAGAAAGAACCTAGAAATCATCCTTCAAGAAATTCTCAAAGAAATTTGCCCTGATGTTTTAGACCCAGAGGGGGAAATAGAGGGTGAAAGAATCCAGAAATCACCTCCTGAAAAAGATCCCAAAAAGAAAACTCCTAGGAATATTATAGCCAGGTTCCAGAACTCCCAGATCAAGGAGAAAATACTACAAGCAGCCAGGAAGAAACAATCCCAATATTGTGGAAACACAATCATAATAGCCCAGGACCTGGCAGCTTCTACACTGAGGGATCAAAGGGCATGGAAAAGGATATTCCAGAGGGCAAAAGAGCTGGGATTGAAGCCAAGGGTCACCTACCCAGCAAAACTGAGTATCTTGTTTCAGGGGAAAATATGGTCATTCAGTGGAATAGAGGACTTTCAAGCATTCTTGATGAAAAAACCAGAGTTGAATAGAAAATTTGACATTCAGACACAAGAAGCAAGAGATGCTTGATAAGGTAATCAAGGAAAAGAAATCAAAAGGAATTTTATCAAAGTTGAACTATTTACATTCCTACATGGAAAAACAATAACTGTGTCTGATGAAGCCTTTCTCATTATGAAAATAATTGAAGAAAGGTATATGGGCATATGTTTACAGGTATACATGGATAGAGAGCACAGGTTGAATTTGATGGGAAGGGATGATACTTAAGGGGTGAAGTTAAGAGGTGAGAGAGGAAAGTGGCAAGAGGAGATGGGGAGAGACAGGGTAGGGTAAACTATCTCATGTAGAAGAGGCAAGGGGAAGTAGTTACAGGGGAGGGGAAGAACAGGAAGGCAAAAAGGCAAAACCATATTCTCATTGAATTTGGCTCAAGGAGATAATCACATACATACTAAATGGGATATCTCACCCTGCAGGAGAGTACGGGAAAGGGGGACAAAAGGGCGGATGATGGAGGGGAGGGCATGCTAGGGGGAGGGGAGGTTGGAAGTACCCTCTTTCAAAGAGGGACAGGATCAAAGTAGGGAATGGACCAGGTGGGAGGTGATACAGGTGGGAGGGAAATATAAGCAGTCTTTTACAATATATCTACTATGGTAATGTTTTGCATAGCTATATATGTACAACACAAACTGAATTGCTTATCTTCCCAGAGGGAGTGGGTGACAAGGGAGGAAAGGAATGGATCTGAAAATTGAAGTTTTAAAATTAAATGTTTCATAAGATGTCCAGGCATTGGGGCTTAGAGATTCACCTTGCCCTAATGGCAAAGTTGAAGGGGGTATGGGAGAAGATATGGGAGAGAGCAGATTGGATGAGGGGATATCTAGTGGGACTGCTATTCTGAGGTGGTGGGTAGGGAAAAATGGGGGAAAAATTGGAACTCAAAATCTGGTGGAAATGAGTTATGTAAACCAGAAGTTAATAAAGCATTTGTTTAAAGAGAAAAAAAAACAAAATAAATAAAAATACAATAAAACATAAATAGCAAAAAAAAAAGTGTTTGCTGCTAATTACCCCCTCCTCCCATTTTCCGTCCTTTCTATCATCCCCACTTCTCTTATTCCCTTTCCCCACTCCTTTCCTGTAGAGTAAGATCAATTTCCATAACAAGATGAATGTGTATCTTATTCCCTCTTTAAACTAAATCTGATGAGAGTAAGGCAGACTCATTCCCTCTTACCTCCTCTCTCTTACTCTCCATTGTAAAAGTTTTTTCTTGCCTCTTTTATGTGAGACAATATACCCCATTCTACCTCTCCCTTTCTCCTCCCAGTACATTCTTCTCTCACCCCTTTATTTTATTTTTTAGATATCATCTATTTATATTCAACTCTTCCTGTGCTCTCTGTCTACACACACACACACACACACACACACACACACACACACACACACATTTCCCTCCAACTACCTTAATACTGAGAAAGATCTCATGAATTACAAATATCATCTTTCCTTGTAGGAATGTAAACACCTCAACTTTAACGAGTCCCTTATGATTTCTATTTCTTGTTTACCTTTTCATGCCTCTCTTGATTCTTGTATTTGAAAGTAAAATTTTCTATTTAGCTCTGGTATTTTCATCAATTATGCTTGAAAATCCTCTATTTCATTGAATTTCCATCCTCCCCCCCCCCCCCCGAAGTATTATTCTCAGTTTTGCTGGGTAGGTGATTTTTGGTTTCAATCCTAACTTCTTTGACCTCAGGAATATCATATTCCAAGCCCTCTGATCCCTTAATGGAGAAGCTGCTAAATCTTGTGTTATCCTGATTGAGCTTCTGCAGTGCCTGAATTGCTTCTTTCTGGCTGCTTGCAATAGTTTCTCCTTGATCTGGGAACTCTGGAATTTGGCCACAATATTCCTAGGAGTTTTCTTTTGGAGATCTCTTTCAGGAGGGAATTGGTGGATTCTTTTAATATTTATTTTTTCCCCCTGGTTCTAGAATATCAGGGAAGTTTTCCTTGATAATTTCTTGAAAGATGCTGTCTAGGCTAGTTTTGTTTTTGTTTTTGTTTTTTATCACAGCTTTCAGGTAGTCCAATAATTTTTAAATGATCTCTCCTGGATTTGTTTTCCAGGTGAGATATTTTTCCAATGAGATGCTTCACATTGTCTTCTATTTTTTCATTCTTTTGGTTTTGTTTTATAATTTTGTGATTTCTCATAGAGTCATTAGCTTCCATTTGCTCCATTCTAATTTTGAAGGAATTATTTTTTTCAGAGAGTTTTTGGACTTCCTTTTTCATTTGGCCAATTCTGCTTTTTAAGGTATTCTTCTGCTCATTGCCTTTTTGTACCTCTTTTACCATTCGGGTTAGTTTGTTTTTTTTAAGGTGTTATTTTCTTCAGCATTTTTTGGGTCTCCTTTAATAAGCAGTGACTAGTTTTTCATGATTTTCTTGCATCACTCTCATTTCTTTTCCCAATTTTTCTTCTACTCCTCTTATTTGATTTTCAAAATCCTTTTTGAGCTCTTCCATGGCCTGAGATCAACTCAAATTTTTCTTGGAGTCTTTGGATGGAGGCTCTTAGACTTTGTTGTCTTCTTCTGGTTATATGTTTTGATCTTCCTTGTCACCAAAGTAAGATTCTATAGTCTGATTTTTTTTCCTGCTGTTTGCTCATTTTCCTATCCATTTACTTGACTTGTTAGCTCTTTTTTAAGATATAAGATCTTATCGAATGATTTCATTGAATTTGGCTTAGGGCGGGAATGGCATACACACTAAATAGGGTATCTCATCCTACAGGAGAGTAGGGGGAAGGGGATGAGAGGGGAGATAATGGAAGGGAGGGTAGGCTGGGTGAGAGGAAAGTTGGAAGCACCCACTTTTGAAAAGAGACAGGATCAATGCAGAGAATAGAATAAGTGGGAGGTGGCATAGGATGGAGGGAAATATAGTCAATCTTTTACAATATATCCGCTATGGAAACGTTTTGCATAGCTATACATGTGCAACCTATATCGAATTGCTTATCTTCCTAGTAAGGGTGGGTGACAAGGGAAGAAGAGAATGAATCTGGAATTCAAAGTTTTAAAATCAATGTTAAGCTATATATATTATTATTATTATTATTTTACATGTAACTGGGAAATAAGATATGCTGGCACTGGGGCATAGAAATCCATCGTGCCGAGGTCCCCGTGAGCCGAGGTTTTAGCTCCAGGGCGGCAGGGCCAGCAGCCGGCTGGAGGAACCCCAGAACCCCAGGAGCTGTGGCGATTCCAGAATTATCAACATAGACATGCCTAGGACAAAGTAAGAGGTTAGTGTCCTATGGACTTTGGGGCCTGTATTTGGGGAATGCGTCAGCTCCCTCCCCTGGGGGCTAGAAGCCGCTGAGGAGACACGCCATTTTGTAGTTTTCAGAGGCAGCTCGGGCTCCCAGCCTACAAATCGTGGGGAGATCCAGCGATCAGTCTTGGGGGGTAATCGCTCTTGCTTTAACCTCCCTGGATCTGGATTGTGATCTAGGGTGGAAGTTGTGGGTGGGTTTACAGCTTGCCAGAAACGGAAGTTGCCCCCCACACGTTCGGGACGAAAATTCCTCTAGCTGGCCTTAAAGCCATAGTGTGGCAACAAGCCCAAAAGTCAAGCAATTAAGTGGCAACATGCCAAGGCAAAGGAAACAGAAAAATGCAACCCTAGACTCCTATTTTGGGGGCATAGAGCAGGAAAAGGACTGTGAGGTCAGAAGTCCTGCTCCAAAAGCCCCAGGGGAAAACATGAACGGGTTGCAGGCCATAGAGGACCTTAAGAAGGACTTTAAAAATCAAATAAGAGGGGCGGCTAGGTGGCACAGTGAATAGAGCAGCCGGCCCTGGAATCAGAAGGTCCTGAGTTCGGAGCCGGCCTCCGACACTTAATCCGCACAAACAAACAAAAAAAAAAACCTAGCCGAGTAACCTTGGGCAAGTTACTTAACCCCAATTGCCCTAAAGGGGCGGCTAGGTGGCCCAGTGAGTAAGAGCGCCGGCCTCGGAGTTTGGATGACCCGAGATCAGATCTGTCCTCAGAAAATGAGCACCCACGCATAAATCAAATGACTAGCCGTGTAACCTTGAGCAAGTTACTTAACCCCAATTGCTTAAAAAAAAAAAAATCAAATAAGAGAAGTGGAGGAAAAATTAGAAAGAGAAATGAGAAGGATGCAGGAAAAGTATGAAATGAGGGTCAACAGCCTGACTGAGGAAAACAACACCTTAAAAAATAGACTAACTCAAATGGCAAAGGAGGCCCAAAAGGGCAATGAGGAGAAGAATGCCTTAAAAAGTCGAATTTGCCAGATGGAAAAAGAATCTCAAAAGTTCACTGAGGAGATTCATTCCTTCAGAGTTAGACTGGAGCAAATGGAAGCTAATGACTTTATGAGAAATCAAGATGCTGTTAAGCAGATCCAAACAAACGAAAGATTAGAAGGCAATGTGAAATATCTCATGGGAAAAACCACTGACCTGGAGAATAGATCCAGGAGAGACAATTTAAAAATTATTGGACTACCTGAAAGCCATGATCAAGGAAAGAACCTAGAAATCACCCTTCAAGAAATTCTCAAGGAAAACTGCCCTGATGTTTTAGATCCAGAGGGCAAAATAGAGGTTGAAAGAATCCACCGATCACCTCCTGAAAAAGATCCCAAAAAGAAAACTCCCAGAAATATTATCGCCAGGTTCCAGAATCCCCAGATCAAGGAGAAAATACTACAAGCAGCCAGGAAGAAACAATTTCAATATTGTGGAAACACAATCAGAATAGCCCAGGACCTGGCAGCTTCTACACTGAGGGATCGAAGGGCATGGAATATGATATTCCAGAGGGCAAAAGAACTGGGAATGAACCCAAGGGTCACCTACCCAGAAAACTGAGTATTTTGTTTCAGGGGAAAATATGGTCATTCAGTGGAATAGAGGACTTTCAAGCATTCTTGAGGAAAAACCAGAATTGAATAGAAAATCTGACATCCAGACACAAGAAGCAAGAGATGCCTGAGAAGGTAATCAGGGAAAAGAAATCAAAAGGAACTTATCAAAGTTGAACTATTTACATTCCTATATGGAAAAGCAATAACTGTGACTGATGACATCTTTCTCACTATGAAAATAATGGAAGAAGGGGGTGTGGTCATATAAATACATATGTGAATGTGTGTGTATATGGTTACAGTTATATGGATAGAGGGCATAGGTTGAATTTGTTGGGAAGGGAGAACACTCAAGGGATGAAATTATGAGGTGAGAGAGGAAAGTAGCAAGAGGAGATGGGGAGAGACAGGGTAGGGTAAACTATCCCATGTAGAAGAAGCAAGGGGAAGTGGTTGCAAAGGAGGGGGAGAATAAGGAAGGCTAAAAAGACAAAACCACATTCCCATTGAATTTGGTTCAGGGAGAAAATGACATACATACTAAATGGGATATCTCAACCTGCAGCAGGATAGGGGGAAGGGGGATGAGAGGAAGGATGATGGATGGGAGGGCATCCTTGGGGGGAGGGGAGGTTGGAAGTACCCACTATAGAAGAGGGACAGGATTATGTAGCGAATGGACCAGGTGGGGCGTGGGATGAGTGGGAGGGAATTATAAGCAGCCTTGTACAATATATCTACTATGATAATGTTTTGCATAGCTAGACATGTACAACTTATACTGAATTGCTTATCTCCCAAGAAGGAATGGGTGACAAGGGAGGAAGGAAATGGATCTGAAATTTGAGGTCGTAACATTAAATGTTTCAAATATATATAAATACTATTATTAAGACTCTTTTGCTTGTAATAGGGAGATAAGATGTGCAGGCATTGGGACACAAAGATTCACCTTCCTCTAATGGAAAAGTCGATGGGGGTATGGGAGAAGGTATGGGAGAGAGCAGATTGGAGGAAGTGATATCTTGTGGGACTACTATTCTGGGAGGTTGGGTAGGGGAATAATGGGGGGAAAATGATTGTAACTCAAAATATGGCGGAAATGAATGATGTAAAACAGAAGTTAATAAAGCATTTGTTTAAAGTTAAAAAAAAAAAAGAAATCCATCGTGCCCTACAGGAAAATTGGAAGGGGAATAGGGGAAGATATGGAAGAGAGCAGATTGGAGGATGGGATATCCAGTGGGATCGATATTTTGGGGTGGTAGGTAGGGGAAAAAGAAGGAGAAAATTTGTGGAAATAATGTAACCTAGAAATTAATAAAGCATTTGATAAAGTAAAAAAAAGAAGTCTACAAATTTTAGGCAGCGTCAGATTTTTTCTAATAGCTGTAGAAGCCAAGCTAGATGTAAGATCTGTTGTGGGGGCAGTATAATAACTGAGTGATCTGTTTGACCTAGCCCAGTAGTGAATTGACTTAGCAGTCAAAATATCATGTCCTGAAAGTAAAGATATCCATAGGTTGGGGCAACTAGGTGGCACAGTGAACAGTACACCAGTCCTGAAATTGGGAGGACCTGAGTTCAAATCCAGCCTCAGACACTTGACACTTACTAGCTCTGTGACCTTGGGCAAGTCACTTGCTCGCACAGAGCAACCCCAATTGATCTACCTTCCACCCTCCAAAAACAAACAAATTTTTTTTTAAGTAATTGTGGTTAAGTAACTTGCTCAAGGTTACACGGCTAGTCATTATTTATGTGTGGGTGCTCATTTTCTGAGGCCGGATGCAATCTTGGGTCATCCCAACTCTGAGGCCTGCACTCTTACTCACTGCGCCACCTAGCCACCCCAATTTTTTTTTTAAATGATATCTGTAGGTTATGCTAGGCCCTGACATGAACTTGGTAGTATCTCTGAGAAGAGAAAAATAGGAACCATGTTCAGGGATTGTGATTTGCTTATCAGCACATGACTCCAGAACATCTGCACTACATATGGATATATCCTCATTTCTTCATGTTTTCTCAAAGAAAACTAAGTAATACTTTAACAAATGCTATCCTAAAATCTATGTAAACAATTTTTACAGAATTGTCCTGATCTGATAGCTTAGTAACTCTATAAAGAAAAAAGGAAATAAGGTTAGGCTTCCATGCTCTATTTTTTTTTTTGATCATGATCTTTTCATGATGAAGCTAAGCTAGATTATTTTGATGATCAGTTCCAATTCTAGGTGTTAAGGAATCCATGTCTGTAATGAATTTTCTTGCAATCAAAGTCAAACTCACTGTTCTATAATTTGCAAGCTTTTTGCTCTTCCCTTTTGTGACTATTGAGACAATATTGGCATTTTCCAACTCAATCCTGAACTAACTCCCTTATGTTCTGTGGTACTGCCATATCAGCAAGACTTTTAGTCAATATGGCAGCCTGAATGGGAAGCAGATGGCCCAGCTCCCACTCGATTTTCCAGCAAAACAATGAAATTTGCAATCGATCAAATAGTGATGAAGAAATTCAAGGGGAAGCTATAGTGACTTGTACCTCAGAATTGCACAAGAGGTCAGCAAAAAGCCTGCAGTCAGTAGGAATAGGGACTACTTACAAACCTACAAAGCTAGCATTTTTATAGATTAGCTTCCCAGAATGGTCAAAAATATAGCCACGAATGCTCTTTTTCTACTGGAATTAAGATTTGAATGCTTTTGGGGCAGCTAGGTGGCACAGTGAGTAGAGCATCGGCCCTGGAGTCAGAAGGATCTGAGTTCAGATGTGGCCTTAGACACTTAAGGCACACACAAACAAAACCTAGCAGTGTGACCTTGGGCAAGTAACTTAACCCCAATTGCCTTCCCAAAAAAAAAAGATTTGAATGCTCAAGGTTGATCAGAAAGCCTCAGAAAGTGGCACCAGACAGAAACTATTGACCAATAAAGTGCTGCAGCATTCAGACTCAAACAAGGTCCTGAGTCTCTGAAGTCCCTTACCCCCAGCCCTGAGATGTTAAAGAGGGCCCTGAAGATCCAGTACCCTAATGATTGGATACGGAGCATTCCTGGAAGCAGAAGACAATTCAGGAATCCTGGTGACCAAGTGGGGACGTGAATGCTGGGGGAAAAAAAAGAAGTAAAAAGATTTTTTTTTAATGAAGCAAAGATCTGGAGTAAAGGACTGGAAGGAGAATAAACAGTTTAGAAGAAAAAATGCTTATGTATACCCAGGAAATGGACTTCTTGAAAATTAGAGAAGAAAAATAAAAAACAATGAGACAGTAAGAAATATTAGAGCAAAATGAAAAGGTCAAAAAATAGAAGAAAATAGAAGATAAATGTAATTAAAAACAACTGACCTAGAAAACAGGTCATAGAGATGCAATATAAGAAAAAGAGCCTTGCAATATATTTCAAGAAATAATAAATTAAAATTGTCAATATTTAAGGCAAAATGATGATAGATGAAAAATCCATCACCTCCTGAAATAACCTAAAAGCAAGAAATCCTAGAAAAGTCATGACTCACATCCAGAGCTCCCACATCAAAGAAAAATTAATTCAAACATCCAGAAAGAAGTATTTCACTATCAAGTCAGAATCACAAAAAACCTAGTAGATTATACTACAAATATTGGGAGATCTTGGAATAAAATATTCCCCAGGGGATAGAGAAGGGGAGAAGAGATGGAAGGAAACAAATCACCTACTATGTCATCTGAGAATTGTCTGCATAGAGATAATCAGATCTGTGGGAACTAATGAGATCACTAAGTAATATAATATCAAAGGAGAAGAGAAGAAATTCAAGAACAAAGCCTTAAGAATACTGGAGTGAGGGTCGGCTGGGTGACGAGTAGAGCATCGGCCCTGGAGTCAGAAGGACCTGAGTTCGGATCCAGCCTCAGACACTTAATGCACACACAAACAAAAAAAAACCTAGCCTGTGACCTTGGGCAAGTTACTTAACTCCAATTGCCCTCCAAAAACAAACAAAAAAAAAAAGAATACTGGAGTGAGCAGGTATGACCACAAACTTTGCTGAAGGATAAAACAATGGAGACTGAGAAAAGAATTTTCCAGACAAGTGGGAAGAGAACCAGGAGAGAACAGGGTCATAAAAACCAGAAAGGAGGAGCGGCTAGGTGGCGCAGTGTGTAAGAGCGCTGGCCTCGGAGTTGGGATGACCCGAGATCAAATCCAGCCTCAGAAAATGAGCACCCACACACAAATAATGACTAGCTGTGTAACCTTGAGCAAGTTACTTAACCCCAATTGCTTTAAAAAAAAAAAACACTAGAAAGGAAGGAATATTCAGTTGCCCATTTCTAGTCTCTAAATGTCGATTTTTGGCCACTGTTATCTATCTGTCACAGAGGATAAGGCTTTAGTCCTGTTTATAGGTGAAGTATCCTTTCTAGACTATCACTTTCAATCTCTTTGTTGGGAGGAGGTAAGGAAAAGAATAGGTATTTATTATGTACTTACAATGTGCCAGGCACTGTACTAAATACTTTACAAATATTATGCCATTTGATCATCACAACAACCTTATGAGGTGTTATTATTATCCCAATTTTACAATTCAGAAAATTGAGGCAGACAGTTTAAGTAATTTTTCCAGGGTCACAGAGCTAGTAAATATCTGAAACTGGATTTTAACTCAGGTCTTCCTAATTCTAGGCCTAGCACTATATCAGCAGGGTAATGATGGATCATTAATGTAATAGAGGTATTTTAGGCATTTTTGATAAAAAATAAATGCCAGAGGTGAGGGGAATAGTCACAAATAAAGGAAATTTACTCATCCTGAAGGGAATAATGAAAAGGGAGGGTGAATATAAGAGGGTGCCTTAGATTGGCTCTTAGGAAATCATGGCATTGCTAACAAATTGTGATATATAAATGTAATGGAATGTTATTGCTACAAATAAGATTTCAGAAACCTGGGTTGTATAAATTGACATAGAATAAATCAAGCAGAAAAAATGAGAGTAATTTATATATATGGTAAAGTAAAACAACTTTGAAAGAATTAAGAATTCTGATCAATGTGATGACCAACCATTATTTCAGAGGTCCTATGATAAAACACATTACCCACCTCTTGACTGAGAAATGATGGAAACAATGTGCAAAGACACACACTTTTGGTAGGACTACTGTACACTTTCATTTTGCTTTACTATGTTAATTTGTTAAAAAGGTTTCCCCCACTTTCATTCTCTCCATTTTTAATGGGGAGTGGGAGTAGTGGTTAAATACACTAGACTTATCAGGAGAGAAATTATCTTATTCATTCATGAAACTGACCAAGTATTATATTAATTGAAGCTATCATTATTCCCTTTCTCTGAGGAAAGAAGGAAGGAATAAGCATTATTAAGTTCCTACTGAGTGCTTTACAGCTTTCTCATTTGATCTTCACAACTACTTTGTGAGGTAGATGTAATTATTCCCATTTTACAGTTAAGGAAACAGGTAACAGTTAAGTGACTTGCTCAGGGTCACGTATCTAGTAAATATCTGAAACTGGATTTGTAATCAGATCTTTCTTACTTCTAGCCCAATACTCTATCCACTGGGCCACCTAAAGCTATTTCTCAAAAAAAATTCTAGAAATTTTCCATGAAATTTCTGCTCCTATCAAGCATAATGAAGTCAGGAGAAGGTCAATGAAGCAAGTGTTTATTTGATTGTTGAGTGGTGACAAAATGTTGGCAACTATAAGGTATTTATCAGAGACAAGCTCCATACAGTCTGGCATACTCTGGATTCAGAGAGATATAGATAAGAGAGGTAGGAAAAAATTGATAGTTCCTAAACAGCACTCTGTTCTGCCTTTTAAGCAAATTTTTTTTTTCACTTACACACAATTTTGATTCACTGAATGTGCTTGAAATAAAATTTATAAAGGTAGATCCCACAGAAAGTTAAAAAAAAATTGTCAATACCAGTTAAGATTAGGAGCCCAGCTAAACAGCAAAGAAAAGGAATGAAAAAGTGCTTTCCAGCAGAAGTTCCTGATGAACTCATTCATCATAATCTTTTAGAAAAGCAAACCCATCAGTAATCCTGTCAAAAATATGTTTAAATTGTCTGAAAGTCAGTCACCTTGGATATTGTGGATCTCCTTTCAGCTTAAGAATAAAGAAAGAAAAGCTACTAATCTGAACCTCTATCCAAACAAAGTTGAATTGTGGGTTTCCAAAGAGTTGGAAAAAAATCCACTGACTTCAAAAACAACAAACAAACATAAGCACTTAATTGTTTCTCTTAGTTCCTCTACACTCTGCCTCTCCTAAGCATCAGAAACTGTGAAATGGTATGAAAAAGGTTGTTCACTTAGTATTCTGACCACAAATGGTAAAACAGACAAAAACTTTCCACCAACCTGAAAGTAACCTTCAACAGTTATCACAAAACAGTAAATATCACAGGGCAGGTTTTGCCCCATGGCACTGACATTGGGTGGGGCACAGACTTTCTCTTTGGGAGGAGCTGTTCCTGAAGCTTACTTTGAATTTCTTTGCCAGATACACTGTAAATGTCACCCTCAGGCAACCACTCCCAAGTTCCCATAACTATAATATTCCTTTACTGTAACATTCCTTTTCCGGGACAACTCTGCCTCTCTCTGACTGCCCCCGATCTGCTCTCCAGCTTGAACTTCTTGCTACTCAGAGAGTTGAAATGATTTGTAAAGATTTACATAGTTAGAAAGTGGAAAAGACAGGATAGTAGGTGTCTTCAAGTCTTTGAAGGGCTGTCACATGAAAGAAGAACTAGAATTTGTTCTTGACTCCAGAGAGCAGAACTAGGAACAGTGGTTGGAAGCTTCAGAGAGGAAGATTTAGGTTAGAGGTAAGGAAAAAACTTCCTAACAATTCAACCCAAATCCTTTGACAACAAATCCATATCACTATTTTGTCATTACTACTGTGACCTTGTTTAAAACTCCCTCCTCTTGCCACCATATCAACTATGTTTTTTCCTTAAGAGAAATATCCCTAGTTGCAGCTCTGACTGTAAATAAATAGTTTTAATCCATATAATCATAGAAAAACTGTGCTTTTGTATCATCATTAAATGATTACCCAAGACATCTGCATTCTAGTGCTGGATGGATCATGAATTAGCTAGATAACTTTGGGTAAAGTTATTTTTAAAAGAAACTTTATTTTACTTTATTTTCATTTCCTAAATCTCTTCTTCCACCTTCTCCCACTGAGAAAGTAAGAAAAAGGAAACTTGTTACTAACATGTATAGTCAAGCAAAACAAATTCTTGTTTCAACCACATCCAAATATAAAATATGTAATCATATATGTATGTATGTTTATACACACATATAAATTTGGGGTTAGGGTTACATATATCTGTGCCTCAGTCTGCACTCTGAATGTATCACTTCTTTATGTGGATGTAGATAACATGTTTCATCATAAATTCGCTGCAATTAAGGTTCTTTATTATGCTGATCAGAGTCCCTAAGTGTTTAAAAAGTTATTTGCCTTCTGATGTCATCACTATATACATTTTCTCCTGCTCTGGATTGATACTAACAAGTCTTTCCAGGTTTTTCTGAAGCCATCCCCATCATAATTTCTTCCACCTTAATATTATTCCAGCAAATTCATGTTATTACTTGTTTAGGCATTTCCCAACTGGTGGGCATTCTGCCCCTGCCAGTTTTCAATTCTTTGCCACCCCAAAAAGAGCTGCTATTAATATGTGTGTATGTGTGTATTTGTGTGTGTGTGTGTGTGTGCATGCACACATGTCCTTTTCCTCTTCATTTTATCTCTTTGGGGAACAGATTTAGTAATAGTCTTGCTGGCTCACAGTTTATTAATTTTGGGGGCATTGTTCCAAATTGTTTTCCAGAATAGCTGGATTGTATGCCATTGTCATTACTACTGTGACCTTGTTTAAAACTCCCTCCTCTTGCCACCATATCAACTATGTTTTTTTCCCTAAGAGACATATCCCTAGTTGCAGCTCTGACTGTAAATAGTTTTAATCCATACAATCATAGAAAAACTGGGCTTTTGTATCATCATTAAATGATTACAACATGCCCTCTAGCTTTTGTCATTCTCCTCCTACATCAACTTTGCTGGTCTGATGGGTAAGAGATAGTGCATGAGAGTTGTTTTAATTTGCATTTTTCTAATTATCAGTTATTTAATTTTTTATTTATTTAATGTATTTATTTTAAAATACTTTATTAACTTCATTAAATATTTCCCAAGTATAGGTAAACACATTTAACATTCATTTAAAAAAAAAATTTGAGTTCCAAATTCTCTTCCTCTCTCTCTCTATCCCCCCTCCCCATCTCTTGAGAAAGCAAACAAGTTGATATTAACTATACAAGTAGAGTCATGTAAAACATATTTGCATATTACTATGTTGCTAAAGAAAACACAGGCAAAAGAGGGAAAAATTAAAGTTCAAAAAGTATGCTTCAATATGATTCAGAGTTCATCAGTTCTTTTTATGAAGATGGATGACATTTTTCATCATGAGTTCTTTAAGAATTGTGCCTTAGAGTGTTGTCTTGATCAAAGTAACTCTTTCACAGGTGATTATCCTATGAAAAATATTGCTATTCCTCTCTACAATGATTTCCTGGTTCTGTTCACTTTACTTTGCATCGGTTCATATAATTCTTCCCAGGTGTTTCTGAGACCATCCTGCTTATCATTTCTTATAACACAATAGTATGCCATCACAATTGTTCAGCCATTCCCCAACTGGTGCACATGCCCTCAATTTCAAACTCTTTACCAGCACAAAAAGAGCTACTATAAATATTTTTTATACAAATAGGCCTTTTCTCTTTTTCTTTGACCTCTTTGGGATGCAGATCAGGTAGTGGGACTGCTGGGTCAGAGAGTATGCAGAGTTTTATACCCCTTTGTGCATAATTCTGAATTGCTCTCCAGAATGGATGGACCAATTCACAACCTCACTTCCACCTCCATCAGTGTCCCTATTTTTCTACATCTCTTCCAGCATTTGCAGGTTTTTTCTGTCATGTTAGCCAATCTTATAGGTATGAGGTAGTATCTCAGAGTTGTTTTAATTTGTATTTCCCTAATCAGTAGTAATTTAGAGTATTTTTTGTAGTGACTATAGAGAGCTTTGAATTTTTTTTTTGAAAGATGTGTATTTATATCCTTTGATGTTTCTCAACTGGAGAATGACTCTTATTTTTACAAATTTGGCTTAGTTCCCTATATATTTGAAAAATGAGACCTTTATCAAAAAAAACTTGATGCAAGTTTCCCCTCCCAAATTTCCTGTTTTCTTTCTAATTTTGACTGCATAATTTTTGTTTGTGCAAAAACTTTTCAATTTCATGTGATCAAAATTATCCCTTTTCCTTCCTTTGATCTCCTCCATCTCTTGTTTGGTCGTAAACCCTTATCTGTGGATTTGAAAGGTATGATTTCTTATGCTCCCCTAATTGACTTATGATATCAATCTTTATGTCTAAATCATTCATCCATTTTACTTTATCCTGGTATAAGATGTGACACATTGGTATATACCTAGTTTCTAATTGTCATTTCTATTAAATTGGTTTGGCCTACTCATGAGCAATGAATATTTTCTCCAGTATTTGGATCTATCTTTATTTGTGTGAAAATTATTTTGTAATTATGTTCACATAGTCCCTGGGTTTGTCTTGGCAGGCAGACTGTCAAGTATTTTGTATTGTGTGCAGTTATTATAAATGGAATTTCTGTTTCTAACTTCTGATGCTAGACTTTGTTGGTAATAGATAGAAATGTTTACTATTTATGTGGGTTTGTTTTATATTGGGCAAGTTTGCTAAAGTTATTGTTTCAACCAGTATTTTAGTTAATTCTCTAAGTAGACCATCATATCATTTGTATGAATGATAGTTTTATTTCCTCATTGCCTATTTTCATTCCTTCATTTTCTTTTTTTTCTCTTATTGTTCTAGTTAGCATTTCTATACAATATTGAATAATAGTGGTAATAATGGATATCCTTGTTTTTTCTCTAATCTTTTTGGAAATGCTTCAAGTTTATCCACATTATAAATAATCCTTGCTCAAGCTTTAGATAGACACTATTTATCATTTTAAGAAAGGTTCCATTGATTCCTATGCTTTCTAGGGTTATTAATAGGAAGTAGTATTGCATTTTGTCAAAAGGTTTTCTGCATCTATTGATACAATCATGTGATTTTTATTGCTTTTGTTATTGCTTTGGTAAATTATGCTGACAGTTTTCCTAATATTGAAGGAACCCTGCATTCCTGGTATAAATCCTAAATGATCATAGTGTATGGTTGTTGTTGTTGTTGTTGTTGTTGTTTTAACATATTTCTGTAATATTCTTGCTGGTATTTTATTTGAAATTTTGGTATCAACATTCATTAAGAAATTGCCCTGAAGTTTTATTTATCTATTTTTCTCTCTCTGGTTTAGGTAGCAAACTCATATATGTGTCATGCAAGGAATTTAGTATTACTCTTTTTATCTATTTTTTTCAAGTAGGTCATATAGTATTATGGTTAATTATTCCTCAAATATTTGCCAGAATTCACATATAAAGCCATCTGTCTTTGGAATATTTTCTTAGAGAGCTGATGGCTTATTCAATTTCTTTTTCTAAGATATTAAGCATTCTATTTACTCTTCTGTTTATCTGGGCAGTTTACATTTTTATAACATCTTTTTCACTTAGATTGTCAGTTATACTGGCTTATGATTGGGCAAAGTAACAATGATTGCTTTAATTTCATTTTCATTGGTAGTGCATTCACCCTTTTCATTTTTGATGGTGCTTTGGTTTTCTTCTTTCTTTTTTAACTTAAATTAATCAATGGTTTATATATTTCATTGTTTTTGTTTTCTTAGAACCAGCTCCTCATTTTATTTATTAGTTTATTTTTTTAATCAAAAAACATATTTATCAACTTTTGTTAGGTGTAATCTATCCTTGGTCAGGAATCTATCATCTTTTATGTTTTCAGCCATTGTCCAGAATGCTAAACCTCATTTTAAAATACCTTGCTCATCTGATTACTTTCAAAATAATTTTTTTTCCTTCTGAAGCCATTTGGTTTTTGATGGGTAACAGTGAGAGAAACACAGCCTGTGCCTCCTCTTTTTTGTACAAGACTAAATTTATTAGTCATACTTTTTAGGTTCTTTCAGACAGTATAATGTGTGCCATTGTGAATCACTAGAAGTTGCCATCCATTTTGATAAAATTTAAAGGTTTTCTGGAGGTTATATCTTGAATGGCATAGATGGGGTGTTAATGGAAAACTAGCACCTTTGTTCTGAGGGCTTGCTGAACACTTTTCAGGGCTGCTCATCACTCATCAACTGTTGGTGTCCAACCAGTCACCCAACTCTCACCTGTGGCTCCAAGAAGCTATAGCATGTGCAGTGGCCATTCCTCCATAAAACCACCTCAACAGATAAGCTAATGCAGGTTGAGGGTAACCATAGGCCTCAAACCTGTCAGTGAGTTAGGGGGATGCCTGCCTCAAACATGTGAAGACTTCCCCCAGCAGAATGGGCAGAAGGGAACAATTTATTCCAATGCCATAAACACAGCTGAAGCAGGCACTGTGGAGAGCTTAGAGCTTGGTCAGACATTGAAGATGCCAGGGCATCCACTCCATTCCAGGTCAGTGCCAGTCACCCCAACTTTTGTCTTCCCATTAGATTTAAATGACTCTGGAAGAGAGAGTGAGGCTGATGATTTTCTGCCAACTCTGCCTCACAAATTCAATTTATGTGCAAGTCACCCCTCCATGATCCCACTGGTCCTCTTCAAAAATAAAGGACAATCAACATGTCTTGGTTACATGGCCTTAAAAGTCAATACACAAATGTTTCACACAAATATTTCAAATGTGCCCCACTGCCTGTACATCTTATTTTCCATTTACATGTAAAGAAGAACTGCAGATGATGATGTAGATAAGGAACATAACAAAGCTCTCCATTTTTATCAATGAATAGCTACTTTAGTACACCCAAGTATGGAAAACTAACTATTGTTCTGTCTTCTTCCTCTGACCCTTATTAGATGATTGCTTCTTTGCCTATATTCCATCATTCTTTGGGAGAAGTGAAGTTTCCACCTAGAGCATCTGTCTCTCTCCTGAAGATTCTTGACTCTATTCTTGAACTCAAAGTGTGCAGCAGTCCTTTTCTTCCCTTTCTCTTTTATGTAACATTTCTACTTTATTATTTTGACAAAGGTCAAGATACAATAATTATCACTTGGTTGAGGAAGACAAAAATAAACATCCCGTATTCAATTAAAGTCGTCAACAGCTTTTCTTACTTTCCATATTAGTTGAGGTTCTTCACATTCATTTTTTGAACTCGTATGTATTTATACCTTACCCTCACTCACCTGGTTAAAATTCTTTTTTTTTTTTTTGCTTTTTTTTGGAGGGCAATGGAGGCTAAGTAACTTGCCCAAGGTCACACGGCTAAGTTTTTGTTTGTGTGCGTTAAGTATCCGAGGCCAGATCCGAACTCAGGTCCTTCTGACTCCAGGGCCAACACTCTACTCACTGCACCACCTAGCCACCCCCTGGTTAAAATTCTTAAAGCCAGATTTCAAATCTTAATAGTCTATCAACCTCTTTAAACCTTTTTTCACTAGTGTCAGAAACAATTCCACAACCACATCTCTAACCTTCATTATTGTACCAACCTCCTATCATTTTCACCATTTGTTTCATTTTTCAATGCACTCCATCAATTTTTTTCACCTTCTAAATGTTCTGCTTACATGTTCTTAATTACCTTGCTTTGTCTTGTCAATTTTTTCTTCTTAAGACGTTTCTTCTTTCTCCAAGTTTAGTCTCAAAGCAGCAGAGAAAAAACAAAAAAGCAACACCATTTTTAGATTCTTTTGTCTATCTCCCATAGAGCCTTAGCTGAAAACTCCCTCATCTCCTCAATGGAAAATTCTCATTACTACTTGCCAAGATGTTCAAACTTAACCCTCATAAGAACTGCCTCAACAAGGATATAACTTACACACTCAGTTGGATATAGAAACCCTTCTCTTTTTTTGGTTTGTTCTTATTATTTTTTTATGAAATGCTTTATTAATTCTAGTTTACATTGTTCATTTCCACAAGATTTTGAGTTACAACTTTTCTCCCCATTTTTTCCCTACCTACCACCCCAAAATAGTGATCTCACTGGATATCTCTTCCTCCAATCTGCTCTCTCCCATATCTTCTCCCATACCCCCTCCAATTTTTCAGTAGGGCACGGTGGACCTCTATGCCCCACTGCCTGTATATCTTATTTTCCATTTACATGTAAAATATTATTGATAATATATATGTATATATACATATATATACATATATATGTATATTAAACATTTGATTTTAAAACTTTGAATTACAGATTCATTCTCTTCCTCCCTTGTCACCCATCCTTACTGGGAAAATAGGCAATTTGGTATAGGTTGTACATGTGTCGCTATGCAAAACATTTCCATAGCAGATATACTGTAAAAGACTGACTATACTTCCCTCCCTCCTATCCCACCTCCCACTCTTCTATTCTCTACTTTGATTCTATCCCTTTTCAAAAGTGGGTGCTTCCAACTTCCCTCTCCCCCAGCCTGCCCTCCCTTCCATCATTCCCTCTCTCATCCCCTTCCCCCTACTCTCCTTTAGGATGAGATACTCTATTTAGTGTGTATGTCATTCCTTCCCTAAGCCAAATTCAATGAGAATAAGGTTGACCAATTCCCTTTTGTCTTCCTGTTCTTCCCCTCCATTGCAACAATTTTCCCTTGCCTCTTCTATATGAGATAATTTACCCCATTCTATCTCTCCCCAACTCCTCTCATTATATTCCTGTATCACCTCTTAATTTCACCTTTTACGTATCATCCCTTACCATTAAACTGATCCTGTGCCCTCTATCTATGTATACCTGCAGACATATATATACACATATTCACATATGTATTCATACACCCATATACCCTCCTATATAGACATATATATGTATGTGTGGGTGTCTGTTTATACACACACACACACACACACACACACACATACACACACACACACACACATTTCTATTCCCTTCAATTATTCTCATACTGAGAAAAGTTTCATAAGTTAAAATTATTGTTTTTCCATGTAGGAATGTAAATAGTTCAACTTTGATAAGTTCCTTATGATTTCTTTTCCCTATTTACCTTCTCATGCTTCTCTTGCTTCTTGTGTCTGAATGTCAAATTTTCTATTCAACTCTGGTTTTTTCATCAAGAATGCTTGAAAGTCCTCTATTCCACTGAATGACCCTGAAACATGATACTCAGTTTTGCTGGGTAGGTGATTCTTGGTTTTAATCCCAGCTCCTTTGACCTCGAGAATATCATATTCCAAGCCCTTCAATCCCTCAGTGTAGAAGCTGCCAGATCCTGTGTTATTCTGACTGTGTTTCCACAATATTGAAATTGTTTCTTCCTGGCTGCTTTTAATATTTTCTCCTTGATCTGGGAATTCTAGAACCTGACAATAATAGTGCCAGGAGTTTTCTTTTGGGATCATTTTCAGGAGGTGATCTGTGGATTCTTTCAACCTCTATTTTGCCCTCTGGATCTAAAACATCAGGGCAATTTTCCTAGAGAATTTCTTGAAGGATGCTTTCTAGGTTTTTTTTTTTTTATCATGGCTTTCAGGTAGTCCAATAATTTTTAAATTATCTCTCCTGGATCTATTTTCCAGGTCAGTGGTTTTTCCCATGAGATATTTCACATTCCCATCTATTTTTTCATTTGTTTAGACCTGTTTAATACCATCTTGATTTCTCATAAAATCACTAGCTTCCATTTCCTCCAATCTAATTCTGAAGGAATGATTTTCCTCAGTGAGCTTTTGAGATTCTTTTTCTATCTGGGAAATTCAGCTTTTTAAGGCATTTCTCTCATCATTGCCTTTTTGAGACTCTCTTGCCATTTGAGTTAGTCTATATTTTAAGGTATTATTTTCTTCAGTCTCATTGATGATTCTCATTTCATAATTTTCTTGCTTCATTCTCATTTCTCATCCCAATTTTTCCTCCACTTCTCTTATTTGGTTTTTGAAATCCTTCTTAAGCTCCTCTATAGCCCGTAATCAGCTCATATTTTTCTTGGAAGCTTTTGGTGCAGGAGTTCTGACTTTGTTGTCTTCCTCCTGTTCCATGCTTTGATCCTTTTTGTCCCCAAAATAGGAGTCTAATGTTGGATTCCTCTGTTTGCTTTGCTTCCCTCATTTACTCATGTTGCCACTCAATTACTTGACTTTGGGGCTTTTTGCCACAGTAGGACTTTGCCACCAGACAGGGGGGCTTCATACCAAATGCTGGGGTTTTCTCAGCTGCTGAAGGTATTAGTTGGATGCCCTCTCTAAAGTCTCCACATGCTCTGACAAGCTTGTCACACACCCCAGGACCTCCACCCTAGACTGCAATCCAGGTCCAAGTAGATTAAAGCAAGAGCAATTACCCCTCAGACTGGTTGCTTGGTCCCCCTACAGTCTGCAGGCCAGGAGCTGAAGCTGCCATGTGGTGGCAGCTGCATGGCTGGGCCTCAATGGCTTCTCTCTCCAGGGATAAAGGCTTACTGCACTCCCAACTACTAAAACCCAAAGTTCTCACTGCACTGACCTCTCACTCTGTCCTTAGCTTCTATGTGTTGATAATTCTGGAAACTGCCACAGCTGCTGGTGATCTGAAGTCCCTCCAGATGGCAGCTGGTCAGACCTGCCCTGTGGCTAAAACCTGCAGCTCCTGTGGGGCTGGGGTTGGCTTACAGAGTGCTGTTCTGGCTGTTTCCTGCCGGCCTGCCAGGCTATTCTCAGAAGGAGGTTAGCTTTGCTGTGTCATTTTGTGTGTTCTGTAGCTCCAAAGTTTGTTCAGAGTCACCTTTTACATGAATTGGAGGTGGAGGGAGCTAGAGCTCAGCAGAAGCCCTGTTTCTACTCCACCATCTTGACTCTGCCCCTATAGAAATCCTTCTAACACTTTAGGGAAGTAAAAGAGACTAGGGTAAGAGAAGAGGAGGAACTGTAGAAGGAAAGGCAGATTGGGGGAGGTAGTGATCAGAAGTCAAACACTTATGGGAAGGGATAGGGTGAAAGGTAAGAGAGTAAAGGATAAAGAAAGGAAAAATAGGACAGAGGGAAATACACAGTTATCATAACTATAAATGTGAATGGAATGAACTCACCTATTAAATTGAAGCAGACAGTAGAATAAATTAAAAACCAGAATCCTAAAATGTGTTGTTTAAAACAAACATATTTGAAGCAGAGAGATACACACAGAGTAAAGATAAGAGACTAGAGCAGAATTTATTATGCTTCAGTTGAATTTTTTAAAAAGCAAGGGTAGCAATCATGATCTCAGACACAGCAAAAGCAAAAAAAAAATAGACCTAAATAAAAGAGATAAGGGAGGAAACTATATATTGCTAAAAATCAAGTGATATAAATATTAAATGTGTGTGTGTGTGTGTGTGTGTGCCAAATGGTATAGCATCTAAATTTTTAAAGATGAAGTTAACTGAGTTATAGGAAGAAATAGACAATAACATTATAGTAGTGGAGGATCTCAACTTTCCCCTCTCAGACCTAGATAAATATGAACACAAAATAAACAAGAAAGAAGTTAAGAAAATGAATAGAATTCTACAAAAGTTAGATATGATAGATCTCTGGACAACACTAAATGGAATTAGAAAGGAATATATATTTTTCTCAGCAGTTTATGGCACCTACACAAAAATTTGACCATGTATTAGGACATAAAACCCTCAAACTCAAATTTAGAAAGATAGGGATATTAAATATATCCTTTTCAGATAATAATGCAATGAAATTACATTTAATAAAGAACAGTGGAAAGAAAGATTAAAAATTAAATAGAAACTAAATAATGGAATCTTAAAAATATAAGTGGGCCCTTCTAGAGTTATATCCCAGAGAGATCATAGAAGTGGGAAGAAGACCCATATGTACAAAAATATTTATAGCAGCTCTTTTCATGGTTGCAAAGAATTGGAAATTAAGGGGGTGCCCATCAGTTGGGAAATGGCTGAACAAGCTGTGGTATACACATGTAATGGGATATTATTGTGCTATAATAAATGAGGAGCAGATGGACTTCATATTTACCTGGAGAGGTTTATATGAACTAATGCTGAGTGAGAAGAATAGAACCAGGAGAAATTTGTACACAATCACAGACACAACATATGTGTGATGACCAACTATGACAGACTGGACTCTTCTCAGCAATGCAGTGATATAAGTCAATCCCAAAAGACTCATGATGGAGAGATATGTCTACATCCAGAGAAAGAACTAGAAAGAACTGAGTTTGAATCCTGATTGAAACAAACTACTTGATCTTTTTCTTTTCATTGTTTGGTTTTACCATTTTTCATCCCATCTAGTACAATACGCCTTTGTAACCTGACTAATGTCTAATGTGAAAGTATTTGCAGATCCTATACTGGATTATATTCCATCATAGGGGTGAGGGGAGGGAGGGAAGGAAAATTTGAAACTCAAGGAACTATGGAATTGAATCTTGTAAACTAAAAATAAACAAACAAATTAATTTTAAAAACTAAATGGGTCAAAGAACAAATTATAGAAATAATCAATAATTGTCATTAAAGAGGATGATAACCATAAGAGAACATACCAAAATTTATGAGATGCAAAGAAAGCAGTAGCTAGGGGAAAATTTTTATCTCTAAATACAATAAAGAACATACTAATGAATTGGGCATGAACCAAAAAAGAAAAAAAAACCTAGAAAAAGAAAAAATTAAAAATTCCAAATTAAACACCAAATTTGAAACCTGAAAATCAAAGGAGAGATTAATAAAACTGAAAATAATACAACCATTGCACTAAGAAATAACACTAGTTGTTGATTTTGTGAAACAAAAATAAAATAGATAAACCATTGGTTAATTTTATCTAAAAAAAGGAAAGAAAGGGGGTGGCTAGGTGGCGCAGTGAGTAAGAGCGCTGGCCTCGGAGTTTGGATGACCCGAGATCAAATCCGGCCTCAGAAAATGAGCACCCACACATAAATAATGACTAGCCGTGTAACCTTGAGCAAGTTACTTAACCCCAATTGCTTTAAAAAAAAAAAAAAGGAAAGAAAAACAAATTACCAGTATCAAAAATAAAGAGAGTGATTTGACTAACAATGAAGAGGAAATGAAAGCTATTATTGAGAAATATTTTGTCCAATTTTATGCTAATAAATTTAACAACCCTAGCAAAATGAATGAATATTAGTGAAAATATAAATGGTCCAGATTAACCAAAGAAGAAACAGAATACTTTTTTTTGGAGAGGGGAAGGCAGGACTATTGGAGTTAAATGACTTGCCCAAGGTCACATAGTTAGTAAGTGTTAAGTGTCTGAGTCTGAATTTGAACTCAAATCTTCCCAACTCCAGGGTCAATGTTCTACTCACTGTACCACTTAGCTGCCCCCAGAAATAGAATCCTTAAATAACTGCATCTTAGAAAAAGAAACTGAACAAGCCAATAATGAAGTCCCTAAGAAAAATTCCCAGGGTCAGCTGGATTCACAAGATACAAAATATTAAAATAACAATCCCAATGATGCATAAACTATTTGAGAAAACAGACAAAAAGGTATTCCTACCAAAGTCCTTTTATGACACAAAATATGGTCCTGATATCTAAACCAGAAAGAATGAAATCAGAAAAAAAAAGACATAGATCAATTCCCTAATGAATATTGGTACAAAAAATGTTAAATAAAATACTAACAAGGAGATGACAATAATATATGACAAGGATCATACACTATGACAAGATGAGATTTATACCAGGAATGCAAGGTTTCTTTAATGTTAGGAAAATTATCAACATAACTGACCATATAAAAAAATAAATTATATGATTACCTGAAAGACACAGAAAAATACAAGATTTATCTAAAACCATCAGCAAGCATTATCTGTAATGGGGATAACCTAGAAGCCTTCCCAACAAAATCAGAGGTGACACAAGTATGCCCGTTATTCAATATTGCTTTAGAAATGTTATTTTTATAAATATTTTTGTACATATGGGTCCTTCAACCACTTCTATGATTTCTTTGGCATACAGCCTTAGAAGTGGTATTGCTGGGTCAAAGGGTATGCACTTTTTTTATAACCCTTTGGGCATAGTTCCAGATTGCTCTCCTGAATGTCTGGATAAGTTCAAAACTCCACCAACAATGCATTAGTGTTCCAATTTTTCCACATCCTCTCCAGCATTTATTATCTTCCTGTTTTGTCGTCTTAGCCCGTCTGACTGGTAAGATATGGTACCTCAGAGTTGTTTGGATTTGCATTTCTTTAATCAATAGTTATTTAGAGTATTTTTATATGCTTATAGATATCTGTAATGTCTTCCTCTGAAAATTGTCTGTTCATATCCTTTAACCATTTATCAAGAACTACAGAATCTGCAGATTGAAACAAACTATTTGCTCTCTCTCATTTGTGTTTTGTTTTGTTTTATCCATTCTTTCTCATTGTTCACCCCATTGGTCATAATCCTTCTTTACAACATGACTAATGTTCAATTCGAAGATATTTGTAGAACTTATATTTGATTACATGACACCATGTGGGTCGAGGGAGGAGAGAAAGGGGGAGAAAATTTGAAACTCAAGGGATTGTGGAACAAAATGTTGTAAACTAAAAGTAAATAAATAAATTTAAATTTTTAAAAAAGACATGTTAGCTTTAGCATTAAGAGAAGAAAAAGAACTTGAAGAAATTAGAATAGGCAATGAGAAAACAAAATCATCACTCTTTGCAGATGATATGATGGTGGAGAATTTTAGAAAATCAACTAAAAAACAAGTGGAAATACAAGTTGAATTTTAGCAAAGTTGCAGAATACAAAATAAGCTCACATAAACCATTACCATTTCTACATATTACCAACAAAGTCGAGCAGCAAGAAGTAGAGAGATTCCATTTAAAATAACTATAGATACCATACCTAGAAAGCTAAGCATAATTCTGAATGAAAAAAAAGTGGACATTTAATAAACAGTCAGACTTTCAGGACTTTGTAAAAAAAAAACCTGAACTTTATAGATTTGACATATAAGAACCAAGAGAAATATACAGAAGGGTGTTTAGATTAATGGGAATGGGAAGACAAAGGAGGGATCCCTGGAAGAATAAAAGAGGGTTCTTTAAAGGGGAGGGCAAGGTAATAGGTTAAAGTGGAGTATAGAAGAGTGTTTAGATTTATGTGAATGGGAGGATAAAAGAGGGATCCTTGGAGGGGGAGGTAGGTCAAGTAATAGGAGGGAAAGGTAGAGGATAGAAATAAAGTAGAGGAGTTTGGAGGGATAGGAAATAAGAGATGTATACAAACATAAAAACACAGATCAGAAGTAGAATTTGTTAGGGAAATATGTCTATATATGTATGTATGTGTGTATGTATGTGTATATATGTATCTAGATATCTATATTTATATATATATATCCATATTTAATTGTAGACTTCTGGGGAGGGGGAAGGAGGTGAGGAAGGGGGGAAAAAAGAACAAAAGAAAAGTACACAGCAAAGAACAAAAGAAAACTAACAAGGAAGCAAAGAAAAGATGAACAGCTGTCAACACAAAGCATCGTTTTTATTATACTGGCTGTCTTGAAATGGAAAATTAGTGCTATATATTTTAAATCTCCTCATACATTCTGCTGTGCACATGACATGCTTTTTTTCCTTTTTCATTTAAGTTTCAATATTTAAGTTTATAATGTCTCTTTTTCTTCTTATAGTGTATATAAGTTTCAGTAATAAAAATAGGAAAAAAAATAATTGTAGACAGTATAAAATATTTGGAAACCTACCTGTTGAGACAAACCCAAGAACTATTTGAACACAATTATAAAACACTTTTCACACAAATAAAGTCAAATTTAGACAATTGGAAAAATATTACTTGGTCATGAGTAGGCAGAGCCAATATAATAAAGGTGATATTTCTACCTAAATTAATTTACTTATTCAAAGCCATACCAATCAAACTACTAAAAATCATTTTATAGAGCTAGAAAAAATCATAACAAAATCCATTTGGAAGAAAAAAGGTTAAGAATATTAAAGTAATTAATGAAAAAATATGTGAAGAAATACGGTCTATTCATACCATTATGTTAATTATCAAAACAGTCTGGTAGTGGCAGAGAAACAGAATGGTGAATCAATGGAATAGATTAGGTACACAGTATATTGTTGCAAATAATCATAGTTATCTCATGTTTGATAAACCTCAACATCTAAGCTTTGTAGAAAAATCAACTTTTTTTGACAAAAACCACTAAGAAAGCCAGAAAGCTACTGTATGGCAGGAACTAGGTATAGACCAATATCTCACACTGTATACTAAGATAAGATCAAAATAGGTACATGATTTAGACATAAAGTATGATACCTTGAGCAAATTAAGACGGCATGGAATAGTTTCCATGTTAGATCTATGAATAAGGAAAGAATTTAGGACCAAAAAAATATGGGGAGCATTACAAAATGTAAATTACATTACAAAATGTAAAGTATTTTTTTCACTATATTTAGTTTAAAAGTTTTTGCAAAAGCAAAATCAATGCAACCAAAATTAGAAGGAAAGAAGAAAACTGAGGGGGAAATTTTACCACAAGAATCTCTACAAAGACCTCATTTTTCAGATAGATAGAGAACTGATTCAAATTTATAAAAATACAAGTCATTCTCTAATCAATAAATGGTCAAAGAATAAGAACAGGCAGTTTTCAGACAAAGTAATTAAAGCTATCACATCATATGAAAAAATATTCCAAATCACTATTAATTAGAGAAATGCAGATTAAAATAACTCTGAGACACCACCTCATACTTATCAGATTAGCTAATATGACAAAAATGGAAAATGGTAAATGTTGGAGGGGATGTGAGAAAAAGAGGACACTAATGTGGTGTTGGTGAAGTTATGAACTGATCCAACCATTCTATAGAGCAATGTGAAACTATGCCCAAAGGGCTATAAAACTGTGCATACCCTTTGATCCAGCAATAATACCCCTACTAGATCTGTATCCAAAAGAGATTTTTAAAAGAGAAAAGAAAGTATGTGTAGAAAAATATTTATAGCAGCTCTTTTTGATGTGGCTAAGAATTGGAACTAGAGAGGATACTCATCAACTGGGGAAAGGCTAAACAAGTGGCATATGATTATAGTGGAATATTACTGTACTCTTAAGAAATGATGAGCTATGGGGCAGCTAGGTGGTGCAGTGAATAGAGCACTGACCCTGGAGTCAGGAGGACCTCAGTTCAAATCCAGCCTCAGACCCTTAATACAAAAACTAGCTGTGTGACATTGGGCAAGTCACTTAACCCCAATTGCCCTCCAAAAAGCAAAAAAAAAAAAAAAAAGGAAATGATCAGCTGGATGATTTTTTTTAAAGCCCAGAAAGACTTCATGGGCTTTAATACAAAATGAAGCAAGCAGAGCCAAGAGAACATTATACATGGTAACAGCAATACTATAGTAATAATTAAGAACTATGGCTTAGGGACGGCTAGGTGGCGCAGTGAATAGAGCGCGGGCCCTGGAATCAGAAGGACCTGAGTTCGGAGCTGGCCTCCGACACTTAATCCATACAAACAAAAACCTAGCCGTGTAACCTTGGGCAAGTTACTTAACCCCAATTGCCCTAAAGGGGCGGCTAGGTGGCGGAGTGAGTAAGAGCGTCGGCCTCGGAGTTGGGATGACCCGAGATCAGATCCGGCCTCAGAAAATGAGCACCCACGCATAAATAATGACTAGCCGTGTAACCTTGAGCAAGTTACTTAACCCCAATTGCTTTAAAAAAAAAAAAGAACTATGGCTTATTTTCAACAATACAATGGTCCAAGACAATTCCAAAGGACTCATGATGAAAAATGCTATACACCTCCACAGAAAGAACTAATGCTGTCTAAATACAGAAGAAAGCACACTATTTTTCACTTTGTTGTTGTTCAAGTCTTCTTCCACAAAATAACTAATATGGTCATGTTTTGCCTTATTGCACATGTATAACCAATATCAGGTTGCTTACCATCTCAGAGAGTAGGGAGGGAAGGATAGAATTTAAAACTCAAAATGCAAAAAAAAAAAGTTAAAGATTATTTCATTTTCCATAGCTCCTAATTTTAATTCCTGGAGGACTGACTATAAGGCAGATAACAGTTATTTGTCCAATAACTAACAAAGAGTGCTGAGTTTTGGAGTTCCTCAGTTTTTAAACCTCTTCCATTTGAGAAACCATCTCATGAATTTTCCCATGTATGTAGAGATAAGTAAAATGAACACACAAACTAAACCCAGGGAACAGGGCAGGGCCATAGTCTCTTCTTCCTGCCTAACTATATTTCTGATCTTTCAAATGCAGACAGAGACACTGAAAAGCCTTGGTGTAACTTTAAAACCATGCCATTACATGTGGTTAATTGTGATCATTGATTCTTAATTTTGAATCATCCTTACATCCCCTGTATAAACCTAGTTTGGAAACAGTGGATTCCTACATGATGCCTTACAAAAGAATTCAAGTTCTAAGCAAGTGTATCACTCATGTGGCATGCCTTTTCATTTGGCAAAGAGATCGTGTTCAATTACTGGGGTAATCTCTGTCTTTTTCCTTCCCCTCAGGTCCTTCTGACTCCAGGGTTGACACTCTACTCACTGCACCACCTAGCCACCCCTTTCCTTCCTCTCTTATTCTGTCAATTCCTTTATATTGATTAACTTCCAAAAGAAATTGTGAGAATCCATGTCAATATCTTTTCCTTTCCTCAACAACTTTTTTTTTTCAATAGGTCAGGTTAAAATTGTAGGTAGAGAGGAAGCCTGGAGTATTGTATAGAGATTTGGCATCAGAACTAGGAAGAACTGAATTCAAGTCCATCCTCTGACCATGAGTAAGATGCCAACCTTTCTAGGCAGGTCTCTAAAGCTGTAAATTGCAGAGAAAGTATTGACCTGACTCTTCATCTAGAAGTTTTCTAGCTACCTGCAGGAAGAATAGATAAAGCAGTAGGCTCAAATCTGGCCTCACATATGTAGTAGCTTATTAACTCTGAGAAAATCACTTAACCTACATCTACCTCAGTTTCCTCAACTATAATACATGAATAATAATAGTATTATTATTATTATCACAGACTTGTGAGAATCAAGTGAGATAATATTTGTAAAACATTTAGCATAGTACCTGGCCCATCGTAAGCACTTAACGAAACCTTATCTCCTCCCTTACTTTCCTTGATCCTTTCCTTCCTCTTTCTTTTCTCTATCTTTCCTTCTCCCTCTCTTTTCTTTCTTCCCTTCTTTTAAAGCTTTTTCCTTTTCCTCCTTAAGAGGACACCAAGGGGTAGCTAGGTGGTGCAGTGTATAGAGCACTGGTCCTGGAGTCATGAGGACCTGAGTTCAAATGTGGCCTAAGATTCTTGACACTTACTAACTGGGTGATCCCAGAGAAGTAACACAACCCTGATTGCCTTCTTAAAAAAAAGGACATCAAGGTAGATGACCAAGATTCCCTAAAATGATATTTTGTATATTAATACATTATGTACATGATATGTTCTTATATTTTCCTTTAAGTAAAATACGAAAAAAAATCCAATATTTCTTTATTTGCCTCTCCAAGGGAGAGGGAATCTGGGAACCATCCTTCAAGTTCTTCATGTATTCTCATTTAATTTATACAGAAAAATATCAATATCAATATGATTTGCTTCCTCTAATAGTATATATATATATATATATATATATATATATATATATATATATATTTGCTGCTCATTAGACATTTGCCTAACATTTAGTTTATCTACAGTTAGATTATAGGTTTATAGGCAGTCTGAAAATATGATTCATAGCATCCCCTAAACTATCCTCCTCTTTTGCTATTATTTCTGTAGAAGTAGCATGTATAAGATTAAGGAACATTTTAAAAATCATTTATCATTGTTTCGTGGGCTGCCATGGCTAAATGATTCCTCAATTAGTAGAGAATTCATGGGTTTTGAGTCTCTCCATACTTGCATAACACCTGTTACACTAAACTCTATCATAGAGACTCTGGTCTTGGTACTATGGAGAATGTATGCAAGGTCAAATATAACATTGCTGAAAAAAAAACCCAGTTTGAATTGATAGTTAAATTTATAGCTGAAAATTGTCTGGTTATGAGATGTTTCTCCCTGTACAGTCAGAGAGAGAGAGTATGTGTGTGTGAAGGAGATGTGTTTGTGTGTGTGTGTGTGTGTGTGTGTGTGTGTATGTGTGTTAATTTTGATCTTTGAGGATTTATGGGAACTTGCAGATTAAAGAGAGGGAAAAGTGGAGATACTTATTTTTTTAACTTCAGAACTGTCTTAACTCATTTAATTGGGGAAACATTTTAAAAAGAGAGTTTTATGAGTAATTGGTAGAATCACAACTTGGCAATACTGTTTCCTGTATTTACTGAAGAAAAAGGAAAGGAAAATGAAAGGAACATTGTAAACCTATTAGTTCTTCAGAAAAGGACTAAATGTAATGTATGTTGAGCAGAAACATGAAGAGAATTCTCCAAAGATATTAATCAATATTAGAAGTGAACTAATGTTGAAATTGTGTTTCCAGAAGTGAAGAGAAATTATTTGCTTTACAATGAAGTTTTGAGGCAAATCTGAATATGATCCTTCTTATAGTCAAATTACTGTAAATAATTATCTGTACATTTGTTTATTAATGATTTTATTTGTTAATAAATTACATGTCCAGTTATTTTCACATTTATTTAATCAGATGAGATTAAAGAATGTACTACATAGAGAAATGAGTAGTTACTTTAGAAATGGAGGTTCCTACAGTTTATTAAATAAGAAATATTTGGGAACTGTAGTGAAGGCTCAAGGCAATTAATTAATGAGGAGATTGTAATTGTATTCATTAGAAAGAAACGTACCCATTGGGATAATGAGATTGAATTTGGCAATGGATCAAATGGCAAGCTGAAGGATTACCTACCTGGTGAGTGTAATAAATCCCAATAGACCTTGCTATACTTAGACTTACCTAGTTTTTGCTGGGCAAGTTATTCTTGGTTATAAACCTTTATCTTTTGCCATGTAGAATATTGTAGAATACTGTATTCTAAACTTCCCACTCCTTCATAGTGTGTGTGATACTAACTGTAGCTCCTTGGCAATTGAATTCTTTCCAACTGCTTATAGCATTTTTTCTTTGACCTTGGAATGTTCATTTTAGGATTTATTTCAGGTTATTGAAAGATTCTATTTCTACTTTGCCCTCTGGTTCAAAGAAATATCAGCAGTTTGCTTCTAAGATTTCTTAAAATCTTGGGGTACTGAGTATTATAGAATTCTAGTATCTTAGGGACAGCTCAGGTTGAAGATATGTAACTTACCAGTTCTCCCAAAGTGGTTAGTTCCAGGGCAAAGTTTGATCTCTGACACTTCCCCTCACTTCGTCCTACCTCCCACACAGCCCATTCTGTTCTCTGCAAGTTGCTGGCTTTGTTTTGGATTGGAGCCATGGTAGACAGCTGCTGGAATTACCCACTCTTAGACAAGTAGGAAGTTCAGCTGGTACAGAGTGATAGAATTACAGGTTCCTCTTTGGCCTGGGGTGACTACCCTGATGAACTGCTACAGGCTTTAGAGTGGGCTAGAAGTTGTAATGGAGAACCTAATTTGTTCCTGGACTTTGAGCTATATAGCTGCTGCTTGCTTTTGAACCTGCTTCTCTCTCAGTATACAGCCAAAGGCCTACAATTACAACCTACTCCAGAAAGCCACCCCTAGCACAGGTCTGTTCCTTATTCTTCCCTGTATTTGTGAACTGGAATTAAGTTATGAATACCTAAAATGTCCATTGAAAACTGTTCCCGTACTTGCATGAGATTACAGTGCTCTGGTAAAAAGACTTTCTCTTGCTGTGGTGTACAGTTTCCCCAGTGCTCCATGCTATAAACTCCTGGATAATCCAAGAGTCCCCACTGTCTACATTCTTTTCTATCAGTCTTCCTATGTGGATCTGGGCTGGAAAAAATGATTTACTGTGATTTTTTCTTAAATTTGCCATCAGACTTTGATCTGGTATAGTTTCTATATCTATTTGGACAAGTTTTGAAAAGGATTTCATTATATTTCTTCCTGCCACTTTGCCATCTTAGCTCCACCAATACCTAATAATTAATAATTTTGATGGCTACTATTTTGTAATGTAGGTTGAGTTTTGTATTGTTTTTCATATTTTTTAATATTTCCCTTGAGAATCCATATTTTTTCTTCCAAATTAATTTTGTCCAATTCTAAAAAGTATCTTTTCAGCACTTTGATTATTATAACACCAAAAAGCAAATCAACTTACAAGTATCATTTTTATATTTATAGAAATCAATCACAAGCAACTCTTTTTAATTAGTTATGTTCATTTGTGTCAGACTATTTTGCATGTATTTCCAAATTATTTTTTTAAATCAAAAGTACATTCATTTTTGTTTATGCCTATTTATTTTTATCTTCTTAGATATTTGGCCCAATCTGAATTTGTTCTTTATTTACTACCCCTTGTAAATTTATGGCATTTATAAATTTGAAAAACATACTGTACACTGATACCATAATCCACATCACTGAGAAAATTTTTGCACAGAATAGGAACAAGGACAGTTCCACTGGTCAGACATAGCCCTCAGAATCGAATATCAGTTCATTAACTATTATTCTAGGCTCTTATAATTCAATCAATTCTTAATCCATTTAAAAGCTGAACAACATGAGAGATTGACAAAAGCTTTACTAAAATCCAGGGATGTACATTTCAATTTAGCTGCAAATTCCTTAAGAGTAGAGACCATGCCTCTCATACAATGCTTCCAGCTCAGTGCATTGCTGATTGCCTTGCATATATGTACTTAATAAATTATTTTGAATTAAAAGAGAAAATAGTTTTTTGAATATTTCCTTGACCAACTGCCAACTACAGTACTTTGTGGTAAGTATTTTTATAATTTTTATTTCCCATGGTAATGTAATAGAACCTTTCTCCTGCTGTGCCATTTTCATGTAGCAACTATGTATTTTCTCACTATCATCTCCTAAAATACTTAGCGTATAATACATGTAGTCCTACAACTGATATACAAATACTTGAGCATCACAGAAAAGAAAGAATATAACATAACATTTTCCTCTTTTGTAATATAACTAAGAATTTTCAGCTGTTTGGTGAGTCTTACTTTATCAGTTTGTTTTGAAATTATTTGGATTAGATGTTTTAGAATAGCATTTTTAAAAAGAATTTTAAACTTACAAAGAACATTTGAGTACTTCAAAATGCTTAGCCTCTTTCTATGAGTTTTTATGACTTCACTCTAATGATACAGATGACTTGGAAAACCAGATTTTTGAAGACAATATTTTATCATTTTCAGGAGTTAAGGGATGATTTTACTCATGATATTTTTCCCTCTTACATCAAAACCCCAAGCATCAGGTCATCCTGGGTAGCTAAGTGAAAGAGTAAAGTGAAAGAAGCATTCTGAGGTGCCAAAAGACAATCATAAGAGTGGCTCCTATTTAGATATGGTGATAGAAATACATTGTGGAATCGCTTTTTCCCAGGGTTACTATTCCAAATCATGAGTAAAGTTTTAGATCATCACATTTTGTTTTCTACACACCTTAATAATTTTCTACTAAAATCATACTACGGTATTCCCACAATTTAAATAGAAGTTTTGCTGACAATAGGACAGTGAAACTTTCCCTTCAATATCACTCATTTATCGGTACCCCAAGTATATCATTATATTTCATATTTGAGTGTTATTTTTAGATAAAAAGAAAACTTCATTATAACCCACACATTTCAAGATGACAGGTACTATCGAATTGTATAGAAGTGCAATTTAGAAAAAGATCTAATTATACAGATCCAAATCACTATCATAAACTAAAATACATTTATCTGTCCTATAATTAGGCAATAAAAAAATTTAGTGTTCAATGAAATTTCAGAATAAATAGGGATCTAGGGGAAATGAAAACACTATTTAAGATAGCAAAAGAGGAATCTTTCCAGCAAGGATCAATTTTCCAGGAAGCCAACAAAACAAATGTTTCTGGAAAAAAATAGGAAAAAAATTTTTAAGGTTCCAATGATTATATAAGAATCTTAAATCGATTCCAGGGGGATTTGAAATGAGAAATAAAACAGTGGGAAACACTTTGAAGCTTTAACATGGCATAAATAGGTGAAAGAATTATTTTAAAAGACGGGTCAAAGGGTTATTTATTGAGGACATTCATTATCAAGGTCTTCAAAAATTTCATCTCATTTTTCATATTTACATTAAACTTTGCAGATAATTTGGATGGGGGTTTGTGGGCAGGAAACTTAAAACATTTGTAAAATTGAATTTGATCTTATTTTGTTTTTATTGTTTTGTTCATGAATTCTTCTGGAAACATTGGCACTGAATTACCAGGAGAGTACAATTTACAATTATATGCAGAATGCAGGCATGTCTGACTTAAGCTTCTAACATAGTAAGTGATCAACTTTTTCAGTAGTACAGTTTTTATATCCTTTGCTGCTAGTTTTTTCTTTCTTTCTTCTCTTTAAGGACACGAGATCAAGGTACAAGCTAGAGCAAAATGGAGTTATTTTCAATATGAATATAATGGTGGAAGCTATTTGCAATATGAACAATGCCAAGAGAGTCTGGAACTCAAGCAATGTGATCCTATATAATTTTTAGGAATAATTGCCAAGACATCACAACATAGAGGTCTGACAACTAAGTTTTCCTTATGGCAAAAGACCTCGCAAAACTAATGAATGGCTCTGGAACTAATGTGAAATAGCCCAATTATGCTTTGCATTCAGGGCTTGCTCTCCACACCTGTCAAAGTGAGTTGAATTTCCTAGAGAACTCAAGAGATCTCCCCAGTCTTGCTGCTGCCCACATCCCTTTTCCCTCTCTCCCTACATTACATAAGGGCTGATACCCTGTGGCAAATATAAGAGGACATGGAAGAGAACCAGCAGACACAATGTGGAAATACTCACATTGATGTGATCATAAGTCCGTTGGTATACTGGATCTTGGAAACAGTGTCTACTGAAGACAGCTACTAATAAATATGTGGTTAGAGGTTTCTAAACCCTGAACTTTTAAATTCCTGTGGTATAAAAGAGGGAGGTGATCAGCTTATTTTAATCAATGAAAAAGGCCAAATAACACATTAAGATGTTGCCCCCTACTGTTTTTGTTACACATTTTATTTACTAGTAATAATATATTCTCTTTAAGTGCAGCAGGTTTTTCATGGTTCAACTAACACTTTGTGATTATATTAAGAACCATGTAGTGATTTGTGATGGATACAGAATTGAAATTTTTGCTTCAAAAATAATTCCTCAGCTTTAGACTTCTCTTTCCATTTTGTAGATGAGTACAAATTATTATGCATGACCAATCCACCAATGTAATGTTTGGTCCTACTGCTCCAGAGAGGAGATATAAACATGCCAGCAGCATGGGAACAGATGGGAAGAATTTGGTCGAAATTCTCAAAGCTATGTGGCATAAAATGATTGTAAGTATTGAACTGTGATGCAATTTCACTCAAAAAGCATTTGAGTTATATTTATCTCTTACTTTCTTAAGGGACAAAAATGAAGATTAACATTTTTAACCAATTATGATGATGAAGCAAGTTGGTGACTAAAAATGCAGACAACTATATAAATAAGAATCATCAAGCTAGGCCAAGCTTATTTTATTATGTACACTCTGCATTCTAAGTATTAATAACTTCATATTGTAAACATTAAGCATACTGAGTTAAAATTCAAGGCCACAATATTTCTGATTATCCATTGTGTGTGTGCACACACACATGTGTGTATGCACATGTATGTGTGTGTGTGTGTGTGTGGTTGTCTTTGGTTGGCCGAGATCAACTCGTAGTGTATAAATGCATAAGTTATATAATTATTATGTAATAAAGAGGAAAAAACCCACTGACTTGTATACATCATTCTTACAAACGCACAGCATTTGTGACTCAAAAAGGAAAAGTGATGCCCACTTAACCAAAACATCTATGTGATTTCTGATAATGTCAGTCAGCAAGGCTATCTCTTACCTTATGCCCCAAGATAATGGTGAGGTCCTGACTGTTTCTTCTAAAAATCAGATAATTCCAGTTAAAAAAAAAAACACCTTTAAAAAGTGATGTGCAATCTGATTTCTGAATTTCACACTACTTTTCCCTTCAAGATTGGCAGTGTCCTCTCTGTATACTAGGGATGGCATAACACTGGTAATATTTTACCTCGTGTCCTAACAAATCATTCTCCAAGGTCCAATATTAACATTTTCAGTTTCTACTTGGTTAAGCAGTTTCTTTCTTGCTCTTTGTTGCCCTCTTCTTCTCCTTCTCACTAATATCCCATTGCAGATGCAGGTTCTTGTTCTACAGTCATACACTTGTCTGTTATACACATTCTCAATCCTACTCTTTGGATCATAGGAATCTGAAATGATGAGGAGTCTTCACAGTTTGAAATAGCTGATAGCCCTTCATTTTGATTTTAATCAAAATAGCAAGTGCCATTGTATTCCACACATTGGCTTCCACAATAAACCAGTCTGAATCTGTGTGTAAGTATGTGTATAAATTCATATATACACACACGATATATGTATATATGTATATATTTCTATTTTAAATACAGGCAGTTTTAAAAATGAATTCATATATTGTATGTTAGATCAATATTGTATTATCCTAATATTGTAGTATAGTCCCAGTTAGCGTGTGGATACCAAACTTTACACTGAAGCTTATAAACTTATTAAAACCCCATTTCTCTTGATCATAATCACTTCATGCTTCAACTTACATTGTCTTTCATGATTGGTCCCTACTACATTTTAGCCTAATGTTTGCTTTTTTAAGTATTCGTTTTATTAATTCCCTATCGCTAAAGGACTATTTGATCTCTTTCTCCACCTCTCATTCTCACCCCTAGCCTGAAATATAGTCAACCTTTTCCATTCCTTTCATTTCACTTTTGATTCATGTTCTCTCTAGCAGACTTTATAAAAATTCAGTGGGAAGTTTTATAATGTAGAGGAATGTCATCTTTTCCTTTAGTAGTAAGTCCCCAAGTGGGAAGGCATATGGCTGGCTGGAAGCCTGGTATTGGGGTAGATACTTCCAGTTGATGAATTCCAGTATGGGTTAGGGGCAGAGAAGAAACTGGAAGATGTCACAGGCAAAGCAGGAGGATGAGGAGCAACAAAGTTCATCTTCTGAGGATGAGCATGATAGGAGCCCATGTAAGGGAGGTCTGATGGATACTTGTACAAAGAAGACTCAGGAGGATGGGGCTGCAATGCCTGGGCAATTCCATGGAAGTCAAATTTATAAGCATAACGCTTGCCATGAACTTTAGTCATTATATTTTTGTCATAGTAGTAACGTAATGCACGACTAAGCTTATCATAGTTCATGTTGGGTTTGCTTTTGCGTTCTCCCCAGCGACGGGCAACTTCATCAGGGTCTGTCATCTTGAATTCTCCATTGGTGCCTTCCCAAGTGATGCAGTTGGAATTTGAGCTGTCAGATAGAAGCTCCAGAAGGAACTGCCAAAGCTGTATCTGTCCGCTCCCTGGAGTAGGGGGGGAATCAATAAGAATCAGTCACATAAAAAATAAAAACATTCTCCTATTGGCTCTTTTGGTTGATATCTGTGCTGATCTGCTTCATTCAAGCCTCTCATGAAGCCAAGAGAACTCCATGTTAGGTAATGTTCAGACTGTTGACCAAAGTTTTGACTAAAATAGAACTTAATTTTCTCCCCAAACCCAACTTTCTCCTTAACCTTGCTAATTGTGTTGGAAACACCATTATTTTTCAGTCTTTCAAATACATAATCTTGGCATCCTCCTTGTGGCCTCATTCCACATTAAACAATCAGTTCTCAGATTTTTCAGGTTCCCTTTCCACAACATATCTCATTATCTGACCTTATCTCTCGACTTACATGGAAACCAGGTTAGCTGAGGCTCTCATCACCTTCTTATTAGAGTATTGCAATATCTTCTTAATCGCTTTTCCTGGCTCAAAGCTCTTCACATTCTAGTCTATCATTCATAGAGCTAACAGCCTAAAGTGCAGATCTGACCATGTCATTACTCTACTGAATACAATACAGCATCTCCCTTTTCCCTAAAGGATCAAATATAAATTACTCTGTCTAGCTTTGCAGCCAGTTCCTAATCTGTCTCTAGCTTCATCATATATTATTTCCCATCCTGTACTTAGGAATTCAGCCAATCTGGCCCTTTCTAGTTCGTCACATACAGCATTCTACCTCTTTTCTCTCTGCACTGCACTCTCCATTCCCCTATGCATGAAAAATACTTGAATCATATAATGTATCTCTTCCTTCAATATATGGCTCAAGTGCAATCTTCGATATGAATTTTTTCCTAATCCATCTTAATTGCCAGTGCCCTCCTTCGCTAACTAGATTTTTTCTCTTTATAAATATTCTGTATATGCTTATATATTTACTTGTTACTTAGTTCATTCTTTGTTTTTGTATTATATTTAGCACCATGATTAGACCATAGAAAGAATTTAACAACTACCTAACTGATTGGAAGTACACTTAAAAATGTATTTGTAAAGCCTTGACATTTTAGAACCCTCACTGTTTTCTATTTTTGCAAAGAAAAATGAAAAAATATAAACAACAAAATAACATAATTCTATTGTTATTGTATCCAATTAAATCTTTCAAAGTAAAATAATGAAAATCAGATTTCAGAAATCAAACTCCTAGAATTTGCAAGTAGAACTCAATGGTAGAAAATTCTAATATATTTCTAGCAAATTACATAAACATAAATTCTAATATAATATATTCTAATATATTTTGTTAGATCTCAGAAATCAAAACTTTCCCCAGAACCAAAAGCAAACTAGTTAAATAGGGAATTTTAGGGAAAAATGGTTTTTTTCCAAACCACATCACCATTCCTAGTATTTAACCAAATACATAAAAATTTTAAAATAATTTTCTCTTTTATTTCAATGTTAATTGTGTTAGACTATTTTTAGAAAGCCCAAGTACCCCACACCTATCCAAAAGTCTGTGAAACAATGAATGATTGCAAGTAGTATTCATAAGTAAAGAGAGACAGTGATAAAGACAGATTTGTTATTCAGTAGTTTTCTAGTTGTGCCCAACTCTTAATGAAGTTGGGGGTTTTCTTGGCAAAGATACTGGAGTGATTTGACATTTCCTTCTCCAGCTCATTTTATAGATGAGGAAAATAAAGCAAACACATTTATGTGACTTGCCCAGGGTCACTTCTTGGCTATGGACACAGCATTCTATCCACTGTGCCACCGAACTGCCCAGAGCAGAAATGGTAAATGCAATTAAAAATTCAACTATAAGTGAATACCTAAAGGGAGGAGGCCTTACTCAGAACTATATAGTTATAGGTTCCCTGGCTTTTTAATGACTTGCCCATATAATTACTACTATGCAATTATGTTCAAAGGTTAACAACTTTATTTGAACATTTTTCTTTCTCTTTTAAGCACAGAAGTCTTCTATTCTTTTTTAATTCCCAATTCTCTTTTCCTACCATCTTTCCTACCCAATAACAGACAAGGAAAATAAAACTTATTACAAATTTCTGCATTAGCCAGTACCCTCATCACCTCCACCAAAAAAAAACAAGAAAAAGAAAGATGAAAAAATGGTCCTTTGAATTAATCAGTTAGCTATCTAATGGGACAGTATATTTCATTATGAGTCCTTTGGAATTGTGATTTTGTTGATTATGTTGATTAAAGTTACTGAGTCTTTCAAAATTGACTATCTTTACAACATTACTATTACTATGTAGATTAATCTGCTTCTGTACAGTTTACTTTATATGAGTTCATACAAGTCTTCATAGGTTTCTCTGAAACCTTCCTGATTTCTTACAACACAATAGTATTCCATCACATTCATATGCCATTAATTTTTCAGTCATTTCCCAACTGATAGGCAATTCACCAGTTTCTAATTCTTTATCACCACAAAAAAACTATTATAAATATTTTCGCACTGTGAGTCCTTTTCTTCTTTCTTTGATATCCTCCAGGTATAACCCTAGTTTCAGTAATGTTGGTTCAAAGGATGCACACAATTTAATTGCCTTTTGAGCACAGTTTTAAATTGCTTTCCACAATGGTTGGACTAGTTCACAGCTCTACCAACAGTGCATCAAAATATTTGTTTTCACATATCCAGCTCACTAATTGTTATGTTCCTTTTTTGTCATTTTAGCCAATTTGATAGTTATGAGGTGGCATTTCAGAATTGTTTTAATGGGCCCTTTTATAATGATTAGTGACTTATTTTTATATGACTCTCGATAGCTTGGACTTCTCCCTCTAAAAACTGCCTATTCATTTCTTTTGACCATTCATCATTTGGAAAATGGAACTTATTCTTATAAATTGACTCAGATCCCAATATATTTGAAAATGAAATCTTTATCAAAGAAACTTGCTACAAAGGTACCCCCCTCTCCTATTTCCTGCATTGGTTTTGTTTGTGTGAAAACTTTTGAGTTTGATATATCCAAATTCTATCTATTTTAATTCTCATTAATCTATCTCTTGTTTGGTCATAAACTCTTCCCCTACCAAGGATTGAACAAGTAGTTTGTTCCTTGCTGAACTAATCTGCTTATGATATCACTCTTTATATCTAAATCATGTACCCATTTTGAACTTATCTTGGTATATTCTGTGAGATCTTGGTCTGTGTCTAATTTCTGCTAAACTACTTTTTAGTTTTCCCAAAAGTTTTTTTGTTATCAAACAAGTTCTTCCCTTAATTGTTGGGATCTTTGGGTTTGCCAAACACTAGATTACTGTATTTGCTTCTATATATCGTATCCCTAACTTGTTCTACTGATCAACTTCTCTATTCCTTACCCAGCACCAAATTGTTTTAAAGACAATTCAATTCAAATTATAGATTTGTAATATAGTTTGATATCTGGTGGTGCTAAGTACCCTTACTTCACATTTTAAAAATTTGTTACCTTGACATTTTTTAACTTTTATTCCTCCAGATGAATTTTGTTATTTTTTCTAACTCAATAAAGCAATTTTTTGGTACTTTGATTGGTATGGCACTGAACAAGGTAGTACTGTCTTTTTGTTATATTGACTTGGACTGCCCATGAGCAATTAATATTTCTCCAATGATTTAGATATATTTATATTTGTATGAAGAGTGCTTTGCAATTGTATCCATTATAGTTTTTGTGTGTACCTTGGCAGGCAGAACCCAAATATCTGGTACTGTCTAAAATTATTTTAAATGGAATTTCTCTTTCTTCCTGCTGGATTTTGTTGGTAGTAAATAAAAATCCTAGTGATTTGTGTGGGCTTATTTTATATCCTGAAACTTTGCTCCAAGTATTAATTGTTTCAAATAATTTTTAGTTAACTCTCTTAGGTTTTCTAAGCAACACATCATGTCATTTGCAAAAGGTGAATGTTTTCTTTCCTTGTTTCTTTTTGTTCTTTTAATTTGTTTTTCTTGTCTTATTGTTATACCAATAAGGGCACAGTAGATAGAGTGCTGGGACTGGAGTCAGGAAGACTCATCTTTCTGAATTCAAAACTGACCTCAGAGACACTAACTGTGTGACCCTGGGAAAGTCACTTTATTCTGTTTGCTTCAGTTTCCTCACCTATAAAAAATGAGCTGGAGAAATAAATGGTAAACCATTTCAGTATCTTTGCTAAGAAAAGCCCTAAATGGAGTCATGAAGTGTTGGGCATGACTGAAAAAGACTTAATAGGAAAAATGACTATAAGATACACATAAGATACATACATATATATGTATACATATATATGAATGTAAACAGCTTAACATTGTTTAATCTCTTATGATTTCTCATGATTGCTACGTGAATGTCAAATTTTCTGTTTGGTCCTCATTTTTTTCATTAGAAATACTTGAAAGTCTCCTATATCATACCCAGCTAAAGTAAAGAGTATTGAGAGGAGGGCAACCAGGATAGGGGTGAACCTTCAGTCCCTAAATGAGAATTATAAGAAAGAGCTGAGTATGGTTAATCCGGAGAAGAGAAAAGCAAGGAGTGATGATAACTGTGTTTCTTAAAGAGTTGTCACATGGATGACCAGTTAGACTTGTTTTGTTTGGTTCCAGAGGGCAGAATCCAAATAGGTAAGAATTTCAAAGAGGAAAATTTAGATTCAGTGTCTGGAAAAACTTCTTTAACAATTCAAAGTGCCCAAATATGCTATGGGCTGCCTCAAAATAAGATATTTCCCCCTCCTTAGAGTTCTTCAGAAAGAGGTTGGACAATCACGTGTTGAGGATGTTATAGTGGGTATTTGCTTCTGAAGTCCCTTCCAACACATAAATTCTGATTCTTATGTTGCAAGATAAAAAATAGCACCAGTATCTTACCAGGATTTGCAAGACGGCTACTTGTTGGTCCAAGAATCTGATATGGATCTATGACAAAAATGAAAAGAAAAAACAAATGATATAATGACTAAAATATGACTTTTTGATAAAAAGTTCAGTTAGTAAGCAAGTATTATGCACCCACTGGATGCAGATCACTGCATAGATAATATGTAGATAATATGCATAGATAATAGTAGATAATAGGGAAAGTACAAAGATAAATATGTCATGGTTCATTGTGAAGGTCTAGTCATCAAACCATGATGTCTGTCAAAGTTCTATAGAAATTAAGATTCTTAAAGCATCTGTTATTTTTCTTTTTAAAATTTGTTTCTTTTTAAAATTTGTAATATGGAATTGCATTACTAAACTTTGGTATAGGTAAAGGATTAAAACTATTCACAAACTGTTTAAGACTGTACTACTTTTAGGAATCATGGATTTTTTTTAGAAATTTATTGCTTGTTCTATGTATCTAAAATATTTAATTCACAACACAAAAGTAGGCTTAATGGACTATCTGCTGTTTATGGAAATAATTTTTATGAAGTAGACATGAAAGTTATTAGTCCCCCCCTGAAGTTGCTTACTTTTTCAAAGATGCCTAGATAATATCTTCCAAGATACTGAAACATACCTAATTGGGGACGCTGGTCTTCTGTTTTGGGAACTGTTGAAGAAGATGGCTGAGTAACTGGGGAAAAAAAAGATAATTACCTATATTTAATGCCTCAGAACCACATCCAGACTTTCTTGTTATAAATTCCTCCACTAAACTCAAGTGATCAAAGCCACAGTTGTGAATATTAAGGTACTGAACAATTTCCACATGTCACTAAAGAAAGTACAGAAAAATATAGGAAGAAATCTATAATGAAGGAGATTTTCTTTATTGGCACATTGCCACCCTGGGGAATCCCTACCTTTGGGTTTTCCTCTACACTTTAATGGCTCCTTCTCATTCTGGAAGTGAATAACATTCAGTCATTCACCACCTTTCTCTTGTCTTGATTTTCTTCAGGTTCCACTTCTGTCTTCTAGCCTTCCACATTGTAACCAAGTGTGTCCCGTCCCTACTACTTTCCATCACTTCTCTATGGAGTGTTTTACCACATTAAAATATAATCTCCCTGAGAATAGAGACGGTCTCACTTGCTTTTCATTGTGTCCATAGGGCTTAGCAGAGTTTCTGACATATAATAATTTTTAAATCTATCTACTGTGATATTAAAATATAGAAATTATAGAAAGTAATAGGAAAGAACTTGGGAAGGCATTTTAAAAAAAAACAGTCTTGGGAAATATCCAGTCACTTAAATGATGCTACAGACCTGAAGTACAAAGATTCAAATCCATGTGAGAGAAGGAAAAAACCCTACCTTTTGACTGTGTAGGGTGACTATGACTTGTCCAGTTTGATCTTCTGGCTGCTTCATATGGTAAATCTATAAAGACCAATAAATTATCACCGATCTTAACAATGTAGACATTTTAAAATATGTACTATGGATTTGCTTTTTTATAGATGTTTACAAGATTTAGGGATAACAATTCTGGTGTTTCCCCCCCCCCAATTCATTAAAAAATGTATTCTATTTAAAACTTTTATGTTTATAACAGTTATTTCTAGAAAGAAAATCTCCCATTTTCATTTCAGTTGCCCTTTCCCTTGTAACAAAGGAAAAGAATTAAGTAAAAACATCAGATACAGTGATCACATCTGCATCATCTGTATTCTGTTATGTTCTAAAAGCCCTAGTAGTTCCCTACATCTCTCACATGAGAGTGGAGTTATGTTTTATATGTATTATCTATTCAATAGGACCCTCAGTGGTTTGTTTGGGGTTTTTTGCCCTTTTTTTGGAGGGCAATTGGGGTTAAGTGACTTGTCCAAAGTCACACGGCTAGTAAGTGTGTCAAGTGTCTAAGTACAGATTTGAACTCAGGTCCTCCTGACTCCAGGGCCAGTTCTCTATTCACTGCACCACCTAGCTACCCTTCTTCAGTGGTTTTTAAATTACCTCAAGTTTGGATCCCTTTTAATTATCTTTTCATTTTCTATAGCTGATCATTCAACGAGCATTTACTACACTGCTACTACAGGTCAGATACTATGTTAAGTGCTGGAGGTACAAAGAAAGATAAAAGATTTTCCTTGCTCTCCAGGAGCTTACAGTCTAATGATGGTACAGCATGCAAAGAATTATATACAAACAAGAGACATGTGAGTGGGAAATAATCAATGGAGAAAAGCATAAATGTTAAGGGTGTCAGGGGAGACTTCTTGCATAGAAGGTGAGATTTTTGGCAAAAACCTAAAGGAATTCCAGAAATTTCAGCATTCAGGACAGCAAGTGAAAAGGCCCTGAGTCAGGGGATGGAGTATCTTGTGTGAAGAACAGAAAACAGACTTGTGTCATTGTATTTCAGAATACACATGGGTGTGGGGAATGTGTAAGGTAAGAAGACTGGAAAGATGGGGGTAAGATTCTGAAAGCTTTTGAACGCCATGCAGAGGACTTTGATCCTGCAGGTGATAGGAAGTCACTAAAGCTCTTATAGGGAGGTAAAATGGTCAGACCTGCATTTTAGGAAGATTTCCTTAATACCTAAGTAGAGAATTGACTGGAATAGACAGAGACTTATGGCAGGAAGGTTCACCAGCAAGCTATCACAATAGTTTAAGCATATAACGATGAAGGCCTATAAAAGGGTAGTGGCAATGTCAAAATAGAGAAAGGGGTATATATATGAGATATCACAAAGTTCAAATCAGCAATACTTGGCACCTGAATGGATGAGGGCAGGGTGAAAGCAAGGAGTAGAGGACCAGAAAGCATGAATATTAAATGTATCCATTTCAGACTATAATGGTAGAAAAAAATTACATTGATAAAGGTATAGGGAAATATACATAAAAATTCATTGGAAACTAAATAACATAATCCCAAAGAATTACTGGGTCAAAAAACAAATCATAAAAACAAGAAATAATTTCATTAAAGAAAATAACATACCAAAATGTATAGCATTTAGCCAAAGCGGTACTAAAAGGAAAATTTTTATCTCTAAATGCATACATCAATAAAAGAGAGAAAGAACATGTCAATGAATTTGGCAAGCAATTAATACTACTAGAAAAAGAAAAAATTAAAAATCCTCAATGAAGCATCAAATTTCAAATCCTAAAAATAACAAGAGAGATTAACAAAGTTGAAAGTAAGAAAACCACTGAACTAATAAATAAAACTATGAATGGATTTTATGGGGGAAAATTGATAAGCCATTGTTTAATTTGATTTTAAAAAGAAAGAAGAAATCCCAATTAATGGTATCAAAAATGAAGCAATTAAAGCAATTTTAGGATGCCCAATTATATGCCAGTGAAACTGACAATCTAAGTGGAATTAATGAATACTTTAAAAAATATAAACCACCTAGATTAACAAATGAGGAAATAAAATACTTAACCTTATCTTAGAAAAAGAAAGTGAATAAACCAAGAATGAACTCCCTAAGAAAAAATTCCCAGATGGATTCACAAATGAATTCTGCCAAACATTGATAGAACAATTAACTGAGGTTCACATGGGGTTCAAGGTAGGGAAATGTGGAGTGTCTAGTTCAGGGAATATGGTCTAAGGGAGAATTGAGGGTTTGGGGAGAGAAGGTCATGGTATAGAGTATGGTTTGGTAAGAGAAGACAGAGAGATAAGTTAAAGTTAAAAGATTATGTTCAGATAAGAGATTTGGGGGGTCTTAAACATGGAGGTGTTGTATTTGTGGGTCATGGCAAGATCATGTATATAACCATATTTGTGTGTGACTGAGGTGAGGTGGATCAGTAACTCATGGGAAGTGAATAGACTGAAGAACCTAGTGATTAGGGTATTTGAGGGAGAGTCAATATGTAAGTTCAAGTCCCTTAGTGTGAGGTAAAAGAGTTAAGGAGGGGAGAACTGTAAGCTAGGTACCAAATTAGTTGAGGAGGGAAGAGGAGTCACTTGGAAGTCTGCAGACAACATCTACCAGGATTTTGATTGGGTATTAGATATGAAACAGATAGGTGGTACAGTAGATAGAATACTGGGCTTGGAATCAGGAAGATTCATCATTCTGATTTCAAATCTGGCTTCAGACACTTTCTAGCTCTGTGACATTAGGTAAGATGTTTAATTGAAATAACCGAACCAAAAAAAAAAAAAAACCTATAAAAAGTCTTGGAGTTGACAGGTCATCAGATCATGAATCATTTAAATGTGCACAGCTAGGTGACAGTGCACAGAGCTCTGGTCCATATGAAGGGAATTGTGATTTTCATATTAACCAATATGGTATGTGTAATGAATATACTAATAATTAAATTTCTCAAAACTGGCTCTTCTGGCTTATGAGTCAGAAACTTACAATGCTGCTCGAAATGATTAATAAAACCCTTGAAAACACTCTTACAATTACTGCATTCTTGTGCCTGTGTACCTTAAGTGAAGCAAATAAGACCTATTTCTGTCACAGAACTTTTGTCCTGTGACCCACCAAGTAATGACCACCAAGAACCTAAAATAATACTGTTCATACAGGACTCCAAAACACCTGTATTGTGGACTCATGGGATTGTCTTGGGAAGCCACTCAGGTCCTGGAAATGACTGTTTGTAATCCATCTTTCCCCATCCCTTCTCACTTGAGCTTTATGTATATAATCTCGTCCTTCACTACAGCAAGGTGGAATTCTTATCAGGAGAGTACCCAATTTGCAAATGTGATCTTCATAATGAAACTATTTAATTAAACTGTTACTTGATTGCTGGCACTTTGTCTCTGTTCTGCTCTGTTTTGCTCTGTTTCGTCATTCCCAGGTTAGAGACTGGCTGAGTAAAATTCTATTAAAACCCTGGAGTCAGGAAAACCTGGAGTTAGTTCAATCCAGCCTCTGACACTAGCCATGTCACTTACTAGCCCTAGGTAAGTGACTGGGCAAGTCACTTATTCCTGCTTGCCTCACTTTATCATCTGTAAAATGAGCTAGAGAAGGAAATTGCAAACCACTCCAGTATCTTTACCAAGAAAACACCAAATAGGGTCACAGACATGACTGAAACAACTCATTATCAGAAGATAGGAGTAGCATGGATCTCAAAGGAAGAGAAGTCACTGAATGATAGAAATAGGGGAAGAATCTAGAAATGGAAATGAGTAGACCTAAATCTCTACCACCCTGATCAGTGAGCCAAGAGGAATGAATGAAGGTGCAGCCAGTACTGAAAGAGTGACCAGATAGGCTGTGCCATCAGGGGAAGCCAAGTGTCAGTGATTGTTAGAAGATAGCAGTAGAAGATGAAATAATTTAGAATAAAGGGAAGTTTGTCACCTAGAAAATAGGCATTCCAGAGGTCATAGTGAAAAAGGTAGGTGGAATTTGGTTGGAATTTGGGGGTGTTACGGTTGAGGAGAATGGGAATAAGGAATCAGGAGGTGAAGGATAGGAGTGGAGTTTGGATAATGGCATACAATGGTTCAGAATCACAGGGATGTATATATGACTGAATAAGAAAATGTCAGAAAAAAAAAAGAAAATGTCAGACTGTATTTGGAATACTGTCTTTTAGGTGCCATGTTTTAGGGGGGGAAATGATAAGCTGGAGAGTGTCCAAAAGAGTGGAAACCAGCAATGGTAAAGGGCCTCAAGAAGGATGCCATATGAGGACTGACTGAAGTCACTGATGATTTTTAGCCTAGATAAAAGAAGACCAAGTTGAGGAAAAGACAGAGCATGATTTTTGTCTTTGAGATTAACTTCTTTGTCTTCGTTTTGAATTGTCTCATGTGGGAAAGAAATTAGTTGTCTTTGCTAAAGAGAGCAGAGAGAGGAATAATGGTTGAGAGTTGTAGAAAGTTAGTATTCAGTAATTTCTTTTGGCAATTATGATTCTTCATGACAATACTGTATTTCAGTCATAAAAGAAAGCACTGGAGATATTAAATTCACTTCCTTTTGATTGTTTCCCAATATCTTATTATGAATGAATCACTCATTAATATATTGTCAATTACATACATTTTCTTTAAAAATCACCAACTGACTTGAAAATCAGCGTCTCCCTGATCTGACCACCATCCTTTCCTTCCCTTTACCTCTCTAAGTCTTCCTCACCCCACACCCTCATCTTGGGCTTCATCCTTGGGAAGTCAATAACTGAAAGATGACCTTTCATCTTTTCTTGGCCAGAATAAAGCCTCCCTGCTTTCTTCATTCAGAGAGGATACCTTTTATTTTGATTGATTGAATTTGTGTTTCAAATGTTTAACACAGTGTCTAGCAAATAGTAAGTGCTTATCAAATGCTTCTCTCTCTCTCTCTCTCTCTCTCTCTCTCTCTCTCTCTCTCTCTCTCTCTCTCTCTCTTTCTCTCTCATTGCTAAATGCTACGTATACTGAAGTAATTTTCTCTTGTTCTTTGGAGCATAGTAATTTAAAGTAGATTTAGAATCTGATATCTTTGAATATTTGTTACTTGGATTTTGGTATAAAAATCAACAAGTGTAGAGTAAGTCTATACATGACTTATATGCATTATATATATTTCAAATGCATGGCATATCCCATGAATATGAAACAATATCCTAAATGAAGAGGTCAATGTGTGTAATGAGGTTACCTGTTAAGAGGTTTAAATTTTCATACCTGGTCTAGATGCAATTCTTTGTGTGGATTCAGGATATACTGAAGTGTTTGGAAAAATAAAAGTGGCCCCTCCTGAAGACAAAAGGAAAGATAAAACATGATGTTCTTCTTTTTTTAATTATCAAGGTCAGATCTACTTTAAACAGACACAATAGACAAGGATAAATGTGTATCTCCATGAGGCATGAATAGATTCCAAAAGGAAGAAGTTCCAAAATTGTCATATGCTACATTATTTACAAAGTGCTTTTTGTTTTGACTGTATAATTTCTTGACGTAGCCATTAGCAATAAATGGAATTGGTAGAAACTTTTACAAATTATTCAAACACTTGTAAAACATTATATAGTGTTCTTGATAATTATTTTAAAAGAATTACAAATATTTTATATAAATGCATTAAGAATTAATTCAAGGGGTGGTTAGTGGCACATCGAATAGAGCACCAGCCCTAGAGTCAGGAGGACCTGAGTTCAAATCTGGCCTCAGACACTTAACACAAAAACTAGCCTGTGACCTTGGGCAAGTCACTTAACCCCAATTGCCCTCCCTTCCCCCCTCCAAAAAGCAAAAAAAAATTAATTCAAGTTTCCACCCAAATGTGGACATGAGGTTTTTTTTCCCTCTTTCTTCTACTTGCTTGATGCTGCAAAGCAAACAAAATAAGTTAAGATTCAATAAATAACCAGACTAGAATTTTGTTTGTCAAAGATCCCATATCCAAGGTCATAAAATCACAGATGACTTGAAATTATCACTTACCTTACAAAAGCTTTAAGGAAGACTTAAAAATTATGAAACCATATGGAAAAAGAAAGGTTTTTGGCCCCAACAGATCTCGATCTCCCTCTCTCTCTCTCTCTCTCTCTCTCTCTCTCTCTCTCTCTCTCTCAGGAAAATAGCCATTTGTCATGTGTTTGTGATTTCTAGCCATATATAGGTTCAGGAGTACTATATACACTTAAAATATTATTTCACTATCTAATGGGTTTCTATTTTTCATTCCATAGAAGTATAGCAGCTAAGGTCCTGGAAACAAAGCAAAGAATCAAAATTCAAACAAAACAAAAATATAGCTTCTAAATGATGACTTTTTCTTTACCCTAATGACCCATGAAACAAATTGAAGTAGGTTTCAGGATATGTGTTACAAATACAAGTGTGTATTTATTCATGTATATGTTACAGATATGTGTGTGTGTGTGTGTCTATTACAGATTTTCATGTAAAAATATTTTAGTTTGCTTGTTGATTTCTATGATTACTCATATCATATCATAACAGCTCTCATGGATTCCATTCACAGAATAACCAGTTTTAGATAGCTTATTGATTTTAACAGGTAACCTCATTACCAAATGTCATTGATGTACATATATGTGTATATACAATATATACACACATTACACACATTTTGCATATATACAAAACAATATACTCAAACTGCACATATAAATAAATTGAAGGATAAAGAATTAGTTAACAGGGAGTATAATGTGAAAAAAATTCATTGGAGTTTTGCTGGACTCAGATATATAAGATAATAGTGTGTCAGCAATACATTGTACATTTGGTCGGAGATGAATTGTTCAATAACACCAAATATCTCTTAAAATGACATAAGTTTTAAAATTCTCATTTGTAATTGGGAGAAATCAAAAGGGAAAATAGAATACCAGCTTAGTCCATCTAATGGTCCATTTAGAATGAAGAGGATATGGTAAGAGGGAGTAGTAACTGATTTCTAAAAGTAAATTTAAAATGGTTCCGATATGCTTTTCATTATTTATCAATCAGCACATAGAATAAGTCTATATATACCTTGATCATTATCCAGAATTTTTGACTTAAGAATAATTCTGCATTTCTAGTTAAAATAGTCTTTTGAACAAGATTGTCATTTTATCCACCTACTTCCCTCCATCTCTCCCCCACCCTTGAAAGGCACTTAGAAAGTTTAAAGGACTTTTTCTTCTTTCAGATATATATTAAGAAGTCTCTTATCATCGGAGAAGAACCTGGCCTTCATTCATCAAGGGAAAGCATAACCCCAAAGTGCTGTCTTTGCTACACAGACAGAGCATTTCCTTTTTTAAAGCAGTCAACAAGAGTCCTGTGCTTAAAAAAATAGGTTATTTTTGAGAGATTGGCACAAGACCAGCATTACCTGTGTTTCTAGCATGCATTAACCGTGGAGAGTTTTGTAAGGCTTTATCAACATCATCTGAAGTCAAATGTGGAAGAGGAGCTATAAGACAAAACAAAAGTAATGATGAAGTTTTTTAAATTGATAATTATCTTTTAAAAATTGATTTTTTTTCTTTGTGCTTGAATGTTAGTTTCAGGGGCATGTCCTAGTTCTTGTTAGTATGTTGTTGATGTTGTCTAGTCATATTTGTAGCCCTGTGGTCCATGGGATTTTCTTGGTGAAGATACTGGCATGATTTGCTACTTCCTTTTCCAATTTTATGTAGATAGTGGGTAAGTGACTCACCCAGGGTCACCTGCTAGTAAGTGTCTGAATTTTGAATTATGGTCTTTCTGGTCTTTCTGACTCCAGGCCCAGTGGTCTTATTCACTGTGCCTGTTAGCATGTTAAAACTATCTTAATTCAAGAAATAAACAAATCTGATCATAGGCAAAGCAATTATGGGTTTGTTTTTTTTTGGGGGGGGTTGCCTTTTTTTTAGGGCAATTGGGGTTAAGTGACTTGCCCAAGGTCACACAGCTAGTTTTTGTGTGTGTGTTAAGTGTCTGAGGCTGGATCCAAACTCAGGTCCTCCTGACTCCAGGGCCAACACTCTACTCACTTCGACACCTAGCTGCCCCAGGCAAAGCAATTATGAAGAAATAATGGTGCTGCACTATCAGGATTTTTCCCCCTTTAAATCTGCTTTCTACTTTTAAAATTAAGAATCTCAGTCTATCAATATTTTGATCAATAATTTGATCACTAGCATGCTATTTTTTTTACTTGTTATTTAAGTAAATGCAAATTCCATGATTATTGATTCTGTCAACAATTTGTGCTTCAGATATAGGCCAAATGGGAGTACCATTTACCTATTGAGTAGAAAAATACCCAGATTCTAAATATATATGAATCTTTTCCTTACACATTGCTTGTATTCTGATTTTTAGTCAACTTGGAACTATGTGGTGGCACCACAGCATAAGAAAAGGAGCCCCATGTCTGTAGTGAGAAAACCTAGATTCTAGATCTAGTTCTATCACTTACCAGTAAGGTGACTTTAGCCAAGTCACTTCACCTCTATGGGACTCAATTTCCTCATCTGTAAAATAAGAAGGTTGGATTGGATCTCTAAAGTCTCTTCTAGTTCTAAATCCATAATTCAATGAAGAAGAGCAATTTCATCCACCTTTGAGTTTCTTGGGCAATGGAATTAAGTATCGGGTGGTAGGGAGGGGAGCAGAAAGATCAGAGAACCTTGGTTCAAAGATTGCCTCTGCCACTTACTACCTTTGTCATCATAGATGACTCACTAAAATTCTTTAGGCTTCAGTTATTCATCTGTGAAATGTAGATACTAAATCTCCCCTAAGGTCTTTTCAAATTTTAAATATATGGTCCTATCCATGTTACTGTTATCTTCTCATTGCAGTGTTTGCTAAATATTATTTTGCTATCCTAAGATAGTAGCCTTTTGAACAGATACTCATCAAATAAGAAATCAGAAATAGGTTACATCAGGAAGATAATGTCAATCATGAATTTTTTTTGAAGTTTTGTCCCATAGAAGGAAATTGTCTTACTCTCTCTGAGGTAGTGAAGATGGGAGAGAAGGATATCAGCATTATAACTTGGAGTGAGTCTTTGGAAATCATCTTTGGTCATCTTACACAGATCCTTCCCATCTATGTTCTGGAACAGCAAAATGTCAACATCTGGAAGACCATATTCTTTCACTGCCCATTCTAGCCATTGCCGGACGTGGTCTGTGCTCCATAATGTAGGATCTGAAAAGTTCAGCAAAGTAAATATCATGAACTAATAGTTATTTGAACTTAAGTCCTAGGCCTTCTACCCAGCATATTTCTGGCTAGTTTTCCCCATTGCACATCTTGGGAAATTGGGAAATTGGGAAAGAAAATTAATTTTAAGTTAAAAAAAATTATCATTAAGAAGTCAGAGGGATGATCCAAGATGGTGATGTAGAAGCAGAAAAACTCCATGAGCTCCCCCCTATAACCACCTCAAATACCTATAAAATATGACTCTAAACAAATTTTAGAGCTGCAGAACCCACAAAGTGACAGAGAGAAAAAAAATCTCCCACTGAAGGCAGCCTGGAAGGTGGACAGAAAGGGTTCATTGCAGTGTGCTCACTGAGTGAGCCCATAGTTTTAGCCCCAGGGCAGCCCCTACCAGTGGCTGTAGCAGACTCTGGGAGAGGGCATCACCAGCAGCATGGAGGTTTCCAGAATTATCGACCCATAAATTCCAAAGAAAAAGTAAAAGGTCAGTGTGGAACTCTGTTGGAACTGGGGAAGACAGAGAACACAGCCTGGCCACTGCCCCCTGGGAGAAAAGGCTAGAAGGAGCCATGCAGCCACCTCCATGTGGCTGCTTCAGAGCCCTTGGCCTGCAGATTGTGGGGGGTCCAAGCAAACATTCAGAGGGTAATTGCTCTTGCTTTAACCTGCTTGGATCTAGATAATAGTCCTGGGTGGTTGTCCTGAGGTATGTGACCAGAGAGCCAGAGTTTGTGGGGGCTGCAGACACAGCGCCTCCTAATAGCTCCAGTAGCTGCAAAAACCCCAGCAATTTTGGATAAAGCTCTCCCCTCTGGAAGCAGAGCTCTATTGTGGCAAAGAGCTCAAAAGTCAAGTAATTGAGTGGCAACATGAGCAAGCAAAGCAAACATAAGAATCCAACTTTAGATTCCTTTTTGGGGGACAAAAAGGATAAAAAGGGGGGATGTGAGGGGGGATGATGGAAGGGAGAGCAAGTTGGGGGGGTGGATAGTTAGAAGCACCCACTTTTGAAAAGGGACAGGGTCAAAGTAGAGAATAGAGCAAGTGAGAGGGGTAGGATAGGATGGAGGGAAATATAGGCAGTCTTTCACAATATATCCACTCTGGAAATGTTTTGCACAACTACACATGCACAACCTATATTGGATTGCTTGTCTTCCCAGTAAGGGTGGGTGGCAAGGGAAGAAGGGAAAGAAACTGGAATTCAAAGTTGTAAAATCAAATTAAAAAATATATATATACATATATATTATTTTGAAAAATAAATAGGTAGAGCTGAGGGAAAAAAAGAATTAAGAGGTTGCAACATATAAAGTATTTGCAGGTTTTGAATTATTCATATAACTACTCCATACCACTGGCATAAATAACTAAAACTTTGTGACAGTGATATAATTTTAATAATTTAAACAATTAGTAGCATAAATATGCATCATTTTTTGCTAAACTTATTAATAAATTTATATAAAAACCTACTGTGAAAATAAGAGTGAATACACAGATCCTAGAGTCTTCAACAGTAGAACAAAAAACCAAAAGCATTGCAAGTCTTTATTATGTAAAAGATTGTTAATGCTTACCAACAGAATTTAAATGAAAGTAAAATGCAAAATTCCTGAACTATACAATGGAATACAAGGTTTGGGCCAGTTACATGACTCTAGTGTTTGGGGAATGGGGGGTGGGCGGTGAGGGGGTTGTTGTTGTTGTTGTTTGGGGTTTTCTTGGGAGTAGGTAGAGTAGAGTTCCCTATTTACAGCCCTGAACCTGAAGCATCTATGCTGCTATTAGGCACTTCCACATTATCCAGTTATAGAACACATGTCTGAGGCTATTGAAAGCATTTTAAAGGCTATTGAAAGCATTTTAAATGTAAGCAATATGGACCTATTCCATTGCCATATCAGGCAAACTAACTCCTATTAATCAAAGTGAGGGAAGAATAGTATGTTTCACCTAGGAAAAGGACTCCTCAATTTAAATAGAAACAGTGAAGTTTAAACAAAACACAAACTTGATAGGGTAGTGGATTTAGAATTAGAAGGAACTTTCAACTCCCTCATTTTATAGAGAAGGAAATTGAGGTCCAGGGAGGTTGGGTGACTTGCCCAGGGTCTTATAGCTGGTTATATAGTTGAGGCAGCCTTTGAACCCACCTTTTAGTAATTCCAAGTCTAGTGCTTAAGCTACTATACCATGTGGCCTTTTACTAGATCACTTGGATATGAGATGTTTCCTTGAGTTGACATCTAACATTGCCGATAACTTCCAAACAGTAATGGACTTGCTGAAACCTGAAGGAGGAGTCAGGAGGTCTAGTTTCCAGTCCCAATTCTGTTACTGTTTGATACTGGGCAATTCACTTAATCTATGTCTCAGACTTCTCAATAGTAAAATGCAATAGATCAGACTATCCTTAAGATCTTTTCTTGATACAATTTTCTATGATCTTGATGAGGAATCAAGGTTATAGTATACATATATCATAACTCTCTCTCTCTCTCTCTCTCTCTCTCTCTCTCTCTCTCTCTCTCTCTCACACACACACACACACACACACACACACACTTTTTTTTTGGAGGGGGAAAGTAGGGCAATTGGGGTTAAGTGACTTGCCCAAGGTCACATGGCTACTTTTGTGTTAAGTGTCTGAGGCCAGATTTGAACTCAGGTCCTCCTGACTCCAGGTCTGGTGCTGTATGAATTCTATATTTTCAATTAATGGTGCTGATAGAAAAACTAATTTGGAAGTATACAATGTAGAAAATGGGTTTGAAATAAACTAGCCACTGTGAATTTATACTTAGTAAACATCACAAATTCACATTAATAATCAGTCACATTTCATAACCATTAATTCCCCCTTCTCTGTTGCCACTATTCCAACACTATAGATCTCTCTTTTTTATTAGCTTTAACTTTTGTCAATTAATGAACCAATTGATAAGTACTAATTGAGTGTCTACTGTGTATAAGGTGCTGCTAGGTACTCTCAGAGATATCTGGGGAGAATAAAAATACCTGCCTGCAAGATCTAATAAGATAACATTTGTAGACCACTTAGCACTGTGCCTAGCACATAGTAGGTGCTAAATAAATGCTAGTTTTCATTATTATTATTATTAATTGTATTATTAGCATAGGACTTTGCACACAGTAAGCAGTTTAATTCTTCACTCATTTACAATAAGTTGGACTCAGAAGTGAACATGAAGAAAACTTTCAATGTGTCCCACTCTTCCCTAACACAAAAATCCATCTTTTTTAGCACTACTTTTCTCCCAGAAATGTTATATTGCATCCTAAGGTGCTAGAGTCTCCCGAGAGAATAAACATTTTTAATTTTTTTTTCTTTTTGGAGGGGGGAAATACAGGGCAATTGGGATTAAGTGACTTGCCCAAGGTCACATGGCTAGTAAGTGTTAAGTGTCTGAGGTCAGATTTTAATTCAGGTAGGTCCTCCTGACTCCAAGGCCAGTGCTCTATTCATTGCACCACCTAGCCACCCCCTTCAAAAATTTTTTTAAAACTCTCAAGTGCAATTGAAAGTGAAGGGTGGACATAAGTAGGTTGCAGCATATTTCCAAAGATGAACTCCATGCAAAAAAGTTAAGCTATAAGGGTTATCATCTAAGAAATGGGCAGGTCTCACAGAATTGTGAGGGATAACAGATGGATAGACTGAGTTCTATACTGGCAGAGATAGAATAAATCACCGAACATATTAAATGTGTCCTCTGTGAACAACATATGTTTTTAATAACATATACAAGAATCAAACAGAATGAAAAAACATAGATGTATGAATGAGATCACACATCTCTTTAAACATTGAATAGTCCCCAATGACCTATATATTGACATGTCACTTTCTCAAAAAAGAAAAGGAGAGTAGAAGACTTCAGGCATTTATTTCCCATATTCTACAGAATAAGAGATAATTATCTAATGGAGCAATTTGGAATATTAGGAGACGTCACATAAGTGCTATTCAATTGCTAGATGTGTTAGAATGTGCTGGATGGAACATACCATTCAGTATTGTAACCTTAAGTTAAAGTAAGTCTGCTTTAAGAAATGAACTTTTAGGGATGGCTAGGTGGCACAGTGAATAGAGCACTGGCCCTGGAGTCAGGAGGACCTGAGTTCAAGTCCGGCCTCAGACACTTGACAAACTTACTAGCCATATGACCGTAGGCAAGTCACTTAACCCCAATTGCCCTGCCCTCCCCCTCCAAAAAAAAAAAAAAGAAATGATCTTTTAGTTTGCACTGGAGCTAATCCAAAAGGAAGCCCTTCTTCAGGACACTTGATTTGGTGAAGAGTTGGCAAAGCTATACTTCCACAGATCAATTGCCATATCAAGGAAGATCATCTTGAGATACTTCATGACTACATGCAAATGACTGGGCATTCTCTGAAATGTTTAGCAGTAGTCCCCAAATCCCTACTTTGACAATATTCAGGACTACTTTAAAAAGCTTTGAGAAAGTACTAAAAGCACTAAAAAAAATTGCTTAAAGATACCTAGATAAGTCATTGGCTACTTGGATTGTGAAGAGAACAAGGAATGAACAAAGGTTAGAATTAAAATGAGTATATTCTAATGAAGCAATGAATATGGTTGAAAAAATATTCACTGTTTTTTAGGAATGTCAACTTTTTGAAGATGAGGGAGTTTCAGTGAAACTGTGTAGACCAGTTACGAATAATGTGAGAAAAATATTTCACCCTTAAGAAAAAGTATGTGCTTTCAGTATGAGCTTTGTGTGTTTTCATGTAATTGAAGAAATGACTAAAGAACTAACAATAAAAGGTTTTGTTCTGTAAAACTTGGACTCAGTCAAAAGGCCACACCAGATGACCTAAAAGGCTACCTATGGCCTCAAAGCCATAGGTTCCCCATCCCTGGTCCAGACATATCAGAGGCACATTAGTAAATCTCACACATGACATTAATAGCAGACCTTCCTTGAACATTTCAGCCTGTGCTGACAACATATTCCTGAGATTTCTTATACAGGGTAAGGCAGTTGGCCTCTAAAAGTCCAGTACCCAACCACAGAAAGGAAGTAATAATTATCTCTTACCTGGACTCACTGAAATTGACCTCCTTTTAGACTTTTCTACTTACTGTCTTTTAGGGATCCCCAAAGATATGACCAATCATTGGTGAATTTTATTGCTCTATTTCTAATTCAACTTTTTTTTGGCATTTGCTTTCACTTCATAAAGGCATAACGAGGTGTGGCTCGATTTCCACAGTTGATTTAACACCACTTTTTCCACAACTTAGTTTGTGTGATTGATTCTTGGCTTTCAGAAGCCAACTCTCTTACCACATCATTTGTCTCTAGCCCTAATTTGGCTACTTAACTGTATGTCAGACTTTATTTTTTCATATCTATTCAGTCTGCTTCTTATGGCTGTGTGTCTTATTTCCTGATAGTAGTGAAAACTGCTGAATTGAGCTGAAATTAGCTGAATTCTACTCAAAGAAATGCCTAATGACTGGGAAGTGCATGCATCTCTAGAATGATTTGTTGGGGGCAAGAAAAAAAAAGGAGAGGATTAACATCTGTTCGCCAGATCTATGATTGTGGGCACCTTGATCTTGTTACACAGACACACACACACATACGCACACACATACGCACACACACACTCACATATGAAATTGCATGTGCTCTCATTATATATTAAAATACCCACACACATTCAGAGTAAAAATGACAAGTTACAAAGTTTTAGTAATACACTGCTGTATTTCATTTTGGGAACTAAAGCAAATACTGTCAAAAGAAAAGAATGTTTCAAAATGCCACGACCTATGAAAATTCAGTCTATTGCAATTTTCAAATCATTTTGTAACTTTAGCTACATTGTAAGAAAGGTGGTTGAGGTCTCTGCCTTCCTCTTTGTTAGCACATTGACAAACAAGCTGTTAGGTCCCTGTGAAAATAAACATTTTGACTAAGAGAAGGTTTTACTAAATACAGCACAAATTAAATGTCACATCTCACAGCAGACTACCCCAAAACTCTCTCTAAAATGTTAATTTTACTGTCAAATTGTGAATTCAGATTTTTTTTCTAAAACAGTAGGAAAAAATTAAAACACCTAGAAATCAGATAATTCAATCTGTGCTCAGGTTTTTTTTTGGGGGGGGGGGTTGTTTGTTTTTCTTACTATGTCTGTATGATGGCTACTATGAAGTGGATATAAGCTAAATATACTTTTTCACTGACTTGCAGAAAGCATGATGGAGGGAAGGGAAATGACAAGAAGGTAAAGAAGAACGTTCAATCTCAGAAAGCAGTAAAATAATTTTTTCATTTACTCAATAAGAGGCTCCACTATTTAATAAAAATTCATATACCCATTCAACGCATTCAATTCCAAATGTTTTGTGTTTTTAATTTAGTTCATAGATTGCCTTTATACATGGCTTTTACAATGGATGTACTCCATAAATCTACACATCTGACCATGTCCAGTGGGGAAGCAAAAAAAAAAAAAAAGATACAAAGTTCTTTGTAATATGATTGCTCCTTTTTGTAAAGTGCTATATGTTATGTACTCATTGGTAAGGTTAGAGATTGTTAAAAATTAATTTTGTTCTGAACCCATTTTGAAATTTTCACAGTGGTCCTTAGGATATTAGGGACATTCTGGATTTGATACTAAAAGTAGAATAGGATAAATCCCTTATCTAAATTATTAACAGATCAAAGTACAAATAAACTAGTTTACTAAATGTATAAATAAAAAAATATTCTAATTTTCCCCAAAGTATATGCCTTTTGTGCCAGATGTGAGCCTGCCTTTGACTGGAATAGTTTGAAATACTTAAATTCAGTAAACACATCTTGAAGTAGTAGACAGAGTACTAGGCTTGGAGACTAGAAAAACTAGATTTAAGTCCTTCCTGTGACACTGATTAGCTGTGTGTCCTTGGACAAGTCACTTAACCTTCCTCATCCTCATTTTCTCTATTGTAAAGTAAAGAGCTGGACTCGACTGGACTGCTAAGGTTCCTTCAGACCTAGATCTATGATCCTATAATTCTGGCCACACTGAATCTTTATGTGCCTCAACTAGACCTCTAGATTTCTCAGTGAAGTAATAGACAGGACTTTACACAACACTGATGAAATCCCCAATGCTATTCCATATTTTCCTATCATATTTTCTTATCCCTAATTTGTTTCAGTGTTCTCTTTTGCTTTACCCATATGTTACAGCAAGAATTAGGTATAACACTTAGCAATCTATCAATCAACAACCATTTCTTAAATATCCAGCCACTGTGCTATGGACTAGAGATAGGTACTGACTGAAACAATCCTTACTCTGAATAAAATTATCTGCTAATAATGGTGAATTTTGTGAGGATGATGATGGCACTGATTTCAATATCTTCATGGCATCATTGGGAAACTAAGATTATGCAACAAAGGTTTTTGTGCATTTGTGTGTGCAGGTGAAACTTGGCAAATAACTGAAAGAACTACAACTTGCAAAATCAGCCGCAGCATACACTCTTACATAAACTGAATAACTGTAGAGATATGAAGCAATAAATAGACTGACCATCATAAAGAATTTTTCTTCAATGCCCACAAAGTGGGAAAAAATAACCTTCTGCTGACATATTTTTATATTCATTCAAATGGGGGGGGGGCATGTGTGCATCAATTCACTATTCTTATATGTTAAGTTTTGTGCCAGATACTGTGACCCAACTAACAGCTTGACCTCTACCTCCTGGCAATGGCGGAAAGTACCTGATTATTGCAATTCTGAATCCTCATCCCCTCATAGTTATATTGAAGGAAGAAATGAGAGTGAATAAGATCCAATACCTGTAGGCTTTTCCTGGCAATCTTTGAGATTGTAAGCACTGTTATTCATCTGCTACTTTCTGATAACCCAATAGCTAAGATACTACCCAAGCAGCTAGGTGACACAGTGGACAGAGCACCAGGCCTAGAGCCCAGAACACTTGAGTTTAAATCTGGCCTCAGACACTTACTAGCTGTGCTACCCTGTAAAAGTCATTTAACCCTGTTTGCCTCCGTTTCTTCATCTGTAAAATGAGCTGGAGAAGGAAATGGCAAACCACAATATCTTTGCTAAAAATCCCTAAAGGGGTCATGAAGAGTCAGATAGAACTGAAATGACAACAACAGCAAGAAACTACCAGCAGCTATTACTGTCCCTATCCCTGTATTCTTCAATAACTGGTCACAAGAAAGCAACCTACCTCTAACTCTCACTGCTCATTCCAATTCTCCTTAATCTCATCTTAAATATGCCCCATTCAAATCCTGCCACTGCTTTTGCTGCTCTCTCTATAATTCCCATTCTATAGAGAATAAACTTCCCTTTATCCTGAACCCTTTACTTCACATCCCCTCTGTCTACTTCACTTAATTAGATTTGGATTTCCCTTAATCATCCTGCATCCCTGACCATCTCCTTAAACACTAGCTGTATTGTAACTTGCACTCCCCAAGACACAGGTCCAGGCCTGTCTCTCAGTGCTGTGATCAAACTTTCTTTTTGCTGTATCATTCAGCAATCTCTCCACCTTTGCATGCTTGATTAAAATTTTCTATGCAATTTAATTTATAATTGTTGTTGTGTACTAGTTTCCAGACTATCCTTTCTTCTTTCTCATGGAGTTTATAGTACCTGGGTCTTGTTTCTGAACTCTTGTACTTATACTAGGGCATTTCAACACCCATTTTAGTGCTCCCTCAAGCTCCCTAACCTCTGAATTCTTTAACATGTTTGAGCCATCTCTCTTACCTACTCTTTCACTCTACTTACTCCATTCATATCTATTCCACCCTCCTCCTGAGGTTACTCAACCTCCCAAAGGAATGATCATACTCTATATCCTATGATTACCCACCAGTGTTCCACTTTCTTAGTAAAAAAAAAAAAAAAAACCTCAGACATTCATCTGTCTGGTAATATTATATTACCATATGCTTCTATGCCTCACCTCTCTCAAAGCTATTCTTCACCTTCTAATTTCTCCATCACTCAGTACATCTGGTCTAATTTCACTTTCTTTTCTCTTAAGTCTTGATCACCAAATGAACAAATTCAATTCTACCTTGTTATCTACTCTCAATACTTCACAAATCAAACTCCAACCCTGCTTTGCTCCCGTCATTTGTATCCTCAATTCATTTTGTTGCTAATAGAGTTATAAGTCAACAGCTGTGATTACTGAGTATACTTTAAAAGTAAACTATCCAATTACAACTGGACCCTCACTGAAGAAGAAAAAGAGGCTGAACATTATGAAGAAACATTTCAGGTCAAGTAGCATATTCAGAAGAAGAGAGTAACTCCACACAAACTATGTTTCTTAGAGAGAAAAAGAAATGGCTTGACCACAACTACAAGAGTACCTGGAAGAACTGAGTTAAGAAATTTTTTGAAAAGGAAATTTTAAGTGAAATGAGAGCTCTGTGGGAAAGATTTAGGAGCATAACCAATTTGGAACAGAAGGTAGCAAATATAACCCAAGTAAAAGACTTCTTGAAAGTTAGAATGACGTCAACAGAACTCAATGACTCTTTAATGATCTCATGAAAAAATAAGAAACAATGAAATAAAATCAAAAGACTGGGAAAAAAGAAGAAAAGGTATTTACAATTAAAATGACATGGAAAAGAAGTTGAAGTGAGATAATTTAAGAATCATTGTAATTCATGAAAACTATGACTGAACAAAAAATGTGGATACCATATTTCAGGAAATCAAAATTGAAAATTCTACACCTCTATTATAACTGTAGTCACTTAATAAATGATTATTAAGTGCTTGTAATATATCAATCACTGTACTACGTTCTGGGGATACAAAAAGAGGCAACACAAGGTTTATGCCCTCAAGGTGCTGACAGTCTAATGGGAGAGACAATAAGCAAGAAAATGTATAACGCATGCTAATTAGTACGCTATTTTAAATGTGCAGTAATGAGATAATGAGGATATATGCCAGAGTGGTGGCAGGGCCTGAAGAGAGAAGAGGACATATTTGAGAGATGTTGCAAAAGTGAAATGGCAAAACTTGGTAATAGATTAGATATGAGAGGTGAGAGATAATGAAGAGTCAAGTATGAGACCTAGGAGGATGGTGTTGTCCTCTATGATAATAAGGAAATTCACATGGGAGACAGGAATAAGGGGAAAAGAAGATGAGCTCAGTTTTAAACATACTGAGTTTAAGATGTCTACTGGACATCCAGTTCAAAATGTCTGAAAGGCAACTGATGGTTAGAGAAGAGGTTAAGGGAGGAAAGATAGATGCAATAATCATCAAACCCCAAAATCATTCACAATTAGGGATATGGGAATGGTATCTGGCCATACAAGACATAGAAAGAATTAAAGTACACAAAATGAACTATAGTTACAAAAAATGAAAAGATCACTAAAAACCATTGCAAACAGTTAACTGAGAAAAAAAAATTTGCAGCAAAATTTTCTGATAAGAAGGGGTGGCTAGGTGGCACCGTGAATAGAGCGTTGGCCCTGGAGTCAGAAGGACCTGAGTTCAGTTCTGACCTCAGACACTTAACACACACAAACAAAAACCTAGCCGTGTGACCTTGGGCAAGTTATTTAACCCCAATTGCCCTCAAAAAAAGAAAAGAAATTTCTGATAAGAGGTCTGAAATCCAAGATATATAGGGAATTGGTTCAAATATGAAGAACTAAAAGCCACTCCTAAGTAGATTAAGTGATCAAAAGTTATAAACAAGAAGTTTCAAGGGAAGAAAAATGGACTGTCAATAACCACTTTTTAAATAAAAAGCTACAAATTATTAATGATAAGTTGAATGGAAATCAAAACAACTCTATGGTTATACCTCACATCCATGGTACTATAAAGATGATCAGGAAAAAAAAAAAGTTGGCTGTTGGAGGGGATGTGGGATGATAGGCATACTAATACAATTGTTTTATTTTATTATTATTATGAACTTAAAAAGCAAGTGAAAATGAGCATATTCATATACATAATAAAACAGAAAAAGAAGATAGTGCATGAAATTGCAGAATTCTATTTTGTATAATTTTAGATTATCCCTTTTCTAGTCTCATCTACTGATCTTCCTCTGTAATTTTTAAATAAATAGTTTATATTACTATTTCTTTATAATATAGTTAAAGGTATGAAGGTGCTATTTCCATTCAACCTTAGCTCTTTTCATAATTTCCATTGATACTCTTGATCTTTCATTTTTTCAACTGAGTTTTTATTGTTATCACATTCTAAAAAGTATCCCTTTGATCATTTGATTAGTATAGTATTAAAAGTTTAAATAAACTTTGGTAGTATTACCAAATTGCTGGGGGGCGGCAGCTTATTTATATTGGCATGACCCAAACATGACAATGAATATTTATCCAGTTATTTAACTTGTTACTAATTACTTTTAGGAGTACTTTGAACTATTCAAATATTCTATGTGCTGTCATAGATTAATCCCCAGATATTTTATTCTTTTTGTAGTTATTTGGAATGGAATTTCCCTTTCTATTATTCACTCTCAGGTTTTGTTTTTATTATACAGAAATGCAGTTGATTTCTTAGGACTTTTTTGCATCCTGTGACTTTGTTGAATTGTCTCGATTAATATCTCTGCTGATTCATAGGATTTTCAAGGTAAACCATCCTACCATCAGCAAATAGGTATAGATTTATTTCCTCTTTATGTCTTTAATTTCTTTCTCTTGTTTTATTACTATTGTTATCATTTCCAGAGATATATCAAATAATAGTGGGTAGAATGAGCATCATTGATTTTGTATGTATTTGTTGGCAAAGATTCACTCATTGTATAAATGCTCTAGATCTACACGTTTTTATCACAAATGAGTATTGTACTTTGTTAAAGGCTTTTCATATTTCTATTGAGATAATCTTACATTTCTGCATGTTTTTCTTTTTTAATATTATTAATTATACTGTTGTTTTTCCTAATGTTGTACTATGTTTGTATCCTTGCTGTAGGTTCAAATTGATCATAAAAGTAATTTCTTGGATAAGTTATTGGAATCAGTTTGACAGGATTTAATGTAAAATTTTTAATTCTTATTCATTAATGATCTTGGTTTATCATTCTCCTGATTTTATTCTTCCTTGGTTTAAATTTTAGGATTATATTTGTCTTATAAAAAGATTCTGATATGGTAGTTTCTCAATTTATGAGAATAATTTGTGTAGTATGGACTCTAATTATTACTTTTTAATTTTATTTTTAATATTCATTTTTAAAATGTTGAGTTCCAAGTTCTCACCCTCTCTCCCAATCCTATCCTACCCATTGAGAAGGCAAGTGATATGATTATACACATGGAGTCATGAAAAAATATTTCTGAATTTGTCTAGGTGGCAAATAAAACAAGAAAATAAGGACAATAAGAAAACAGGTTTCAATATATACTTAGAGTTCATCAGTTTTCTATCTAGAGGTAGATAACATTTTTATAATACTTTGGAATTTTTTTAGATAATTATCTTGATGAGAATAGCTAAGTCTTTAGTAGCTGATCATCATTATAGTATTACTGTTACAGTGAACAATATACTCCTGATTCTGCTCACTTCACTCTGTATCAGGTCCTATAAGATGTCTTCCCAGGTTTTTCTGAAAGCATCCTACTCACCATTTCTTATAGTATTTCATCAAAATTATATAGCACAACTTGTTCAGCCATTCCCTAATTGAAAGTCATCCCCTCAATTTCCAGTTCTTTGCCACCACAAAATGTCTGTTATATCTGTGTGTGTGTGTGTGTGTGTGTGTGTGTCTTTTCCCTATTTTATTTTATCTCATTGGGATATTGACCTAGTATTGATATTGCTGGGTCAAAGGGTAACAGTTTTATAGGCCTTTGGGCATTGCTCCAAACTATTCTCCAGAATGGTTCACAACCAGTTCACAACTCCACCAACAGTAAATTAGTGTACCTGGGGTATATGAGTGTTCAAGGATTAGCTCTTCTGGTGTGAGGGTTTGCCAAACCCTTTTCAGGACTGTTTGTCTACCTTTGTGTCCACCTGGCACTCAACTCCCATCTATGGCTCCAAGGAGCTATAGCATGTACAGTGGCTACACCCCAATAAATAATCCCAGCAAGCAGACTCAATCAGGTTGAGGGTAACCAACAGGTTAGAAACCCATCGGTGAGTTAGGGGAGTTTCTACCCCAAGCATGTGAAGATTTCCCCCAATGGAATGGGCAGATGGAAACAATTTGTTCCAATGATCTTGGAGGTGGTTGAAGCAGGCAATGTGGAGCATTTAGAAATTGGTGAGACATCAAATATATCCAGGACATTCATTGCATCCTGAGCCATGACCAATAATCCTAACTTTTGTTATGCTACTGAACTTCAATGACTCAAAAAGAAAGTGAGGCTGATGACTGTGCAACTCTGCCTCACTTAAATCCAGCTCACCCACAAGTCAAGACATCACTCTGTGATGTTATTGGTCCTCTTTGAAAAAGAAGAATAAACAGCATCAAGGAGTGTATCTATTTTTCCACATTCTCTCTAGCATTTATCATTTTACTTTTCCTACTTGATAGGTATGAGGTGGTACCTCAGAGTTGTTTCAATTTGCATTTCTCTAATTAATAGATATTTAGAACATTTTTCCTGTCACTATTAACAGTTTTGATTCATTCTTCTGAAAGCTGCCTGTTCATATCCTTTGACCATTTGTCATTTGGGGAATGGCTCTCATTTTTACAAATTTGACTCAATGCCCTATACATTTGAGTAGTGAGAATTTTTTCAGAGAAAATTGCTCTAAATGTTTTTTTTTTTTTCAGTTTTCTGCTTTCCTTCAAATTTTGACTGCAAATGCCAAGGAGTCACAGTCAGAATCATTCAAGGCTACTATAAAGGAGAAGGGAAAGTCTGAAATATGATATTTCAATGGACAAAAGACTAAGAAAAACCTACCTGGTCAAATTGAGTATAATTTTATTTGGTAGGAGGGAAGTGTACCTTTAAAAGAGTTCAAGGAATCTTGATGAAAAGACTAGAATTAAGTAAATGCTTTCAAATGGAAAGGGAGACTGGCGGAAAGTTGCACTTTTTTGTTTTAGCAAAGAACTTGAAAGTAAGGTGGACCATTGATTGGTTGAACAAATTATGTTATAGGAATGTATTTGAATATTACTTGGCCATCAGAAAAAGTGAAAATGATGAATACAAGTGAAGATTTGTATGGACTGATGTAGAATGAAGCAAGTACAAACCAGGAACCCAATTTATACAACGACTATAATACTTGAAATAAATACAACCTTTATTACTCTTATGAATTCAATGGCTAATTAGGACTTCATTAATGATAAAACATGTATACCACCTCTTAACAGAAAAATGATAGACCAAAGGTGCTGAGTAAACTATATACTTTCAGACAGGACCAATATGTGACTTATTTTGTTTGACTAGTTTCATTTGTCTCGAGGTGGATTTTTTTTTTTTGCTTTTTAGAGGGCAATTGGTGTTAAGTAATTTGCCCAAGGTCACACGGCTAGGTTTTTGTTTGTGTGTGTTAAGTGTCTGAGGCCAGAACCGAACTCAGGTCCTTCTGACTTCAGGGCTGGCTCTCTACTCACTGTGCCACCTAGCCGCCCTCTAGGTAGATTTTTCTTTTAGTTGGAATTTGGGAGATTGGGAAGATGAGGGAGAGTTAGAGATTCAATCACTTCCTCAAAAAAAAAAAAGAGTGTCAATAGACATTTTTAAAAACACAGAAGATGATAAAAAAAATTTTACAGGATATAAAGAAGTAGGACAGTTTTGGAACCAACACACTGAATATCTTACATATTTTTAAAAGCCTGTACATTATAGAAAATCATAGTATCATATAAAATCCTTTTTGTTTTCCTTTCTAAATGGTAACATTCTTACTTATTGTTAATTTTAAAAATCTGAGTAACAAAATTTTTAAGAAATTAATATCTATACAACTGAAGTCAGTAAGCAAATAAACATTTTTAAGTGTTTGTACAGGGACTATACTTTGGTACTGAGGATACAAAAAAAAAGGGGGAGGGCAAAAAAACAATGCCTGTTCTTAAGGAGCAAACATTTTATTAGGAAGACTACATGTAAATAACTAGGCTTAAAGAAGATGCATACAGAATAGATAAAGGCAATCTGAAAAGGGAAGACATTAGAATATTAGTGGGCTGGGAAAGGACTCCAATTTGAGCATAATCTTGAAGAATTCATCCTTTATTATTTAGCCCAACCTTTATTATCATTATAAGTGTTAGCACTATTTTTGTTTGTATTACAATTTTTTCACATTTCTCCCATGTTTTAAAGTTTACAAAGCCTTTTTCATGACAAACCTTTGTGCTAGCTTTTCAGTATTCTTGTAACTATTTTACATATGAAGAAATGAGGAATAAGGAAGAATAAGAACATTTCCCATGTCATAAAACTAATAAATAGCATAGCAATAATTCAGACTGACAAAACCAATGGTCTCTCCAGTACAACACATTATCACAAACCCCGAAGTGAAATATATAAATTTCTGACCTGCAGGTACAATAACCCTTCTTTCATTTGTTGTCATGTTGGTTGATAGAATATGCTTCTCCTCCAAAAAGCTGCCATAATTCATTCCAACATTATCTTGGCTGTTGACCATCTTCCCACCCTTTGTAACACTGCAGTCATCAGGAGAGTTCCTAGAGAAATACAAGGTATTTTCTTCAATTAATATGATACTTGAAAGGGATCCCCTCAAATCATATGGATGTAGGTAAAAGATGTGGGAAAATAATAGAAGAAGATAGAAAAAATAAAGAGAGAAAGGAAATGTGAATTAGAATCTAGAAGAATAACTTTATTAATAGTAATAATGCTAACAATTCTTATATAAGTTGCAAAGTGAGCAGTGTTATGGCTTCTATTTCCTCAAATAACTCCATTTTGAAACTATGATTTCAAAACTCTAACTGCAGCAACTTATGAATTTAGGGTAGAATGAGGAGTGACCAAATTACTTGTTCTCAAAGTGGGAAAAAATAATCATCAAAATATACACATGCTAAGATACAGTAATAGAGTCTCAACTTAAGAGACTTAGTACTAGTGTAGCACACTTTTGATATTCCAGATGAAATATTCACATTGTTTTATGGTAATAGGACCAAAAAATCTCAGGAAGTAGATAAGTTGACAAAAACTCATTCTTCTAGAGGTTGATCTGCAACAAGTTCCAACAACTTTTTAAAGAAACTCCTGAAAGCAACCTTAGCATTGCAGTTACCCAAATCCAGATATCTAAAAGCATCAACATGCTGCAGAAAGTAAACTATGAAACTTTTGTTTAAAATAATTGCATTCATTTGTAGAAAAGAAAAACTCACTTGAATATCCATTTATATTGCTAATTGGATGTTCTGTGAGAAAAATAGTAAGACCTGAAAATTTTGAAGAAAATGTTAAAAAAAAATTTAACATCTCGTTGAAATAAGAAAAGTAGCAAATGAAGAACATAAAGATTTTTAATTGACCTTTAGACTTTCAATTTGCAGGTTGAAGTTGTTTGGATAGCTAGGATAAATTATTTAAATGTTCTAAGGAAATTCTCCTTAAAAGTCTGATCTTAACCTCATTTTGGGGAAACCTTGAGCACCTGGGAAATAGCTCCCACAGATTCAATCATCATTTCTATGCAGGTGTCCTCAGCTCTATTTTTCTAGCTCTAACCTCTCTCCTGCCCTACAGTCACACATCTCCAACTACCTTTGGAACATCTCAACCTGGATATCCTTTAGACATCATAAATTTGACAATTAAACTTTTTAACTTTTCCCTAAAGCTATCCCCTCTTCCTATCTTCACTATTACTATTGAAGGCAACACCATTCTGCTAGTCACCCAGGTATGCAACCTATTTTGACTCTACTTTCAGCACTCATTTGGAATTGAAAATCTGTTGCTAAGTCCTATAGATTATACTTCCACAACCTTTTTCATATACATTCCTTTCTGTCCTCTAACAACACCACCATCTTGCTGCAGGACTTCATCACCTCATGATTGAACATTTGCAATAAATTTCTGACTGGTCTCCCTATTACAAGTGTCTCTCTCCACTTGAGCCCACTGTTCACTCATCTATCAAAATGATCTTCCTAAGGGACAGTGATCACATCACTCCCATTCAATAAGTGCTCCCTGTTAGCAGGATCGAATGTAAAGTCACCTGTTTGACTTTTAAAGCCCTTAATAACCTTTTTTCTTCTTATATTTTCAGTCTTCCTACATGTTATTCCCCTCCACTGCCCTATGATCCAGTGACTCTAGCCTCCTTATTGCTCCTTGTATACTATCTTCCATCTCTGGATTCCCTGCCCTTTCACTGGCTGTCTTTTATGTTTTGAATTTTCTTCCTCCTCATCTCTACTTTCTGACTTCTCCAGCTTCCTTCAAGTCACAACTAAAATTACACCATTTACAAAAAAAGTCTTCCTCAATTACCTTCAATACCAGTGCTTTAGCTTTGAGATTATCTCCAATTTGTCCAGTATACAACTCATTTGGAAATACAGGATTTTGCAGGTTGTCATTTTGAGAGCACGTTGAACTCCTTAAGAGCAAAGGCTTTTTTTCTGTCTCTAATTTGTTGCTCACCTAAAACTTTGGTTTTTGATAAATATAAGCAACCCCTTTTTGAACAAGCAAAAAAATTTTAGGAAATCATTTCTATGTAGCACCAAAGTTGGGGAAAGGGGAGTTAGAGTACAACTTTTCAAAATTAGTCAATGAAATCATCTCAGGTTAATTAGAAGGGAAGACATATTCATTCAGCAACATCATTTAAGATTTAGGTTGCCTTTCCTGAGTAAAATGAACCTCACCTTTGTGTCCTAGTATTTGCATGTATATTTGGTGGCCTTGCTCAGGACATCTGAATATCTCAAAGTTGTAGCTATTATTTTAGGCTTAGCTGGCTTTTTTTTAACTCACCAATATCCAAGTACTAGGTATAGTAGCATCGTGATTTTTTTAAAAAAACAAATAAAACAAAACCTAACACATCCCTGAAAACTTTATAATTACAGTGCAAGTTAATTCACCATCTTGATTCTGGATGAATTAGAATGAACTTTGCTTTGGTCCAAGAAATGATCTTGAACTTTCTTTTCTTCTCTTTTGGCCTTTCTCCTGGAGTTGCTAATGATAATGCTATTGGCAAACATTTTGATAGCTGAAACTTTTCTCTGCATAAATAACATTTTGTCTGCTGTTATATCACTCTGTAATACATTCCTAGAAGAGCAGATGACCCCAAGGTATAGTTGTTGCATGCCTATAATACAGATGACCCTCTGAATTGGGAGACATTTTTAAAGCAATTGGGGTTAAGTAACTTGCTCAAGGTTACACGGCTAGTTATTTATGTGTGGGTGCTAATTTTCTGAGGCCGGAACCAAATCCAGGTCCTCCCGACTCCGGAGCCGTCACTCTTACTCACTGCGCCACCTACCTGCCCCTGGGAGACATTTTTCTTTTGTTCCTCTCCTCTCATATCATAGTTTGAGGCATATTTCCATTACGTTAATGCTTGCTGCTTCTAGTTGAGGTCATAGATCTGTGTCCCAACTGAAAGTGTCAGAAGCAGCAAGGACACTATCCTCTGCAGCTTGTAACTTTAATGAATATTGTGGCCATCTACCAGAAAAACAGCACTGACAGACATAAGTGATTCTTATCAGCCTTTTGAGGGCAACAAATAGTGAAGTGGATAGAGTACTGAGGCTGAAGTCAGGAAAACTGATCTTCCTGAGTTCAAATCTGACTTTAGACATTTACTAGCTGTGTGACCCTGGGCAAATCATTTAACCCTGTTTGCCTCAGTTTCCTCATCTATAAAATGAGCCAGAGAAGGAAATGGCAAACCACTCTTGTGTCTTTGACAAGAAAACCTCAAATGGGGTCACAAAGAGTTGGATACAACTGAAAGGACTGAACAACAACAAATCTGCCTTTTTGGCAATGCAATAGAAGTCATTAACATGACCAGTGTGAAGCTGATGGAGGTTGGTAATTCTTCAAGAAATCATACAGTGGAGCAGTGATTTCTTCTGCAGTTCACTCAGTAAATTAACCATCTGTGAATCCACTGTTCCATCATCGATCTCCCTTCATGCATGTGCATGCTGCTTTTAACTTCCACCTACATCTTGTCATCTAGATGCACTACAGCTTTATCTAGCAGATGGGTTGTGATGATGCAGGGGGGAAGGGAACCCAGTACTGGTCAGTGAAACTAAGAAGGAACTTTTGTCTTGGATGTGATACTTTGGATGATGTTCATATTCTTCAGCAAGAGCCTGGTAGACAAAAAAATGTGGTGATTGCAATTTAATTTCGTTCCTCTAATCCAGTCATTTATATTACCCAGAAGGCTGTTCAAGGTGCCTTCAGATGTGTTGAGTAGGCTACCCTAGTAAAATTCATCTGTTTGCCTGGTATGGATAACTTTGGAGGCTGCTTACAAACTGATATGGGTCACCTGGTTCACAGTGTAATGATCATTATGCCTATGGGGCAGGGCCTAAAAACATGCCTTTTTTAAAGGATGGAATTTTTTCCATCCCCATTTATTCACTACTGACTGGTTTAAGGGTGGTCACAATCTCACATAATACTCTGGAGACTAATGAATCATACACATATGGCCTAGAAATAAAATACAGAAAAATGATTCTTAGAAAGTATGCCTTAAAGAATCAGAGGTGTAAGTTTTCATAATGAAAAGGCTGTCAATATTCTGATCATTATTAATCATTATTTAAAAGTTGAAGTATGTAGAGTTTCTATGCCAGTGCCCTTGTACTGATAATATTTCTTCACATATCACCTTGAAACATAACATAGTTTTCCTTTCTATCTCTCTTAATGTTATCTCTTTATACTTTTGTCTGAGATGATGATTTTTACCTGTGGTTTTTAGTTTCTTCTGACCCATAATAAAGCCTGCTGCACTCCACCATTTTAACTCTGTATTAAACCCTAACTCTAAACTAATGCTAACTCTGTTTAAAATGGGGCAGCTAGGTGGTGCAGTGAATAGAGCACCAACCCTAGAGTCAGGAGAACCTGAGTTCTAATTCGGCCTCAGACACTTAACACAAAAAGCTAGCCATGTGACCTTGGGCAAGTCACTTAACCCCCATTGCCCTCCCTTCCCCCCTCCAAAAATAAAATAAAATAAAATAAAATAAAATAAAATAAAATAAAATAAAATAAAATGTGTTTCTTGAAATCAACATCGTGTTGAATTCTACTATCCTTTTTCCTTCTTGTTCAATCCATTCATGTATGGGGCTGCAATTATTTATTTCCTTCCATTGTAACCACTTAAAGTTTTCCTCTCTTTACTTTTATGACCTTATTTACAAACAAGAAGGTAGTCAAAGAGAAGAAATGTGATCAATGGATACAACTGAAGAAGTTTCTGCTTCCTCTCTAGTCCAGACCCACATCTCTGGTTCTTACCTTTCCCCTTTGCTTTTAATCTCTTGATCTCGACCTCAACACCAACTGGTTTCCCCACTGAAGATGATTCCACTCTGAGGTCGATGGGATGATTAGTGAGTTTCTGCCAGGAAATGCCAGCTCAAGAGATGCCCCAGACATACTGCTCCCTTAACTTCCAGTTCACTATCTGGTCTACTCCACCTACACACTAGCTGACTTGACCCTAAATGGTTTCCCTCCTCCCTAACTCATCCAGACTCCTATGTGTTTTGTCTTTGTAAGATCATTGAAAGTAAGTGCTGTCTTAATTTCTTGGTTTTGTATCTTTAGTGTTTAGCAGATGCCTGGGATATAAGAACATTAAAAATGTTGTCTTTCTATCCCTTTTATGATCCACCCTCCAAAATAGAAGTTCATTTTGACTATTCCTCAATTTTATCCTTCCTGTTTTCTCCTTTGTCTCTACATGTTTCACTATTTCATTTAATGTGTTTCTATTATATGTATCTGTATATTTGTATGTGATCAACAACTTTAACCAATTGAGATAAGTGTGAGATACATGTGATGCTTGTCTATCTTGAGTAATCCTTCATGCCATAGTTCATAGTTTCATTGAGTTATGAAATCCCCTCTACCATGACAAGGAAATAATCCAGGAGGGGGAAAATACCTCATGCATCTTTAAATTATAATAGCCAAGGCTAAGGAGTGAGAGTCAGGTTTCATCATCAGTCTTTATAGCTAGTCACTGCATTGATCAGAGTTTTTGTCTTTCAAAATTGCTTTCCTTTACAATATTTTAGATACTATATGAATTACTTTCAGGGTTCTGTTTGGTTGTTGTGGTTGAGTCATTGCAGTCATGCTTGACTCTTTGTGACCCCATTTGAGGTTTTCTTGGCAAAGATACAAGAGTGGTTTGCCATTTCCTTCTCCAGCTCATTTTGCAGAAGAGAAAACTGAGGGAAACAGGATTAAGTGACTTACTCAGGGTCACATAGCTAATAATTGACAGAGACCAGATTTAGACTAAGGTCTTCCTGACTCCAGGCCAGTACTCTGTTCTCTGTGCCACTTAGCACTATTGTAAAAAGGGGGTTGTTCTGTTTTATTTCTGAATCATTATGATTCTAGACTAGTAGGGCAAAGTTATTTCAGATTGTAGAGCTAGATCTAAATATCAAATGTTATGGAAGTTCCAGTGAAGAAAAGTCTGTCAAGAGATAGACCTAGATTGAAAGATTTCTGCAGAGCTGATAGTCCTCCTCAGGACCTCCCTTCCCTGATGAAGATTAGTTCTATCCTCTTTTTCTCCTTTCACTGATTGGCCCTAGGCTACTAGATCTTTCTGGCTAAATGTTTATATTCCCACTTTTTCCACCTGCCAGGACCACAAAATATCTTGCTGGTTTTGAGATAGCTCTTTTTCTTTTTTTTTTTTTTAAATAGAAGTTTTTTTGTGGTACAGGAAATGCCCATCATACAACACTTGTGACTGATTGAAGAAAGTTTGCCAACTTGTTCACACCCAGTTCTGTTTGGCTGATTCAGGCTTTTAAGAGAGAGGAAATCAATGGAGCCCCATTCTTACACATTTTTATACTTCAAAATTCCTTTTCTGTGTGTCAACAAAACCATTTTATACCTCATACATACTTGTACATTAAGTATTTTTTTTACTTTGCACACTTCTTTAGGCATCTCCTATACCCATGCCAAAAGTAACATTATTGTAAATAAGAACTTTTCTTGGGAAACCAATATAAATATTGATCAATTAAATGTGAGAATTGGGTAGCATACTTCTACTAATGTCAGGTTCCTGCAAGAGCTGAACCTTTAGTAAACCAGGATGCAAAATAAAGGATAGAATTTGCTATTGGGCGCTGGCTTCTGTGGCTTTAGCTAAGCAGGATCTAAGTAGCAAATTTAGGAGAATAATACTGTAAATAAGGCATTCTGAGGTGGAACTAAGTTTAAACAGAGGGCTCCTGTCAGTGACAGGGGAGATAAGGTGGGTCTCCAGCCTTAACATCGGCCAAGGGACAAATTAATTACCAGTTCAGCAGTATTTCTTCATTAGAATGCTACAAGCTAATGTTCAGGTTTAATCAACAGCATTTGGGATGGGGAGAGTAGAAAATGCAGCCACACATATGTAAAAAGTAAGTAAAAGTAACTTTTTTCCACCTCAAAGGACTCACAACAAGGAGGTAATTGTGCACAGGGTTTCTGCACTGTTTTATTTCTGAGTCACCAGAATTCTAGACTAGAGGTAGCGGAAAAGTTATTTCAGATGCTGTCCCTTGAGTAGAAGCAAGTTCAGCAATGATTTATATTGACTTTCCAGGTGCCAACAGAAATCTTAAAATATGTAACTTCAGGCTACATGCTATTTTTAGCCTTGCTCAATATTCTTCTACGCTTAAAATGTGAACTTCTTTTCAATCTCATATTCATTTTTCCTTCCTCTCTAAAATAAAGATGGAAGAATTAATTAAATAGGCTATTGCCAACACTCTTTTTGAATTAATCTTTTGTTCCCAAAAGGAGAACCTCAGGGTTTCATTCATTCGTTAATAAGTCTCTTTCTTCCTCAACATGGGGATACCAAAGAGTGTTCTGACTCTTGGGATTTAGAGACTATTTCATTCTAACTTATTCTTTTTTTTAGAGTGGGGAAGCCAAGGCAATTGGGATTTAAGTGATTTGCCCAAGGACACACAGCTAGTAAATGTGTCAAACGTCTGAGGTCAGATTTGAACTCAGGTCTTCCTGACTCCAGGGCTGGTGCTCTATTCACTATGCCACCTAGCTGCCCCTTAACTTATTCTTATGGCATAAGAAAACTCTACTTGAATCTTATTTCTATTCCATTTCATGATGGGGAGTTGACACTGAGTTTTCCAAGGCTAAGTCAGCAGAGCATAATCTGATAGATCCTACAAAGCTGGGGAAACTTCATAGGGATCATCAGATTTAAAAATGGAAGAGACCTTGGGGATCATATTGTCCAACTTGTTCATTTTTACACATGAAAAACTGAGGCCCTGAGGGATAATTGACAAACTCAAGATTAAATATCTAGGGAATGACAGGGCCCAGAATCTCTGCCTTTAAATATTGTCTTCTTTCCCTTGAAGTTTCAACAAGAGTTCAGTGATGAAATGTATGTTGCTTTCTAAGGAGTACTTTTTTTTGGAGGGGCAATTGGGGTTAAGTGACTTGCCCAAGTCACATGGGTTAAGTGTTAAGTGTTTGAGGCAGGATTTGAACTCAGGTCCTCCTGACTCTAGGGCCAGCACTCCACTCACTGTACCACTTAGCTGTCCCTTCTAAGGACTACTTTTTACAAGTTCAGAGAAACTCAATACCAAGCTAAAAGCAGGGGGGTTAATTTTTCAGCCACAAATAATCTCAAAGACCATTCATGAAAGGATACGACTTTGATCTTCATTGGTCAGTGTCACCCACACTGATGAAATCAGATCTTTGAATTACTGAAGCTAGAAACCTGTGCATGTCATAAATAACAATTGAACATAAGCTGAAGATGAGGTGCTTATAAAATAGAGGTGAGTGTTAGCTGGTGATGTCTTTCTGCTTTCTAAGCATTTGGGTTGTTCGATAGAGAAAAGCATGAAATGCATTGGAGCCTTTCAAATGATTTTCATAATAAACTGAAAACTAATGAACCAAAATTATTTTACTTTACCAGTCAAAATTTTGATTATCTCACTCACTAAGTTCATGAGTTTGCCACTAGCTAATATACTACACATAAATAAACATGTTTACTTATTTGGGCGGGGGGGAGCAATTGGGGTTAAGTGACTTGCCCAAGGTCACACGGTTAGTTTTTTTGTGTGTGTTAAGTGTCTGAGGCCGGATTTGAACTCAGGTCCTCCTGACTCCAGGGTTGATGCTCTATTTATTAAACATGTTTACTTAGAGAAGAAAACACATACATTGCTATTTGACAACAGGATTTCTCTAACACTATGGAAAAAATGGCGATTGCAAATGACTTTTCAAGAAAAGAGAGAAACCTATTGTCCAAAAAGACATAGCTTATTATGGTAGGCTATAATGAGTTGAAAATGAATCTATAAGTTGAGAAGGAGATGAAGTCCCACTGCTACTTCAACAAGTCACTTAAACAGCCATTTCATGCTTTATTTCTTTGGCCTAATGAAATAATGTCTGTTATCAAGTGAAAAAAACAGTAGATATGCAAATAGCTGTAAACCCAACCTGATTCTAGTTGGAAACTACCCAGAGTTTCCTGCTGATCCTATATTTCTGATGAAGCAAACTTTGGGGAGAAGTTTTAGACTAACCAATTTCTTAATGAGGAAGTGAAGTATTATTCACCAGCCAATGAATTTCAGGAGTTTTGACTACTATGGTAGATTACTTTCCCCTTTAAAAATTCTTAAGATTCTATTACTTCCACTGAAGGCATCTTCTGATGTCTCATTATGATGTGGATAGGGACCTTAGCTTTTGTATGACTGAAGGGTGAAAGTCTAACAGGTCCTCCAAAATTGAAAACCTCATTAATGTATTCAGCAACTGATTATGTATATCTGTCATTCAAGGATCAGTCTAGCTAATTCAGAGAGGTTCATTAGCAATAAAATCAGTATGAGAATTTAGGGGGAGTGGTGGACAGACAACTTGTAAAGATTCTCTACTAAGACACAAAGGTATTTGTGATCTGTCTTGGTAAAGTAAATACCCATTTTGATAAAAACTATAATTTGTCATTAACAAAGTTTACAAATAGTAGAAGAAATTACTTCTCATGTTATAATGGACAAAATTGTGGAGACAAAATAATTGTAAATAAAGATCTAACAGCTTTTAATGTTTAGAACTGTATTAAAAATAAAGAAAATTTGGCATATCAAAGCAATTTTACTGTTATATTGGGCAATTAAACATACTACATAAGACCTCCAGGGAGCTGACAGATAATATATAGCATGACTGGATAGTTTGCACATTTTGGTAGACACAAAAAGTTTTCCAAAATTTTTCATTTTAATTAGTATCTAATGAATATCTCGATCCTTAGACTACAGATCTCTTCATCACTCACCACTTGAAGAAAATGTAACAGCAACAGGCAAATGGACCTACTCAGTGCAAAAACAGAGTGAAAAACTTAATTTCTATCTTTTCATCTAGCACTTACTATGTATAAAAAATAAGGTGATTAAGAAGACAGTAATTAGGTAAAATATTGTCTTTGCCTTGAGGAAGTTACTTTATGCTCCCCAATACCTAAGGCTACAGATGTTGAAAATGAAGTAAAAAATAATGTTTGGCTAGAATGGGTGCTCTAGGGCAGCTAGGTACCCCAGCACATAGAACTCTAGACCCGAAGTCAGGGAGACTTCTTCCTGAGTTCAAATCAGGCCTCAGACACTTACTAGCTGTGTGACCCTGGGCAAGTCACTTAACCCTGTTTGTCTCAGCTTCTTCATCTTTAAAATCAGCTGGAGAAGGAAATGACAAACCACTCCAGTATCTACTTTGTTCCTAGAAAACTCTAAATAGGGTGTTTTTTTTTAAAAACCCTTTTAAAAAAACCTCTTTTCAAAAAGAGTCAGACACAACTTAATAAGTCTTTGGTATTGTGGAATAGATGCTTAATAAATAAATGAAATAATAATAATATGAAGAAATGAATAATAAATAATAAATGAAGAAACCAAATAATGAGTGTGATAAAGCTGGGGAACATCATTTGCCTCATTTTTACTCTTGCAAAAGTATTGCGTAAGTTTTTGGGTACAAACTTGTAATTTTATGATTTTATCAGTTTAGGGAGCTTACGATGCTAAAATTTCCCCCACCTATGTAGATAACCAGCTCACCAGTAACTTAGACTTAATTGCTATTGGACATAGAGAACTTAAATGACTTGCCTATGGCTACAACTAGTATCAGAGACAGAATGTGAATCTTTGTCTTTCTGACACTATAGGAGGATGATTCTCACATGGAGTTTGTTTAGTCAAACCACAAACAGTTAAAGGTCTATGACAGTTAGGGAGAGCTAGAAGAAAAGGAATCTTGTGAAGTGTAGTATGGTATGTAAGGGCAGTGAGTTTCATTTGTTATCAGGCCTCCCAAGTGTGCCATATACAACCTGGCCAAGGATCAAAAGTGTGCAAAACCATCATTATTCCACAAGTTGAAAAGATGAAAGAAATTATATATGTGACTTCCCAGGGGTTTTATGGGCTGTTCATGGAATGATATACAATAGTCCTCCATTTCAATCTAATGATAGCTAGGTACTGATTGAAATCATCTTGTTTTTGTGTGCACTTTTACACTGACTACTTGTCTCCCCACAGCTGCTTTGAACCTTATGAACATCCTATCAAATTGTCAGTCAACGTTTGCTCTAGACTGGGCAGGCTAGAAATACTAGCAAGGCTCTTATTCAAGAGAGGAGAAACAATGCATTTAAATTTGAATACAAATTCTCATTAATGCAAACACTTGAGTATTTCTTGGACTGGAGGCTGAAGCGAAGGAAAACTATCTGCTAATTGGAGACAACATAGAACAGTCAGCTAGAATCAAGTCAAGAATTTGTGACTACTATGTCCCAAGGACTGTGCTAAGCACTAGAAACAAACAAATAAATAAATGAAAAGTTCTGTATATCAAGGAGCTCATAGTCTTTTGGGAAATCAACATGCAAACAACTATTTACAAACAAGATATAGACAAAATAAATTGAAGACAAGACCTGAGTTCAAATTCTATCTTTGATACTACCATCCATGTGACCATGGGCAAATCAATTTCCCTGGTTATGTTTCTTCATCTGTAAAATGATGGGAGGGTGTGTGTGTGCAATATGGTCTCCTAGGTCCACTGAGTTCTAGATCTCTGATATTACAGTGGACTTTTTGAAGTGGTACTGTGGTAGACAAAAGGCCATGAGGGATTTGGAGTCAGAGGACATGAGTTGAAATTCTACCTTTACAATGTTGGGCAAGTCAACCTCTCTCTTAAATGAGAGTGTTGAAAGTTTTTGCACAAACAAAACCAAATGCAGCTAAAATTAGAATAGAAGCAGGAAATTGGGGAAATATTTTTGTAGCAAGTTTTTCTGTTAAAGTTCTCGTTTCTAAGATATGTAGGGAACTGATTCAAATTTATAAGAATCATTCCTCAATTGATAAATGGTCAAAGAAAAAGAATAGGAAGTTTTCAGAGAAAAAAATATCCAAACTATCAATAGCCATATGAAAAATGTTCTAAATCTTAATAACTTTATTTTTGTATTTAAAAAATAAAATAAAATGAGAGATTTAAATTCAATGGGCCTTAAATGTTCCTTCCAGTTTTATATCATTGGACCTATAAGCCTATATTGCAACTATGAAAATAATAGTTTGGATTACATTCAAATTATAATTAGATTAGAGATGCAGTGTCTGATGTGGCAGCATGCAAGTCACAGACCTTCCCAGTTAGCCTATAAGATAGCTTCTTCCTCCCTTCTTATCTTATTATTTGTTTGGAAAACATATCAAATGGCAAAGGCTTGCTTTTTGCCAAATGTGTTTTATTTCATATGTTTATAAGCATATTAAGCTTAGAATTGTTGAATACTGGCTGATTGGGAAACAAGGTCTTTCTCAAACCATTCAGCTTTCTTATTTGTGAATTTTAAGGCTCAGCATACAAATACTGCTTTCTTAATGTCTGTCTCCTTATAAAGTGACTAACACTTAGTACATTGCCTGGCATTGACAATAAATTCTTATTGACTGATTGACAATGAAGGGGACCAAGATAAACAATTGACCAACACACCCACCCCAAATCCAATCTTTCTTTTCTACATATTAGTTTTCATTCTTAAGAGTTATGTGGTTTTAAGGAAACCTATTGTTCAAGAAACCCAAATAACAAATTTTCTTCTCTACAGAAAATGCCATTAAGCTAACAACTGGGATGTCTGATTGTGTGTATGTGTGTGTATTCTTTTCACTAAATCTCAGAAAAAGCTTCTATACGAACTTGTCTTTGAAGAACATTACTATCAGAACAAATTAAGTTCATAATAGTAAAGTACTTTGCAATCATTGCATAACTTTAACAACAATTTATAAAACTCCCTTCCAATCTTATAAAAATCGATCAGTTTCATGACAGGTTAGTGTCTGTTAAAGACTCATTTTTTTCATAGGAAAAACTGAAGCATCTAAAGGTCCCCACATCTAATATAAGAGAGCAAAACAAATCCACAAATTTAAATATAGGTAGTCCTTTCTGAATGAATGAGAAGACATTTAGTCACTTGCCTTACAACTATGATGAGTCATAAAATCCATAGTGTAATAACTCCCTTTGGATTATTTGTCCCCAATTTGACACTCACAAATTTGAAACTGGATCCCAGGGAGAAACTCCAACCTCAGATTCTGGATACCATGGGGGTCCAACCTCCTGTTACTATAACACATACCTTCACAGTAGTGTTCTTCCTATTAATAGACAGCCTGCAGTAGAGTCAGAAATGCCTCCCCAAAAACCATTTTACTAAGATGGTATTGTAAAATATAGTAGCTTTAAAATAACCTCCCTCCTCTAAACCTGGGGTAAACTCCTGCTAACATATATGGTGTCAAAGAATATGACACAGAGCATGTGCAAGCAAGGCTCCAGTATTGCCAAGTCTCAAAGCTTTTCCCATCATTACTCAGCTGGTGAGTTCATGTTTGGATATGCAGCTAGGGCTCATCCTCCTTGAAGCTGTTTCTAGCTTCCAATGACTGCCTCTTGTATCTGTGTCTATCTCTGTTCCCTCAGCTCTGCGTCAAACTCTCCCGCTGAATCTCTAGCTGCTGGATGCAGTGTCTCCCTCTGGGCATGGAGTTCTACTACTACACTCATGGGAGATGCTGGAGTTGGGGGGAAGAGAAACAGGTGAAGATCTGGCTTCTTCCCTGACTGCTGGCTCTTATTTCAGCCCCTGCAAAGAGTCAAACTATCTTAGGGGCTTAGCTATTTAAAGCTCTGTGAGAGTGCGACAAATTTTTATTCATTCAAATGATGTTGTTCTCTTCTGACTCAATCATATACGTGTTCATTCTTCATAAAAGGATAACAAAGTTCTCCCTTGTTAAGACATTAGAGCCTAATCATATGTGACTAAATCTTGTGACTACTTTAACCTCACCATTTCCCACCAGCTGCAATGCTTTGGGACTTCTTTGGAATTCTCCACCAAACCTCTTTTTCCCCAGGAAACTCATCATTGGGAAATCTCATTATGCTGCATGATTAAATTTGCCTGTGATTCACATCATATCTCATCATTATCCTTTGCCCCTCCCATTGGACCCTTTGACTGGAGGGTGGGGCTATGGGCTCCAGGGCCCTATATAAAGAGGTCACTCAGTACAATATTTCTCATCATTTCTCATCATTCTCAACATTTCATACATTTTTGGACTTCTTTAGAACTCTCCATCATGTCCTCTTCCTAGGTATCTTCCTCTCATATTTTTTTTCCTCATGCAATTCCAGCTTCCTTTTTTATGTTACCTTCCCCCATTAGAGATTAAACTTCTTGTGGACAAGGACTATCTTTGTTTTGATTTTTCTTTTTCTTTTTTTTTGTATCCTCAGTGTTTGCCATTGTTTGTCCTTCATTCTCAAAAAGGACCATGACATCAGGAAGGTGATGCCATGACTTGCAAGTGAATTGAATTTAAGCTCAGGAGGGCTGTGCAAAGTCATCAGGCTCACTCTCTCCTCCTGAGCCACCTGGGTCCTTTGGTAAGATATAGATCAGGATGATTGGAGGAGATCCAGGATGCAGTGGGAGACCTGGGCCTTTTTAAACTAAGGTCTTTCCCAGGATTCCTCAGTATTTAGTACAGAGCTTATCACATAATAGACCCTTAATAAATATGTTGGATGTGATGTGTGAAGACTAGTTCATAGCTCCATAAAGATACTAAAATAAGCCCAAGGGAGACTTCTTGAGGATTCCACAAAGGGGAGAAAAGAACTTTGAGAAACCAGGAGCTGTGAGTTACCACTTTGCCATGTGGTCTAAATTTGAGTCCACTTTCCCCAGGCCTCTGTATGTACCCTATATGTACTTGTAGGAGAATGTGTCACAGATTTGGGGGGGGATGTTTGTACTGATTGCTCCTACTATACCACATTAGTAAATTCCCCTTTCATAAACTCCTTTTGGGGGCTTATGAGCTATAGAATAAGAAAAGACATGCCTCAAACTCTCAGAAATATTCCTAGAACCCTAGAACTCTTAGAACACTCTAATAGAACCTCTCAGGGTTCTATTAGAATAATATCTTAGCATGTACTACATAAGATTTGTGGTCTTATAGAAATTTGTGGAAAGAAGGAAGGAAGGAAGGAAGAAAAGAAGGAAGGAAAGGAAGGAAGAAAAGAAGGAAGGAAGGAAGGAAGGAAGGAAGGAAGGAAGGAAGGAAGGAAGAAAGGAATGAAGAAAAGAAAGAAGGAAGGAAGGAAGAAAAGAAGGAAGGAAGGAAGGAAGAAAGGAAGGAAGGAAGGAAGGAAGGAAGGAAGGAAGGAAGGAAGGAAGGAAGGAAGGAAGGAAGGAAGGGATCAAGAGCCCTGTTTCCTTCCCCAGAGCTTTTTCCAGGCAGGTGTTCTCTTTGGGCCTGTTCCAGTGGCTGGGTCAAGAGCTCTTTACCCTATGTACCCCACCACAAGACACACACACACACACACACACACACACACACACACACTCACACACACCAGCTCCTTCATTGGTCCTGATCCTAGCTTCCCTGCTCCCAAGGGATAGGATACAGGGAAGATACTAAACTTTCCTTCATTGACTATTTCCCCCTAGAATCCTCAATCAGGCTCATTTGCCACTGAGTACTAGATAGGTTGGGGGCATAGATGTCAGTAGCTTGGCCCATTGAAGTAATACAGGTAGGGGCTTGTGAGGTACCAATACCTCCCCCTCAAGTTTGGTGTATCTATGTGGGGAATGATGAAGTGAATTGAATGATGAACAATTGAATGCATGAGTCACCTTGTCAGAAGTGATTATATTGAGAGTGTATTGGTATGGCACAGGATATCTATGGGCTGATGACCACTGAAAGTTCAGCTCTTTGGGCCTGAACTTTCTCTTTCAAGACCGAGGAGATCTAGTAACACTACATCTGAGAGTGCTGAGACAACTAGGGACTGTCTAGTGGGTGAATGATGAGTGAATTGGGTACAGTTGGTAGAGGACTAGGAAATGCCCTTGATAACCATGGACTTTATATCTTTTAAAAGTCTTGACCATAGCTCTCCTCTCAGATGGGAAGAGACTAAGTGATTCTTGGTGGAGAGAGAGGACATTAGTAGACAGGAAGATGCCTGGATTTCTCATTTTCTTTGAAACCCGTCCATGGAAATTTAACAGGATCCCACTGGGAGACCAAAGCCTTACTGAACAATGTTTTTCTCTGTGATTGTCTAGAGCAACTAAAAAGAGGAAAGGATAGAAGAGTAGAATGTGGGTAGACATTAACAGTTAAAGGCTGTCTTTCCACTAATGTTAGATGCTTCCATCACCCGTACCTAACACTTCTCAATTTTAGGGGTCTATACATCTGAAATTTTCCCCCTGGACAGAGGTAGTTTGCAGGGTTTTCCTCTTTCATTCATGTCATGACTTGGGATCCTACCCCAGTGAAGAAGATAGTGTTAGACTCTGGGTGGGACCAAGTGATAGGGGTCATTGTTATTTCCTAACTTTCCACTTTCTCTATGTCTTTCCTTCTCTGCAATTAAAAAAACTGTAAAAAACTATTTGGAGATTTGGACATTTTCAATTCTCTGACATTTCAGTGGCAGCAAGATGAGGATAATTGAGAGATTATTCTCTTGAAATATTCCCCTCCTCACATCAAAGTCTTATCCTCTCCCCTGTTTCCTGACTTCCTTGGCTTCCTTCACATCCTAGGTAGAATCCTACTTCCTATGGAAAGCCTTTCCTGATGCCCATTAATGCTCATGCCTTTCCTTTGTTGATTATCTCCAAATCATGCTTTATATAACGTGCTTGTGCATAGTTGTTAACATTTTGTTTCTCCCATTAGGTTGTGAGTTCCTTAAGAGTAGGGACTGTCTTGTGCCTTTATATATACAATATTTAGCACAATGCCTACCATATTGTAGGTACTTAATAAATGTTTAAAGACTAACATATTTTTCCCTCCCCCACTTCTTTCCCCATTTTTGTAAAGTGAACCCCTGAGACTCTTTGTAGCTTGTTTGTGTCCCTTCACTTATAGTAAGAGGGCGATGGACACAGAAGCAGACGGGGGTTGGTGGGACCTTGTTCTTTTTGTATTGTTGCATTTGTAAACCAACTCATAAAATCAACAAACTAGCAGATAGATAGATAGATAGATAGATAGATAGATAGATAGATAGATAGATAGATAATCAAAGAAAAATGAGTTAATAAACTGAGGTAAGGGGTATAATAGATGACCTTTAGCATCTTTTTAACCTTTAATTCTACTTTCCTGTTATATCCTTACTCTCCGTTCAGTTTTTGCTTTTGGCTAACAGAGGAAATGTTCCTGTTTTCAATGCCAGATTTTATTGTGGGTTAATGTTTTTAAAAAGGCAGAAATCAATTCTTCAGAAAAGTCCTCCTGGGGTGACTAGGTAGCGCAGTGAGTAAAAGCACTGGCCCTGGAATCAGGGGGACCCGGGATTGGTTCCAGACTCAGATACTTAACACCCACACAAAAATAACTGGCCGTGTAACCTTGGGCAAGTTACTTAACCCCAATTGCTTTTAAAAAAGGAAAAGAAAAGTCCAGTTATTTCATCTACTTAAAACTTTCCACATAAATCAGAGGACCTGACTTATAGCCTTGAGTCCACCTCTTTTTCTTTATTTAACTAGAAGAGGCTCTGAACTTCTCTCGGCTTCAGTTTCCTCATTTGTAAAATGGTACCCCAATACTTCACAGAGAAAGAAGAGAAGATGGTCCCAAAGATAACATAAGTAAATGAACAACTCTCATATTTTTAAGGAAACTTTAACTATTTTATAGTTAAACTTCAAAACTTCCTTTAACTATTTTATAGTTAAACTTCAAAACTTCCCTTAGGAAGTTTAGTAAACTTGAGTTTCACTATAACCCTGACCTTAGAGTCCCTATCAAGGGATGTGTGATTCCAGGCTCCCTTTGCTACTTTACTAAATAAACCCTTTGAATTTTTTTTCAATATGGGTCTGCTTTCTTCTGATTTTCACTCTATATGAATGGAGTCACAGTGATGCACAGTGTAAGTAGATAACATTCACATTCTACATGGGGAAAAAATGTTCAGAGATGTGAATTGGCTTCATAGAAGTAGTTATAGATTCTAGATATTCCAGCCCTCTTTGTAATAGTTTCACTTTACTCTTCCAAAAGCTACCATTGAGCTAATTGCCAAATTTGATTCTTTTTTTCACTCCTTATCCTTCCTGAACCACTAATGTAGATAATCTTCTCCAATTGGATGCTTTCTTCACTAAGCTTCTGTGACACTACTTTTATGATTCTCTTCCCATCAAACTGCCCCTTGTCAGTCTACTTTACCGGTTCATCATCCCTGTAACACATCCCCATTGTGAGTATTCCCTACCCTTGCCAAGAGTTCCTACTCTTCTCTCTCTCCACTCTCACAACCTCATCAGCTCCCATAGATTGAATCTCTGTTACAATAACTCCCAAATCTATGTATCCAGCCTCAATCACTCCACTGAGTTTCAATTTTGTATTACCAATTGTTTATCATGCCCTGCAAACTGGATGTACCAAAAGCATCTCAAGATCAACATGTCTAAAATATAATTCACTATATTTCTACCCAAACCTTCCCCTCCATTAAATTTTCACCTCTCTGATGTGAAAGATGGCATCATTCTCCTGGGTTTAATCTTCTACTCCTCACTTTCCCTTACCTTGCATATGCAATCAGTTGCCAGATCTTACACCTTTATTTGCTTCCATAACTTCTCTTGTACAACTCTTCTCTGCTTACACAGCAGCTTATTTAGGCCCTTATAATTTTTTCACCTAGATTATTGCTAGGGCCTACTAATAGATCTCCATGCTTAAATCTTCCACCATTCTAGGCTATATTATTCACAACTGGAAAAATGATTTACATTAAGTGTAGATTTGATCATGTCATTCTCGTGCTTCCAATAACTTACTTTTGCCTTTAGGATAAAACATAACCTCCTCTGTTCAGCTTGTAAGGTCTTTCATAACCTGGCTCTATCTTTCCAGTCTCATTTGACATTATTCCACTTAACACACTTTGCAATCTAGCTAAACTCTGTTTCTCACACACAAAAGTTGATCTTCATCTCTATTATTTTGTATTGATTGGCATGCATTTCCACTTCACCATCACCTCATAGATTCTCTCCCATATCATTCAAAATGCAACAAAAATCACCATATTTACTTCAGTCCTATCCTGATCCCTTTACCTGACCCTACCCTCCCTCTAAAACTTGATTACAATAAATGATAAGCTACCTATATAAAACTACCTTGTATTTAACTACTTTTTAATGTGCTCTATTTATATTTATTCTGTATGTATCTACGTCTCCACTTTGGGAATGTAAACTTCTTGAAAATAGGGACCTTTTCACTTATTGTATTTGTATGCCCAGAAGCTAGCACAATGGCTAGCACACAGAAGCCACTGACTGAATGTTTGTTGACTGATTGACAATACAAGTACATGGAGCCTCATCAGTCCACACATCTCAGAAATACAACTTGGAAACCAATAAGAGAAACAATGATTTGTGACACTTATTATGTTTCAAAGTAACTTCATAATTACATCCTTGAAAATGTTTTTATAAACCTCCAAAAAATTAACAATTTTAAAATAATACTTCTTATTGATACTTTGTGTTTTATTTTTCTGAAAGAAGTATGACATTATTTCTGTCACTTTCTCTTAAAATTTCATCAGCTTAGATAAAAATATTTAGTTATTTGGCACAATTCTGCATTTAATAAAACTTCACAAAATGGTCAGATTGTGGGGCGGCTAGGTGGCGCAGTGAGTAAGAGCGCCGGCCTCGGAGTTGGGATGACCTGAGATCAAATCCGGCCTCAGAAAATGAGCACCCACACATAAATAATGACTAGCCGTGTAACCTTGAGCAAGTTACTTAACCCCAATTGCTTTAAAAAAAATGGTCAGATTGCAATAAATATATTTACTACTTATGGGTAATATTCATGCTTTGTTGCAAGCATAAGTAAATAACAGAATAAAGTCTCATTTTCATAGTCAGAAGGGGTAAGAAGGGTCTAACTATATAATATGTACTTGTAAAGTGTATATACAATTTATCTGTCTGTCTAGTTGATTTCTCTATGTATAAAAACATTTTCTGCATAATTTTCCAGACAATAAAAATTCAAAGATAAAATCTCTTATATGTGAGCTTATTATCCTTCTAAATTATTTATGTTTTAAGAGAAAGCTTTAATTTAATATATTACTAGATGCTCTGTCCAAACCAAAGTAAACCATATTTTTCTCAAAGTAATTCAACATTAATGTTCAACTTTCCTTCTGAAACTTTGAATAAACATATGATTCTCACATTGTTTCTGATACATTTATTTCAAATTATGTTTTTTAAAAGGAGGAATAGACCCCATTTAATCCCCTTACCTCGAGCCATTAACTTGATTAGAGTTACATTCCATCTTAATAGTAACTCTGGATGGGGGTTGTGGTAGCCAGTCCTGCTGGGGGATACGTGGACTCATCTTGGAAGTCTGGCCATATTCACTAGAGGAGGATGCAGTCATCTCAGTCTTAGCAAGATGTGGAGCTCCGTAGGCACACTCAAATAATGATTGATCCTCACTCACCACTGACAATGCTTCCTAAAAATCAAAAAAGTCACCATTATTCAGAAAACTTCCACAGACAGTTTTAGCACTGGAAACTTATCATAAGAAGTGGTCAGTTTCCATGACAATATAGAAAGTGAACCACAGCTTTTTCAAGGACTCAGTATGCCAGTCACTTGTCAGACTGCAGAGAAAACTTCTCTCTACTTCATTTTCTCTGTTACATTAATGTGGAATAGGTCAGCATGGAAAAGCTCAGCTAGACCTTCAATCATAATAGTTTCATCTACATCACCAGATGATATCCATGTTTATCTCAACTCGAGAATATTCTGTGTAATATTCAACTTCGTATATAGTTGTCTGACAAATTCAACCTGTCATCCAACCACCTATTGTACAGTATTAAAACAGACTAGCAAAGCAATAACATGACTAACTCCAAAGCAAGGTTAGGATCCATTGTAGTTACATAGCAAGTAGACTATAGAGAAGAAGTTCCAAAGGATTTCTTGTAAAGGCATGAAAACTAAAGAATGAAAGAACTGGACCAAGTTTACTAAATGTTTTAAATTTTTAAAAATTTATTTAGTATCTTATTTTTCCCAGTTACATGTAAAAACAATTTTTAACATTCATATTTAAACTTTGAGTTCCAAATTTTCTCTCTCCCTCCCTCCCTGTCCATAACCCCATTGAGAAAGCAAGCAATTCAAAAGAGGTTATACATGTGTAGACATGCAAAACACTTCCATAACAGTCATGTTGTATAAGAAAATAGACCCCAAAATGCAAGAAAATAAGTAAAGTAAAAAAAGTATGCTTCAATCTGTATTCAGATAGCATCAATTCTTTTTCATCATAAGTCCTTCAGAGTTGTCTTGGATCACTGTATTGCTGAGGATAACTTAGTAATTCACAGCTGATCATCTTACAATATTGCTGGTACTCTGTACACAGTACATTTCACTTTGCATCATCAACCCACATAAGTCTTTTCAGGTTTTTCTGAGAGCATCTTGCTCATCCTTCATATAGTATTACAGTATTCCATCATAATCACATACAACAACTTGTTCAGTATGTCTTTCCATGTTTTTCTAAAATCATTGAGTTCATCATTTTTTATAGCACAGTAGTATTCCATCACAATCATATACCACAACTTATTTAGCCATTTTCCAATTGTGGTTTTCCTTTACCATTGTGCCTCACTTCCAGAACAAAGCCAAATTCTGAATGTGATAGAGGACATTGCCCCTTCAAGATGGGACCTCCCCTATCATCACTATGTTATTTATTATGCAGCCCACTATTGATTATACAATCCCACTGTTTACCTTCTTTTCTGCATTTACTTAAAAAAATTCCTCCCCGGGTCTATGCGCACACACACACACACACACACACACACCCATTTCACAAGGTGCCAGTTGTCCCTAGGAGTTTCAATTCTCTTTCTCCCAAGGTAGGACAAGTGGTCTTTTCAATCACCAAATTTCCCATACCTCATTCAGCACAACGTTTCCATCTTCTTTCACAGAATAACTTTCATCACCCAAAGTGGCATGTATCAGTGTAATCCTCACACATCACCAAAGCAAAGCTTCCTTTCCTCTTCCACCTTTTTCATATTTCCCCCTCCTCACTCATTCCCCTACAAGGTCTTCTCTTCTTGAGAGAACACAGGGATCACCTTCTCCTCATTGGTAGCCCTCAATTTGATCCAGACACATTAGACAATCTCCTTTAGTCCCCTTCTGTTTAGTCCCACAAAAATCACTGATTCATTTGTAAGAATGGTATCATCAGATTATATCTATAATGCCCCAGGCCCTTCTCTTCACCCTTACCTCAACCTTTCACCTTTGTTTATGTATATTTAAAAAGAAGTCTCTTACTTTTCTCTCAGCTGACTTGCTGCAGCTGTCCATGGCTGCTGGATTTATTCACTCCTGCATTTCTGTTGTCTGTGTTATTTGAGAAACAAATCATCTCTTTCAGGTCTGTTTTTCCCCCTAACATTTTTTCAAATGCTTCTTTATTATTAATGCTCATCTATTTTATTTTGAGGGCAATTGGGGTTAAGTGACTTGCCCAAGGTCACATGGCTAGTTTTTGTGTTAAGTGTCTGAAGCCAGATTTGAACTCAGGTCCTCCTGACTCCAGGGCCCATGCTCTATTCACTGTGCCACCTAGCTGCCCCAATGTTCATCTTTTTTTAAATTTATGATTAAGCTCAGATTTGCAACATAGGTTACTCTAGACTGCATCCTAAGCTCCACTGCTCTTTAGAACACATTATTCCATTACTTCTCCTGGTCACTTGCAGAACGTATTTTTGAATTGAATTCTTAAATTTAATTATTGTGTGTCTTGAAGTTTACAGTGTTGGGTTTTTTTTTCTGTGGAGGCTATCTATAAATTCATCCAATTGGCATTTAATTTTCTGTGTACAAAAGTTCATGGCAATTCTCTTATATTATTTCTTGCACTATGGTGTTTAGATTTTTTTTCTTGCATTTTCTGAGGGAGCTATCATCATTGGATCATCTCTACACATCCTTTCTCTGAGATCAGTAGGTTTCACTTTGATAATGAGCACATTTTCTTTTCAATATTATTTTTTATTTGCATTCTCAGTCTATTGCTCTCTCATTTATTCCTTTGGTGAGAATTAGCATCACAGATTCAAGTTTTTTCTATTCTTCCAAACATTTTTGTGAGATCACCATAAATGCCTCTCTGATAATCCTCATTTCTCTTTTGAACTACTCAGGAATAGCATTTTGTGTTTTCATGTTCTCCTCAAACTTCAAAAGGCTTGATGTCTTTTCAAGTGTTAAATTGTTTTCCTTTGATTTTTAGTATTTACTCACAGATACCTGAACTTGTTTACTAGATCTAGAGGCCATATTTGATTATGCTGTTAATGTTTTCCCTGTTGATTTATTTGTTTTTATTCAAAGTTTTTAAGTTTTCTTCTTCTTGAGCATTTTGATAATTTCAGTCTCCTTTCCCTTCCTTTATTATCCTCTATTGCTCACTTTCTGACTCCCTTCTCTCTGATGGTAGTTTTCTTATGGACTGGATCTCAAAGCATCTCAGCCTCCTCCTACATTAGGCAATTCATGATTCAACAGTTTAGGTTTCCACCCTATATGACTTCTGGGGAGACAGAATTGGCCCTAGAGGAATGCTGGACTTTTTTCCTCAGGCTTGGTGGCATGCCGAATGACCAGGTCCTTCCCCTTTCCTGGTATTCTATACCAGTGTCTTGTTTTCTTCTCTCTCTGTTTCTCATTTCTCTAGCACTGTATTGACACTGGCAATTTTGAGAATTGCTATACTTGTGCTACAGGGTTGATTTCTGTAGTTTGGGCCTCTGAGGCTCTGACTTAAGCTGTGGTATGTGAGGTTGAGTTCTATTTCAAGTCCAGACAAGCGTCCTCTCACTTTCCCTCTGTTCCTCCACTTTTGCAGCATAGAATGCTGCCACCATGTCTCTGGATGTCTATAGGGCCCCAGCAAGATTCTGAAGCCTGGAACCTAGATCTGTTCAACACTAGAAAGAGGGAGGGGAATTAAAGAGGAAGTATAGAATTATATTTCAATCCCATATATTAGAACCTTAGGTTGACTGTGCAACCTTGCTACGTTTAATGCAATGTGTGGGAGGGGTTATTGAGTGAGATCATGATGGGGTCAGTTCTTGGGCTTTTTTTAAACCTCCTTTTGGATTTGGGGTATCCTAAACTAGAATTGTCATATTCACTGCCTGTGGACTATTTGCCAGCAAAACTCCTGACTGAAGCCTAAACTAGTTTAAAATATAATTGGGAGATGCTTAGCAAAATAAATAAAAATACAAAACAACATAGATAATGCTAATTTGAGGTTTTCTAAGACAATATGCAGCCCACAGGGATCTATTCCTACTTTTTGATACTACTTTCTTAGACCATAGGGACAGATGAAGCTTTGGTACATAATTTCTGTTTTGGAAAGGTTCAAGAAGTCATGGAAATGAGAAAATATCTCCATATTATTAATCATGTGACCCAGAAGACCCAGAAATCTCTCAACTCTAAATTATCACTGAAATTGTGTTTAAAACTTTAGCTCCATGATATCAATAATCTAGGGGGGAAAACTCTGGGGAAAAAACTACCAATGTATTTCCAAATATCTGAATCATTTCAATACCTGGATGAGATATTAATTTTTTTAACCTTTTAAACTCAGTTTTGTCACCATATATAAATGACTGTGGGGGAAAACAAAGTATTCAATGTTTGATGGCTATTTGAGGGGTTTTCTGAAAAATAAGCTATTCTTTGACTGCACTCATATAACAATGTCAAATTCATGATGGTATTCACTTTGGGACCCTCATCTGCCTCATGATTGGCCATGTAGTATTCTTCAGATCATGATAAAATAATCTAATTTGGTGGTTAACAGACATCTAACAACAATTTCACAATTTGTTTTATTTTAATTGCTTTAGACTAGATTCATCTTGATCTCACTATTACTCAGACATTAATGAAAATTAAGGATGAATGGACCACTGCGCTTTTATTCTTTTTCTTGGTCATCCTCATTTGGAGTGATGGATAAAAATGTATTGTCACGCAAAAAAATCAATCTTCACATAAATTAATTTGTATGAAGTTTTCTTTGGCTCTAGATTTTTCTAAAAAAAATGATTGACTTTGACACATTGATCCCGTCCCAAAAAAACACATGTATCATAGTATATTTTGATTAAAAATATTTGAAATTGGGGCAGCTAGCTGGTGCAGTGAATAGAGCACCAGCACTGAAGTCAGGAAGACCTGAGTTCAAATCTGGCCCTAGACACTTAACACAAAAATCTAGTCATGTGACCTTGGGCAAGTCACTTAACCCCAATTGCCCTACCTTCCCCCTACAAAAAGAAATATATATATATATATATATATATTTGAAATTTATTATATTATAATTATTATTTAAACAAGACCATCTAAAGTATCAATTGTTGTTGAAATAGAAGCAATTTTATAGGTTTCTCATGAGAAGGAAAAAAAAGTTTTAAAACTGAGGTAACTCACAAAGTTATTTCTTTGATATCTCTAATGAAGTCAGATAACTTTGCTATATAATTCTCCTACTAAAACCTCCATAATCACAGGGACTTTTTTCTTATCTAAACTCTGAATCTTCCCTTCCCCTCCCGCCCCCACCATTCCAGTAGTCTGAATATAGCAGTTACTTAATAAATGTTTGTTGAGTGAAGGGAAAAGGTGAAAAGAGTATCAGTAATAAAGCTACATGTCCTCAACATTGAGCAGATACCCAGTTTTCTTTAACATTCCCTCAATTATGGTGTCAAACACTTTATAGATACCTTGTAGAAAAAACATAGCAGCAGTATTAGATGCACTGAGTGCTGTATAGTGCAGGTGAATACCTGTGCTTCTCTGAGATCCAGAATTAAATACATGGCATTATCTTTGTGGAAAAGGGACACTATGTAAGTTAGTGTGCTAATACAATTAAAGAATTAAATAGAAGATGAAACAAGGCAAAAGGATTTAATCATCTCCATGCTGAATTTTCTTCCAGCCAGCCCTAATCTATCATTTGATTTCCAGTCTGGCACCAACAGCTTTCACCAAACACCCACCAACATTGGACACTTTGAAGTGAATATCCCAAGATTCATATAACATATTATCTTTCCCTCCAAACCACTCTACTTCTAGACTTCTATATTTCTGTTCAGGGCAATGCGACTCTTACAATCATACATCCATATGCAACCTTAGTACTATCCTTGACTTCTCAGTTTCTCTCACCAGACACATTTTATTGATTACATCTTGAAAACATCTCTCAAATCCATCTTCTTCTCTTTATTCACACAGTCACTCCCTTAACTCAGTCCATCATTACCTTTCACCTGGATTATTGCAATAACCTCTTCATTGATTTCCCTGCATCCAGTCTCTCACTGTCCAATCTATTTCATACAGCTTCACCTTCCGTGAAGTTAAACATAAATCCTGATAGGACACAAGAAAATTCTCTGTTTGGTTCCTTGTAATTCAGGTTGTCTTGTTTTCAATATAATTGTCAACTGAGGGTCAATGGGATTGAACTGGCTTGCTCTCTTCTTGAACTTTCTCTCCCTTGGATTTCAGGACCAGAGTATATCCAAAGCAGAGAATTTTATCCTTCTCTTCCACTCCTTGGTGAGAAACAGAAAATGGAAAGCTCAATCTCCTGGAATCTCTGGAATTTACACAGAAAAGCCATTTCCAAGAATTTTAATCTACATCTTAAGGTATCAGAAAGGGAAAGAGAAAGAGAGAAAGGAACTAGGTGTATGAGTTTCATTAATTGTCTTCTCAGGCTACCGAGACAATTAAAGGGGGGTTGCCTTCTCCATCTTCTGCCAATTGCACCCATAAAGAGCAGCCTGACCTAAGTTTTTTAAGTGAAAAATGAGATATTTCCAAGAACTTTCCCTTTCATCATAATAGACTATGAGAGAATCAAAAATCGTGTTCCCCTTGCATTTCCTGTTTAACCACTGTTAAACTCCTATGTTCCCCTGTTACTAGTGCATTTGCAAAACAGCACCATCATGGGGTGTTCAGGAGAGAGGGAAAAGTGAGATTAGATATCTAGAAAATCCATTCCTGGATACTTTCAAAATTACTTTATCTCCAGCATATTTGTTCTGATTCAACTATTCTTTTGACTTCTATGTGCCATTTTTACTTCTTCATGTAGTCTTAGAAGTACTAAAGAACAAATGTGGTGGCTCCTCTAACCATAAATGAGACTCAATCTCTGTTTAAATGCTGGAAAGTCTTTTTTATTTCATATCTGTTTTCCTTTCCATTTCATGTATAAAACATGTTGGATGAGATCAATTTTGTTCAATGTAAGCTTTCTGAAGACTAATTTTCTCCTTCATTGTATCAATTGTGCAAAGATGTTTGTATCTCGTAATAGTCTGCCCTTGCCTGCCTTGCTTTTCAAGAATTTGCTGGTTGAGGTGGTTTCTGGGCTCTTTCATTTGTTAAACTTCCCTAGGAAATAATGATAATCATTAAGTGTGTTCATTTTTATCTCTTTTTCCATGATCAATGTCAATAGTTTCTTTAAATAGGTTATAGTTGAACTGGTATAACTGCCTCCAGTGCCTTATTCCCATCTTTATCCTTTCTTTTAAAATTTGCACTGATTTTTTCCACATTCTAAATAGGTGATAATACAACTACACACAGATAGTTAATCCTCAAATGACCCTGACATTCTAAAGCAATCATTTTTATCTATTACAGTTAATTTTATCTTTTTCTAATTTCTTTTTTGGTGTTCTATATGGCTAACTCCTTATTCTCTTCTTTAAAAAAAATATAGTATTTGAATTTGTGGAATTCTGAGCAATTGACCAAATCTTTGATCATTTTGGTCCTTTATCACAAGTGATACTTTCCATATGTGGCATTGCCCAGTTCTATACCCACCTTCACATTGAAGTCACCATGAATCAAGATATACATTACTTTTATTAGGAATTTTTTTTCCAATATATTTTTAGAATTTCTTTAGTTTAGCAGATTTAATTGCATTAACTTTAGGTGACATTTTTGCTTAGGCTTCTCATGAACACTGCAAAGCAAGATATAAGCTCCTTGAGAGCAAGAACTGTCTTATTTTTATCTTTATATCCCCAATTCTTAGAACAAGAGTCTAGCATGTAATAGCTACTTAATAAAATTCTTGTTGAATTTAATTGAACGTCCCATTGCTGATAGTTATTATGTTTGGGTATATGATTAAAACCAAATCTATTAATATTTTCATTTGCCCTTTCAAACTGTCCAGTGAGCTATTCATTTACTTAGCTGTTATAGAAGATCTTTTCCTTTTCAAAAAGGACTCTGGAACTACACATTCCTACATGGAAAAACTATAGTTATAACTCAAAAAGCACTCTGGCTATTACTTACATCAGTCCTTTTATACTGAGTATTTATTCAGTCATCATTTTCCTGGCATGTGGGTATCTATTTGTTCTGGTGTGGTCACAGCAACAAGCTATATCATGAGAGATATGCTTCCTACTGGGACAAGGAAGGAAAAATTGTTTATACCAATAGCAAACAAGATAGGTTCAAAGTAGGCTTTCTTTCTGTCCTTCTGCCTTTAGGAAAAGAAGATTATACCTTTACACTAATCCAAAAATTAGTTATCATCCTAGAAGAAGTGACCAGAAGATTTTGGTTAAGGGATAAACCCTCCTCCCTAAGCTTACAGCAGCATGTATATCTTCTCCTAGCCCTTACTGACATTCTTTTGATAATGGCACAAAGCACATTATTGAACAAAGGTGTAATCAAACAAAAAGGGGAGAAAAAAATCAAAAGGAAAAAGAGAGTTGTTTAATGCCAGAATTTTTCAGAGGTAGAAAAGGTTAGTTGAAGTAAAAATGAAACAAATCTAGTAGATAAAGGACATTAGAACCCATAGGAAGAGAGCCTGGTACTTTCCTTCCTTTTGATTCTATATTTGTGATATTAAATCTCAGCAGAAGGACTAAGTTTAAAGTATTTATTTGGCTGAAATACATGAAGAGAGTAAATTTAGGGGATGAACATAAGGAAAACAACCAGATGTATGAAACTGCATGGTGTTTCAATATATAACTTAGAACGCTCCTAAAGACTAGCTCTGAAGTAATTAGGATGATGCTTAATATCCTAAAAGAAAGATTAGTTACCAGCACCATTTTCAGTAATTTGAGCAGTACACTACATTAGCTAGAGAGGTGTTCTCCATGAGGAATTTCATACTTCAGCCTGGGTGCCCTACGTAATAGTTCCTGTAGGAATCCTCTGTTAAAGCCAAGAACATCATTCAAACCCTTGGCCAAGAGTTTATGTAGTAGAAAAAGTACTGGATTTTAAATCAGAAGACATGAATCTACGTTCTTACTTGTCATTTCTATCTGTATGACTGAGTAAATCACTTTGTTTTTCTGAGGTTCTGTTCCCTCCTTCATAGGCTGAGGATCATAATATAACACTTGAACTACTTAATTTCATAGATATATTATAGAAGGAGGGTATGTTGAACACTCAGGAGGTTTGTTGTGGATGGAATTTTTATTCATATACAGGCTGACAGATGATGGCTGAAATAAACGTATAAAGAACTTTACATACATTAACTCATTTTATTTTCATAACAACCCCCTGAAGTAGATGATATTATTATCCTCATTTCTGAGATGAGAAAACTGGGACTAAGAGAAGTTAAGTGACATTCTTAGTACTACATAGATACACATTATATCAGGGCAAGATTTGAATCCAAGTCTATCTAACTCCAAGTCCAATAATCTATTCATTGTACAAGGTGAAAATAGAGGCCTTTGAAGTCCCTTTTAATTTGAAATCCTAATATTCTGTGAAAACTCAAAAGGTTGTGAAGATAAACACATCATTATTAATATTAGAGTAATATAGGACTGACAGTGACCATAGGGGTATTGACACAGAAGCCTTGGGAGAACTAAAGTAGCAAATCTTTATTTGAAGTGTTTACCCAGATTTCCCCAAATTACGTTGGTCTTGTCTCTGACCTTGAATTTTAATGCACTTCTGGGGAAAAGGATGACAATCCATTGCAATCTGGTGATGGAAATGAAGGAAGAAAGTCATACTATGGATGGCTGTAGGAGAGAAGATACAGAATAGCCACATTGGTGTAGGATGAGGGCCAGGAGAATAAGATCTAGAATCGTTAATACCACTGGCTAAAAATGGCCTGGATCTATGTTGCTGACCCTGGTCTATAGTGCAAGGAAGAGGAGCAGAAAATGGGACCTATTCATAAGGATGGTGAAGAGAACAATTCCTCTCACTTCTCTCTGCCTAAAGTGAGGCAGATTTTCTTTGCTACCCCCAAAATAAAGTCCCCCAAAGGACCATTAACTTTCTTCTCCCTCCCCTTCCCCTCAGTAGTAGGGGGCCAATTAGCAGTCAAAGGAAAGGGATTTCAGTTTCTCTATTTTCATTTCCATCATTAATATTATCCAAAATGCTTACATAAATCTTAATGCTGATTCTGGATTGATTGTATGATGTAATGAGTGAAATGGACCCAATCTTTATGCGCATACATGGGATGCTTGTGCTGATGCAATCCTTTATGTGGACATTAGAACATGTACAAGTACTTTTTTACTTTCCTCTGTACTTATAGAGAAAGGAAAGGTTTTTCAGTTGGCCTCTGAGTCATAACTAAGTGTGAATGCAAAAGAACCCAAAGACTCATCTTTCTATTCTTTCTTTTCTGTCTATGTTTGAGAGAGGCAACAATAACTGTTGTAAGCCTCTGGGCAGGGAGAAAGGGAGAGTTGAAATGTCCTTTTCCAAAAAAAATGAGCTATATGTGTTCAGTCACAAGCTGTGCTAGAGGTACAATCAATAAGAGAGACAGAGAGACAAAGACAGAGAAACAGAGAGACAAAGGGAGAGAGAGAGAGACAGAGACAGAGACAGAGAAACAGAGACACAGAGAGAGACAGAGAGAGAGAGAGAGAGAGAAACAGAGACACAGAGAGAGAGACAGAGAAAGACAGAGAGAGAGAGAGAGAGAGAGAGAGAGAGAGAGAGAGAGAGAGAGAGAGAAACAGAGAAAGAGAGAGCACATGCTTATATTCTCCTAGAAAGAGGAGAGGGTAGCAGGAATAACAAAGATGGTTGAGAGGTGGAAAGGAAGTAAGGTGAAAGCCTGAGTCTGAACAAGATAAGGCAAAAGCCCATTTATCAGAACCCTGGATGACTGGCATGTTAATTGCTGTTGTTGTTGTAGTTCAGTCATTTCCAACCATGACCCCATTTGGGGTTTTCTTAGCAAAGATACTGGAATGGCTTGCTATTTCCTTCTCCAGTTTATGTTACAGATGAGGAAACTGAGACATACAGGGTTGGTTAATTGACTTGCCCAGGGTCACACAGCTAGTAAATTGTTTGAGGCCAGATTTGAACTCGTGAAGATAAGTCTGACTCCAGGTCCAGCATTCTATCCACTGTGCCACCTAGCTGCCCATGACATATTAATCAAATCAAATTAAATTAAATTGGCATCCAATAATTTTATGTTAAAAGACACATTAAAGCAAAATTATTTTATTTCTTTTCCTACTTGTACTGCAAATGTTTTGGACAAATGTACACCAAAAGGAAATAAAACTATGTATTTGAGGTAGTAAGATAGTGTTCTTTTCCTGTTTTCACAAACAAACTCATTTCCAACTAACTGTTCCCATGGCTTCTGTGCTATGACCAACTTCTTAAAAAAAAAACTGCAAGAAACCAATGTGCGAATTCAAAACAACTCATATCCATAGAATAATCCATCATTGGAGCATACTGAGATAGTGTGGGGGTGTGAGATGGAGTAAAGGAGAGGAGTAAGAGAAAGCTCCTTCAGTACTGCCAAGAGGCTTTGAAGAAAAAAGTTAGGAGGATCCAAACAAGTCACATAGAAGAGTTGTGTGACTATAAATATTCTAAAGGCACATTGCTAACTCCTTCAAAGGACTTCAGGTCTGGATTTTTGAGGAAGTCTAAGTGATTTACATTCTTGTTTTGGGACTTCCAAAAAAAAGTCTAGGATGTCCTGGAGTGCAAAGATCAACATTCCTTTCATATGAATGATGCATAACAGCAAATTATGTTTTACTGATGAGGAACACTCAGATGAAAAATAAAATTGTGTGATGCATTTGTTTATGAAGAATATAAGTACTGGGGAAGTGGTAGAGAACAAGGTTGTTAAATTAAATCTAATATTCTTGACTAATGGGCACCTATTATACAATTAGTAGATTTTCTAGGCTTTTTATTTCTCTTCTTCCCTTCTTCAAGACATTTTAAAATCATCTATCTATGAGAATGTGCACTAGGAAAGAAGGAGGTGAAACTCAAATTAACCCTCTTGTTAGAAACTCACATAAAAAATTTGTGGCTTGGAGTCAGTTGAAAGCATTCAATAGAATTTGGTTTATGGATTATCTACATATTAAATTTATCACACACTCTCTTGATGCCCTGAATGGTATGGGTTAATCAGGAGTCAACAGTTTTGACTATTCCCGGTATATTTTCACCTCTGAGTTTTCTTACCTTGGGGCTTGTAGGAGTAATGGTGCTTAGTAAGCTATATTTAAGACTTATTCTATTCTTTAAATAACCTACTTAGATTTGGGGTTGATGTGTACTGTGATATAAAGGATTAAGCTTGAAGTACACAATGGATTACCAAGAATTCCAAAATCCAGTTCTACTGGTCCTCATTACTATAAATATACTATTTCATTAAGCTCATTTGAAAAGTTTACTGAATTTCTTTGACATCTTATCTCTGAACTGGAATGGTTAGAAGATAAAATAAAGAACTATTCTCTTAGATTTCTCCAACCCCATGACTATGTCAACAAATCAACAAGCAATGTAATCTACAAATCTGATTGTTCTACACTATAGAATTCCTTTGGGGGAAAAAGTTGTTGATTGAACTACTAAGTATTAGTTTTCTATTTCAGTAAGTAAATCAATATTTTGTGAATTATGATAACATTTATTCACTTAAGAAAGGGTGAAGGAAATAATAAAGGAATAATAGAAACAAATATAAAAATAGAAGAAAGAAATGATAAGGAAAAATAAAGAAAGGAGTGAGGAAATAATCTATTTTAGTGGGAATGATAGCATGGTATAGTAAAGAGAGGATTAATCTTGGAGTTAGTTAGGACTAGACCTGGATTCAAGTCTCATTTTTGTTATGTACCAGCTTTGTGAAAACATGCATATTAACCTCCTAGTACTCCAAAAAATTTTCCACAATAATGAGTTGCCTCACTGATGGGAGTTCCCTACTAATGAAAGTTCCATACACACACACACACACACACACACACACACATAAACACACATACATGCATACACACACATCTGGACAATAACAACAATTATGAGAAAGGATTTCAGTGTATCAGTTTTGAATGGTTTGTACCTCAATAAAAAAATTGATGGATGAATGAAAAAACACCCTATCAAACATTTCTAGGGTCTTTCCTGGGGAGCATAATCAATATCATTCTCTCTAAAGATAATGAAAGTTATTCACTTCTTAGACCTAAGTTGGTTCTAGCCATCCCTCTTGCTGAGCCTCTGCCTTGTAAAGAATTCCCATTTCTTTGATGGATGGTTCACACACTGAAGCAGAGCAGGCTCCTGAGCTTCATCTAGATGAACTGAACTCTAATGTTTCAGAACATTACTTTCTTGAAGAACAGAATGAATTCATATGAATGTAGTTATTCATAACCTAGCTTCCATTAAACTAGATCTCATTTATTGATTTATTATTTTCCACTTTTTGTAAAAGTTAATTGGAAAGAAATATATTTTATCCCATTTTTATTTATTTTCAAATAAGTAGAGGAAAAAATAGAGCTTAAGTGAAGTACTTGAAAGTTTATTTCTAAGATTTTTTAACTACAAAGAGTATTAAGCTTGAAATGCCCAATCTGTAAGTCTTCTTTAGCTTTGCATTGATTAGAAAATGAAGCTCTTTCTTTCAAATATTATGAAAAAAATCCCTTCACTTAATTTATTGTTGTTTGTTCTAGTCATGTCCAACTGTTCATGACTCCATTTTGGGGTTTTCTTGGCAAAGAAACTGGAGTGCCATTTCTTTCTCTAGTTCACTTTTATAGATGTGGAAACTGAGTCAAACTGGGTTAAGTGACTTGCCTAGAATCACATAGCTAGTATGTGTCTGAGGTCATATTTGAACTCAGGAAGATGGTTCTCCCTGATTCCAAGCCCAGTGCTCTATCCACCTGCTGTGCCTTTCATGAATTTCTTCCTAGTATGACACAATTTTCTTACTTAGACTCTCTTCTCCATAGGTACCATAAAGCAATAAATTTTGTGGAATAAATAAAACAATGACTTTCAGAATAAAGAAAAGAAGGAATGAAAAAATAATTAACTTTAAAATGATAAACTTCATAGGATGGTAGAGATAGGCAGAACCTTAGATAAAAGTGCTTTTATCATGTGCTCCAATCTCTTTATGTTATAGATGAGGAAACATCCCAGGGAGAGACCTTACTGAGAGATCTTGCCCAAAGAGTGATTAGCCCAAAATAACACAAGTAAAATCAGAGTTAGTATTCAATCTAGATTGTCCAACTCTAATTTCAGTTCTCTACATCACACTGCTTCTCAAATATTTGTCATCTTTATTTTAACTTCCTATAAACTTATAAATAACTGCAGAAAAGATAACCTCAAATAACCAAAAAAAGAAACATTCCTTTACCCTTCAGTCCTTTCAAGCTATTATCCTGTCTGCCTTCACTCTCAAGCTTCTAGAATGAGTATTCATTTCCCTCTTCTCCTGCCCTCTCTATTTTTATTGAGAGAACTGTCTTTAAAGTCATTGATGACCTTTATCACTAAGTCCAATGACCCCCTTCCCATCTTCATACAGCTTTGGATTCTTTTAACCTTTGAGATTGCAAAGCACACATATATTCTTTACTTCCCTTGCTGTCCCTTGGCTTTCATTTCTTTGTGTTACCATGGCCCTAAGTCTCTAAACCCCCCTCTCTTTCATTTGTTTGCAGTATATCTTCTGACCTTTAAGTATGGATATCTCTCTTACATTTCTTCTTTTTCCTCTCTAGATTTCCCCTTAGCAATTTCATTTTGAATTATCATTTCTATGCAGGTGATTCTGAAGAGAACTACATTTTAGGCTCTGGGCTTAAATTCCAATTTCTTTGCAAGTGGCATCTGTAAAATGAAGTAGTTAGACTAGATAATGTCTTTGGTCCCTACCAGATGTAAATCTTAAACCCAAATATTTTAAGGATCATTGGAACCTACAACAAGACACAATTAGTTCCACAAAAGTGCAAAGGAAAGTGAAGTTCAAAACTAAAAGAAATAATTCCAAGAAAATGACTAATCCTATAAAGTAACCTAATTAATACTCAGAAAAGAAGCAAAACCTTGAGGGCTTATTATTGATTCCCCTTAAAGTTCTTGAAGTTGGAAAAACATTGATAAGACAATACAAAATTGTATTGTAATCAAGACAAAACATTGATAAAACGACTGATAATACAACAATGGCTAGCCATTGCTATGTGGGGGAAAAAAACTTTTCATGAGTAAAACAATAAAAATACTGAAATACTGAAGACTGGAAAAGATCATTTTAACTCATGAAGCTCACTTTTTCATTCAAGACTATTCCAAAAACCTCTGAGTGTAGTCCAAGTGAGGCTCCATAATATTTGTGTATAATAACTAGATTGTAAAAAACATTTGCCTAAAAGAACATTTTGAAGATTTTTTTACTTCCAGCCTACCTGGAAGTCTCATCTCGTGATTCTTGCCCATTGAATAATTAACTATGGCATTCATATATTGAGAAGTAAAATTCTTCTGAAATTATAGAAAATTCCAGATATAGATGGTCACAATTTTGTACCAGCTAATATGTCACTAAAGGTTAAGAAATTTATCCAAGAGATGGAGATGAAAATCCTTCAGTGTACTGAGAACTTGTTTAAACTTCATTGCAAACCAATAATATACCCTTTTCTCAGCAGTTCATGGTACCTTTTTTTTTTTTAAGCAATTGGAGTAAAGTAACTTGCTCAAGGTTACACGGCTAGTCATTATTTATGTGTGGGTGCTCATTTTCTGAGGCCGGTTTTGATCTCGGGTCATCCCAACTCCAAGGCCGGCGCTCTTACTCACTGCGCCATCTAGCCGCCCCCATGGTACCTTTTACAAAGATTGACCATACATTAGTACATAAAAATTTTATAGTTTTAACTGAAATATTAAGAGTATCCTTTCCAGATCATAGTATAATAAAAATTATATATAATAAGGGACCAAGGAAACATAGATTAAAAACGAATTAGGTATTAAACACCCTAATTTTAAAGAACAAGTGGGATAAAGAACAAAGCATAGAAGCAATCAATGATTTCATTAAAGAGAAGAACAATCATGAGACAACATTTCAAAACCTATGGAATACAGCAAAAGAAGTGATTAGAAGAAAATTTATATTGCTAAATGCTTACATCAACAAGATAGAGAAAGAACAGACTAATGAATGGGGTATGAAATTTAAAAATTAGAAAAAGAACAAATTAAAACTCCCCAATTGAACACTAAATTGGAAATCCTAAAAATTGAAGGTGAGATTAATAAAACTGAGAGTAAAAAAAACCCATTGAATTAATAAATAAAACTAGGAGTTGGTTTTATGAAAAAACAAAATAGATTAACATTGGTTAATTTGACTTTTTTTAAAAAGGAGAGAAAATCAAATAACTAGAATCAAAAATAAAAAGTGTGAATATACTATTAACGAAGATGAAATTAAAATAATTATAAGGAGTTATTTTGCCCAATTAAGTGCCAATAAATTTATCAATTTACATGAAATGGGAAAATATTTACAAAAATATAAATTGCCGTGATTGGCAGAAGATGAAATAGAACATCTAAATCGACCCATTTTGGACAGAAAACAATTGAACAGGCCAAAAGTGAGCTTCCTAAGAGAAAAGCACTAGAACCAGATGGATTTACAAGTGAATTCTAACAAACATGTAAAGATCAACTAATTTCAATATTAAATAAATTGTTTGGAGTAATAGGTAAAGAAGGGATCCTATTAAATTTCTTTTATGAAACATATATGATACTGAAACCTAAACTAGAAAAAGTAAAAAACAGAAAAAGAAAATTATAGAACAATTTCATTAGTGAATATGGATGCAAAAATCTAAATAAAATACTAACTAAAAGATTGTTAATATATTACAAAGATTATACACTATGATAAAAGCTTTTATCTAAAATCATCAGCAAGCATTATTTATAATTGTTATAAACTAGAAGCTTTTTCAGGAAGATCAGGTCTGAAACAAAGATGCCCACTGTCACCAAAATTATTCAATATTGCATTGGAAATCCTAGCAATAGCAATGAAAAGAAAAATAAATAGAAGGAATCAGAATAGGGAATGAGGTAATAAAACTATCTCTTTTACAGATGATACAAAGATATACTTGAAAATTACAGACTCAACTTAAAAGTTAATTGAAGCAATTAACAATTTTAGCAGGATATAAAATAAATCCAGTTAAATCATTAGCACTCCTATATGTCACAAACAAAACTCTGCAAGAAGAGATAGCAAAAAAAAAAAAACATTTAAAATAACCGTAGATAGTATAAAATATATGTGAGTGCAGCTGCCACAACAAACCCAGGAACTATATAAACAAAATTATTTTTAAAATAAAACGTTTTAGAAAAACAAAATCAGATTTAATAATCAGAGAAATATTGATTGTTCATGGGTAGGCAGGACCAATATAATAGAAAAGACAATTTTATTCAAACTAATTTTTATATTGAAGGCCATTCCAATTAAATTGCCAAAAATATTTTTTACTAAATTAGAAAAAATAATAAAATGTATTTGGAAAAACAAAAAGTCAGGAATATCAAGGAAAATAATGCAAAATAATTTTAGATGAAGTTGCTAAGGGAAAGTCTAGAGAAGAAAGAGAATAAGGGTAAGAGAGACATCCATACTTAAAGGTCAGAATGTATATAGCCAGCAAATGAAAGAGAGAAGGGTTTAGAGACTTAGGGCCATGGTAACACAAGGAAATGAAAGCCAAGGGACAGCAAGGGAAGTAAAGAATAAGGAGCTTTAGCAGTATCAGATCTTAAACTATATTATCAGGCAGGAATTATCAAAACTATATGGCTAAGACACTGGTGCTGGCTAAAAATTGAAAGATCAATGGAATAGAGTAGACATACAATTTACAGGAGCAGATAAACATAAGAATTTTATATTTGACAGGTGTAAAGACTTCAGATTTTGGGACATGAATTCAATATTTGTTAAAAATTGTTGGGAAAATTGGAAAGCAGCATGGCAGAAACTGGGCATAGACCAATATCTTACAACATTTACCAAAATAAGGTCTAAATGGATAAATGACCTAGTAAAAAGATTTTACAAGAAAATTTGGAGAAAATGGAATATATTACTTATTAGACTAATGGATAGACAATTGTGAATAAATAAAAGAGAGCAAAGTTAGATGTAAAATGGATAATTTCAATCACATGAAATTAAAAGACAGATAAAACAAATTAGCTAAGATCGGAGGGAAAACAGAAAATTGGAGGGGAGATGTTAGAGACAGTTGATCAGATAAAAGTCTCAGATATAAAATACATAAAGAACCTCATCAATTTTTTAAGAATATGAGTCATTTCCTAGTTGAAAAATTGTCAAACAATATGGACAGATAGTTTTCCAATGAAGAAATCAAAACAATTTTTAGTCATGTGAAAAAATACTTTAAAGCATTATTGACTAGAGAAATGCAAATTACAACCTTGAGATATCACTTTACACCCAACAGAGTAACTCAAATGATAGAAGGGGAAAGTGACAAATGTTAGAAGGGTTATAGAAAAATTGGGACACAAATTCATTGTTGGTGGAATTAGGAACTAATCCAACCATTTTGGAGAGCAATCTGGAATTATGCCCAAAGAGTTTGACCCAGAAATACAACTACTTGATCCATTTCCAAAGATGATTAGGGGAAAGGAAAAAGAATCCATATTTTCTAAAATGTTTATAGCAGCTCTCTTTGTGGTGGCAAAGAACTGGAAATTTCATGGATGCTCAACAATTTGGGAATGGCTGAACAAGTTGTATTATATAATTGTGATGGAATACTACAGTGCTATAAGAAATTATGAACTTAATGGTTTTAGAAAAACATGGAAAGACTTGCAATAAATAAAGAAAAGTGAAATGAGCAGAACCAAGAGAACACTATATAAAGTAATATTGTTTTAAGAATGATTTTGAGTAGGGGAAGCTAGGTAGCGCAGTGAGTAGAGCATCAGCCCTGGAGTAAGAAGGACCTGAGTTTGGATGCGACCTCAGACACTTAATGCACACACAAACAAAAAAACCTAGCCATGTGACCTTGGGCAAGTTACTTAACCCCAATTGCCCTCCAAAAAGCAAAAACAAACAAACAAAAAAGAATAATTTTGAGTGAATAAGTTATTTGACTATTATAAATACTTAAATTAACCATAAAAGATATATTAAGATGCTATCTACATCCAGAAGAAGAATTGTTAAACAGAAATATGTATATAATGATTGTGTGTGTGAGAGAGACAGAGACAGAGACAGAGAGAGAAAGAGAGAGAGACAGAGAAAGAGAGAGAGAGAGAGAGAGAGAGAGAGAGAGAGAGAGAGAGAGAACTATGGTAGCTATCTCTAGGGCAGAGGGGGAGGGAAAGGGCAAGAAAAAAGAAAAAAAGAAATTTGCATGATAATTTTATTGCATATTTGAAAGGAATAGCAAGTTGTACATAGTAGATTTGCAGTATGCAATCATATTTTTTAATGTACTATGATGTGGAAATACTTGTTTTATTCTATAAATTAAAAACAGAAAAAAAGAAACCTTATGCAAAATAATCAAAACTAGACTGGAATAATTGTTGAATACCAATGATGGATATCAAAGGTACACTTTATATACAATGTAATAAAAGTATGGTTTCATGATGAAGAATTAAGGAATATGTCAAAATCTTATAAACCCAATACCAAATGTGTAAAAGATTACCAAAAATGGAAGATTGCATATTAAGTTTTTTAAGATATAAAAATGTTGTGTCATTATTTAGGAATAGGTCTTAGACCTGTGTTTTCATTGATAGAGGGAACTACTAAATGAGGAAAGTCCCCCTACCAATTCAAGTTAGCATATTCTTTGCAATTTATAATTTTAATAAGATTCCTAAAGAATGCAATTAAGAAGCTTGGCCAGGGTCACAGAACCAGTACATTTTAGACATAAGTATCTTCCTGGATCTGAGGCTCTTGTTGTGCTGTAAATCAATACATGAAATTATTTTAGTTTGTCCTGGGTAACTTGGACACCACTGTGCCTTTCCACTATATTACTCTCTATCCTCCTATCCTTATACTTCCCTCATTAATCTCTATTCCTTTTTCCATACCATTACCCATCCCATGTTCTCCATCTTTTAAAATATATTACCTCTCCATAATCTTCATGTACCTTCCTTCATGATTGGTCTGGTTGTTGTCCTTCATTATCAAAAAGGACCAAAATGATATCACATTGTTGGGGTCAAGGTATAGTATGTCCAACTGTAATTGACCAGACTAATATGAGTGTAGAAGACTACCACAGGTCAGGCACCAATAATTCATATGAACATTTGGAGGGGAGATGACTCTAAATTTGTACATCTCACATTTCCTTTAAGCTATTGCACGGCACCTTCTTTGATGTGAGCACACCATGATGAGTGGTCCCATATCAGTGTCTCCCATGTCTCACAATTGATTCCAAAACTCTTCAAGAAACCCTTAGAGGGGCGGCTAGGTGGCGCAGTGAATAGAGCGCCGGCCCTGGAATCAGAAGGACCTGAGTTCGGAGCCGGCCTCCAACACTTAATCCGCACAAACAAAAAAACCTAGCCGTGTCACCTTGGGCAAGTTACTTAACCCCAATTGCCCTAAAGGGGCGGCTAGGTGGCGCAGTGAGTAAGAGCGCCGGCCTCGGAGTTTGGATGACCCGAGATCAGATCCGGCCTCAGAAAATGAGCACCCACGCATAAATCAAATGACTAGCCGTGTAACCTTGAGCAAGTTACTTAACCCCAATTGCTTTAAAAAAAAAAAGAGAGAGAGAGACCCTTAGAGTGTCCTTGTATCACTTCATCTGACCTCCATGTGAATACTTGTGTGTGAGTTCTCCATAAAATAGTCTTTTGGGCAAATGTACATTTGGCATTTGAACAATGTGACTAGCCCATCAAAGTTGCACTCTGTGCAGTAGAGTTTGAATCCTTGGAAGTTCAGCTCATGGAAGGACTTCAGTGTCCAGTACCTTATCCTGAGAGGTAACATTCAGAGTCTTCCCAAGACAATATAAATGAAAGCAATTCTGTTTCCTATCATAGCACTGGTAGACTATCCAGGTTTCACAGGCATACAACAATGAAATCAACACAGTGGTTCTGTAGACCTTCTGTCTGGTAGACAGTCTAATACCTCTTCTCTCCCACACTTTCCTTTGGAGCCTCCCAAAGACTGAGCTAGCTCTGGCAATATGTTTATCAACTTCATCATATACATGGATATCCCTGGAAAGCATGCTGCCAAGGTAACCTAACTTATTCACAGCATTCAAAATTTCTCCATTTGCTGTAATGAGTGATTCTACATATAGGTGGCATGATGTTGGGTGGTAGAGAACCTTTGTTTTCTTCATGTTAATTGTCAGGCCAAAATTACCTTCATCCCAGATGCCACTTCCTTCATACTGTTACATGCCCTTTCTTTTTCTATATAGCAGTACCTCCTCTTCCAGAGTTTCAAGACTCTGAAACATATCATAATTTGGTGGCTATAGTGTTCCCTACCCTTCTTGACAGGAACAATATCATAAGTTCCCAACCCTAGTTAAGACTTAATTGGTTTGAGAACCACTGGTTCAGGTTGTTGATATGGCATAAGTACAAAAAATAGGGAAGAATAAAAACTCTCTATTCTTTCAAACTTACCCAACAGATCACTCTGAGGAACACAGTGCTAATTAGGTAAGCTGTGCTCAAAGAAGTCAGTGCTACATCCTTATTAACTGCTCTATTTTCCTGCTCTAAACGTCCTTTCCCTTAATACAGCAAGGTGGCACAGTGGGTAGAGCACTGGGCCTAGAGTCGGGAAGAAGTGAGTTCAAATCCAGCCTCAGATACTTACTATGTGACCACTGAACCCTGTTTGCCCCAGTTTCCTCATCTGTAAAATGAGCTGGAGAAGGAAATGGCAAACCATTCCAGTATCTTGGCCAAGAAAACCCCAAATGGGGTCATAAAGACTCAGACATGACTGAACAATTAAAAATCTTTTTTGGTTCATTTTCAGGTCTTCTACAATTGTCTCATTATTTTTTTTCCGATTTCAAACCTGAGATGTCAGACTGACCAGGGCAGTTCTAGACTACCACATTTGGCATAGCTGTTCAGGATTGCTTTGGAATGACCTTTCTGAAGTGGAGAAAGGGAGTATCATGTAGTTCAATGCTTATGACAGTGTTTGTGGTGCTTGTGGTGGTAGGGGACAAAAACCATAAGACATTCCTCATTGCTCCAGGGTGTTAGTCAGGGAAGGATTAGAGAGTAAACTTTTTATAACATTTAATAACTGGATAGAGATGCAAATGTGTTCTGTATCTTTGAGAATCATACTCTGAAGATGATAAAGTCATTGATTGAATTTGTTTAATTCTTAGTTTTGAAAATGATGGTGACTTCTAATCCCATCAGCTATGGTTTTATCTTCTCTCTTCCTCTCCCACCCCTATCGGTTGCCTAATTATACCTTTACAGATTATATAAGGAACAATATTTTACTATATTTTCTACAACAAAGCTATACATCTCTTATAGAAATTTTCCTTCCTTTCACCTCAATTTATACACATATCTTTTGTGCTTTCATCAAATTCTGTACTATATAACAATTACAGAATTTTTGTGTATTTGTAAGTGTCATATCCATCCATTATACTATGAGCTCCATGTGGACAGAGACAGTGTCTTACATACCTTCCAGTTCCTCCCTAATACCTAGGAGAGGGCCCTTCACATAGTAAATATTTATCAAATAGTGAAAGGGCAAATGAATAAGTTAATGATCAAAACCAGAATTGAAATCAAACTTGACTCTCTCTGACACAGTAAATTAACCTTTGGCCAAATGAAATAATATTTAGAAAGCTCTTTGCAAAACTTAGAGCTCTAAATCAGGAGTAGGGAACCTGCAACCTCAAAGGCCACATGTAGACTCTAGATCCTCAAGTGTGGCCTTTCAACCAAATCCAGACTTTACAGAACAAATTGATTTGTCCACAGGTGGCTGCAAAGCCACAGGTTACCCACCCCTGCTCTAAATAATATTAATTATCATTGTTGCTTTTGTTCTGTTATTGTTATTTTGCTCTTTTCATCTTGTTTAATGGTATTCAGATAAAAATGGTATTGGAACAAGTACACTAAATGACTTTTTAGATTTGAATAAAAGCATGAAGTTGCTAGCTCATTTTTTATAGGGTAACTGAAAGCATCCGTGTTAGTAGTAGCAGGGTGACAGTGATAATTTATTCGTGATCCTATTCCCACATGACTTTAATATCTTTTCCTCACTCTATATTTTGGAACATTTTCATTTCCTGTAACTTGAAGTTTATGAATATTTGGTGTGGTGACATTCATCTAAAATATTGTTCTTAAGTTTTTATGGGTCAAATATTGTATCTTGGTGATTGTGGGAAACCTTTTGATCTGTGTTAATATTCTGGTACACTTATCCAAAACTATACAGTATGGTTCAACGATTGAATTTGACAGGATATTTTTGATATGAAGATCTGTCATCTGTAACTCCATGAAAGAATATAAACTACTGAAATAATGTCATATCTTGCTAGATATTTGATAGGTGCTAAAATTTTCTAATTTAAAGTCATATGTTATATAGTTTCTATAATTCTTATACAGTCTATATTCATCATTAGATTCAGATATCTTTAAAAATAGCATTGTGTAAATTTTAGTAAATCAGGTCATTACCTTATCCTAAATTGCTATAACATGTTTCTCTGTTTCTGTAAACAAATCCACATGATTCAGCCATGTATTTTAAGTTCCTTTGTCAACATATTATTGACTGAATTCTTATAGATGTCACACTGGAAAGCTTTTTAATTACATTTTTGGATCTTAGTAATTTTTTAGCCTGTAGGCAGAAGTAATCACTTTTGTTTATATTCAAAAAAAATACAATGGCATGCCTCTGTTCTCAGTCTTTATTGTAGCTTGGTGAAGTGATGTCTGCTTGGTCTAAAGAGTATCTGTATGTAAACAGGACAGAGTAGAAGGAGGGTGACTCACTTCGATCATGTATTTTATGATAGATAAAAACTATGCCCTTTCTGTTTGGAGATAAAACACAAAATTGTCTGGGAAGGTAGACAACTTCATGGTCTTGATTCATAAAGTTTCATTTGGAATTCATTAACTGAAAGAGAAAAGTTCTGCTCTATGAACATCTGCTCATCTCAAACAACTACAGATAATAAAAAAAATTTAAATACAGTTAAACCCAGCGTAGCTTCAATATAAAACAAGGTGATTCCATAGCAAACCCTAATAACTTTTGACCAAAGCAAAGAAGTGCCTCAGTTCCAGAAAAACTAAGCTATGAAAAATTTCAGATAAGAAGGAAAAGTTAAGTACATGTCAACAAATCAAGATTAAGATAAGTAATGTTTGATTAAAAAGCAGAAGCAGGACAAAGTTAATCAGTGCCTCTGAAAAGAAAAATATTTTGATTTGTCCTTACCTGAAAAATAATAATTCTTATTAACTTTCTCCTATAGTGTAAATTTATTAATATCTAATAGTTTAACGAGTGGTTTGATTTACTTGGAAAACAAAATAATGTATCATCTGTAAGGTTTTTTGGCCTATTATTATGTGGTCTGGTAATAGCTATCAAGTCTCTTCCTCCTTTTAATGAGGAAGTGTCAGTCTTTTCATAGATAACTTAGGATAATGGGCCCTCTGTTTCACTAATTTTTGTCTCAATATTTTCCAAATCTATTAGTGGTCCATTTTACAGCACAGAAACTATTCATTAATAAAAAATACTACATTGATGCAAATTGTTTTGAACATGTTCTTCACATTGAGCATTGATTTCAGGATGCTAGTAAATCTTTTAACATCTACAGCCATAGCTTTGCCTTGATTGCTTTATACTCAATATGTTTGGAAGAAGAAGAAGCAGCATCTACCTAAAACTATCAGCAAGCATTATTTCTAATGTGCATAAGCTGGAAGTTTTCCCAATAAGATCAAGTGTGAAAGAAGAATGCCTATTATCACCAATTATTCAATGTTGTATTAGAAATGCTAGCAATAACAATAAGAGAAGAAAAAGAAATGGAAGGAATCAGAATGGGCAATGAGGTGGAAAAAACCCTCTCTTTTTGCAGATAATATGATATACTCGGAAAATCCTGGAGATTCAACTACCAAACTAGTTGAAACAATAATTTTAGCAAAATAGCAAGATATAAAATAAATCCATGTACATCATCTGCATTTCTATATATCACCAAAAAAAAACCTTCAAGAAAAGGTAGTAAGAGATACTACATTTAAACCAGTCATGGACAGCATAAAATACCTGGGAGTGTACCTGCTAACGGAAAGCCAGAAATCATATGAATAATTATAAAACACTTTTCATGCAAATAAAGTCAGATTTAAATAATTGAAGAAATATTCATTGTTCATGGGTGGATAGAGCCAATATAATAAAAAATGATAATTCTAACTAAACTCTTCTACATATTTAATGCTATCCCAATTAAATGACCAAAAATTATTTTATTGACCAAGAAAAAATAAATTGACCTAGGAAAAAAATAATTTTATTGACCTAGAAAAAAGCAAAACTGTTTTGTAAAGGTCAAGAATATCAAAGGAATTAACTTTTTTTTTTTGCTTTTTGGAGGGCACTTGGGGTTACGTAACTTGCCCAAGGTTACACGGCTAGGTTTTTTGTTTGTAGGTGTTAAGTGTCTGAGGCTGGATCCGAACTCAGGTCCTTCTGACTCCAGGGACAGCACTCTACTGACTGCACCACCTAGCCACCCCAGTAATTAACTTTTAAAATGTAAAGGAATGTGGTCTAGCAGCACCAGATCTTGACCTGAATTACAAAGCAGTAATTATCAAAACTATCTAGTACTGGCTAAGAAATAGAAAGACAGAACAGTGGAACAGAATAGACATATGATACACAATACTAAATGATTATGGTAACTCTGTGCTTGACAAATGCAATAATTTAAGCTTTTGGGAAAAGAATTCACTATTTGGTAAAAAAAATTGTTGGGAAAACTGGGAATCAGTTTGGCAGAAATTAGGTATTGACCAATATCTTACACTATTTTTTTTTTAAAGCAATTGGGGTTAAGTAACTTGCTCGAGGTTACATGGCTAGTCATTATTTATGCGTGGGTGCTCATTTTCTGAGGCCGGATCTGATCTCGGGTCATCCAAACTCTGAGGCCGACGCTCTTACTCACTGCGCCACCTAGCCGCCCCTTTAGGGCAATTGGGGTTAAGTAACTTGCCCAAGGTTACACGGCTAGGTTGGCTAGGTTTTTGTTTGTGTGGATTAAGTGTTGGAGGCCGGCTCCGAACTCAGGTCCTTCTGATTCCAGGGCCGGCGCTCTATTCACTGCGCCACCTAGCCGCCCCTATCTTACACTATTTACCAAGATAAGGTCAAAATGAATATATGACCTAGATATAAAGGGAAATATAAGTAAATTAGAAAAACATGGAACATCAGACTTTTGGATTGGAGAAGAATTTATGAATAAACAATAGAGAGAATTGTAAGAAAGGTTTTGTACAAATAAAACCAATCTAGCCAAAGATCAAATATATAGAGGACACTGACACTGTCAAATTTAAAAGAATATGAGTCGTTTTCCAATTGACAAATGGTCAAAGGATATAAACCAGCAGTTTTTGGATGAAGAAATCAAAGCAATATATAATCATATGAAAAAATATTCAAAATCACTATTGATTGGAGAAGTGTAAATTAAAACAACTTTGAGACAGTCTCTCATACCTATTGTATTGGCTAAAATGACAGAAATGGGAAATTACAAATGCTGAAGAGGATATTAAAAAATTGGGACACTAATGCACTGTTGGTAGAACTGGTAATTTATCCAACCATTTTGGAAGGCAACCTAGAATTATACACAAAGAGTTATAAAATTGTGTGTACCCTCTGACCCAGCAATACCATTATTAGGAGAAAGGAAAAGAATCTATATGTTCTAAAATATTTATAACAGATGTCCTTATCAAGGAAAAGAACTAGACATTGAGGCTATAGCCATCAATTGAGAAATGTCTGAATAAGTGGTGGTATATGGTTGGGACGGATTACTATTGTGCTGTAAGAAATGATGAGTAGGTTGATTTTAGAAAAACATTGAAAGACTTGTATGAAATAATGAGTAAAATGAGCAGAACCCAAAGAGTGCTGGATACAATTACAGCAATATAGTTTACAGAAAAATTGAACAAATAAGCTATTCTGATTATTATAAATATTCAAATCAACTACAAAGAAGCTAAGGAAGATGCTATCCACCTCCAGAGAAAGAACTAATCCATAGAAGTATGCACAGTATGGCCTTGCATATATATGTATACACAGATATCTCTTTAGCTACCTATCTGTCTTTCTGTCTATCTAGTCACATGTGTGTGTGAAATGGTTGCCTTCTTCAATGCAGTTTGGAAATGGAGAGAGGGAAGGAGACAGCTTGTAACTTAAACTGTAACCAAAAAATAAATAAAATTATTTTTAAAATAAATAATAGAAAAGTGACAGATTATTTTAATTACATAAAATTGACGCTTTCACATGAACAAAATTAGTGTAACTTTAATAAGGAAAAAGTTGAATGTGAAAAATCATTGCATCAAATAACTCTGATAAGGGACTGATATTTAAGAGAAATCAGAACTGGAACAAATATATTAGACCAAAAGCTTTTCCTTTGTTACCTTAAAGTACATATGAGAAGAACCTGTTGGTATTTTGTTATGTGGCCTCTGGAAGCCAATCTGTACACAAGAAATGTTGTATCACTGAGTGTATGGGGAATCTGGAAACCCAGCCTTAAAATAGGCAAAGTGGCCTAATGTAATGTAGTTTCTTATCTCTTTCAATCATGTCAAATTTTATTTTTGTATTGTATTGTTACTACCCCTGCCTTTTTAAATTCTCCTGGGTCATAGTAAACTTTACTCAGTCCTTTTTTAAAAAAATTCATTGTAGGGGTGGCTAGGTGGGACAGTGAGTAGAGCACTGTCCCTGGAGTCATAAGGACCTGAGTTTGGATACAGCCTCAGACACTTAACACACACAAACAAAAACCTAGCCGTGTGACCTTGGGCAGGTTCCTTAACCCCAATTGCCCTCCAAAAAAAGCAACAAAAAAAAAAAAAACCACATTGTGAATATTAATGTTTTAAGTGTTTTTCTTATAAACAATATAGTTCTGGATTTTGTTTTTTAATCCATTCTGCTGCTCTGCTACATTTCTATGAGTGAGTTTATCTCATGTCTTTCATGATTACAATTGTTAATTGTGTTTTTCCCTCCATCATAATCCCTCACACATTTTTGATCATCACTAGTAATCTATTAATTGATATGTTGTGTTCGCACTTTTCTGTCCTTTTCTTCATTCCAGATCTCACTCATTGTTTTGTTTTGGGGTGGGATTTTTTCAGTTTCTTTCTTTTAATCCCTCCTTTAATTTACATTCTCCAGGGTTAAAAAAAAGAAAAAAAGGACGATGTCTGTATTGGAGTTAGTGGTGGGGTCAGAGGACATTGCTCCTCATGGAGATCTTAGGCGTATGTGCCCCATTGGTTTAAAAGCCATTGTGAAGGTGATGGTAATGAAAGAACTGGAGAAAAAATTGATAATGGATCTGATTTTTATTGGGGGTGGGGGTAGGGGAGACGAGTCTGATTTGAAAGACCTAAGTCAAATGCATCTCTTTATATTTAACAGATAACCAGTAGAGATATACAGAATAGGAAAAATGCCTATGCATGTTTAAACATCTTTCTTTTCAGCCTTACTACCAAGGAAGTTGCTGTTTGCAGTTACAGGTTTGTTCTTAAGCCTACAAAACTGGTGAATGTTCTTTGGTTCATGGAGTGATAGAGACTTATGGAAACTTGAGTCATGATCATTTTTATTAGTGAGGAACAATGAATCTTATACCTGAAAGTAACTTTTTTAAATGACTCATATGTTGGCAAGAATTGAATCTTCAAGACGTGACTTTTTTGCATTTGAGAATTGAATGCCATTTGAAAGCCAGATTAATGATTCATTAATTAGGAAAATTCTAACATTTTAAAGTTTATTCCTTTATTTCCTGAGAAAACATCATCTGCTATATCAGCATTCCTCAGGTCTTTATAATTGTTTAACTTCAACTTGGCTATCCTCATGTTTTAAAAAACTGCCTAAGAGTCAGAGAGATTTAAATTGAAGTCCCACCTATGACATATACTAATTGTGTGATTTTGTGTGCCCCAGGCAACTCTGTAGAGGACTTGCTGGTCTGAATTAGTAGTTCCTTCATGAAGAATTTAAGTCTTACACTGATGAAATAACAGGTCCACACCAAAGCCTCAGATTCAAATAATGAAGAAAATTTTAAAATAAAAGATGCAAGGCACTTACTTAAGTAAAACTATATAGCATAGACTAAGCATTTTCATGTCCTTGAAGACCTTTGTTCCTTTTCCCTGCTTCAGATATGTTCACTGTAAGCAAAAGTTTTTGCATCTCATCTCCCATAAGACACAATATGGTACAGTGGGATGAGCACTGGTCTTGGAGTCATGAGAGAAATGGGTTCTAATCTGGCATTTGTTAACTATGTGATCGTGAGCAATCTATTTATATTCTGTGATTCTCAATTTTCTCATTCTTAAAATGGAGACAATAATTATGTAAAGGGGTTTTTGGAAGGACCAAATATAATATGTGAAAATCAGCACAAATTACACCTCCTTCATGAGGTCTTTCATGATCTCCCACTGACTATTAAAGCTTCCCAACCAAATTTCATTGTATATAATTATGTATATTCTTGCATAAGGGGAGAGTGGTCCTTACACTGATTGGGCATCTGGTGTGACTACAGGGGCTCATATTATGCCAGACAAGACTAAACACAAGTAGCATGTGTCAAAGAGGATACTTGGATGCAATTAAATCAACTTCCCTCTATACCTCTTTGCTTACATGCTCATTTCCTTGTTGAGTACCTACCTTAGGTCAAAAAGATCTAGGATGTGCTCTGAATAGCTTCAGAAATTGCCAGAAATTGCTGAAGCTCTTTCTCTAATTGGTTCCCCTACACCCTAGTTTGACTAGAGAAAACCTTTTCTGTATTTGGGTAGCTTTTACTGTTTCAATTTAAAAATCATACACTCAAAGGCATATCGAAAAATCATAGTCATGTAGTTTAATACATTTAATACAATTAAATAGCTTGAAAAGAAATAAGAATTAAAACAAAATACTTGCAGCCAGGGAATTGAACCTGTACTCTCCTCTTCCACACTTCTAAGAGGGGTTAATGGCAAGAAAAATAGTCAGATAGGTGCTTTGTCAAAGCAGCAATCCAGGGAAGCAAGTAGGCCGATCAATGAGCTATAAACTGGGCATCACTCTCACCAATAACCACAGCTACAAGTTACTGATCAATTCTCTGCATTTATCATCTGGTTAGCCCCTCACTTTCATTTTGGCATCATTTCCACTGTTTCTGGCTTTTGTTATCAGGCAGGCCAGTTTACCAATCCCAAATTCTTAGTCAAGCTTGACAGAAAAAAAATGGAACATGATGGACTTATTTGTCTTTCTGTGTAGCTTCTTCACCTAGTTTCTCCAAGAACCAAGTTCCTTGAAGGTCTAAAGTCCAATAAAAGTGAGCAGCTCTGAGTAATCCCAACTTGCTAGTGCAAAGACAGTTCTGCCCCCACCAAGTCTCCACGGCAATGTCTCTGTGTGAAAGATGATCTGAGTCATGAATCAGCTATATTCATAAATAAGAGATTTTTCTTGGATAGCTACATTTGGGTGTGTGTTGTGTTGATTTTAGATTGAAATTTCGTTCACCTTTTTAACTAATGCTGAAATATTAAAGAATATAGTCACTGAAGTTCAGCTATTGAAAATTTTCATTCCAGTCACTGTTACTATTTATTCCTATTTCTCACTAAGCAAGATGTGACTTCATGACTCAGAGCAGTGGGATGCACCTAGCAAGGCAAAAAACTTTCTGCTGTCAGTTGTAGAACAAGCCTAACTCTGAAGGGACAGATTGTACCACCGGTATATAGGAATGAATAAAACTGTCAAATGGAACTAGGCAATGAGTCCAAAGGAAAATTTGCTCCAAAGGAAAAATCTAGAAGGAGAAGAAATCAATCTACAGAGTTTAATAAGATTTCTCTTTACTCCTCTTACTTGCTCATCAGTGGGGATTTCATAAGGATTCTGACCCAGGGGGCAGCTAGGTAGCACAGTGAATAGAGCGTCGGCCCTGGAGTCAGAAGGACCTGAGTTCGGATCTGACCTCAGACACTTAACTCACACACAAACAAAAAAAACCTAGCTATGTGACCTTGGGCAAGTTACTTAACCCCAATTGCCCTCCAAAAAGAAAAAAAAAGAATTCTGACCCAGGGTGCATTTCATATTTTCTTATTTACTTTATGCCCACTACATTGAGATGAAAACTCTGAGATCTTGAGTATTTGCTGATTGAAGTAAAGTTCATTGGTGCCTGCTTGAATTCTGTTACTTTCTCCAAACCTGTGTACTCTGTGAAATAACATTTTAGCACAAGTGAACTAAACTATTAGATGCCAGAATATGAAAATATTTTAAATATATATTAATATTGCTCTTTAATTATTTTCTTAGAAGTACTTCTTAAAGACACTAATTGAATGATTGCATAAGACACAATTAAAGAAATGGATGATTTTTTTTAAAAAGTTGATATTTATAACAAAGTAACATAGCAAAAGACTATACACACCATCTTCCAGAATTTGAACATTTGGATTTTTGAAAATATAATTAAGTGCAAACATTCAAGGAAGTTGAGTAGGGAAACTACCTATAGCATCGATACTTATTTCAGCTACATTGAATACAAGTTAATTATATTCACTAAGACAACAAATGAAAATACCAATTCTTTAGGTGATGTGCCAGCAAGAAAGAAACTTTTCTCACAGTAGTAGAGTTTTCAAACACTAAAGAAGGATTTTATGACAAAAGAATTTCCATGATGTACTTTAAAAGTCATGAGTATGCAAAAAGGGAGGCTGAGATGAAACTGTTTACATTGCCTTTTCGCTAGGATTGACAATCCAGTGTTTTTTTATTGTCCTAGCTGTTTATGAATCTCAGTTCTCCGAAGGACAGTGAAATATGTATCTTTAGGAGATAGTCCTAAAGATGGTCCTTCTGATATGACACATATTTAGTATTGTTTCACTGAACATACGCATTAATATCCCAGAAGTAATCCGCCCTTCATTTAACGGCTGATGACAGGTCCAATGGCTGAGCAAAAATCAGTTGAAGGAAAAGGAAGTCTTGTCGGAAATAAGATTAATCTTGTAACGAGTGTTCAGCCCTGATAACCCATCTGTGCACAGAACTGCTTTAACTAAAGAACAATTAACCTTCACCTGACAAACTCTGTCTAACCGTTTTAAGCATCAAACGGACAGAATCCCTTTCCCATAAAGACTAAATAATTAGAGTTTAATTCCATGTAAACTGTATGCTTTCTGCAGATGTATACTGATGCCAAATTCCTAGGGTTGGGGGAGAGAACAAACTGTGCAACAAGGATTCCTCATAAATTACATGATTGCTCTCTGAATGAATTAAAATGGTTTTCAAAAAGAAAATACTTTAAAATATTTAGTCAAATTATTAGCATAAAAGAATTTTGAAGTATCTTTTCATACAACTTAATACCTGAACAGATCAATTATCAGAGAAATATATGCTTCATGTTGTCTTCTACATGATTGCCATCAAACTGTTACCTTAAGTCAGTATTTATCCTTCCCCAGATCTCTGAGTGACCAATGACATGCATTTATGTTAGGGACAGAGTTTGTGGCCTCAAAACAGAAAGGTATTTTGTTTTCAAATAGTGAACAGTAACTTGACCCTTGGGGAATGAACCTAGCAATCTTTTCCTTTGAACTGAGCTAACTAGCCCATACTTAATATAAACAGTTTGTATATGATCTTAAAAATAAGTAAATAAAAATCCTCAAGCCAATTACATTTATCAAATGACAAATATTGAGCACTAGCTATGCTATGGAGATGAGCATAGCAGCACAGTTTTAGGGCTGGTGGGAATCTAGTAAAAAAAAATCCCCTTTTTGTTTTGTTTTGTTTTAGAGGAAGAAAGTTTTGGAGAGGTTAAGTGACCTGCCCAAGATCACACGGCAAGAAAAGTAAAATTTGAACCCAAGTGCCATAAGTCCAAATTGATTGTCCTTTCCACTTATAATACAATAACTGTCATGTGAAGCAAAAGGTAAGACCTCATTCAAAGTACTAATAATTTAGAACACTTAATATAATCTTCCTCCTTTAGTTTCCCACTCTCCCATTACCCATCACCCAAAAGAACTCAAGAACTTTTACAAAATGTTATGGAATTTAATGCAGATACATATATACACATAAAGCAGATATATATACACATATGTGTGTATACATTTTATATGTATATACATATGTATGTATGTATGTGTGTATATGTATATGTATACATACATACATCATTGGACTTGGAATATCTGAACTGAGTATATGCCCCATCTTTACTATTTATTAGCTATGTGACCTTGTACAAGTCACATAACCAACCTTTCTAAGATTAACAATACATTACTAAGCACCTCACAGAGCTTTTATGATGAAAATTATTTGTCAAAGAAAGGAGTCTTTTTAAAATACAAAACAGAGAAGAGAAGGGAATTCAGAAGGGGATATATCCTAGTACAGGTTTGGTAACATTATGGATCTTTTGGTTTCATCATGGAACATTTAGAACTGTACACAATTAAATTTAGGGTTTCATATACAATCTTCTCTTTTTTCTTTGTGTATTGAAATGTTCATTCTCATCTATTTTTTTAAAGTTTATGACAAAAAATGAGAAGAGAAGCAAACAAAAAAGTGCTTCGGGGGCTTCAGAGCAATATGTAAATATGTGTTATTTACTTAAAAGAGGCATTCTGGAAAAGTTTTATGTAAATCAAATTTGTGCTCATCAAGATCTTTTTTGAAAACTGATATTTACTACCTGAAGTCATCCCACTATGAATATTTTAGTAAATAAAAGTCATTTCACAATGCACATATTCTTTCATAGAATTTGTACACTTGAAATTTTAAGTATATAGTTTTATTCACTAAAACTATTCTTATTTTAGATTGTTGTTCAGTTATGTCTGACTCTTTGTGTCCTTGTGGACCATAGCACATCAATACTGTCCATGGGGTTTTCTTGACAAAGATGAAGCAGTTTGCCTTTTCCTTCTCCAGTAGATTAAGGTAAACAGAGGTTAAGTAATTTGCCCAGGGCCACACAATTAGTAAGTGTGCGAGACTGGATTAGAACTAAGGTCTTCCTGACTCCGGGCCCAGCACTCTATCCACTGAGCCACCTAGATGCTTCCTTATTTGAGGTAGAAAGCTCCAAATTACATAGACTAACAAAAGAATCCATCATACAAAAAAGGTTACATTTTGGGACATGTTTAGTCTCTTCTGAAAAAATGATTTCTGAAATTGTAGTTTGACCATGAAACAGCATGAGTGCTGCTCTAACTTTTGGTTGTTTGTGATTTGTTGATTAGTTGGTTGGTTAGTTGGGGAGTAGTGGTTCATCTTAATTGGTATAGGGAACTTATTGTATGGTAACTCTCTACCAAAATCTAGAGTGGGCAACTCATCTGTAAAAACATCTGAGTTGTCTGGCAGCACTCAGAAGCTAGTCAAGTTGCCCCATCCCTCCAAAGTCTACGTTAGAGGCAGAGCTAGAGTTCAGTCTTCTTGCTTCCAATTTCAGCCCTTTATCTATAATGGATGCTGGCTCTTCTCAGACTTTTTAGTTTCTAGATCCCTTTATATTGTTAGAAAAAATTAATGAGGGCCCTAAATAGAGCTTTTGTTTATGTTAGATCTGTTGATATTTAATTAAAAATTAAAACTGATATATTTTAAAATATTTAATTAAACAATAACCTACATTATGTGTTGACACAAGTATATTTTTATGAAAAACTATATTTTTTCGAAATAAAAAATGGTGAAAAGAGTGGCATTCTCTTACATAGTTTTGCAAATCTCTTTAATGGGTTAATAGAAGACAGCTGGATTCTCCTATCTGTTTCTATATTCAATGTGTTTTAATATGTTGTTTTGGTTGAAATATATTAAGCATACCTTGCCTCACATAGATATGTATTTGGAGAAAGGAGAATCATTTTAATAGGCAAATAATGGTTTAATATTATTATAAAAACAGTTTCTACCTTGAAGACTCCCTAAAAGAGTTTCATACTTCATGAACTTTTGCACTATGTCAGGTTTGCGTTTATAGAATGAAATTTATTTTAATGTGATTTTCTAAAACTATCACAAAAAAAGGCATCAGTTAAATGTCTACCTTGATATGGTTTAGGAATCTTCAAAGTAAGGTAAACTGACAATAGCACTGCCCCACTGCTCTACATAAATATTGTAGCCCATTTGCCTAAAAATTAAGAATTAATAAATTAATATAATAAATTAATTCAGAAGCTCAAATGAAAAATGAGAGAAGTTCAAATGAAAAACTTGAGAAAAAACAGAGGACCTGTGGGTGCTCCTTCCATCAGAGGATAAATAATATCTACCTAACGTTTTTGGTTTTCAATTTTTATGGAGGTTATTAGATATGTCTAGTGATATCTATCAAAATTGTGTTTCTGTGACTTAGTGGATTACTTTTCTTTAACAGAACATTTCCACTTTTTCCTAATCCCTAGTCATTAATTCTTTTCTCATCCTCAACACACACATCCACATGGCTACCAAATACTACCACTTCTCTTTATGAAATATCTCTCATGTCCATTCCCTTCTTTCTAATCCAATAAGGTTCCTCAATCATATTAAGCTAGATTTTTTTCTATTTAACCTCTGAACTATCGCTATGCTAGGATCGCCATTATTCTATTTTTTTCTGTCTCTGACAATTGCCTAAACATTTTTCGTAATACACAGCACTTACCATATCACTCCCCTGCTCAAAAAAATCTTCAGTGACTTCCTGTTGCCTGCCTAATAAAATACAAACTCTTGCCATTCAAGGTTTTGTGCTAACCTACTATTCCAGCTGTGTGTGTGTGTGTGTGTTGACCTTTTACCCATTCTTTTCTCCAGGCACATCCTTGACTCTTCAGGCCCCAAGAATTTGAACACATTATTCTGAAAAATGATTTCTGAATGGAGTCTCTGCCCCTATCCTTCCTTTACTTAGAAAGACAATGTGGCAAAAAAGAAGGCTGAATATGACATCAAGAAAACTTGTGATCAGTGCCTGCTTCTACCATTTACTAGTGGAGTTCCCATGGGATGATATTTTAACTGCAATTACTTCATCTGTAAAATTTGAAAAATAGTACATGTGGCACCTATCTCACAGGGTTATTGTGAGGTTCAACCTCAATCAGGTTCCATACAAATACTAGTTATTATCATAGCCAGAGCTCAATGACATATCTGTTTGCATTTATGTATTTAGACAAAGGTCTCACTTCATTTTAGGAAAATGACCTTCAAATTAGAGCCTATAAACAGACCTTTTCTTCATGATACTAAGTTAGTTGACCTATATCCCATAACTGAATTTATGCAGAAAATATCTAACTTACTTTCCCAAGCTAGATAATTAAAAAGTTGTTAAATTCTTCCTATGTACCAGGCACTGCCTCCATCCCTTTCTCACAGGGTCACTATCCTAACCATCTCTCCTCTAAACTTTTAGCATAGCCTCATAATTAATTTAATACTCACAATTAATTTAAACTCATAGAGTTGCTAGGAGGCTCAAATTAGATAATAAGGAACTGGTTTTTAAAAGTGGTATATAAATGATAGCTAATACTATATTGCTTTACTATATACCTCCATTCTATCCCTGCTCTAATCCATCCTCCAAAGAGTTTCCAACTAATTTTCCCAATTTACAATCTGTAATTCCCTCACTCAAAAGCATTCAGTGGTTCCTCATCATGTCTAGAGTAAAATGCAAACTTTTTAACCTTACATTCAAGCCTTTCTTCCTCTCTCAAGCCTTGTCCCACCTTAGCTATGTGACATCAGCTTACTTTTCAGTTATTTTTCTACTATGCTTCCAGACCATTTGCATTTCAAGCAAGGTGACCTAATTGCTCTCTTCTCAATTTAACACTGTATCTTCCACTTCCGTACATTATCACAACCTACCACACTTAGAATGTATTCCCTCTCACCTGGATAAAGAATCTTTCTCTTCCTTCAAGGTTCAGGTCAGTCCAACTGCTAAATAGAATGAATACGCCTTAATGGCAGGGAATGTTTTATTTTTGTTTGCATTTCTTCAATGTTTAATCCAATGTTTTATTGGTTGCCTAATATTTGTTGAATTAATTTGAATTTAATTTTTGAAGTCTTGCTACTTGAAGATGGAAAATATTTTTTTTAGCTTACGTGTTTACTTCTTTGGCAAACACTGAAATGCTACTACAGCAGTAACCTTGATGATAAGGAGTTTGTAGACAGATACTTCCTCTTGTTCATTTCCTACGCAGATAACCAGCCAAATTATGGGAGGAGCAATGTAGGAATGATTTCAATAGCAGATTCCTATTTTCTAATTTGTGATTTTATTTTCTATATTTTTTTCTCAAAGGAACTAGCCCCCTAGAAATATAGATTTCAAGGAAGAAAATTTTAATATGGAATTAATTGTAGGCAAAAGCATTATAGTCTCATAGACTTTTAGAACTAAAAGTTCTTTCCCCAAAAGTTTTTCCTGTTTTACATTTGTCAATCAGAGGAGGGAATGCAAAGAACTCATATGATTCAGAACCTTCATTTTTTAAATGATGAAAATGATAACCAGAAAGTTGAAGTGACTTAACACTGCCTGCACACTGAGTTAGTAAAAAGGACAAGATAACAGTATGGGTCACAGATGTATCCATCTATTGCTTTTCCCACTACATCATGGTGTGTGTGTGTGTGTGTGTGTGTGTGTGTGTGTGTGTGTGTGTGTCCAGGGACAATATGACCTCAGTTTTTTTTAAATTCTGATACCATATTTAGCTTTTCTCAATCTTATTGTCAGTGTTTTCTGAGTATATTTGGACTTCCAGTGCCAAGGTGGCAGTTAGGAAGCAATTCTCTGAAGACCTCTCAAATTCCCCTCTAAACAAAAGGTCAACATGGTTACAAGATTTATACCATAAGTAAAGTAGGAGAGCATGGACTGGTTTACCTGTCTTATCTGTGGATAAGGGAAGAATTTAGGATCAAAAAAGATATAGAGCATTATAATACGTAAAGTACATAATTTTTACTATATAAAGTTAAAAAGTTTTTGCACAAAAACAATGAATGCAAACAAAATTAGAAGGAAAGGAGAAAACTGGATGGGGGAACTTACAGCAAGTATCTCTGATAAAGACCTCATTTCTCAAATATATAGAGAACTGAGCCAAATTTATAAAAATACAATTCATTCACCAATTTATAAATAATCAAAGGATTTAAAGGTAGTTTTCAGACAGAGAAATCAAAGCCATCGATAGTCATACAAAAAAACATTCTAGATCACTATTGATTAGAGAAATACAAATAAAAAACACCTATTAGATTAGCTAATATGACAAAAAATGACAAATATTGGAGGAGATGTAGGAAATCTATGACACTAATACACTGTTGGTGGAGTTGTGACCTGATCCAACCACTCTAGAGAGCAATTTGACTATAAAATTGCGTATGTCCTTTGATCCAGCAGTACCACTGCTAGATCTGTATTCCAAATAAAATTTTCAAAAAGAGAAAAGAACCTATTTGTACAAAAATATTTATAACTTTTTTTTGTGGTGGCTAAGATTTGGACATTGAGGATGTCCATCAATTGGAGAATGGATGAACAAGTTGTGGTATATGATTAAAATGAAATATTATTGTACTATAAGAAATGACAAGCAGTATGATTTCAGAAAAACCTGGAAAGACTTGCACGAGCTGATGCAAAGTGAAGTGAACAGAACCTGGAAAATATTGCACATAGTAATAACAATATTGTTTAATGGAGAACTGTGAATTACTTGGCTATTTTCAGCAAATAAAATTGCTATTTTCAGCAATTCAATGATCCAAGACAATTCTGAAGAAGTCATGAAGAAAACTGCTATCCACCTCCAGGGAAAGAAATGATGTTACCTGAATACAGGCTGACACATACTACCTTTATCTTTCTCTCTTTCTTTCTTTCCTTTGTTCTTTCATTCTTTTTCAAATCTTTTTGCACAAAATGACTAATATGGAAATATATTACATAATTGCATTGCATATGTATAATCTATGTCAAATTGCTCAGCTTCTTGGGGAGGCAGGAGGGAAGGAAGGAATTAAAATTTGGAACTCAAAACTTTAAGGAAAAAATATTTATTAAAATTATTTTTGCATGAAATTAGGGGAAATATCATTTAAATTTAAAAAAAAATAAAGAACATATTAATGACCATATCTTTGTCTGTGACATCATTCACTTTTCCATTACTACTGCCTTAACTTTTAACATTACTCCATGCCTTAACTCCTTATATCCAGACTACTTCTTAATTGATCTTCCTGTGTCCAGTTTCTTCCCTTTCAATTCATCCTACTCTTTACTGCCAGATTAACCTTGTTAAAATACCACTTTTGCCACAATATTCCATTATCCACACTTAAGATTGTCCCACTACAACATCCCCTACATTAACCATCTGCTCTAATCAAATTAAAATACATATTTTAAACAATTCTTGGCAAATTTTTAACTTTTTGGTTCATGACCCTTTTTCTGCTTTAAATGTCCTTACTTTAGCCCTCCATCTTGCTAAATCCTGCAAAGCATAGACTCTATTTTGTTTCCTGAGTGAAACCTTTCCTGACCAATTCAAATCAATGGTCCTCCATCCCTTTTCTGAACCATGCTTGAACTGTACTTTACTGCTTATTAAGCGTTCATCTATTTATTCACAAATAATCATTAGTCAATTACTCTATTGAAAAGATTGTTGAATGTAGAATTGGAAGACTTGGGTTCAAACCCTGACTCTTTTATTCACTAATTGTGTGGCCTTGAGCAAACTGCATAATCTTCCTGGGTTTTATGTATAAAATAATGAGGTTGAATGATATAACATTTTAAATACCCTTTTAGCTCTAAATCTATGATCCTGTGGTTCCTTCCAGTTCGAGTTCTATGATTCTTTTATCTTGTATTGCTATCTGAACCTCAGTTTCTTCATGGAAATAACAATAGCTGCAACATTTTCAGGGGTATTTTGAAGATCAGAGAACAGAATACATATTACATATTACATATTTCAATTACATTATAAATGTGTGTGCATTATGCATATATAATATATCCTATACATGTCATGTAGTGTACATATATATCACATTACATTATTTCTGTATGAAATGCATTAGAAGTTTAGAGTACTATTTACATGCTTGATAGACAAGCAGTGTTTTGCAATGTATAGAGGATTAGTCTTGGATTCAGAAATACCTGGATTCCTGGCCTGCCTCTGAAATGTACTATCTATGGAAAAATGGGCAAACCACTTACCCTCTCAGTACCCCTGCCCCCAACAACTCTTTAAAATTAAACTACAAAGTTATTTTTCTACATTGGATAAGTGAGTTTCACACCAAGCTCTCTCTCCATAAGTGAATTCCCAGATCTGAACCAAAAGAAAAAACTATCAGCCATTATTGTTATCGTTGTGGCTACCCCCATTCAATGCACCATGATAATCATGGTAGAGGTTACAAAGTTTGGAGAAATGGATAACAAAAATGTTAGAATTAAGATCCAAAAAAATTTTGACAGAATAAAAAAATGAACTGACAAGATGAAATTTAATAGAGATAAATATAAAAATATATACTTGTATTCAAAAATCATTTTTAAGGACAATATGAGGAAAGTATATTTAGAAAACAATTTTAAGAAATCTCAATGTGTGTCAACAATGCAATATGGGAGGTAAAAACATTAATGTGATGTGATATTCCATTAGGGAAGAATCCTCTCAAACTACATCTAGAGTATTATGTTCAGTTTCACATGCCATATTTTAGGAAAAACACTGAAAAGCAAGAGAGATCTTAGAGGAGAGTGACCTTTCTGTGGTCAGGGCCTCATGTTCATAATATGTGATGATAGTTTAAAGAATTAATATTTTATGTGGAGAAGAGAAGACTTAGGGAGACAAAATATTTTCTCTTCAATTATTTAGAAGGTTATTGTGCAAAAGAAGAATTAGACTCATTCTACTTGACTTTTGAGAAAAGTCAAATAGGGCTATAATTAATTTAAAAATACTTCATTCTCTCTTCCTACTGTGTTTTGTTGGTAACATTGCTAATTAATGTATATTTATTTTATATATTGCAATTTTGTTTAAATTAAGTTTTACAGATGTTCTAGACTTTTGTGAGTAAACCATCATATCACCTGGGAAAAAGTGTTTATGTTGTTGGGTTTTTTTTTGCTTATTCTTGTTCTCTCAGTTTCTTCTTGTCTTATTGTTATAACTAGGATTTCCAGCACTATAATAATAATAGAGGAAATAATATACATCTTTGCTTTCGAAAGTGCTCTAGTTTATCTCTTGCAGACTCTTGGTTTACATGCTTCTTATGAGAAGGTTCATTATTCCTATAGTTTCTGCAAATTTCCTTTTCTAGTAGTTAGCAAAATTATATTACTTTATTAATATTGAGGAGCATACACAAGAAGGGGACTTAAGTTATAAGTCACAACTCTTAAGATTTCTCCTAGAAGATGGATCAGAGAAGTAGTACCCCCGCCCCCAATCCTTCCTGGAACCTAACCTACTAGTGTAAGATTCGTTGGTAGATTAAGCTCAGATGGAGAACTATCATTTTGTGGAAAATGGGTACATTTTATTTCATTGCCATGTAACTACAAAAATAAAGTTGAAAAAGGAAAAAAAATTAATGCTCTTGAGAAGTAGGATAAGAGTCCTTCAAGATATTTTATGTCATGTTTCAAATATAAAAATTAGAATCAAATTTGGTTCTATACAATGATAGCACCATCTACTGTGAATCAAAAGATGTGGTAGCTCCCAATTCTCTATGTCTGCTTTCCATAGCACCTAAAGTACAAAGAACTCAGTTATAAGATTATCTTCAGGACACTTATTGACTTACAACACAAGAATGATGATGTCATTACTCTCCTTGAGAATTATCAAGGACTTCCTCTTTCCTCTAGAATAAAATAAAACTCTTTGGTGTGGTATTTGAAGGACTTCATCTGACCAACATCTCACTTTCCAAACGTATTTCATCTTAATCACCTCTGTTGTTTCTATTCCAGTCAAATTGGTCCCCTAGCCATTCCCCAACTTGAATGTATCATCTCTCATTTCTTATTTTGCACAAGCTATGATCAATGCCAAAGTGTATACTCTCCTTGCCTCTCTTAGAGTCCTTACTTCAAAGTTCAAGTGGAAAGACATCTCCTATGGGAAGCCTTTTCAAATGTTCCCAGTTATTGATACTCTCTGCCTCCAGAAATTATTATGCATTTACTTCTCCGTGTATCCACCCAGAATGTTAGCTTCTTCAAGGTATTTTACTTTTATCTTTGTATTCTTAGTGTCAGCTCCATGCATAGAACAAAGTTGGCTTTTAATAACTGCTCATTTATCAGACTTTGTTCTTCTTGGCCTCTCGGCAATATCTGATGCTGTTAACCACCTCCTTCCCTCCTCCCCCAGAAATTTCAGAACATTATTCTGTTCTCATTCTCTTAACTGTCAGATTGATTCTTCTCAATCTTCTTTGCAGACTCACCGATCTATTGCCCACCCCTTAGACATGAGTGTATCCCCTGAGTTTTCTCCTATGACTTTTTTGCTTTTCTTTCTACACTCTCTTTTGGTTAACTCTAGTCCAGTTGTTTTAACTAGTCAATGCTAATGACACACATTTAGCCTTCAGTCTCTTCTGAGTTCCAATTCCACATTTCCAATTTACCTATTCATCATTTCCACCAGGATGTCCCACAGACATATCAAACTCAACATGCCCAATACAACACACACCACTGTCCTCCAAGAAACCTCTCCATTCCTAACAACTTCCCTGTTTCTATAAAGAGTACCACTATTATTTTTACATTAAAAAGTTTTATTGATGCTCTTTTAAAATATAGTATTACCACCTATTAACCTCAATCATATAGAAACTCTTTCTTGTAACATATAGATAGATAGATAGATAGATAGATAGATAGATAGATAGATAGATAGATAGATGGATAGATAGATAGATAGATAGATAGATAGATAGATAGATAGATAGATATATTCAAGCAAAACAAATCAATACAGTGACCACATCTGAAAAAGCATGGCTCACTCTGAAGTTCTTCACTAACAGGTGAAAGACATACTTTGTTATCCATCTTTTGTACTAAAGATTGGTTTATGCTTTGATCAGAATTGTGACTTTTCAAAGTTGTTCCTCACACATTAAAATTTTGGTAGTCACATGAGCTGTTCTGGAAGTTAAGTAATTTGCCCAGGGCCAAACAGCTATTAATCTATGGAGCAGGACTTTAAATCATCTCTTCCTAATTTCTAGTCTAGTGCTCTATGTACTGAACAATCTAATGGTTAAGTTTGTGCAAAGTTCCCTTTGGGAAATAAACAAAAGAAGATGAAAAGGATTAATGGGGATGGAGGTGGGGGTGGGGTGGGAGGTGGATTACAATAGTTAAGTAAGAGGGAAAGAATTAGATAGAAGGAAAAAGGAAATGGTAATTAATATGTGTGGTAAAACTCCTAATCTAGAGAAACATGTGAAAAATGGGTTCAGGGTGGGGGCAGAGTGATGATGGTAAAGGAACAGATCAGTAGTAAAAGTATTGCTTTAAAGTAAATTAACCAAAAGTAGCTGGAGAGACAAATCTTGTCTTTACAGAGGAAGAACAATAACAACAGTCCTAATTGAGAGACAAACGAAACAAAATATATAAACCTCTCATAACTTTGACAAATTAAGTAAACTAATAATCCAGAGAAGGGAGTCAGATCAGTAAGAAAGAAGAAACCCACAATCTGTTGCTGATAAGAAACATACATCAAAAGAAAATATATATATATATAATAAAAAAGGACTGGAAGAAAATCTATTATGCCTCAGATGAATCCAAAAAAAAAGAAGGAGTTAAGAGTTATAGTATCAGAGAAAGAAAAGCCAAAAATATATATAATAAATGACATAAAAGGGAAAAAAAGGAAATGATATTATGTTCAAAGGAAGCATAAAAAACAGACCAGTACCAATATTAAACTTATGTGTTCCAAATATCTTAGCATCTAAAATCATAAAGGAAAAATTAACTAAACTGCAAAAAGATATAGTAATATTCCCTAGGTGACTCAGTGAACAGAACACCAAGCCTGGAGTTGAGAAGACCTGATTTCAAAACCAGCCTCAGACACTTACTAGCTGTCTTACCCTGGGCAAGTCACTTAACTCTGTTTATCACAGAGTTAAGTAAAATGAGCTTATCTGTAAAATGAGCTAGTAAAGGAAATAGCAAATCACGCCAGTATCTTTGCCAAGAAAACCCCAAATGGGGTCATGAAGGGTCAGAGATGAGTGAAAGGATTGAATGACAACAAATAAGATCAGAGATTTTAATGTCCCCTTTCAATTTTGGACATGGAATTTAACAAATTTTTGTAGAAACTCAAACAAAGAGGACATTACATCTGGCAGATGGGAATAATAAAAAATATACACATTTATCAACACCATATGGAATTTTTACAGAATTTAACTGTGTATTAGAATTCAGAGATATTGCAAATTAATGCAAAAATGTAGGTGACAAATTTATTATTTATTGGGCCATAGCAATAAAAAATATTAATCAGTTCAGAAAGCACAAACAAAAGGCACAGTCCCAAATGAAGTCATAACAATGAAATCCTATTAATTAATGAGTCAAATAACAAATAATAGAACCAACAATTCTATGAAAGAAAATTAAAAACAATTTCTGGGATGAAATTAAAGTAGTTTGGGGAGGAAATTATATACTGAAAATAGAATAGCAAAGTGGGAAAATGGAAGATTAATTAATGAAACATGCATTAAAAATTAGAAAGTTTACAAATAAACCAATTCAAAACAAGCATTAAAGATGAGAGATTGAAAATTAAAGGAGATGGTGAAGCTGTGAACTGATCCAATCATTCTGAGGGGCAATTTGGAATTGTATGCAAAGGACTATAAAACTGTGCATACTTTTGGCCCAACAATACCACTACTCAGTCAGTATCCCAAAGAGATCAAAGAAAAGGGGAAAGGACCTATATGAACAAAAATATTTAGAATTGCTCTCTTAGTGGTTGTGAAAAAAATTGGAAATTGAGGGGATATCCATCAACTGGGGAATGGCTGAACAAGTTGTAATATATGACTATGGTGGAATACTCTTGTGCTATAAGAAATAATGGGGGGGGGGGGTGCGGCTAGGTGGCACAGTGAGTAGAGCCTAAGGCACACACAAACAAACAAAAAAACCTGACCTTGGGCAAGTTACTTAACCCCAATTGCCCTCCAAAAAGCAAAAAAAGAAAAAAAAAAGAAATAATGGACAAGATGCTTGCAGAAAAATCTGGAAGATTTGCATGAATTAATGCAGTGAAATGAGCAGAACCAGGAGAACATTGTAAACAATAATAGCAATGATATATGACTATGAATGGCACTTATTCTCAGCAATTCAATTATGATCCAAGATAATTCTGAAAGACTTAAAATGAAAAATGCTATCCACCTCTAGAGAAAGAACTGGTGGAGTCTGAATGCAGATTAAAGCATACTTTTTTAACGTCATAATTCTTGCTTTTTTGTCTGCATTTTCTTTTGCAACAGGAATAATAAATAAATGTTTTGCATAACTGAATATATATAATCTATATCAAATTGCTTGCCTTCTCAAAGAAGAAGAAGGTGAGAGGGATGGGAGAGAAAATGGAACTCAATTTAAAAAAATTTTTATTTACTAAATAAAATAAAATTTTTATTTACTAAAATAAAAATTAAATTTGAAAAAAGAAAACCAAAGAAGAAAAAAATTGGAAACTACACACTATGGAAATGATAAATAAAACTAAACACTAATCTTATGAAAAGTCTAACAAAATTGAGCATCCTTAACTCAATAAAATCAATAATATATTTAATGAACAAGGCAAGATCACAAAAACAAAGAATAAAAAGAATAGTGATAATCTATTATACAAAGTTATGTGCTTACAAAACTGAGAACAGAAGAGAAATAGGGCAATATATTCAAAAATATAAAATACTCCAAGTAACAGGAGACCAAATAGAGATATTAAATAATCCAATCTCAGAAAAAGAAATAGTACTATCTACTACCAAAGGAAAAACTTCTGTTCTTGATGGATTCTGTCTAACTTTTTAAAGATGATTAGTACCAATGTCATACAAATTATTCTCCAAAACTGATACAGAACTCTATCAGAAACCTTTTGTGAGATAAATATATTTCTGACACCTAAACAAAGGAAAGTTATATGCCGATATATAATATATTATTATATTATATAAAATATTATATCACTTAATGAACATTATTTCAATTTTTTTTTAAATCCTGACCAACAGACTACAGTGGCTCATTCAAGAAATAATTTCTTATAACCAAATTAGGTTTAAGTCAGAGATGCAAAGATGGCTCACCATTAGGAAAACTATCAACCTATTTAATCACATTAAAAAGAAGAGCATCCAAAACTACAATTATTTCAATACATGTAGAAAAAGTTTTGACAACACACAACATACACTTCTATTTTTTAATCTACAAAATATAAGCATAGATTTTTTATATCATAAAACTTATCTATAATTGTATGAAATAGAAATACAATAGAAGTTTTCCCAATATATACAGGAATAAAGAAAGCATGGATGCCTACTTTCTCCATTATTATTTGATATAGTTCTAGAAATGCTAGCAATCATAATAAGACAAAAGAAATTAAAAGTGTAAATCCAGGCAAAGAGGAGGTAAAACTATATTTTCTGGTGGCATAATAATTTACTGAGAAAATCCTAGAGAAACAACATATACTTCATTTGGATGACCTCAAAAGATCGAGAATGCATTTTGTTCTAGACACTGTGTGAAGCACCAGGGATACAATATAATAAATGTACCAATTTCAATTATCAAAGAGATTATATTTAATGAGGTATATCATATATGTACATATGGGTGTATGTACCATTTTTTGACAGGTGGTTGGATATAGAGTAAGGAAGAGTGAGAACTCCAGAATAAGGTGATTATTACAAACATTAAATACTAGAAGGCTGGCCATTTCTTTATTTAAAAAAAAAACAAATGGATTTGAAGATGAAGATAATGAATTAAATTTTGAACCTGAGTTTTAGGTGTTTCTGTGACATCAAGTTCAAAATATCTAATAATCAATTAGTAATGTGGGACTGAAGTTTATGGAAGAGACCAGGGACTGATATATAGATTTTAGATATTAAGATGGGTCATATGGGTGATGAACCATCAAAGGAAACTTAAAGGAGGAGTTAAATAGGCACGGAATAGATGAGACAATAGTAATGTCATGAAAATCCATAAGGAGGAGAAGTCAGTCAGTGATGTAAAATGAAACTGGTAGGTGAAGGATGAAGACTATGAAAATGCCATCAGGGAGGCAGAGCCAAGATGGCGGAGTAGAAACAGCTCATCCAAGCCACTCTGCCCCCACATTCCCCCCAAACGATGTAAAAGGAGACTCTGAACAACTTCTGGGGCCCCAGCACCCACAGAACGACACAGAGAAGCTAAACTCCCGCTGAGGACAGCCCAGCAGCTCTGCAGGAAGGACCAGCGCAGTGGTCTGGGACCTGGCAGCTTGCAGCGTGCAGAGCACAGGAGCCGAGCCGAGCCCAGGTCCGCATGAGCCGAGGTTTTAGCCCCAGGGCAGCAGGGCCAGCAGCCAGCTGGAGGAACCCCAGAACACCAGGAGCTGTGACGACTCCAGAATTATCAACATAGACTTGCCTGGGACAAAGTAAGAGGTTAGTGTCCTATGGACTTTGGGACTGGTATTAGGGAATGCGTCGGCTCCCTCCCCTGGGGGCTAGAAGCCGCTGAGGACAAACGCCATTTTGTAGTTTTCAGAGGCAGCTCCCGCTCCCAGCCTGCAAATTTGTAGGGAGATCCAGCGATCAGTCTTGGGGGGTAATCGCTCTTGCTTTAACCTCCCTGGATCTGGATTGTGATCTAGGGTGGAAGTCGTGGGTGGGTTTACAGCTTGCCAGAAACGGAAGTTGCCCCCCACACGTTCGGGACGAAAATTCCTCTATCTGGCCTTAAAGCCATAGTGTGGCAACAAGCCCAAAAGTCAAGTAATTAAGTGGCAACATGCCAAGGCAAAGGAAACAGAAAAATGCAACCCTAGACTCCTATTTTGGGGGCATAGAGCAGGAAAAGGACTGTGAGGTCAGAAGTCCTGCCCCAAAAGCCCCAGGGGAAAACATGAGCGGGTTGCAGGCCATAGAGGACCTTAAGAAGGACTTTAAAAATCAAATAAGAGAAGTGGAGGAAAAATTGGAAAGAGAAATGAGAAGGATGCAGGAAAAGTATGAAATGAGGGTCAACAGCCTGACTGAGGAAAACAACACCTTAAAAAATAGACTAACTCAAATGGCAAAGGAGGCCCAAAAGGGCAATGAGGAGAAGAATGCCTTAAAAAGTCGAATTTGCCAGATGGAAAAAGAATCTCAAAAGTTCACTGAGGAGATTCATTCCTTCAGAGTTAGACTGGAGCAAATGGAAGCTAGTGACTTTATGAGAAATCAAGATGCTGTTAAGCAGATCCAAACAAATGAAAGATTAGAAGGCAATGTGAAATATCTCATGGGAAAAACCACTGACCTGGAAAATAGATCCAGGAGAGACAATTTAAAAATTATTGGACTACCTGAAAGCCATGATCAAGGAAAGAACCTAGAAATCACCCTTCAAGAAATTCTCAAGGAAAACTGCCCTGATGTTTTAGATCCAGAGGGCAAAATAGAGGTTGAAAGAATCCACTGATCACCTCCTGAAAAAGATCCCAAAAAGAAAACTCCCAGGAATATTATAGCCAGGTTCCAGAATCCCCAGATCAAGGAGAAAATACTACAAGCAGCCAGGAAGAAACAATTTCAATATTGTGGAAACACAATCAGAATAGCCCAGGACCTGGCAGCTTCTACACTGAGGGATTGAAGGGCATGGAATATGATATTCCAGAGGGCAAAAGAACTGGGAATGAACCCAAGGGTCACCTACCCAGCAAAACTGAGTATTTTGTTTCAGGGGAAAATATGGTCATTCAGTGGAATAGAGGACTTTCAAGCATTCTTGAGGAAAAAACCAGAGTTGAATAGAAAATTTGACATCCAGACACAAGAAGCAAGAGATGCCTGAGAAGGTAATCAGGGAAAAGAAATCAAAAGGAACTTATCAAAGTTGAACTATTTACATTCCTATATGGAAAAGCAATAACTGTGACTGATGATATCTTTCTCACTATGAAAATAATGGAAGAAGGGGGTGTGGTCATATGAATACATATGTGAATGTGTGTGTATATGGTTACAGTTATATATGGATAGAGGGCATAGGTTGAATTTGTTGGGAAGGGAGAATACTCAAGGGATGAAATTATGAGGTGAGAGAGGAAAGTGGCAAGAGGAGATGGGGAGAGACAGGGTAGGGTAAACTATCCCATGTAGAAGAAGCAAGGGGAAGTGGTTGCAAAGGAGGGGGAGAATAAGGAAGGCTAAGAAGGCAAAACCACATTCACATTGAATTTGGTTCAGGGAGAAAATGACATACATACTAAATGGGATATCTCAACCTGCAGCAGGATAGGGGGAAGGGGGATGAGAGGAGGGATAATGGATGGGAGGGCATCCTTGGGGTGAGGGGAGGTTGGAAGTACCCACTATAGAAGAGGGACAGGATCATGTAGGGAATGGACCAGGTGGGGGTGGGATGAGTGGGAGGGAATTATAAGCAGCCTTGTACAATATATCTACTATGATAATGTTTTGCATAGCTAGACATGTACAACATATACTGAATTACTTATCTCCCAAGAGGGAATGGGTGACAAGGGAGGAAGGAAATGGATCTGAAATTTGAGGTCATAACATTAAATGTTTCAAATATATATAAATACTATTATTAATACTCTTTTGCTTGTAATAGGGAGATAAGATGTGCAGGCATGGGGATGCAAAGACTCACCTTCCTCTAATGGAAAAGTCGATGGGGGTATGGGAGAAGGTATGGGAGAGAGCAGATTGGAGGAAGCGATATCTTGTGGGACTGCTATTCTGGGAGGTTGGGTAGGGGAATAACGGGGGGGGGAGGGGAAATGATTGTAACTCAAAATCTGGCAAAATTAATGATGTAAAACAGAAGTTAATAAAGCATTTGTTTAAAAAAATAAAAGAAAGAAAGAAAATGCCATCAGATTTGGTGATTAAGAAATAACTAGTAACTTTAGAGAGTATTGTTTTAACTAGGTGAAGTTTATTGTATGTAAATATTTTTATTGTAATTTGGTATACTATCTTATAAAATATGGATTTCCTTGAGACACAAAATAATAATATTTAGAAAATTCTGATGAGCTACTTAATTTTAACTCATTTAATGAGTCATCTTTAATTTGTATAGATAATATAAAGAATTAGAAGGGGGGTACTTAATGGAATAGGGAATCAACTTTGAAGCCAGAAACATAAGGTCTAGTCCTCTCAGGTTATGTGAGCATGAGGAAGTCAACCTCTTAGTGCCCTAGGCCATTCTTTAACATCACCAGTTGTACAGAAGGTATATATGAAACTATTCCAATTTAAGGAAAATTATAAGCATAATTGATCATGTCAGTAACAAAAACAACAAAAAATAATATGACTATTTCAATAGATGCAGAAAAAGTTCATGACAATATATAACAGCCATTCCTATTAAATCATGAGAAAACATAGGAATAATTGGAACTTTCCTCACACAATAAGCAGTATCTATATCTAGAACCAAGAGCAAGCATTATCTGCAATGGGAATAAACTAGAAGCCTTCCAAATAAGATCAGGGGTGAAGTAAGGGTGTCAATTATCACCATTATTATTCAATAGTCTGCTATAAATGCTAATTACAACAATAAGACAAGAAAAATAAAGTGAATATGAATAGGCAATGAGGAAATAAAACTCTCACTTTTTGAAGATAACATGATGATATACTTAGAGAACCCTAGAGAATCAACTAAAAAACTTGTCAAAATAACTAACAATTTTAGCAAAGTTGCAAAATATAAAATAAATTCATATAAATCATTAACATTTCTATGTATTATCAACAAACCCAGCAAGAAGAGATAGAAAGAGAAATTCTGTTTAAAATAACAGTAAAAAATGGAAAATGTTTGGGAGTTTACCTGCCCAAACACCCAAGAACTGTATGAATACAATTAAAAAGTATTTTTCACACAAATAAAGATAGAAACAAATAATTGGAGAAATATTAATTTCTCATGGGGAAGTCAATATATTAAAAATGACAAAATTCATCTATAAAAACAATAGATCAAGAATGTCAATGCAAATGTGGGGAGAGGGAGTGAAGAAATCCCTAGAAGCACCAAATTTCAATCTATACTATAAAATGGCAATCATCAAAACAATCTGGTATTGGATAAAAAAATAGAGTGGTTGGTCAGTGAGATTAGGTGTAGGATTTGCAGAAATCAATGACCACAGTAACCTATGTTTGATAAACCAAAAGATACCTGCTTTTAGGACAAAAATTCACTAGTCAACAAACTGTTGGGAAAACTGCAAAACAGTCTAGCAGTCATTAGGCATAGACCAATACATTATATTATAAACCAACATGAAGTCAAAATGGGTATATGATTTAGACATAAAGGGTGATATTGTAAGCAAACTAGAAGAGCATGGGGAAAAAATTACCTGTCTAATCTATGAATAAAGGAAAAGTTTAAGGCTAAATAAAAGACAGAGAAAACCATGAGAGAAGACCAATACTGAGCAGACAAAATCAGAGGGAAATTTTACAGAAAATTTCTCTAATAAAGGTCTTATTTCTCAAAAATACAGATAACTGAGACAAATTTATAGAAATAAAAGCCATTTCTCTATTGATATGTAGTCAAAGGCAGCTAGATGGCACAGTGGATTGAGTGCCAGACCCAGAGTCAGGAAGACTCGTCTTTGTGAGTTCAAATCTAGACTAAGACACTTGCTAGCTGTATGACATTGGGCAAGTCACTTAGGCCTGTTTGCCTGTCTCCTCATCTGTAAAATTATCTCGGAAGGAAATGGCAAAACATTTACATTTCTTTGCCAAGAAAATCCTAAACGTGGTCATGAAGGGTCAGACAAGACTGAAATGACTAAACAACAGCAACAAAGGATATAAACAGGCAGTTTTCAAAGGAAGAAATCAAAGCTATATGGAAAAAATGCTCTAAATCATTAATAACTAGATAAAATTAAAGCAATTCTAAGGTACCACCAGATTGGGTAATATCACAGGAAAAGGGAATTGCAACTGCTGCAGGGGATATGGAGAAACTGGGACTCAATGCACTGTTAATGAAATTGTGAACTGGCCCGACCATTGTGGAAAACAATTTGGAGCCATATCCAAAGGGCTATAAATGTGTGCATACTATTTTACCCAGCAATACTGCTACTAGATCTATATCTCAGACAAAACAAAGACCCATAAGTACAAAACTATTTATAGCTGTTCTTTTTTGTGTTGGCAAAGAATTAGAAAAGGAACCAATTCCTATCAATTGAGAAATAACTGAATAAAATTATGTTATATGAAATCAGTGGAATACTATTGTGCTGTAAGAAATTATGAAGGGGATGGTTTCAGGAAAACCTGGTTAAGACTAATATGAATTGAAATAAAGTGAAGTGAGCAGAACCAGGAGAACATTGTACACCATAACACCATTTTAATGATAATCAATTGTGGAAGACTTAGTAACTCTTATAAACAGGAACGATCCACTACAATTCTAAAAGACTGATGAGAAAAAATACTATTCACCTCCAGAGAGAGAACTTAAGAATTCTGAGTGTACATTGAGGCGTTTTTTCACTTAATTTTTCTTGGGGGTTTTTTGGTGGGTTTTTTAAGTGATTAATATGGAAATAGGTTTCACACGACTTCCCATATACACTGGGTATTGTATTGTTTGCCTTCTTGATGGGTAGGAGACAGGCTATAGGGAGAGAGAGAATTAGAAATTGGAAGTTCTTAGAAATTAATGTAAAATAAAGAGATAGATAAATGAGCCAGTCCCTATCTCTATAGATGCCAGAATTTGTAGATTCTATTTCTCCTTTTGTTTGCTGTCTTAGATTTTAGAGAGTTGTGGAAAGGAGTAGGAGGTATGTCTCCTGATAACACCAATCCATCTTATTTAGAGGTCATTAATAATCAGTGACACTTTGATAGAACATTTGAATAGACAGTGTTATCCAATTAGTGTTTTTAATATCTACCAGTTGGCAATATGAACACCATTAGTCAGAATTCAGTAGACTTTGACTGTGAAAGTGGCTACACTCAATATATCTTGAAACACAAATTTATTATTATTACTATATTTCTTTGGCTTGGCTTCTCATCTCTGATGAACAAGTTTCTCCTCTCTCATAAGTGAAATGAAATATACTTTCATTTCTTCAAGGAACTTTTGTAAATTAGTTAAATATCTTACATATGACTAGGATCTCTTTTCTTATATTAAAAAGCAAGCTGCAGGGCAGCTAGGTGGTGCAGTGAGTAGAGAGTGGGCCCTGGAGTCAGAAGGACCTGAGTTCGGATCTGAGCTCAGACACTTAACACACACAAACAAAAACCTTGGGCAAGTTACTTAACCCCAACTGCCCTCCAAAAAGCAAAAAAAAAAAGCAAGCTGCATGACTGAGTCTAGCTTGACAGCATGATGAGATCATGTGAATGTTATTTTTAAAATTATAATTCTTCTAAAATTCAAAACAGTCAAACCTATGATTGCATTTGTACACACATGTGTGTTGGATGGAATTTGAGAGGGAAAATGAACTTTCCTTCTTTATTTCTGCTTTCCTTCTTTTTTTCCTTCCTTTCTTCCTTTTTTCTTCCTTCCTTTCTTTCCTTTCTTTTTTCCCTATCTCCCTGCTTCCTTCTTTCCTTCTCTCTACAAAAAGGCAAATAACCAATTTGTCTCTATTTTTTCCTTTTGACTTTTTGAATTTTGACATCATCTTTCAACAGGAGTTATCATATCCAGAGTTACCAATGATCTCTTAATTGCCAAATAAAATGGCCTTTTCTCAGCCTTCACCCTCCTTGACTTCTCTGCAGCAGTTGACAATATTGATCACCTTCTTAAAGTCTCTCTTTTCTAAGTTTTCATGACATTACTCTCCCCTGGCTCTATCTGTTCAAGTACCCCTTTTTGACTTCTTTTGCCTATGCTCTGCTATGGCACCCTATTCTCTTTCTACTCTATATTCTTTCACCTGGTATTTTCATCAGCTACCATGAATTCAATTATCATCTCTATGAAAAGAGCCAAGAATTTATATATCCAGCCTTCTTCTATTTCATGAACTACACATCTCTCAGAAGAATCTCTAACTCATGTCCAAAATGGAACTCCTTACTTTTTTTCTCCCCAATTCCTTGGATTTCAGCTCCCATGGATTAAATTATGCAGATGATTCTGAGATATAGTTGTCCAGTCCTAAACTCTCTCCTAATTTCCAGTGTTACATCTCCAATCACATTTTGAATACCTTGAACTAGATGTCTCATAGACATCTTAAATACAATGTGTCCATAACTGAGCTCATTATCCACTCTACTCCCCCAAACTTCTCCTCTTCCTAAATTCTCTATTTTGTTAAGGGTACCACCATCCTTCCAGTCACCTATGTTTGCAACCTACGTGTCATTCTTGACTCTTCTTATATACTTTCCCTTCTCTCCTCTGACTGTCACAATCCTGGTGCAGGCTCTCACCACCTCATCTCTGGATTATTGCAATAATAGCCTTATAGTTAGTTTCCCCACTTCAATTTTCTCCATACTCTTGTCAATCCTCCACTCAACTGTGAAATTTATTTTATTTTATTTTATTTTATTTGCTTTTTGGAGGGGGGAAGGCAGGGCAACTGGGGTTAAGTGACTTGCCTAAGGTCACACAACAAGTAAACGTAAAGTGTCTGAGGCCGGATTTGAACTCAGGTCCTCCTGACTCCAGGGCTGGTGCTCTATTCACTGTGCCACCTAGCCACCCCAAAATTAATTTTCTTAATGTACATTTGTGATTAAATCACACACCCTCCCACCAAATCCAATGAACTCCAGTAGTTTTCTATTACCTCTAGTATCAGATATGAGCTCCTCTGTTTAGCTACTATAGTCCTTCATAACCTAACTCTTTATGCTTTTCCAGTCTTTTTATGTATTACTCTCTTCTCTATACTCTGAGATCTAATAACACTGGTCATTCTGCTAGTACTCATGAATGACATTCAAAGTCTCAACTCAGGGTATTTTCATTGGCTATTGTCATGCTTGGAACTCTCCTTCTTGATCTCTACTTCCCTGACTTTCTTCAAGTCTCAGCTAAAGCCCCACCTTCAACAAGAAGCCTTTCCCTTCTCTTTAATCATTGTATCTTTCATTTGGTATTACCCTTAATTTTTATATATATATATATATATATATATATATATCTACGTCTATATATATATATATATATATATGTATCTTGTGTGTACATAATCGTTTGCATTTTGTCTGCCCCGCCCCTCCTCCCAAGAGACTGTGAAAGTAGAGACTGGGTTTTGTGGAGAGGAGAGGGAAGAGATTGGCCTTTTTTTTTGTATCCCCAGCACTTAATACAGTGTTTGGCACATAGCAGATACTTTAAAAAGCAGCTAGATGCCAGATCTGGAGTAAGAAAAACCTGAGTTCAAATTTGGCCTTAGACATTTATTAGCTGTGTGAACCTGGGCAAGTCACTTAACTCTATTTGCTCCAATTTCCTCACCTGTAAAATGAGCTAGAGAAGGAAATCACAAATCATTCTAGTATGTTTGCCAAGAAAACTCCAAATGGATTCATGAAGAATCAGACATGACTAAAAAATGACTCAACAACAAAGATGCTTAATAAATTTCTTTTCCTTGACTTGTTGATTTGACCTTCACTCTTCTGAACTTTCCTATTACTGTCAAAGGCATCACCTGGTCATCCAGGTCCACAATGTCTGTGTCATTTTCATCTCCCTTGTCTCCCCACTTCCAACATATTCAATCCATTGTCAAATCTTTTTTCTAACTCCAAAACATCCTCAGATATGTCCCCTTCTCCCTACTCACCCAGCTACAACCCTAGTTCAGACTCTTACCATCTCTCACCTGGACTATTGATTCCAATAGTTTTCCAACTGATCACTCTTCCTTATGTCTCTTTCCATTCCAATTCATCTTCCATTCAGTTGTCAAAATTATTTAAGTATGACTGTGTCTACCCCATGCACACTGAGTCACAGTGACTCCTATTATTTCCAGTATCATACAATAACTTCTCTGTGTGGTGTTTAAAGTTCTTTATAACCTGGGTCATTTTTATACTTAGTCTCCTCCACACTACTCCCTCACCTTCATTTCTTAGTTTCTCTGGCTCCTTCCAAAGCTAAATTCAAATCCTAGTTTCTTATGAAAGTCTTTCTAGGTCTCTTCCCTCATCCTTTAGCTACCATTACCTTTCCCATTCAGATTACCTCCAATCTCTTATGCTTATAACTTCAATATTGCTAGTTCTTTCCATTTTGTATCCCTCATTAGAATGTTAGCTTCTTGAGTGCAGCATTATTTTTGTCTTTCTTTTTTATTCCCAAGGCTTAGTACACTGCTTGGCATATAGCAAGCACCTGATAAATGTTTAATGACTGAATGACTGGCACTATTTAGAGAAAATATCAAGGGAGCCAGGGGAGGCAATCTATATTCAGATTCCCCAGTTACTACTTGCTCTCTGTATCCTTGAAGAAATTTTTGACTTAAGGAAACTTTCATCATAAGATCAACAGAGTATTATAAAACATGTACACACATATATACATATAATTTATACATTTTAATAGATTGATATCATTATAAATATATTAATATTATTTATATATTAATTAAATTATTTACATAGTATTGATCTAAAATATGTGTTTTCTAAATATATATGCAGACCTATTAAAAAAACTGTGTGTGTTTAGAAGGTCAATAACAAGTGGTGTTTTGTTTTTGTTTTTGTTTTTATGTGAAAAGCCCAGAGCCAGTATTTTTGTAAGCAATTAGAATATTTATTCAATACCAAATATTATAAAGGCATTTCTTGCTGGGTATGGTAGTTGTTGTTGTTTTATGATTTTTATCACTCTCTTCCTGTTTCTTATCACTTTTCCTTTAGTTACTGCAGAACTGGAAGAGGATCATAAAAGACTAAGGGCCATTTTGTATTTATTTTTGTACTGATTTACAAATGATCTTCAAGCATATGAAAAACTATTTTTAAAATAAAGCCAGATGTTCCCTATGTACCTGAAAGATAAGAAAATAGTCTACTAAATTCTTTTTCAATGCTGTTATTCTCTTACTTTATGATAACAGTTTTCAACACTGAAGTAACCATTTTGTTTCTCTCTAATTGTACTTTATGTTTTATTTATATATAAAATCTTTCTCATGATACAAAATATATTCTACAAGGGTAAGGACCATGCCATATTCTTTTAAACTCACAGTATTTAGTACACAGTGTTCCATCAATATTGCTATATTTCAATGACACAGCTAACAAATATCTAGTTGAAATCATGAATCCAAACATTCAAGATTTTTACTTGGCTACTAATTCCCATGTCAGTGTATCTATCAATTTGGGGATACCTACCAAGAATAACTTCCAACATATTCATATCAAAAATTCCATGTTTTGGGGTGGCTAGGTGGTGCAGTGAGTAGAGTGCCGGCCCTGGAGTCAGAAGGACCTGAGTTCAGATCCAGCCTCAGACACTTAACACACACAAACAAAAACCTAGCCGTGTGACCTTGGGTAAGTTACTTAACCCCAATTGCCCTCCAAAAAGAAAAAAAAATTCCATGTTTTCTTTTGGCTTTTGTACACACAGACTGAATCTCAGAATAGGGTTCCATATTCAGATTTAGGACCTTCATTAGGTTATCCAGAAATATTGATTCCAAAGACATTAAAATCTTAATTTCTTCTTATAATTCTTGAGTTTTGCTAATAAATGTTCAAAATTTTTACATAACATCATAAAAGTTGAAAATACTTAAAGAAATATCTCAGGGAGACATCTCTTTCTTTAAAAGTGCTCTTCTCTTTTTTTTAGAAATCTATAGTCCCCAGAAACCAAGCTATTCCCACTTTTGCCTTCAAATCTGTAATCCCTTAAAAACATGGATCAAAAAGAGTAATCAAATGTATACTTTTTACAGGTGGATTAAATTAGGAAAGAATCTACAAGGCAAATCAATAAGTAACTTTCAGTTATAAATTATGCATAGAAAAGTTTTAATTCAAAAAAGACAAATTACACCTTTACATTTAAGAACATAAAACTCTATCTGAAAGACAGGATTTTATATTTAATGTTCCTTTTATTATTATGAAGTTGTAGAAAAAGAAAGTTCAGTGGAATAATTCATAATCAACTTAAGTTGTGTACCAATGGATACATATGCAACTGTCAATATAATTCCTTTTTTATTTTCACCAAAATCCTATCAGTAAATGGTTTTTCTTCATTATAAGCTTACATTTTAGTGTTTATTTCTTTTCCATCTGAATAGAAAACATCATGTATGCACTGTAAACCAACAAATTATAATCTCAAAAAATAAATGCCATTTCTTATTACACCATATCAATTGTCAGAAAACACTCCTCAATCCATCTATCCATTCATCCATCAGATATCTTTTTGTTAAGAATCAAAAAACTCAAACAGTAACAGAAAAAAATCTTTCATCAAGTCCAGAATTGACAAAAAGATTACCAGAATCTGTGGGCACTGGAAGAAGGATCCAGACTGGGAAGCAAGAATGAGCTCAGGAGAACAGGCTAAAAGTTTAGAACAGTTCCCTGAGAATTCCAAGGAATCCCCAGGAACCACAGAGTTTTGAATAAGAACATTGATACCTTCCAGTACTTTGAGCACATACACATGAGAAAACATAGATACCAATGGCAAAAGTCCAGAAATCAAGTTTAAAACTAAACAGGAACCAGCCACCCATTCAAGAGTGCAGAATAGGGTTCACATTGGCACTGAAATCAAGTACTAAATCAGAAATGTAATCTGGAAAATACTAATAAAGAGAAGAAAACACCAAACAAAATGAATGTTTATGGATCAAGAGAAGAGAAAAGCTCAAAAGATAGTAACTCCACAACTATGAATCAAACTTCATTGGAAGAAAAAAGATGGTTTTACTACAAGAACTAAGAGAAAACCTGAATTAAAGGAACAAAGAATGTATATTATTTAACCCAGTATCAGAAAAAAATGTGCATCATAATTGAACTCCCAAAAGAAAAAAAAGATTCAGGACCAAATGAAATTATGAGGAAATTCTATCAAAGATTCACAGAAGAATTACTAAATAAACTATTTGCCAAAATAGGAAAAGCAAGCCTTTAAAATTCTATGATACAAACATAGTCAATATCTAAATCAGGAGACAAAACAGAGAAAGAAAACTATAGACCAATATCCCTAACAGTGACACAAAAATGTTAAATAACATATTAGCAAATAGATTTCAGGGGGGGAAATCAAAAGACTGGATTAATCCCACAAATAAAAACTTGGTCCAATATAAGGAAAATTCTAAACTTAGTATATAATAATGATAATAAAAATTACAATCGTATTAATAAATGCTAAAAAAATTTTTAACAAATTCTAACATCCATTTTTGTTCTTCAAAAAGCACTAAAAACATAAGAATAAATAGGAATCACTTGACCAAAAAATGATCAAAGGAGAAATAGATTCTTATAAAGTAACAGCAGCACATTTTGTAGTAGCAAAGAACTGGAAACCAATGGAGTATCCATCAATCAAGGAATGGTTAAACAAATTATGGTCTTTTAATATAATGGAATATTATTGTACCTTAGGGGAAACCTAAAAAGGTCTTCACCTATATGAACTGATACAGTTAAGTGAGTAGAGTTAAGAGAAAAATTTATACAATAACATTATAAAGAAGAATGAGCCTGAAAGACTTGAGAATTATAATACAATTACCAATAGCTATTCCAGAGGACTAATGACGAAGCATGTTACCCTCCTCCCTGATAGTTAGTTGATCACTATACAGAACACAACATACATTTTCTGACAGCAATGGGGAAATTTTTTTTGTATAAGTATACAAGGGCTTTGGTTTTCTCTTTTTTTTTCCAACAATAGGATAAAGAGAGGATGAGGGAGGATAGATATGGGGGAGGAGAGGAGGCAGAGGAGAGAGAGAGAGAGAGAGAGAGAGAGAGAGAGAGAGAGAGAGAGAGAGAGAGAGAGAGAGAGAGAGAGAGAGAATGAATGAATTAGAATTTTCCAAGAAGGTAAGAAAGAATCACATACAAGCTGGGCATCTTTGAAAGGTTGAACTAAGAAGTTGCATAACAAATTGTATGTTATGGAGATCTACAATTTCATATATAATCCTCTTTTTCTATTCTACTAAGGTAATATGCATTATTTGGCATTTGCTAAATTAAGAAGAAAAAAGAATAGAGTGCAAATAAAGCATTTTTTTAGAATTCACAAAAGAGTACATAAGCTTCAGAGGAAAGAGACAAGAGTTTTTGAGCTATTAGACTGAATGTATTATATAATTCAAAATAAACAAGCCATATGTAATAAATATTCATGGTTTCATATAGTCTTTTTATGTTCTTTGTATATTAAAATGTTCACATTTATTGGTATTTGTTCATGTTCAAAATAATAAACACTTAAAAATTTACAAAATCAGTAAGCATTTCTAAGCACCAGCTAAGTCCATGATACATGTGCTAGTATTTCAAGGAAACATCTAAAAATATTTTTAGAAGATAATTGAAAGAGTAATGTTGGTCTTTCTATCTTGTTTCTTAAATGTTTCAGCATTCTCAATTAATGAGGATGGGATTTAGCTGTTCTTCTCTTAAATACTACATTATATTTGGCATCGTTTTATAAACATTTCTGTGAGATAGGAAAATGCCAGCATTTACACTTTAAAATGAAGTAACTTAATCGTGTCTGTGTGTATGTGTGTACGTGTATGTGTGTGTAGATCATGAAACAAATCTTTGCTCAAACTATAATTTAAACCTATGGTTTTCTCTCAATCAAGTTATTTGTATGTCTATTCTTCAATTTTAAGTCAAACATGCAGGTTCCCTGAAATTTGCAGGCAATTCTGTAATGAGTTTGATGTAAAGATTTCTTCAGTATACCCAGATAATGCAGAAACAGACTAAATTCACAAGCATCACCATTCCCTGTGGTTTACAACCTTAGGAAAAAATACCTTTTAATCTAATCTTCAAAGCCAAGAATATTTACATATAAAAGAGCAATAATGCACTCAGTTTAAATTAAAAACCTACATTTCTTCTGTTGTATGAATTTTATTGCTAATTTCAAATTACCAAAGGTGAAAAAAGGAATTACTATTACTACATAAAATGGGCTTAATATATCAATTCTTAGTTCTTCAACAGGAGTACCCAAAAGTACACTAAAATAACAACTGCAAAATAAAACATTGAAGCACAGAAACTCAACTCTCTCATAAATTTTATGTTTAATCAAGCAAAATTGGTCTATTTCCTGTGATATAAAAAGAAATAGAATCCATTTGAGATCAGATATTATCTTGAGATAATTAAAACTATATATTTCAGTTTTAATAAACATCCATAATTTCACCCTTGCTAATTTTAACTAACACAAATAAATCTGCAGGTATTAGTTCAAGATATTTTTTCTATAATTTAAACAAGTTTGTAAAATCATCTCATTACTCAGGAAGCCTAATAGATACCTGAATTAAAAGTATCTGCAAAATTGAACTATTTTATTTGACCATGTTATAGGTATTGATTCATTTACACCATGCATTAACACACAAAGATATATAACATATAAACACTTTATGATTAACATACTAACAGCGTATCATTCTGCAAAAGTATAAAATATTTGTAAGAAAATTCTTAAATTATTAACAATATTGAAAATATTTTAACTTCAAAAAATACATATTTAAATATTTTCTAGTATAACAAAAAAGTGGCAACAGTTGTATCACCCTTTTTGAAAAGCTATTAACTCAGATAAGGGACCTACATATCAATAGACTTGATAGATGTCCTTTTGCATGCTATAGTTTTGTACTCTTGTCTTGTACAAAACTAGTTTTGTGCCAAGTTCTCCTTTACAATTCATCAAGACATATAATATATTGCAAGATTTCCAAAGCATTTTGTATAGATGGTAGACTCTATGTAGAAAGGATCTATAGAACATCAGCAAGAATGCTACATGATAAGAAGGCATGGATAGGCTTCTAACAGTGCCTTTGAGAGGGTACACACTTCAATGAAATTACAGAACCACTGAAGTATTAAAATGTTATTTATTTATTTTATTTCTATGAAACATAGCTATTACCCATTGTGTAAAAGGGAAAAAAAAGGTAACATTTTAATGTGCATAGATTAACTTTTCTTGTCTTTGGAAAATAAAAATAATAACACATCAAAACTTATTTTTCAAAAATTCCTTGCTTTTTTCAATTTAGTTATATAGAAGTTCTAGTACCTGACTTAGCTAGATTAAACTGATATAATTCTCAATAAAATGATAGTTCATAGCTCAATGATATGTGGATTTTTAAATACCATGGATCACATCATATTCCCTGAAACATATTTTAAAAGGATAATATAGCAAAGAAAATTAAATGAATGTTTATGCTATATCCAGGAATAACATTAGAAAAAATTTCCACTATAATGCACCATTCCTACAGATTACAATAAAAACCCAATGAAAGAGAATTGTTTTCTTTTTGGATCTCCACACCTATTTCTAGACAACTTTCCTATTTTTCTGAGTTTTAACATTAACCAGAACCTTAGGTAAAAACACAAATTTCATTTCAACATTTTGTAGCAAAGTTAATAGCATGTAATAAACACAATCTCCTCCAAAATTTAGAGTCTGATTTGGTAGCTTTTTGTTGGTGGTGGTTGGATCATAATAGAAAAATACAAAAGTTTCCCCAAGGCGTGGGGGTCACTGAAAATATATATGACAATATTCAAATATAGTCAGAGTTTTTATTTGCAGGATGCATAAAATTAATGTAATCTCTAAGAATTACTCCACATTTAGAATTTGATCTTTACAACTATCACCATAGTTGTCTACATGTTATCCCTGTGGAAATACATACAAAGAAAATACAGTTTCATCCACAGTTAGAGAATTGGCTATAGAGTCATTACTTTTAGAAACCTCACAAATATTTTGCTCTAAATAAAACTTATACATTGCTAACAAGGAACTAAGATTATCTATTTTCTTATAAGTACCACTCAATACATTTTCCATATATATTTACATGAGCATATGTATATTCTATACAGAGTAGTCATCAGAATATAGATGTCACAAATTCAAGCCAATATCTCTAGATTCCATTGAAAAGAATGGCTTTCCAGGTGCCCTTTCAATTCTATTTGAAAGGCTTTGCATTGTTGAGCATCAACATGTTATTAAAGAGTATCCCAAAATTAAACATTTGTAAGAACATTTTTTTTTTTACTCAGCCTGCAACTCCTTTCCAGGTTAGTTCAGCTTCTAGTCAGATATACATCCAAGTTGTACAAAATGATCATTAAAGAAATTGAAAATTCAAAGGTGCCGCAAAATAGGGCTTTGCAAAAGTAATCCATGGTACTGAGTGGTTAATTTAAAAACCCTATTTTTTTTCTCAGTTTGAAGTTTTTAAACCTTGCGGATGGTTGGAGTAGGAAAAAGGAAATTTACTAGGCAGTACAAAGGAAATCTTGTTGTCCTCTATTGTGGCAGTGGGGGTGTTACCCAATCCGAACTTATCTATGTTGATAAAGGAAATCAAAAGCAGAGTAACAAGAAAAAAGTTCATGTCAAATCAAAAGGTACCCATCCTTACCTTAATAGTGCTGGCCATAGTGCATTCAAGTTTATTAATCGTTAATTATTGATAATAATAATTATTGCTTCTCTCTGACCAGAAAGTAGTTTTGATGAGGTTGTTTAAAGCGGATGAGATTGTGCTAAGTCTGGGAAATGAAGTCAGTCAATGGCAGGAAGAGCTTTCTATTGGTCCTGGCTACATGACTCGAAGAAACAGGATATTTGGGAGCAGAGAGATAAGAGACCCTAAAAACAATGTTGTTTTTCTTAACTACATACAGCCAAGATTTGTTTTTTTTTTTTCCTAATTAAAAAGAAGTGTCAATCGCTTGTGACTGGCTGCTTGGGCAGGTGTGATGGGCTGTGCACTGTGTATGACATTCTGCATGAAGCAGGATGCAGGTGATGGCCCAACTGGGCCAAGTCCTGTGCAACTTCACATAGGCTAGTCCCCAGGGATGCACATATTTAATATGTCTACCAAATAGGATCCATAGGTATTGACAGTCTCTGTCTTGTCAAACCTCCTACCTCATCATCAGTGAGGAACCAGATAAATCAAGGTTTCTTGGCCTTATGACTTTCTTATGAAATGAAGCTGTCAGGTAAAGTTCATTTAACAGAGCCAAGAGATATTTATTAATAGTTCTTATTTTTATATATTTTCAAGTTTCTAGTCATTGTCTAAGCCCCAAAGCATCTTAATTATCGCTTTTACTTTTTCTCCTTCAATGTGTACAGATTTAAAGATTCTAGAATTTTATTAATTAAAGTAAACAAAACAGGGGGAAAGTATCTTTTTATCCATTTTACTAAAAATCCAATATATACTCAACATTTCTTCAGTTCACTACAATCACACAATGCCACTGGGAATATTGCCACTTGGCAAAAGTCACAAAGGCAAAGAAACTTGGACACCCATGGGATTTTGCCTGTACATTATGTGAAATGATTAATTAAGAAATTTTTAAAACTTAATCCATAAGTTCAGGGTCACATTTTTTTTGTTTTTCTTTCTCCTGATAACAACAACAACAACAATGGCAGCTAACATTTAGACAATGAATACAGACATGCACATTACTTAGAGAATTTCCTACATAACTTTTATTACTCATTTTCAGGAAATGACATACTCTGGCAGTAACATTTTGCCTAGACAGGCTACAGGAAAGTTACACAAGTAAAAAGGTGTGGCCCAAATATGTAACAGAAGAGAACACAATAGAGTCAAATCCTGAATCAAAGTCAACCAAGAGTTTCAGTTAATTGATCAAGGGGTTGATTTGATGAAGCCATAAAGGTTACACAATTCAATACAGATCACAGGACTCATTTTTGTATGCTAGCCTGTTTATTTTTTGTCTACTTTAAAAAAACAAACAAACAAAAAAGCCGATTTCACCTTTATACCAGGCCAAGAAAGATGACTTATATGAATTTTTTCTTTTCTGTGTGAAAATCAAAACCTGACCAGTTTGTAGCAATTGTATTTGGTGGGAATGTTGATTTCCTCTCCTTTCATCTCCAAACAATGAGTGAGATGAGTAGCTGATTAGAAATTCATTTCCCCTAAGTTTTCAAAACACTTGGAGCTGTTTTATATGGGTAATTTCCATCCAATGTCCTTTAGTTTCTCTTCTTTCATTAGAAGTCATAGTTTAAAATTGTACCATAGCATACAGTGCTCTACTTTGGTTGTACTTAAATACAATTTTTAAAGTACATTACAATAATAAGAAAAAATAGACAAAAGAAAATTCTTTATGATCTCATACAGTTGCCTCCTCTCAATTTCTTCATAATTTAACATATTCTTTGTCTCTGTACTAGAAAGTATCAAGGACTTTATTTCTATTGAATTGTTCCAGTCTAATAGAACACTGTAACCCTTCATTTTCCCTGGCTCAAATGTAATGCAATTGAAAAATTAAATATCTACATGTAAGTTTTTTCTGAGTCAATGTAAATTTTTCTTCACTAGACAAAAAAAAAATCTAAAAATGTATTTCCTTTAAAATCTTTGTAAATTTAAAAATAGAAGGACCTTGATTTATTCCTATGCATTTTAGTGTTTTTATGAGTGTTGTATTTTGCAAAAAGCTTTTATTTGCATCTGTTGAGACAATCATCTGATTCCCACTGGATTTATTATTGACATGGCCAATTATATTGATAGTTTGCTTAATACTGAACCAGTTTTGCATTCCTGGTATAATCCCACCTGAACACAGAGTGTGATCTTTTTGATATATTTCTAGAATTTTCTTGTTAATATTTTACTTGAAATTTTTACATCAATATTCATAAGGGAAATTGGTCTATGTGTTTCTGTTTTTACTCTTCTTGGTTTAGGTATCAGCATCATAGATATTTCATAAAGGGAATTTGGTAGGACTCTTTTTTTGCCTATTTTTCCAAATATGTTATATAATATTGTGTCTTTCTTTAAGTGTTTGGTAGAATTCACTTGTGAATCCATCTGGCTCTAGGGATTTTTTCTTAGGTTGCTCATTGATGGCTTGTTCAATTCCCTTTTCTAGGTAAAATAGGATAACTTAAGTTTTCTCTCTTCTTTTCTGTTTATTTGGACTATTTATATCTTATACATAGCTATCCATTTCACTGAGATTGCTATATTTATTTGCACATAATTGGACAAAATAGCTCCTACTAATTGCTTTACTTCCTTTTTATTGGTGGTGAATTCATCCCTTTTATTTTTGATAATTTGTTTTTCTTTTTTTAAATTAAACTAATCAATGCTTTATCTATTTTATCATTGTTTTTTCATAAAACTAACTTTGAGTTTTATTTACTAGTTCAATGGTTAAAAATTAAAAGAAATTTTATTAATCTCTTTTGTGTGAGTTACTTACCCCATTCTACTTCTCCCAGTGCATCCCCCTTTCTATTTCCTTAATTTTATTTTTTAGATATCATTCCATTATAGTCTGTCTATGTACACTCTATACATACTATTTCTAACTACCTTAATGATAAGAAAGTTCTTATGCGTTATAAATATTTTCTCCCCATACAGGAATGTAAATTATTTAACCATATCAAGTCCCTTGTGATTTCTCTTTCTTGTTTTCCTTTTAATGCTTCTCTTGAGTCATATATCTGAAATTCAAATATTCTATTCAGCTCCAGTCTTTTCTTCAGGAATGTTTGAAAATCCTCAATTTCATTAAAAATCCATTTTTCCCCCTAGAGGATTATCGTCAGTTTTGCTGGGTAGGTGATTCTTTGTTGTAATCCTAACTCCTTTGCCCTCTAAAATGACCTCCACTTCATAAATGGAGAAGCTGCTGAATCTTGTGTTATCCTGACTGACTCCATGATATTAGAATTGATTTTTTCTGACTGTTTACAATATTCTTCTGGAATTTTTGTTAATATTCCTAGGAGTTTTCATTTTGGGATCTCTTCTAGGAGTTAATTGGTAGATTTTTTTCCATTTTATTTTACCCTCTGCTTCTAGCATATCAAAGCAGTTTTCTTTTTCTTGATATATGATGTCTAGGATCATGACTTTCAGGGAGTCCAATAATTCTTTTTTTTTCAGTTTATTTTTTGTTGTTGGTTTGTTCTCGAGATGGCTACAACACCAGATGGAACAATGAGCTCAAGTCCAACACCCATGCAGGGCTACACTGCTTTGAAATGTTAAGATCTCCTTTTGGTTCCCCCCACCTCCACCAAATAAATTCCAAATCTTTGAATAAAATAGTTATTGGTCAGTCCCATAAAACATACCTCTTTAAATCTCAACCCCCTTTTCTTCTTTCCCATATCTGGGGAAAAAAAGATTTAAAAAAAATCTAAAGGGAGTCCAATAATTCTAAAATTCTCTCTCCAATCTATTTTCTAGGTCAATTGTTTCTCCAATGAGATATTTCACATTTTCTTCTATTTTTTCATTCTTTTGGTTTTGTTCTATTGTTTCTTGATGTCTCATGGAATCATTATCTTCCACCTGCCCAAGTCTAATTTTTAAGGCATGATTTTCTTCAGTGAGCTTTCATACCTCCTTTTATGTTTGGACAATTCTACTTTTTAAGTTCTTTTCTTCATTGAGTTTTTGTACATATTTTTCATTTGGTCAGCTCTGCTTTTTAAGGATTTCTTCTCTTCAGTAGATTTTTGTGTCTCTTTTACCATTTGGTCTGTTCTTTTTTTAAGGTAATTTTGTTTCCAGTATTTTTTGCCCCCTTTAAGCTGTTGACTCTTTTTTTCATGATTTTCTTGCTCCACTCTAATTTCTTTTTGCAATTTTCCTCTACCTCTCTTATTTTTAAAATTATTTTTGAATAATTCTTCTGGGACCTGAAAAATTCACATTTTTCTTTCAGACTTTGAATGTAGTTGCTTTGATTTTGCTGTCTTCTTCTGAGTTTGTTTTTCTATCTTCCCTCTCACCACAGTAATTTCCTATGGTCAAGTTCTTTTTCATTGTTTGCTCATTTTCCAGCTTATTTATTGACTTTGAACTTTATGTTTTTGGAGTGTAGAGGGCACTGTCCCAAATTTCAGGGGTTTTGTACTGCTGTTTTCAGAGATAACTCTGAGGTTAGCAAGCTCTCAGTTTTTCCAAGGAGGTATGATACAATGAGAGGTGTGGTCACTGCTCTCCTGGCCTATGCTCTAATCTGTATGTGACCACAAAAACTCTTTTCAGTCCTACAACTATGCAGGGCTCCTACTCCTGCTAGTACTCCTACTCACCCTGGGACTCTAACCCATAACCACATATAGGCAATGCACCAGAGTCCTGCACCCAGTGTTAGCAAAGGGTGCCCTGTCATCTTCTTATGACCAGTTCTCTCATACTCTTACTGTCTGTGGGCTGAGAGATCTGGAAACCATGACCACCGCTGATTCAGTCATACCTCAGGTCTACTACTGGCTTGCTTGGCATCATTCTGTTCACACAAATTTTCTAAGTATTTTCTAATAGCATAGCAAAAACCTAAAAGGCTGAAAACCCTTTCATAAAAAATTATTTTTCTAAAGGTGAAATAACAGCATGAATATGCTATATATTATCTCCAAGGTGACACATTAACTCTTTGAATGCATAAGACTTGGAATACAAGATACTCATGAAAGTCTTAGGACAAAGATATGCTTGAACCTTTGGGGAGAATGACTGTTTTTGAACCACCTGGAACTGACCTGCAGCAGAAAATTATATTAGGCACTTTAGGGCTGATACGGGCTTTCTCATTGTAAGCAAGAATTCTCATAACCAACATAATAATTTTTAGGTTTTTAGGAAGTATATATAGTGGTTGTAGTGAGGAGGTTGCTGCACATGTTGCCAGAGCTAGCTCCATATGTGGGAAGCTCCAAATAAAAGTATGAGAAAGAAGAGGTATTAGACAACCTACCAAACTGAAGATCTACAGAGCCATTGTGCTGACCTCATTGCATGCCTGTGAAATTTTGACAGTCTACCAGTGCCAAGCCAGGAAAATGAAGCACTTCCATTTGAATTGTCTTAGGAAGATTCTGAAGATCAGCTGGCAAGATGAGGTATCAGATACAGAAGTCCTTTTCAAGCCAAACTGCCAAGAATTTAAACTCTACTGCAGAGAGCACAACTCTGATGGGCACTCTCAAGGTCTCTATGAAGAACTTTGTAATATATCGAGAGACATGGAAGATACTGGCACAGGACCACCCAACATTGTGTGCCCATATCAGATAAGGTGCTATGCTCTATGAGCAAAGCAGAATTACAGTAGCTCAAAGGAAACATGAATTGTACAAATTTAGAACCACCTCAACTCCAAATGTTCATATGGATTATTTGTGCCTGACCCATGATAAAGCCTTCCAAGCTATATTGTCTGATCAGCCACTATCAGACACACTGTATCTTGACCCCAACATAGTGATGTCATTTTGGTCCTCTTTGAGAACAAAGGATAACAACTAACCAAATAGAGTGCTGGTGGACTTGGAGTCAGAAAAAAACTTGTATTCGAATCCTATCTCTGACATGCATAAATGTATGACCATGGCAAATCACTTAACCTATGTGAGCCTTAGGTTGTAGGTAGAGGGTTTATTTAAGGGCAGTTAGGTAATTTTTTTAATCCTACAGAGAGAATTCATAAGATATTGGTTTTGTTCTGAGATAACATGACTCAGGCCCATCCTTGGGCAATTTAAATTTGATAAAAGAATGAAATAAGACACTCAATAGGTCATTTGACAGTTAACAAAAGGAGATTTGCATAGCCATAATGAAAGTATGTTCAAGAAAGCCATGCATTAAGGATAGCTGAAGTGATTCAGTTGAATGATTCTCCCTTGCCTGGGTTCCCCATTGTGATCTACCAACCAAGCCTCTGACAGCACCTGAAGCACTTTATGTCTATTTCATACTCAGGTAACCAAGAAATTATTTCAACAGCCTGAGCTTTTAATCCTCAGAGCCAATGAAGTCTCAAGGATGATTTCAAAGTATTTTAAGGAAAAAAATACTACTCCCACGTGTTTGATATAGCTTAATCTTCGCTTTACTTCAGGGAACTAGATAATGTGGTGGATAGAGTGCTGAGCCTAGAGTCAGGAAGACTCATCTTCCTGAGCTCAAATCCAGTCTCAGACACTTACTAACTGTGCGACCCTGAACAAATCACTTAAATCTATGTTTCCCTCAGTTTCCTCATCTATAAAATTATCTGGAGAAGGAAATGGCCAACTACTCCAGTATCTTTGCCAAGAAAACCCCTAATGGGGTCATGAACAGTCAGACACAACTAAGAAATGATTGACTGAAAACCTTGACTTCTCTGTTTATTCCAAATTAAATATATTTTTATCAGAGTTTAGCGCAAAAGAATACTTTGAAGATACTATTGAATTGTTTCACTTGTAACAGTATTGTAACATTATAGACTCATATGTAAAGCCTTGGAACATGAACAGAGCACCTGGAAAGGTTTCTCTCCATCTGGAGAATTTGAGAAATCTGCTCTTGGGGGCATGATGCATAGGAAAAGTTCCATGTAAAGAGGATAGAGCATGTCTAGACATTTTGAAATTGGCCAACAATAGCTATTGGAGAGGAGAAGCTTTGTTTGACTGCAGAGGCATTCACAAAATTTCTTTTTTTTGGTTTTCTTTGGTAATGCCTTAGCCTCATGGTATCTGGTAAGAGACCATGCTGAGTTTGGGGACTTTGGAAGGTTATGAGAGCAAGTCACAAGAATCTAGAAGTCAGAGCTCAAGCTAAATTTTATAACCAGCCTAGCACCGATGAACCAAGGAGCAAGGAATGACTTTTAGATGTTATCTTCAGGACCCTAGGTCAAGAGGAGCTGAGATATAAGCTCATTCAGGAGTTATCCCATATGTGAAAATGAACTTGGTAGGACCAAAGCTATGCAGGAACTGAGCTAAGTTTCTAACCTACTCTCTCAGAGACATAAGTAGTTAGGGTAGAGTATGCCCCTGAGATGTTGAGGTAGAGGCTTTTTGGTCCATTTTTGCTATATCTTTGAAGTAAATATCACTTTGTAAAAATGAATCAAAAGTGGTTCAATGGAATTGGGATAGGGGATCAAGTTTATGGCGGTGGAGAAGAAATCCCTCAGGGTACCCTAGGACCTAAAGGCAAATGTAGCTAACTTGTCTCTGAAAGCATGTATCAGAGCATGCACATTACGTATGGTTTAATCATGCATTTAAATATCTTTAGAAAGTTATTCATTTCTGTATGTTGAATCATAAATCAAATGAACCATATTCCAAGGACATTAACTTCTTTACATGAATCTGTATTTCTTCTAATTTGATAATGAATGTAAATCATTTTACCAAATTGAATAAAGGTTTTATAAATACACTTCTATGAACAAATCAATATGTTCTATGTATGCCAGTTTTGACCTATGGTACTTCATATACTTTCAAAATCAGTCATGCAATTTGAAACTATTTCTCAAAAGCAAGTAAATTGTGCATACTCCTTGACTCAGTGATATCACTACTAAACCTATATCCCAATGAAAATAAAGAAAGAGGAAAAGAACCCATAGGTACAAAAATATTTGTAGCAGCTCATTTCTTGGTGGCAAAGAAACTGAAGAGGTGCTGAATGATATAACAAGCTATGGTAACCAAGAAGACGTGTGTGAACTAATGCAAAGTGAAGTGAAAAGAACCAGGAGAACAATTTATACAATAACAATAATACTGTAAAGACAAACAACTTTGAAAGACTTAGAAACTCTGATAAACACAATGGAGTAGCACCAGAGAACTCAATATGAAATATGCTATCTACCTACAAATAGAAATATAATGAACTCAGAGTGCAGATTGAAGTATATTTATACATGCATACACATGTGTGTATGTATGCATGTATTAATAGATACAACATGGTTAATGCAGAAAATTATTTGTGATGAGTTTGTTTCTTTTTACCTTCTCAATGGATTAGGAAATAAGAGGTAGAAGGAAATCAATTCAGAACTAAAAATTACTTAAAACTAAATTTTAAAATAAATTAATAAAAATATAAAATTTAGGCATGCACTGCTTGCCAATATAGGAAAGCAGAGTGATACTTATAAGTCTATTAATAATATTTATCCAAAATTAAACTCAGAAAAAGGCCTTTTTGAAGCAATTAACTAACTTTAGAAAGGTTCTTCTTATACTATTAAATGAATTGCATACATATATTTATTGATTCATACATTTATTTGTTTGTTGCACAAGATATGAGAGAAGGGACAAATCTGTGATTTTATTGGTTTCCCTGTACTGATACAGATCAACAATTCAACAACAATGTATAACCTTAAACAGCCGTCTGAGAGGTTCAAGTTAAATAGAGGTTCAGACCTTCAATATGTGCCAGAGACAGGACCTGAGGCCAAGTCTTGCCTATAGTTCTGGCCCTCTATCTGCTACGCTCCCTTTTAGCTAATCAGTTACTCAACTTCATAGTTTCCAGCTTTGGACTCTCAAAGTGATCAATCTTGACTCCTGTTGGCAATTATAGAAAGATACCACCCAGCATTAGACTCATCCTAGAACACATTGTCTTCTACATTTGAAGGAAAGAAAACATTTATTTCCTTTTGAATTTATTATAAATACTGTGTCAACATAAGCAGTAAATATTCACCTGGCATTTTGTTTAAGTTGTATGAATACAAATTTCTTGTCCACATACAGATAGAAAAATAAGCCTACTTCAAGTGACAAATGCTTAGGAGGAATTGATTTTATGGAGCAATAAAGTATCTACTATGTTTTTTTTTCCCAAATGGAAACTAGAAATAATCTCCAACTTATGCTTCCTGTGTTGCAAGGGGATATTGAACATATCAACAAGATCCTTTAAACTTTTGCTGTGTTCTTGCTATGGAGGTATATTTTTTAATTCACTAAAAATCAAGTTAATTCCAACAGCATTTTATTATATGTATGCTGGGAGGGTTGCACAGTAAATAGAGTGCTAGACCTCATCAGGAAGCTGCTGTTGCTGTTGTTCAATCATGTCTGACTTCATGATCCCATGGGCCATGGCATACCAATGTTGTCCATGGAGTTTTCTTGATAAAAATACTGGAGTGTTTTGACATTTCCTTCTCCAGTAGACGGAAGTAAACAGCTGTTAAGTGACTTGCCCAGGGTCATGAAGCAAGTACATGTTTAAGGACATATTTGAACTCAGATCTTCCTGACTTCAGGCATAGCACTATATCCACTGAACCACCTTATTGCCTCCCAAGTCAGGAATACTTGAGTTCAAATCTGGCATCAGACAAATACTATCTGTAAGACTTTGGGCAAGTCTCTTAAGCTCTATTTGCCTGTTTCCTCATCTACTAAGAAGATAATAATAGCACCTACCTCCTAGACTCATTGTGGGATCAATTAAGATAATATTTGGAAAGTGCTAAGCGTATTGCCTGGCACGTGCAAAAAAAAAAAAGTTAATTAGCTCTTATTGTTCTAGAAGGAGATTATTTTAATTAATTCTATTTTTATTACACTGGAGGAAAATATATGTTTCTGGAACCAAAAATCTAAAAGGAATACAAGTTATTTTTTAATTTGTTACTTTCTTGTTGAAGAGGAAGGTTCTGAAGAGAAATGGGGTTAACGATAATGATATCAAAATAGAAACAAAGAAAAGAACATTGATGAATTATTTAAAAATACAAATAAAAGAGCAAAAGAAAATTCAGAATGAAACTCAGACAAGTAGAATAGTGTTGGAACTGCCACGTTAAATTTGAAAAATAAATGTTTTCACAGTGAGTTAGAGTGCTGGCCCTGGAGTCAGAAGGACCTAAGTTCGGGTCCAGCCTCAGACACTTAACACACACAAACAAAAACCTGGCCATGTGACCTTGGGCAAGTTACTTAACCCCAACTGCCCTCCAAAAAGCAAAAAAAAAAGTTTTAAAAGCTGTATTTTTGTAGATTCATAACTTGTTGCAAAACAGTGGAATTCCCTGTCTTTTAATCTCATTAATTTATTATGAATAAATTCCAAACATAAAAATGAGTTACATCTTCTCAGGATTTCACTTAGAAATTTGTGTTTATCAAGTCCAACCTCAATCTTGGGGATATGAAATTGCTTTTCTGAGATCATACAGCTAGAATGACCACCCTAGTCAGTACTAGAACTCATCTCCTGACTTTACTTTTACTATACCTACCTTACAATTCCATAAAGATTCTGGGGCTGGAGGGACCCCAGAACACCAGCAATTGTGGCGATTCCAGAATTATCAGCACAGATATGCCTAGGACAAAGTGAGAGGTTAGTGCCCTATGGACTTTGGGACCAGTATTTGGGGAACGCGCGGCTGCCTCCCCTGGGGGCGAAAAGCTGCTGAAGAAACAGCTTCACAGAAGCCATTTTGCAGTGTCAGTAGTAGCTCTAGCTCCTGGTCTGCGAACTGTAGGGAGATCCAGCAATCAGTCTGGGGGTTAATCACTCTTGCTTTAAACTACCTGGATCTGGATTGTGGTCTGGGGGGAAAGTTTGGGGTGGGTATCCAACTTGCCAGAGTGGGTGGAGGCTTTACAGAGGCCACCCAACCTCTGGAAGTTGTGAAGACTCCACGTTTGGGCAGAAGCTCCCCTGTCTGGTGGCAGAGTCCTACTGAGGCAACAAGCCCAAAAAATCAAGTAATTAAGTGGCAACATGCATAGGCAAACGAAACAAAAAAACAGAAAAGTTCAACATTGGACTCCTATTTTAGGGGCAAAGAGGATCAAAGCATGGAGGAGGACTGTGAGGTCAGAACTCCTGCACCAAAAGCCCCAAACGAAAATACAAGCTGGCTACAGGCCATAGAGGACCTTAAGAAGCAGATAAGAGAAGTGGGGGAAAATTTGGGAAGAGAAATGAAAAAGATGCAAGAAAAGTATGAAATGACTGTCAACAGCCTGACTGAGGAAAATAACACCTTAAAAAATAGACTAACTCAAATGGCAAAAGAGGCTCAGAAAGGCAATGAGGAGAAGAATGCCTCAAAAAGCCAAATTTGCCAGATGGAAAAAGAATCTCAAAAGCTCACTGAGGAGATTCACTCCTTCAGAGTCAGACTGGAGCAAATGGAAGCTAGTGACTTTATGAGAAATCAAGACACTGTTAAACAGATCCAAACAAATGAAAGAATAGAAAGCAATGTGAAATATCTCATGGAAAAAACCATTGACCTGGAAAATAGATCCAGGAGAGATAATTTAAAAATTATTGGACTACCTGAAAGCCATGATCAAAGAAAGAACCTAGAAATCATCCTTAAAGAAATTCTCAAGGAAAACTGCCCTGATGTTTTAGACCCAGAGGGGGAAATAGAGGTTGAAAGAATCCACCGATCACCTCCTGAAAATGATCCCAAAAAGAAAACTCCTAGGAATATTATAGCCAGGCTCCAGAACTCCCAGATCAAGGAGAAAATACTACAAGCAGCCAGGAAGAAACAATTTCAATATTGTGGAAACACAATCAGAATAGCCCAGGACCTGGCAGCTTCTACACTGAGGGATTGAAGGGCATGGAATATGATATTCCAGAGGGCAAAAGAGCTGGGATTGAAGCCAAGGGTCACCTACCCAGCAAAACTGAGTATCTTGTTTCAGGGGAAACTATGGTCATTCAGTGGAATAGAGGACTTTCAAGCATTCTTGAGGAAAAAACCAGAGTTGAATAGAAAATTTGACATTCAGACACAAGAAGCAAGAGATGCCTGAGAAGGTAATCAGGGAAAAGAAATCAAAAGGAACTTATCATTTACTATTATATAGTAATATAACTATTTACATTCCTACATGGAAAAAAAATAACTGTTTGATGAAACCTTTCTCATTATGAAAATAATTGAAGAAGAGTACATGGCATATGTTCACAGGTATACATGGATAGAGGGCATAGGTTGAATTTGATGGGAAGGGATGATTCTTTTTTTTTGGGGGGGGGGAGGGCAATTGGGATTGGGTGACTTGCCCAGGGTCACACAGCTGGGTTTTTGTTTGTCTGTTGGGTTTCTGGGGCCGGATGCAAGCTCGGGTTCTTCTGACTCCAGGCCCAGCGCTCTGCTCACTGTGCCACCTAGCCACCCCAAGGAAGGGATGATTCTTAAGGGGTGAAGTCAAGAAGTGAGAGAGGAAAGTGGCAAGAGGAGATGGAGAGAGACAGGGTAGGGTAAACTATTTCATGTAGAAGAGGCAAGGAGAAGTAGTTGCAGGTGGGGGGGGAAGAACAGGAAGGCAAAAAGGCAAAAGCATATTCTCACTGAAGTTGGCTCAAGGACAGAATCACATACATACTAAATGGAATATCTTACCCTCACTCAACCTCCTGAGTAGGGGAAAGGAGGATGAGAGGGGGGAGGATGGAGGGGAGGGCATTCTGGGGGGAGGGGAAGTTGGAAGTACCCACTATCAAAGGGGGACAGGATCAAAGTAAGGAATGGACCAGTTGGGAGGTGAGATGGGTGGGAGGGAAATATAAGCAGTCTTTTACAATATATCTACTATGGTAATGTTTTGCATAGCTATACATGTACAACACATACTGAATTGCTTATCTTCTCAGAGGGAGTGGGTGACAAGGGAGGAAGGGAATGGATCTGAAAATCGAAGTTTTAAAATTAAATGTTTCATAAGATGTCCAGGCATTGGGGCCCAGAGATTCACCTTGCCCTAATGGCAAAGTTGAAGGGGGTATCGAGAAGATATGGGAGAGAGCAGACTGGATGAGGCGATATCTAGTGGGACTGCTATTCTGGGGTGGTGGGTAGGGAAAAAATGGGGGAAAATGTAACTCATAATCTGGTGGAAATGTATGATGTAAACCAGAAGTTAATAAAGCATTTGTTTAATTAAAAAAAAAGATTCTGAAAAAGAGGGGCAGCTAGGTGGCACAGTAAATAGAGTACCAGCCTTGGAGTCAGGAGGACCTGATTTCAAATTTGGCCTCAGACATTTAACACTTACTAGCCATGTGACCTTGGGAAAGTCATTTAACCCCAATTGCCCTGCCTTTCCCCCTCCAAAAAAAAAAAAAAAGAGGAAAAATAAATACATTTTGAGAAGGTTCATAGTTGCCTGATATATTATTGATATGTTAGTGAATTTATTATTAATTAAATGGAATATGGGGCATATTTCTTTTCAGAAATGATTTTTCCTTCTACACCTTTCTAGATTTGAGATGAATACAGTGTACTTGTTATACATAGAGAACTGGGAGAGGATTATGTAAACTTCAGTGGATCATTCCAATTTTTCCCTAAAAGAAACAGAGTAGGAAAGAGTCAGACAATGTGGATTGGTTAGCTCTTTAACTTTGCATTTCTAGGCTTCAGCTTCCTAATCCTTAAAATAAAAAGATTTGAACCATATTTCTAAGTTCCTTTCCAGAATGAAATACTGTGTTGATATAACATCACTTGATCCTATTGTCTTCCAAAACTAGTCTGACCTTTATGGATTTCATGCGGTTCTTCTAGAATAGCTCAAGAAGTGGCCAATGTTCTGCTAGTTATTTTTCCATACTAAGAAAAAATAATATAGTGATATATATGTATGTATAAATATATATATGTGTGTGTGTTATATGTATATATAAAACATATGTATGTATATATACACACATGTGTATTATATATGCTGACATTTGTTTAAATATAATCAAAATAACATTAATCAAATAAAGAGACAGATGCTGAGTTTTACCTTGAAAACAAACTAAATGAAATAAGATGTATTAGATATTTCCTCCTATCCTCATGACCTCTCAAATCCCTCCAAAATAAGATTATAAGAGATAAAGCAATTACAGTTGTCTCCCCAGACTGACACCAAGAACCCAAATGAGTTAACAATCTGAGGAATTAACAGTATAGAAGACTTATTAATCACTAATCCTCAAGGTGCTCACTCAGCATACATGTCTCACTAACTCCTACATTTTTTGGCAGAACTACACAATAACTGATGGATCAATAAATATTTATTAAGCATCAACTATATGTCAGGCCCTATGCTAAGCCCTAGGGATACAAAAGCAGGTAAAGGTAGATTAGAAAATCATCAACATAGAGGGGGTAATTAAATCCTTGGGAGCTGATGTGAACTCCAAGTGAAGTAGTATGAGGAAGAAGAGAAGAGGACCTAGGACAAAACACCAAGGGACATTTATGGTCATGTGATATGATCTGGAAGAGGATACAGGAAACCAACAAAGAAGGTCAGATAGAAGGAAAACCAGGAGAGAGTGATGTCCTGAAAACTAAAGAAGAAAGAGTGATCAATAATGGCAAAGGCTACAGAAAGGTTGAGGGCAACGAAGATTAAGGAAAGGTCTTTGGATTTGACAACTAAAAGAAAGCTTGAAGAGAATAGGTTTGGTGGAATGATAAGGTTGGGAGCCCGATTGTAACGGGCCATGAAGACAATGAAAGGAAACAAAAATATACCTATTGTAGATGACTTATTGAGGAGTTTAACTACAAAGGGGAGAAGATATATAGGACAATAGCTAGTAGGATGGAAGAATAAAGTGAAGTTTTTTTAAGGATGTGGTAGAAAACATAGTCATGATTTTAGGCTGTAAGAAATGTGACAGAAGACAGAAATTGAAAATAAGTGAAAGAGGGGCGGCTAGGTGGCGCAGTGAGTAAGAGTGCTGGCCTCGGAGTTGGGATGACCCGAGATTGAAACTGGCCTCAGAAAATGAGCACCCACACATAAATAATGACTAGCCATGTAGCCTTAAGCAAGTTACTTAACCCCAATTGCTTAAAAAAAGGAAAGAAAGAAAGAAAATAAGTGAAAGAGTAAGGATCAAAGAGGAGGCAACTGTTGGCAGAGACAGGATGGAATAAGATTGTTTGATAAGTAGAAAGACTAACTTTGGTAAGGAATAAGGCCACTTCATGTGAGAGAGGAAGAAGTAGTAGGAAAAAATCTCAGTAATAGGAGATAAGGAAGAGCAGAGGAGAGGAAATTCACAAAGAATGGCCTCACTTTTTTCTGTAAAATATGAGGCAAGGTTCTCAAGTGAGAGGAAAAGGGTGGGGAAGTCATGGGAGGTTTAAGGAGAAATGAGAAGTTGTAATAGTAATGTAATTTGAAGATCCCCTTGTATTGGCTAGTATTTAGCACCTTGTTTCAAGTGTGATTGTATCAAGGATTATGATCCAGAATTTGTGAATCTCATAATGGGAGGAACTTCCTGTTTTAACAGGAAGGGGCAAAACAGGGAGAAGCAAATATCTTGTATAAGGAAAAGCCCAAGCTAAGAGAGGCCAGAATTTCTCTCAGTGAGCATCTGGAGGCTGGGCTGTTAATGCTGGACTGAGGACTGAACTGAGAATTGAGAAGAACTGAGAAGAGAAATGAAAACTGAGAAGAGAGACAGAACTTCTTGGAGCAAGCTGCATGGAGGCTAAGGAGGAGAGGCCAGAAAGTGATTTTAATTTTGAGAATGGAGCTTTTGCTGAGACTTTTCTTCTGGGAACTTCTGCTGAGAGCTTCTGAGAACCAGGCTGAGCTACCATGAGTGAGAGAGGAGGAGCCCTGCTTGAGGGAACCTGTTCTTTTGTGAAGGCTGGGGAATGTGGACATTCTCTCCATTAATCATGTGTACCAACTTCATGGTTACTGCAATGACTTTGACTTTCTAATTCTGGCACTCAGTTTCCTGGTATTTGAATAAGGACTTGAGGTAGACTAGACACTGTGAGCTTCAACATGGAAGAGGAACTGCACAGAGAGCTGGACAAGGAACTGGGAGCTGTCTGCCATTGAACTCAGGTGGCAGTTGATTAGCTTTGGGCAGTAGCTGGGACCATAGAAGAGGAGCCATGGAAGCTGAGAGCCTGCCTGGAGTCAAGATGAAAAGATCTCTCCTTGGGTATTTAATACTTACTGATGAAATTGTAACTTATTTGTGACCCCTTAGGGGTGGATAGTCTTTGTACTTTCCACTACCCCTTAAGAGGGTACTGAGTAGTGACTGATGATATTGTAAAAATTAATTGCACTCCATGGGTGGAGGACTTTGTGATTGACTAAATGAATATACTTTGTATTAAACTATGTGGCCAGTTTGGTGAAAACTATTGGCTATTTTAGTGATAAGTTGTAACATTGTGGATGCTATACCTTGACTTTCTTTTAATGTTTTGTCTTAGCTTGTTACTGAATAGAGAGTTTACTATACTGTGTAATCAGAATTTTGAAATCTGTTCACAGCAGCAGTCCTCTGGAAAGCTGCTTATGCTTGGCTTTACAGAAGTTTGGAAGATCTGCTGTGGAGAGTGGGACAATAAATTGATAAGGGGGTGAGGAGTATAGTTGGACTACAATGAGGTCCCAGTAGAAGTTATATAACATAATTCTGTTATGGACTTAGAACAAGTGGAAAAATTTGTATATTTTTGTTCAACAGCATAATTTACCAAAAAGGAGGTATTTGTGGGAGTGATCCAAGGCTGAGGCTTGGCTGAGTAGGGATTAAAGAGGAGAGTATAAAGTTGAATTGGTTCATCAAAGAGTCAAGATGGGGAGAAGTAGAAAGAGCAACAGTGCAAAGGAGATGGCCTGGGAAAAAATCGAAGGGTCAAGAGATTAGAGGTTACAGTGGGGACAAAAAGTAGGGTTTTGTAAGAGAAGGTGCAGGGAGAGGTAAAAAGCCAATAGATTATAGTTAGATAGGGGGATTTGAGGACAGCTAGGTGGCACCATAGTGAATAAATCACCAGGCCTGGAGTCAAGAAGACTCATCTTCCTGAGTTCAAATCTAGCCTCAGACACTTAATAGCCATGTGATCCTGGGCAAATCACTTAACTCTGTTTGCCTGTTTCCTTATCTATAAAATGAGCTGGAGAAAGAAATGTCAAAACACTCTAGGATCTTTTTTTTAAGTAATTGGTTTTAAGTAACTTGCTCAAGGTTACACGGCTAGTCATTATTTATGTGTGGGTGCTCATTTTCTGAGGCCGGATTTGATCCCAGGTCTTCCCAACTCTGAGGCCAGTGCTCTTACTCACTGTGCAACCTAGCCACCCCAACACTCTAGCAATTTGCCAAGAAAAGGCCTAATGGGGTCACAGAGAGTCACACATGACAGAAAATGATTAAACAACAACAAGAGAATTTCAGAATTCTTGAACATATGGGTGATACATTTGTGGGTGATAAGAAACTCAAAGGTATGATCATATTTGTATGTTGCTGATGTATGATGGAGGAGTACCTCATGTAAAGTAAATTGAGGAGCTGAGTTGTTACAGTATTTTATAGACAATAGAGACAACAGATGTGTTCAAGGGTCCACTCAGGAATTCTCCTGCTACTGTTCTATTCTCTATCAGCACACCCTCTTGCCCTCAATTTACCATTTTGTGATAAAAACAACAAGAGAATTGAACTCTGCCCTGTCCCTACCTTGTGAGGAGGATATGGAGATAAAAGACAACATAAGTATTCCTTGCCTGAGGCAGCAGTATATGATGCTCTGCAGCAATGCTGTTGGAGAACTAATGAACAGAGGAAACTGAGGCAGAGCACCAAGAATATGGACTGTTCCATCAGACATGAAAGAAAGGGAACTATCATTCAGCTGAGATCAGTTATATAGCCTCAGAAGTCATTTGGGGCAGGAAATGAGGCCATCAAAATGTCAATTGCCCAGAGTGCAGAAAGAAGCTGGGATATCTTAAAAGCCTAGAAACTCAGAGGATCTGTTATCAAAAGGAAGAAATTAGAAATAAAACTATAGAAATCAGAAAGTGAACAGTAAAAGGAAAAAAGTCTGAAATTACTAAAAATTTCAGGAGGAAGAAAACTTACTAAAAAACCTTGAGCACAAGTAAATAAATCAATAGGGTAAATATTAATAACAGAAAGGAAAATGATCTTCCATTCCAAAAAGTTCAAAAATCAGTCCAAGAATCTATGAATAAATATTACAAGACAAAAGAGAATGAATGTGAATTTCCAAGAAAGCATGAAACCACACCAAGTGATTCAAGACAGAAATAAGAATCAAGAAACCAGAATTCTGCCTATATAGCAGAAAAAATCAACAGAATAGAAAATTTAAATTCTTGTTGGCAAATTACACCAAAGAAAAAAAGGGGAGAGAGAAAGACGGATGGAAATGAAAATTGTGGGGAAGAAAGCAAATCTGGAAGAAGAAAACTAAAAAGTAAAATTTTTAAATGATCTCTATACAAACAAAACATTGATTTCAAAGACAAGTAGAAATAACTTAAGGAAGATAGGTCTCCTAAAAGAACACAAATTAAAAAAAAAACCACCATTATGCAAGAAATAATACAAGAAAAGTGGTGACTCATTTGAGTGTGTGACGGGGGCAATACTAAAAAGGGAAAGGAAAGAAAAAAACAGAGAGGAAAGTGTGATATACCCTCACCATCAATATTTTTAAAATAGGGGAAAACCTCATCTGTCTCTTAGCAAAAAGAACTATAAAATAGGTAAGGTGGCAAAGAGAAGTATTAAGACAGCAAAAATGGGAGAAAAAGAAACTTGGACTTGGTGAGAGAGTAACCAACTGAAGAGTACATGGGGAAAGGAAGAGAAATATAATTGTACAATGGCTATAATAGTTGTAGATTTGTTGCTTAAAGAGACCACTACCTCAGAGAGCACTGTTAAGGCATCCTGCCTTAAGAGAAGAATGATCAGGATTCCTGAGGATACTGACATGGAGAAGAGTGAGAGGGCATGGATCCAGAGAGGAAATTTCATGGCAAATGGGAAGAATAAAACTAATTATAGAGAGTTCATGGAGTAAGAAATGAACCACACAATCAGGGACTCAAGAAAATATCTACCATGGGGTAACACTTCTATCCTCTCTATCACATACAGGAATTGATACTTCCAAGTGAGGCATGGCAAAATAGAGGGAAGGAGAAATATCTACAAAAAAACTGTTTAGAAGAGGAAACTCAAAATAGAAGTTTTAATTCCATGAGGAATGCAGAGATTAAATAAGAGATAATAAGTATAAGGACCATGAATCAAAGAATAAAAGGCTAGAGCAGACAGAAGAAGAAAAGTAATGAAAAGATCGAGGCAATGGTTATCCTTTTCAGAAAAAGGCACAGAAATAAAAAAAAAACCTAAGAAAAAACATTGAAAAGGAAGAGAAGGGCGGAGCCAAGATGGCGGAGTAGAAACAGCTCGTCCAAGCCTCTCTGCCCCCAGATTCTCCACAAACTATGTAAAAAAAGGACTCTGAAAATCTTCTGGAGCCACAGCACCCACAGAACGACACAGAGAAGCTAACCTCCCGCTGAGGACAGCCCAGCACCCTGCAGGAAGGACCAGCGCAGTGGTCTGGGAGCCGGCAGCGCGCAGAGCGCAGGAGCCGAGCTGAGCCCAGGTCCACCTGAGCCGAGGTTTTAGCCCCAGGGCGGCAGGGCCAGCAGCCAGCTGGAGGAACCCCAGAACACCAGGAACTGTGGAGACGCCAGAATTATCAACATAGACTTGCCTAGGACAAAGTAAGAGGTTAGTGTCCCATGGACTTTGGGACCTGTATTTGGGGAATGCGTCAGCTCCCTCCCCTGGGGGCTAGAAGCCACTGAGGAGACACGCCATTGTGTAGTTTTCATAGGCATTTCCGGCTCCCAGCCTACAAATCGTGGGGAGATCCAGCGATCAGTCTTGGGGGGTAATCGCTCTTGCTTTAACCTCCTGGATCTGGATTGTGATCTAGGGTGGAAGTTGTGGGTGGGTTTACAGCTTGCCAGAAACGGAAGTTGCCCCCCACACTTTCGGGACGAAAATTCCTCTATCTGGCCTTAAAGCCATAGTGTGGCAACAAGCCCAAAAGTCAAGCAATTAAGTGGCAACATGCCAAGGCAAAGGAAACAGAAAATGCAACCCTAGACTCCTATTTTGGGGGCATAGAGCGGGAAAAGGACTGTGAGGTCAGAAGTCCTGCTCCAAAAGCCCCAGGGGAAAACATGAGTGGGTTGCAGGTCATAGAGGACCTTAAAAAGGACTTTAAAAATCAAATAAGAGAAGTGGAGAAAAAATTAGAAAGAGAAATGAGAAGGATGCAGGAAAAGTATGAAATGAGGGTCAACAGCCTGACTGAGGAAAACAACACCTTAAAAAATAGACTAACTCAAATGGCAAAGGAGGCCCAAAAGGGCAATGAGGAGAAGAATGCCTTAAAAGTCGAATTTGCCAGATGGAAAAAGAATCTCAAAAGTTCACTGAGGATATTCATTCCTTCAGAGTTAGACTGGAGCAAATGGAAGCTAATGACTTTATGAGAAATCAAGATGCTGTTAAGCAGATCCAAACAAACGAAAGATTAGAAGGCAATGTGAAATATCTCATGGGAAAAACCACTGACCTGGAAAATAGATCCAGGAGAGACAATCTAAAAATTATTGGACTACCTGAAAGCCATGATCAAAGAAAGAACCTAGAAATCACCCTTCAAGAAATTCTCAAGGAAAATTGCCCTGATGTTTTAGATCCAGAGGGCAAAATAGAGGTTGAAAGAATCCACTGATCACCTCCTGAAAAAGATCCCAAAAAGAAAACTCCCAGGAATATTATAGCCAGGTTCCAGAATCCCAAGATCAAGGAGAAAATACTACAAGCAGCCAGGAAGAAACAATTTCAATATTGTGGAAACACAATCAGAATAGCCCAGGACCTGGCAGCTTCTACACTGAGGGATCGAAGGGCATGGAATATGATATTCCAGAGGGCAAAGAACTGGGAATGAACCCAAGGGTCACCTACCCAGCAAAACTGAGTATTTTGCTTCAGGGGAAAATATGGTCATTCAGTGGAATAGAGGACTTTCAAGCATTCTTGAGAAAAAACCAGAGTTGAATAGAAAATTTGACATCCAGACAAGAAGTAAGAGATGCCTGAGAAGGTAATCAGGGAAAAGAAATCAAAAGGAACTTATCAAAGTTGAACTATTTACATTCCTATATGGAAAAGCAATATCTGTGACTGATGATATCTTTCCCACTATGAAAATAATGGAAGAAGGGGTGTGGTCATACGAATACATATGTGATGTGTGTATATGGTTACAGTTATATATGGATAGAGGGCATAGGTTGATTTTGTTGGGAAGGGAGAGTACTCAAGGGATGAAATTATGAGGTGAGAGAGGAAAGTGGCAAGAGGAGATGGGGAGAGACATGGTAGGTAAACTATCTCATGTAGGGGAAGTGGGTGCAAAGGAAGGGGAGAATAAGGAAGGCTAAAAAGGTAAAACCAAATTCTCATTGAATTTGGTTCAGGAAGAGAATGACATACATACTAAATGGGATATCTCAACCTGCAGCAGAATAGGGGGAAGGGGGATGAGAGGAGGGATGATGGATGGGAGGGCATCCTTGGGGGGAGGGGAGGTTGGAAGTACCCACTATAGAAGAGGGACAGGATCATGTAGGGAATGGACCAGTTGGGGGGTGGGATGAGTGGGAGGGAATTATAAGCAGCCTTGCACAATATATCTACTATGATAATGTTTTGCATAGCTAGACATGTACAACATATACTGAATTACTTCTATCCCAAGAAGGAATGGGTGACAAGGGAGGAAGGAAATGGATCTGAAATTCAAGGTCGTAACATTAAATGTTTCAGATATATATAAATACTATTATTAATACTCTTTTGCCTATAATTGGGAGATAAGATGTGCAGGCATTGGGACACAAAGATTCATCTTCCTCTAATGGAAAAGTCGATGGGGGTATGGGAGAAGGTATGGGAGAGAGCAGATTGGAGGAAGCGATATCTTGTGGGACTGCTATTCTGGGAGGTTGGGTAGGGAATAATGGGGGGAAAATGATTGTAACTCAAAATCTGGCGGAAATGAATGATGTAAAACAGAAGTTAATAAAGTATTTGTTTAAAAAAAAAAAAAGAAAAAAAAAAAGAAAAAAAAAAAAAAGAAAAGGAAGAGAAGGGGAGCGGAAACAGCATGTCCAAGGCACTCTCCCCCCAGATCACCTCCAAACTATGTAAAAGGGGACTCTGAACAACTTCTGGAGCCCCAGCACCCACAGAATGACACAGAGAAGCTAACCTCTTGCTGAGGACAGCCCAGCAGCCCTGCAGGGAGCAGCCAGAGCAGCGCTCTGAGAGCAGGCAGCATAGCACCTGGAGAACCGAGCCCAGGTCCGCATGAGCCGTGGTTTTAGGCCCAGGGCAGCCCAGGCCAGCAGCCAGCTGGAAGGACCCCAGAACACCAGCAGCTGTGGCGATTCCAGAATTATCAACACAGACAGGCCTAGGACAAAGTGAGAGGTTAGTGCCATATGGACTCTGGGACCAGTATTTGGGGAACGCATCGGCTTCCTCCCCTGGGGGCTAGAAGCCACTGAGGAAACACGCCATTTTGTAGTTTTCAGTGGCAGGTCCAGCTCCTGATCTGCTAACTGTAGGGAGATCCAGCAATCAGTCTTGGGGGGTAATCGCTCTTGCTTTAACCTCCCTGGATCTGGATTGTGATCTGGGAGGGAGGTCGTGGGGTGGATATCCAGCTTGTGAGAAACGGAAACTGTCCCCCTACATGTTTGGGACAGAAGCTCCCCTGTCTGGTGGCAGAGTCATACTGTGGCAACAAGCCCAAAAGTCAAGTAATTAAGTGGCAACATGCCAAGGCAAAGGAAACAGAAAAATGCAACCCTAGACCCCTATTTTGGGGGCATAGAGTGGGAAAAGGACTGTGAGGTCAGAAGTCCTGCTCCAAAAGCCCCAGGGGAAAACATGAGCGGGTTGCAGGCCATAGAAGACCTTAAGAAGGACTTTAAAATCAAATAAGAGAAGTGGAGGAAAAATTAGAAAGAGAAATGAGAAGGATGCAGGAAAAGTATGAAATGAGGGTCAACAGCCTGACTGAGGAAAACAACACCTTAAAAAATAGACTAACTCAAATGGCAAAGGAGGCCCAAAAGGGCAATGAGGAGAAGAATGCCTTAAAAAGCCGAATTTGCCAGATGGAAAAAAAGAATCTCAAAAGTTCACTGAGGAGATTCATTCCTTCAGAGTTAGACTGGAGCAAATGGAAGCTAATGACTTTATCAGAAATCAAGATGCTGTTAAGCAGATCCAAACAAATGAAAGAATAGAAGGCAATGTGAAATATATCATGAGAAAAACCACTGACCTGGAAAATAGATCCAGGAGAGGCAATTTAAAAATTATTGGACTACCCAAAAGCCATGATCAAAGAAAGAACCTAGAAATCACCCTTCAAGAAATTCTCAAGGAAAATTGCCCTGATGTTTTAGATCCAGAGGGCAAAATAGAGGCTGAAAGAATCCACCAATCACCTCCTGAAAAAGATCCCAAAAAGAAAACTCCTGGGAATATTATAGCCAGGTTCCAGAATCCCCAGATCAAGGAGAAAATACTACAAGCAGCCAGGAAGAAACAATTTCAATATTGTGGAAACACAATCAGAATAGCACAGGACCTGGCAGCTTCTACACTGAGGGATCAAAGGGCATGGAATATGATATTCCAGAGGGCAAAAAGAGCTGGGAATGAACCCAAGGGTCACCTACCCAGCAAAACTGAGTATTTTGTTTCAGGGGAAAATATGGTCATTCAGTGGAATAGAGGACTTTCAAGCATTCTTGAGGAAAAAACCAGAGTTGAATAGAAAATTTGACATCCAGATACAAGAAGCAAGAGATGCCTGAGAAGGTAATCAGGGAAAAGAAATCAAAAGGAACTTATCAAAGTTGAGCTATTTACATTCACTATATGGAAAAACAATAACTGTGACTGATGAAACCTTTCTCAGTATGAAAATAATGGAAGAAGGAAGTATGGTCATATGAATACACATGTGAATGTGTGTACCTATGTTTACACTTATATATGGATAGAGGGCATAGGTTGAATTTGTTGGGAAGGGATGATACTCAAGGGGTGAAATTATGAGGTGAGAGAGGAAAGTGGCAAGAGGAGATGGGGAGAGACAGGTTAGGGTAAACTATCTCATGTAGAAGAAACAAGGGGAAGTGGCTGCATGGGAGGGGAAGAATAGGAAGACAAAAAGGCAAAACCACATTCTCATTGAATTTGGTTCAGGGAGAGAATGATATACATACTAAATAGGATATCTCAACCTGCAGCAGAATAGGGGGAAGTGGGATGAAAGGGGGCATGATGGATGGGAGGGCATTCTTGGAGGGAGGAGAGGTTGGAAGTACCCACTATAGAAGAGGGATAGGATCAAGTAGGGAATGGACCAGGTGGGGGGTGGGATGAGCGGGAGGGAATTATAAGCAGCCTTGTACAATATATCTACTATGGTAATGTTTTGCATAGCTAGACATGTACAACATATACTGAATTACTTATCTTCCCAGAGGGAATGGGTGACAAGGGAGGAAGGTAATGGATCTGAAATTCGAGGTCTTAAAATTAAATGTTTCAAATATATATAAATTCTATTATTAATACTCTTTTGCTTGTAATTGGGAGATAAGATGTGCAGGCATTGGGGCACAGTGATTCACCTTGCTCTAATGGAAAAGTCAAAGGAGGTATGGGAGAAGATATGGGAGAGAGCAGATTTGAGGAAGCGATATCTTGTGGGACTGCTATTCTGGGATGGTGGGTAGGGGAAAAAACAGGGAAAAAAATTGTAACTCAAAATCTGGCGGAAATGAATGATGTAAAACAGAAGTTAATAAAGCATTTGTTTAAAAAAAAGAAATAAAAGTTACTGGTATACTCAAATGACTGTCAGAATGAAGGAAGGGATATTGTGACAGCTGTTTAATCAAATAATATGCCAAGTAACTCTAACAACCCATGTCTAGAATATTCACATCATGAAGGTGGGGTCAAATTTTCCTCCTAGTCTACCAACACTTTAGAAGTTCATGTTTCAGTGGGCAACACTAGCTCTCCTAATGTGGCAATAAAAGAAAAGATTTAGCTGAGTATTCCAGTTTCACCTGGAAGGTCTATTTTAAGAATATGAAATAGGTAATCTCTCTTCCTCTAGATAAATGTCAGTTCATAGAGATTATACATGGTACCAGTGACCACACAGTAATTTAAAAATAGAATAGTCCAAGTCCAGAGTTCTGTTCATTATATCATTCTTCCTCTCTAATGGCATCATTAAAGAAAATAATGCAAAAGCAGATAAGACAATAGACTGGAAAGTACAACAACAAAGATGAGTAAGGTTCATAACCACTACATACATTATAATATTCATATGGTGAAAAGAGCCTAGTTGACCTGGGTCCAAAATTTAGGCTGTGTAACTACAGAGTTCTGTGTAATTCTAAGTGGCACATGACTGTGAGCTTATTTAACATATCTGAGCTTCAATTTCTTTATCTATAAAATACACTGCAATACCAGAATCAATGAGAATATATACATATATGTATGTGTGTGTGAAAGTATAAAGCATAGGTAAAGCATTTGTGAGGAACGGAGATGAGAGTCCGACCTGTTATTCCTTCTATGTAAGGACCTTCCAGTGTGAGAATTCTTGCTGATGATATAGACAGAGAAATAGCAAATCTCTATTATGTAACATATATATATATATATATATATATATATATATATATATAATCTTGCTTTTAAACATATAAGTGCCCAAACATATATACATAGTAAACTTAACGTATTTCTTTCAAAGTTGTCCTGTTTTCCTATGTTTCATTCAGCTCTCATCTGTTCTCTTAGGTATGTTTTTTTAAATGCTTCAATGATCTTTCTTTCCTTCTCTTTTTTTTGTGGGGAGTGGTGGTGATGGTGGTGGTGGTGGTAAAACTATTGCTGATTCCCATCCCCACTTTGAATTTCTTGACACCAAAATAATGACAATCCCTATAACACCAGTGCACATATCTGCCACATTCAAAAATGTATGTCTCATTCTGAACTTTGGATCCACTACTCAGAGCAAATGCATATGAACTCATGAGTCCTCCGAAATAGTGCTTGGTCAATTTAACTCTTTCAAAGTTGGTTTTCATTACAATGCTTTAGCTATTGTATAAATTGCTCTCCTATTTCTATAGTTATCTTAATCTGCATCAGTTTATATGAACCTACCCAATTTTCTCTAAAATTACCCCTTTCAGGGAGGCTAGGTGGTGCAGTGAATAGAGTGCTGGCCCTGGAGTCAGGAAGACCTGAGTTCAAATCCAGCCTCAGACACTCAACACAAAACCAGCCATGTGACCTTGGGCAAATCACTTACCCCCAAATGCCCTGCCTTCCCCCCGGCAAAAAAAAAAGCAAAATAAAAATTAAAAAAAAAATAAAATTACCCCTTTTATCATTTTGTGGCACAATAATATGCATTCAGAAGCAATAATTTTTTTTAGCCATTCCACAATTGATATATGCCCCTTGATTTCTAGTTCTTTGCTACAAGATAAGATCTCATATAAATATTTTTGTAAATATCTTTCTCATCTTTCTTGGATATCTTTGGAACATATACATAGTAGTTGTATCCCTGAGTAAATGGGTAGGAAGAGCTTATTGACTTTGAGAACATAGTTCCAAATTGCTTTCCAGAATGGCTAGACCAATTTTAAACACCAACAAGATGCCAGTTTGTCTATCTTCCTCTAGTCTCTGTAGCAATTGTCATTTTCCTTTTTTTGTCATCTTTAACAATCTTATAGGTATAAGGTAGAACCTCAGAGTTGCTTTAAGACCAATCCTCAGTACTTTATATTAGATAGTAGAACAAAATGATTATTCAATAATTAACCAAAGGAGGTTTATTTAATCATAGTAGAAGATTATTCAACAGGGATAGGCATTGAAGATACCCCACACTGATTCAGCTGATTGAAGGCCCCTTGCATTAATTGTGTTCATTGTGGTCCCTAGCTAAGCATCATAAAGTGCCTGGAAGTCTCACTGGGTGTTTTGTACTCAGGAGAGGAAGAAATGATGTTGATAGCTTGATTATTCCCCTCAGCCAATTAAGTCTCAAGGATGGTTTCAGCATCTTTTAAGGAAAAAAAAACTAGCCTAACTACATGGAGGAAGGGTTTAGGATATTGCTCCTACTATAACATTTTTCAGTTAATGATTTGGAAATTCATCTGTGTGTCTGTTAATAGCTTGAATTTGGGAAAAGGCAGTTCTTTATATGTCTGAGATATCAAATCTTTATCCAAGACACTCCAAAGATGTTTTTTGCCTAGTTAATGATTTCTCTTCTAATTTTAACTACATTGATTTTGTTTGTAGAAAAATGTTTGTATCATGAAATCAAACAAATTAAATTCTATCATTTGGTCATGCTACAATTATTTTTAGAAGCTGCTGGTGTGCATGTTCTGGAGAAATAATTATTGGTAATTAGTGGAGGATTGTTTTCCTAATCAATTTATTCTACATGCAATTAACTGTCATGATCACATACCATGTGTCAACCTAAACATAATAAATTGAATATTATTTTATCAATATTTCACTTCTATGCCATTTTCCAGTTTTCCCAGCAGTTTTGTCAAATAGTGCGTTCTTATCCCAGAAGTTGGGGTCTTCAGGTTTATCAAACAGTAGATTACTATAGTCATTGACTGCTGTGTCTTGTGTACTTAATCTATTCAACTGATCCACTACCCTGGGTGCATAATCTAGGTATAAAGGTTGATACTGTAAGCAATCTAGGAGAGCAAGGAATAGTTTAGATTTATGGAGAAGGGAAAATTTTATGACCAAACAAGAATTAGAGAGCATTACTAAATGCAAAATGGATAATTTTGATTACGTTAAATTGAAAAGGTTTTGTACAAATAGAGTCAATGTAATCAAGATTAGGAGGGAAGTGGAAAATTGGGAAAGAATTTTTACAACCAGTGTTTCTGGAAAAGGCCTCATTTCTGAAATATACAGAATATTGAGTAAAATCTACAAGAAAACAAGTCATTTCTCAACTGATAAATGGCCAAAGGATATGAACAGACACTTTTCAGAGGAAGAAATTAAAGATATCTATAAGCATATGAAAAAAATGCTCTAAATCACTATTGATTAGAGAAATGCAAATCAAAACAACTCTGAGGTACCACATCTCACCAGTCAGATAGCCTAAGATGACAAAACAGGAAAATGATAAATGCTAGAGAGGATATGGGAAAAAATGGAACACTAATGTATTGTTGGTGGACTTGTGAACTGATCCAACCATTCTAGAGAGCAATTTGGAACTATGCCAAAAGCAATATTAAAAAGTGCATATCCTTTGACCTAGCAATACCACTTCTAGGGCTGTATCCCAAAGAAATCATAGAAGAGGGAAAAGGACCTGTATGTACAAAAATATTTATAGCAGCTTTATAAGTGGTGGCAAAGAATTGGAAATCAAGGGGATGCCCATCAATTGGGGAATGGCTAAACAAGTTGTGGTATATCAATGTAATGGAATACTATTGTGCTATAAGAAATGAGGAGCAGACAGACTTCATAATAACTTGGAGAGACTTATATAAACTGATGCTAAGTGAGGAAAGCAGAACCAGGAAAACTTTGTACACAATTACAGACACATCGTATGTGTGACAACTAACTTTGATAGACTGGGCTCCTCTCAGCAATAAAAGGTTAGAAGACAACTACAAAAGACTCATGATGGAAAGGGATATCCACATCCAGAGAAAGAACTACAGAGTCTGCAGACTGAAGCAAACTATTTGCTCTCTCTCATTTGTGTTTTGTTTTGTTTTGTCCCTTCTTTCTCATTGTTCACTCCATTGGTTATAATCCTTCTTTACAACATGAGTAAGGTTCAACATGAAGGTAATTGTAGAACCTATATTTGATTACACGCCACTATGAGGGGGAGGGGAGAGGAGAGGGAGTGAGAAAAAAAATTTGAAACTCAAGGGACTGTGGAACTGAATGTTGTAAAATAAATTTAAATTTTAAAAATATTTCACTTCTAGACCAGGCTTTAAACATCATGTGTTTAAAAACCAATTTTAAGATTAAGATGTCCAGAACTTTAGAGATAGCATTACATTGCTAGATATGAGAGAAGTCAGTAATTTTTTTTAAAAGGCCCATATATACAAAAAATTCCTAGTTGCACTTTTTCAGAATAGCAAAGAACTCCAAAGTATATATCCATCAATCAGAGAACAGCTGAAATTTTTTAAATGAATGGAACATGATATTACTGTACTGTAAGAAATGGGGAATATGATGAATATAAAAATGATACTATAAGACATAAATTTATGTAAAATGAAATAAACAGAACCATAAAAACAGTATTTATGATGACAAGAAATTTAGCAAGTAGTCATTCAATCTTTTTATAAAAAATTTTCAACTAACATGTATTTTAAAATTAATCTGACCCTCTCACTACCTTTCTACTCATTAAGCAAGTTTTTAAGAAATACACAAAAGACAAAACCCTCAATATGTGTGTGTTTATAGAATTTGGAAAAACAAATTCCCACATTAGTCATGTCCCAAAATGCATGTCTTTCTACATTTCAAGTTAATTATCTTTCTGTCAGGAGGTGAATGACCTGTCTCATCTTCATTTTTGATTCATGGTTTATCATTGTTTTGATCAGGGTCCTAAAATCTTTCAAAAATACTTTTCTTGGGGCCATTAGGTGGCACAGTGAATAGAACCCTGGAGTCAGGAGTACCTAAGTTCAAATCCGGCCTCAGATACTTAACACTTACTAGTCATGTGACCTTGGGCAAGTCGTTTAACCCCAATTGCCCTGCCTTCTCCCCTATAAAAAGCAGGAAAAAAAATACTTTTCTCTATAATGTTGTTATCCTTGTATAAATTGTTCTTTAAATTCTCATTTTTCTCTGTATTAGTTCATAAACCCTTCCAGTTTCCTCTAACATTGTCCATTTAATTTCTTGTGGTCCAATAATATTCTAATACATTTATATTTATTAGTCATTCCTCAAGAGCTGAGTATTCCCTTTGTTTCCAATTTTTAGCTACCATGAAAAAGGCTGCTATAAATACTTTTGTATATATAGATGCTTTTCTATTTTCTTTGATATGATTTTTTTCAAGACTATAAGCCTAGTAGTGGTATAGCTGGGTCAAAGGCTACGCACAGCTCGGTAACTTTCTGAGAATAGTTCCACATTGCTTTCCAAAATGTTTGGCAGCAACACCAATAGTTTTACCACAATCCCTTCAACACTTGACAATTTCCTCTTTTGTTATCTCTGCCAGTATGATAGGTGTGAAGTAGAATCTCATTTTGCATTTCTTTAATTAATAGTAAATTAGAACAATTATTTTAAATATGATTGTTGATAGTTCAGATTTCTTCCTTTGAAAGCTGCCTTTCATTTCTTTTGATTAATTATCTTTGAGAAATGATTTTGTCTTATAAATTTTAATTAATTTTCATATATCTTATAAATAATACCTTGATTAGAGAAACTTGTTATATAGATTTTTTTTTACCAATTACACATTTCCCTTATGTTTTTTAAATTAGATTTTTTTAATACAAAAAAAAAACTTTTAAAATTTCATACATTTGGGGGCGGCTAGGTGGCGCAGTGAGTAGAGCGTCGGCCCTAGAGTCAGAAGGACCTGAGTTCGGATCCGGCCTCAGACACTTAATGCACAAGCAAATAAAAACCTAGCCATATGGCCTTGGGCAAGTTACTTAACCCCAAATTGCCCTGCAAAAAGCAAAAAAATAAAAAATAAAAAATTTCATACATTCAAAATTATCCATTTTCTTTTGTGTGAGCCTTTTTATTTATTTAGTCAGCAACTCTTCCTCTATTAATAGATCAGATTTTTTTCATTGTTCTTATGATTTGTTAATGATGTAACCTTTTATATATAGGACACACACACACACACACACACACACACAGACTTTGGAAGTTTAACTTGGTTTATAGCATGAGTTGTTAGACTATATCTCATTGCTGCCAGACGGATGTCCTATTTTCCCAACAATTTTTATCAAATAGCAAGACCTTCCTAGTAGACCTATATAACAAAGTGATCAAAAGCAGAAGGAAAGGACTCATATGTACAAAAATACACGGAGTGACACTTTGTGTTATAGCAAAGAACTGCTAACAAATTTAGTACTCATCAACTGGAGAATGGCTGAGAATGGCATATAAATATAATAGATTGTTGTCCCTTGAAAAATGGCAAAAAACATGGATTTAATGAGACCTGGGGAGACTAGCATGAATTGGTGCAGATTAAAGTGAACAGAAACATGAAAATAATTTATACCAAGCATTAAGAATTCTTATAAATGTGATGAGCATTCTCTTGAGTTTCTTTCTCCCTTAACACTGATCTTGCCCTGCCAAAGCTCATCCTTGGACTACTCCCACTACTTTCATCCCTATCCACAAGCTATAAGCTATGGAAAGAACCTCAAGAAACAAAGCTGACTGAATCCACTACAATTTTTTTTCCATAACCTCAACTGATCCTCAGCAGCATCTGTCCATTTATAACTGTTCTGTTTACAAAGAGAACAGTGAAAGACAATGAGAAAAGAAGAAAGGCCTTGGGGACTTTTGTTCATTGAGGTCATATGGCTTCAAAAAACTGCATTCTGTACTTGATTTCTGCATTTGTTCTTTTTTATTCTACATAAAGAGAATGAAAACTCCAAATTTGAAAGGTCAGTAGAATGAGCCACAGGAATTCAAGTCATTGTCTAAATTAGGTTTTATAGCTAACACACCATTAATACCTTGAGGTCTAAGGAGTAGCCTTCAGGTGTGGTCTTCTGAATGCAAACCACAGAAACTAAGAGGAAAAGTCCACGTCATGAAACTTGGTGGGACCAAGTTGGAACTAAGCTAAATTATGAACCTACTACTTTCAAAGACTGAAGTGGTATAAAGAAAAGCATAATAAAGTTAACATTGTCATTAGAATTCCTTAAATTATTCCTAAGCTCTAACTCTTTTGAAAATTGTTCTAAACAAGCTTTTTTTTTCCCAGTGAATTTAATTTCTAGTCTTTAATTTAAGGACTTAACTTCATCTTACTTTTTCTTGTTTTCTTCATTTTTTCTTTCTTAGCTATTTAAATACACAATTTATTAGAAAAACAGTTGTTCTGAAATGTAGATTCTAACTTTTTCAAAGAAAAAAACAAAATAGTGCATTCTTCAATTTGAGAGCACTCAGTGAAAAATTGATGGAAATGGTACATAAATCCTTTACAAGTTTGACCCTTCCTCCATGAGGTACAAAATAACTCTGGCTCTTCCAAGTTAAGGGAACACTTCAACAGCACTTATCTGAAGATAAAACTTTCCATTCTTTATAGGAATACATCAAATACACTCTTCTAATTCAATTTATGGGCTCCCTCTTCTAGGAACAAAGCCTACAGTCAAAAAGGTAAGAGATTTCAGAACACAAATTTTATTGCCTCAAATCCCCAGACCAGATATATTGATAGAGAATAGAAGCAAAATCTATTTCAAATAGTAGGTTATTGGGGGCAGCTAGGTGGTGCAGTGAATAGAACACCTGGAGTCAGGAGGACCTGAGTTCAAATCCAGCCTCAGACACAGCACAAAAACTAGCCATGTGACCTTGGGCAAATCACTTAACCCCAATTACCCTACCTTCCCCCCTCCAAAAAGCAAAATAATAATAATAGGTTATCAACACTAATTTCTCATACTCCCAAAATAGGAATTCTACAATTCAATATCTGGGGATTCAAATTATTATTTCCTGGGAAACAAATGCTTTTCTCAAATCAGTTTTTCTTTTCTTTCTCTGAAAACCTTTATAGTAATAGGCACAATTTCATTTGTCAACAAATCTTCATAGCTTGCTAGTGAAAACTGAGTAAAAAAAATTAAGATATTAGAATATACTTTCTTCAAAATTTCCATCACTTTACATCTCGATTAATAAGAGATTTAGATCTAGAAGGGACCTTTAAAAAGATGATGAAACTGAAACTTAGAGAAGTTACGTGACACAGCTAATAAATATCAGAATTAGGACTTTAACCCATGTCTTCCTGACTCCAAGCTTAGCACTTCATCCACTATGCCACACTGCCTCCCAAAGGTCAATTTTCAAATTAAAAAACTTAAAAATAAAACCCCATGAATTATCCATTTCATTGCTGGAATCATATGCAAAAACTTTCCCCTAAAGTATGTTTTCATTGATGTTGTTCTCATTATTATAAGAATCTCTTTGACAGGCCAAGAAAATATTGTATTGGAAAACATCTTAAAATCTGAAATAATTGATTTTGCCCCTCTCTCCTTGTTGATTAAGAAAAAACTGGGATAAAGTGTCATTCAGGATATTTTTAAAATTATTAAACTCATTATATGCTGAACACTTGAAGTTTTCTTTAATATACCATACACTTTTAACTGCAAGTTTCAGATAGCCATACAATGCTAACTGGAGAGAGAGACAGAGAGACAGACAGAGAGAGAGAGAGAGAGAGAGAGAGAGAGAGAGAGAGAGAGAGAGAGAGAGAATGTCTCCCAATTGATTTCTAGGCAATAGTTACATTAAGCAACTATATTTAAATTTAGCTGAATCAAGGTTATCATATCAACAACATATATAACATCCACATTTTCTTTTTTATGATTGAAAGAATAATGTTTTCTATATAAAATAGTCACCTTTCCTTCTCCAGTTAAAATAAGAAAAAGAAACTAACTCCATGGCTTTAATTGTGTTGCTCAAATCTACTGCTGATGCAGTTCTCAGAAGAAAACATAATTTCATGGGGTTTTTTTTCCACTTAATAAATATTTATGTTCTCATCCTCCCATGGGGAGAGAGGGAGAGACTGAGGGGGTGGAGAGGGAGGGAGGGAGGGAAGGAAGAACGGAGGGAGGAAGGGAAGAAGGAAGGAAGGAAGGAAGGAAGGAAAGAAGGAAGGAAGGAAGGAAGGAAGGAAGGAAGGAAGGAAGGAAGGAAGGAAGGAAGGAAGGAAGGAAGGAAGGAAAGAAGGAAGGAAGGAAGGAAGAATGGACATTTTAACCTAACATGCATATGTTGTACTATGTAGTCAAGCAAAACAAATTCCCACATTGGCCATGTCAAAAAATATCTCAGTTATCTTTAAGCCTGAAAGTTCTTCCAAAAAATATTCACAAACCTCAAAATGTATTTAAACACTGATCAGTCCAACTCCTAATCTTAAAATATTTTGAAAAGAAGGAATCAGGCTATATACATTTAAGGACATGGTATTAAAATGTGCAGAAGTTCATCAACTTTTGTGCAAGAAGGTAGGATTGGATTCATAGAAAATACTCAATTTACCTGAATATTGACTGATTGAGTATAAACCATATCTTTTAATCAATTCAGTGATTTTAATAAAAAATTAAGGCCTGAAACAGTTGGGAAACAAGGAAAAACATAATCTTTCCATATTTTCAGTGTCTTCTTCCAAAAAAGGTGACAAATGAAATAATTGCATAACTCCAAAACTTCTAAGTAAGTACTGTTACTTTTAATCACTGATATACACATAGAGTTCCAAGCAGACAAGTGCTTCTTCCCCACCTTGCCAAATGAAGAATTTTAGGAATAAATTCTATATTTGAGTATCTATATAAAAATGAAATTTTATATATGTACAAGATCTTTACAAACATGCATGCAAATATATATAATTTAAAACCATGTAGCACAAAATAATATGAATAAATTTCTCAAAATCTTATCAAAGAATCTGAATGTAAATGTGAACTATTGATCTCAATTTATCAGATGAATATTTTGTCTGTCAAAAAATTATTTCCTCCTTAATTCAACTGAGAAATTGCAACATAAACAAAAGGACAGATTGGAATGAAAACAAGAAATTAAATATGCCTCCAATATCTAAAATATGCCTACAAAAGCTTGTATTGCCAACATTTTCCAAAACATATTTAATCTAATTTATGTCTATGCTCATGCAATAAAGATGTAAATCCTCACTTTACTTTTTATTTTCCAATATTGACTTCTAGCTGTTATTCCCATTGAGAAAAAAGAAAGAAAAAATAGCTTAAGCAAGCTCTCTGGCATTCAATTTGGTATTTTACATTTATGTCTTAGTAGTAGTATAATTAACAAATTTTTGTTGCTTCTTTCACAAAACTATTCATTATTATTTAAAAGAATAATTTAAATAGAATAAAATAACTTAAAGAATAAAATAATATTTAATGGCTTGATTTAAAAATTACATATTTAGAGGCCGATAGGTAGTGCAGTGAATAGAGCACTGGCCCTGGAGTCAGGAGGAGCTGAGTTCCAATCTGACCTCAGACACAACACAAAAACTAGCCATGTAACCTTGGGCAAGTCACTTAACCCCAACTGCTCTCCAAAAAGAAAAAAAAAATGACATATGCATGCACATGTATATGTGCAAAAACATCTACGTATTGGAATACTAATGAACTATTAAAAAAAAAAAACACAAAGGAAGTGGTTATAGAGAAACCTGAAAAGACCTGTATAAACTGATGGAGTAAATTGAGCAGAACAAGGAAAACAATTTATACAACAACAGTATTATACAGACAAAAAAAGTTTGAAAGAATTCTGACTAATGTAATAACTACCACAATTACAGAGGATTCATGAGAAAACATGCTGCTCTATATGAAAAATAGTCGTTCTCAAAAGACGAATTGCAAACTTTTAAGAACCATATGAAAGAAATGTGAATCAAAAGAACCTTGATGTTTGACTTCAAACCTTGAAAAGTGGCAAAGATGATAAAAGATGGAAAAAGGCAATGTTGGAGGATTTGTGGAAAGATAGCCCATTGGTGGAGTTTTTAATCAGGACAACCATTTAAGAAAGCAATTTGAAATTATGTAAACAAAGTGATTAAAATGTTCATACCATTTATTGAGAGATTCCATGACAAGGGTTATAGATGATGTAGGACACTGATAAGATAAAAGCCCAAATATTTATAGCAGCAATTTTTGTGATACCAAAGAATCAATAACAAAGTAGATAATCATCAATTGGGGAATGGCTAAACAAATTCTGGTACATGTATTAATTGGTATATTACTGTAAGGTAAGAAATAATTAATGTGATGAATACAAAGAAACATGAAAGGTGTACTTGAACTGATGCAAAGTTGAGAAATCAATACGCTCAATGACTACAACAATGTAAAGAGAAAGAAAAACCATACAAAGAAATACAATAAAGAATAAAAAAATCAAAAAGAGAATTTTGCAAAGTTGAAAGAATATAGGCCAATAATGTAGTTTCCCAATTTATGTCTTGTAAGTAAATCTATTTTAGCTTTAACTTTCTCTGAGATCATGATTGCTGCTGCTTTTTTTGCATCAACTGAAGCATAATAAATTTTACTCTATCCCTTTTTTTAAACTCTGTATCTCTCATTTTCAAATGTGTTTCTTGTAAACAACATATTGTCAGATTCTGATTTTTAATCCATTCTGTGTTCCCTTTACATTTTATGGCTGAGTTCATCCCATTCACATTCAAAGTTATAACTATTAATTGTGTGCTTCCCTCCAACCTAGCTTTCCTCTTTATTATCCTTCTTGGCCTCTCTTTTTACCCTATCCCTCCTCTCAAGTCTAATTTACTTCTATCCACTGCCTCCCTCATCCACAGTCTCTTTAAGAATTTCTCCCTTTGGGGCGGCTAGGTGGCACAGCACGAGCATCGGCCCTGGAATCAGAAGGACCTGAGTTCAGATCCGACCTCAGACACTTAACGCACACACAAACAAAAACCTAGCGTGTGACCTTGAGCAAGTTACTTGACCCCAATTGCCCTCCAAGAAGCAAGCAAACAAGCAAACAAAAAAGGAATTTCTCCCTTGTCTTTTCCCCTTACCCTCCTATTCCTTAATCTCCCCACAACTCTAAGGGTTCACTCTTCACCTTCTCCTCCAGCTTTCCTAATTCTTAATCTACACACCTTTCTGAAAGTCCCTCTCTTATCCTGTCCCCTCACTCTCTTATTTCATTCTAAATTTGGAAGACTTTAAGACCCTTCTAGATGTATATGCTATTCCCTCTTTAACCAAGTTCGAATGAGAGTAAAGTTCCAGCACTACCAGCCCTCCACCCCGACCTGCTTCCTCTGTATTACTTCTTCCTTTCACACTTCATTTGTGTGAGATAAAATTGTTCCTTTTTACCTTTCTTTACCCAGTTTTAATTTCTAGAATCACCTCATCTTACTCAACTCAGTTCCAGCCTTTCTTTCAAACTACCCAAATAATGATTACAGCCTTAAAAGTACATTTTCACAGATAAAAAGTAAATGGTTTGACCTTATTAAGTCCCTTATAGTTCACCTTATGCTTCTCCTGGAATTTATATGCTGAATTTTCCATTGAGTTCCTGTCTTTCTTTCACAAATACCTGAAAGTCTTTCAATTTGTTAAATTTCCATTTATGTTTTCATTCAGGAATGTATTCAGCTTTGGTGGGTAAGTTATTTTGGGCCACAACCCCAGCTCTTTTGCTTTTCAAAATATAAATGTTCTACATTATCTGCAATCTTTTAATGCAGAAATCATTAGGTCTTATGTGATCCTGATTGTAGCTCTGCTGTATTTAATTTTTTTTTCTTTCCTGTTGCTTGTAATGTTTTCTCCTTTACCTGGGAGCTTTTAAACTTGGCTAAGATATTCCTGTAAGTTTTTATCCTGGGATCTCTTTCAGATGGAGATCAGAGGATTTTTTTTTCTATTTCTTCTTTACTTTGTTGTTCCAAAACTTCAAGGTGGCTTTCCTTAATAATGTCTCATAATATTGCATCAAGATCCTTTTTTTGATTGTAACTTTCAGGTAGTCAAACAATTTTTATTTTGTCTCTCCTTGATCTAGATCTTCTCTAGATCACTTGTTTTTCTAAAGAGATGTTTCACATTATCTTCTTTTTTTCATTCTTTTTATTTTGTTTTATTATTTCTTAGTGTCTATAGCATCATTAGCTTCTCCCTTCCCAACTCTTGTTTTCAAGAAGTTGTTCTCTTCCTTAAGTTTTTTGATCCACAAGTTTAATTTTAATCTCATCGTTAACATTCTATCCATCACTTTGCATCTAGACAATCAGCAAAACAACAAAACTGATTTTCAACATTAGCCAATTTCTGATGTTTAAATGCTCACACTGAAAATTTAACAGCCAGGACTACTGAGTCTGTTTAAACTGACTCCAGCACATGCCTGCTCCAACCCCACTCCTTTAAAAAGGTGAGAGGTGCACAAGTGTTCCACATTATGATAACTTTCAGTTCAATTTGTCTAACAGGAAGTTGGAAATGAGAAGTTGTTGTTAGGAAAAGAGGTTAGGGCTAGAAATTCAGCATATAAATTCCAGGAGAAGCATAAGGTGAACTATAAGGGACTCAATAAGGTTAAACTGTTTACTTTTTATAAATGAAAATGTTATCAGTACTTTTAAGGCTATAATCATCAGTAATCTTGACTTTTTCTTACCACTGTACCCCAACAACTCTGCAAAAAAGGATGAAACCAATGATTTTGCTCAACTCTGCCTCACTTAAATACAATTTATGTGCCAATCAAAAGGCATCACCCATACCACTTTGCCATTTTTACCTATCTCAAAGTCCTGTGGCAACAGGCAAGTATCACAACCCTGAACACAGGCAGCCCAGATCATAGGACTGTCTTCTCAGTGGACTGAAGCAGCAGTGGGATTCAGCAGATTTGAACTCAGACATCGTATTTCAAGATCTTAGATCCAAAAGGTAAAATATGAAATGAAAAAATTCACCAATTACTTCTTGAAAAATATCCCAAAATGAAAATTCCCAGAAATATTATTCCCAAATTCCAGAACTCCCAGGTCAAGGAGAAAATATTGCAAATAACCAGAAAGAAACAATTCAAATATCATGGAGCCACAATCAGGATAGCACGAGATTTAGCAACTTCCTCATTAAAAGAACCGAGGGCTTACAATAGGATTTTCTAGAAGACAAAGAGGCTATGATTATAACCAAGAATAACCTAACAAAAAAACTGAGTATAATCTTTCAGGGGGAAATGGATATTTAATAAGATAGAGGAATTTAAGCATTCCTGATGAAAAGACCAGAGCTGAATAGAAAATTTGACATTCAAATAAAAGACTCGAGAGAAGAATAATAAAAAAATAAACATGAGTTATCATAAGGGACTCGATAGAGTTAAATTGTTTACATTCTTATATGGGAAAATGATATATGTTACTCGTAAGAACTTTATTCATATTAAGGCACTGAGAAGGTATCTACATAAACAGAGGGTGTGTGTATGAATTGATTATATTGGGATGATCTCCAAAGATAGATAGATAGAGATATGAAAGAGGAATGCACTAAGAGAAGGGGGAAGACAGAATGAGGGGAAATTTTCTCACATAAAAAAGACATCTAAAGAAAAATTTTTATAGTAGGGAGCAAATAAAGGTGTAGCTGACAATGTTTGAACCTCACTCATCAGAACTGGATTAGAGGAAAGAAAATTTTATATGTGTGTGTGTGTGTATACATATATATGTAGATAGGTAGGTATGTAGATATGTATGTTTGTATATACATATTCAGTTGTGTTTAGAAATCTATCTTACCCAAAGGGGAAAAGAAGAGGTATGAGGAAGAAGAGGATGATAAAAAGAAGGACAGATTAAGGGAGGCAGTGGTCAGAACATCACTATTTTAAAAAGAGAGAAGGATAAACAGGGGGGAAAAAGGATGGAGAGAAATATGCTGTTAGCCATCATAATTATGTGTATGAATGGAATGAGCTAAATCATAAAATGGAAGCAGATAGCATAATGAATTATAAACTAGAATCCAATAGTATGCTGTATACAAGAAACACACTTGAAACAAAAAGAGACCCAGAGTTAAAACATAAATGCCTGGAGCAATATCTATTATGCTTCAACTGAAGTAAAAAAGGCAAGGGAAGTAGTAATCTCAGACAAAGCAAAAACAAAATTAGACTTAATTAAAAGAGATAATGAGGGGTGGCTAGGTGGCAGCAGTAGGATTCAGCAGGCCCTGGGTGTCTGATCAGCCTTTTTTAAGGACTGAACTCCACAACTCTTCTTTTTTGCTTTTTGGAGGGGGAAAGGTAGGGCAACTGGGGTTAAATGACTTGCCCAAGGTCACGTGGATAGTTTTGTATCAAGTGTCTGAGGTTGGATTTGAACTCAGGTCCTCCTGACTCCAGGAGCAGTGCTCTATTCACTACACCATCCAACTGCCCCTTGTTATGGGAATGAGAATCTGAAGATCTTCCCTGCCCCTAGGACCTTTGATAGGCTTAGGTGACTCTGAGAACCTTCCCTGATTTGAGAATATGCTCTACCCTGTAATGAGCTGAATGGTCACCTGGAGCCTGTGGTGGGAGGCTTGTTCTTCAAGAACACCCACACTTTGTTACTTTGTGATTGGGCAATAGGTCAAGAGGGTTGTGATGGTCTCTGTCCCAGGAGAAGGCTATATATACCTTGATGTGAGGTTTTGCTTTGGGGCTCAGTTTGGGAAGAGTTGTGTGATGTAGCCAGATGAGACTCTGAGCAGCTGTTGAGCCCCCAGCTTTGAAAACCCAGATGTTGGTGCTTCCCTCTCTGGTAAATGACTAGGTATGGATATAATGGTCAGACAGTGGGAAGCCTGTCTGCTGATCTGTTTCTCTGTCTGCTTGTAACTTCTGTTTGTATTCTCTGAAGTTTAGGGTGCTGACTTTTTCCCCTGAACAAGGTAAAATAATATATGTTTAATTGATTAAAGTAAGACTGTTAATCCATTTTGAGTTGCTTTCCTTTGGAGAAGCAGATCTGAGAACCTGTGTTGGCAGCCACCCTGGGTATGCTGGGGTGCTTGCTGTTACACCCCTCATCTGTTTCACCCAACCCTGACCTGCTTACCACAGTAAGTAGGGATCCTACCTTACAGTTGAAATACACACAAAAAAGTACAAAAACTTTTGCAAAAATGACTCCACCCACTATTGATAAATGGAATGTGCACATACTTATAGACAACATAAAATCCTATAGACCTGAAGGACAAACAACTCTTATTTGGATAGAACTCAGCAGGTATTACATCCAAATAGCATCCCTGAATGAAACAAGGCTGGCAAATGAAGGCTTACAGAAGTCAGAGCTGGATGCAGGTCTTTCTGGAGTGACCACAATAAAGGATAACTCTGTGAAGCTGGCAGAGGTTTTTCCATCAAAACTAATCTAGTCAACAAACTTGAATGCCTACCAAAAGGAGTGAACAACAGGCTCATGACAATGGGATTGTCACTTGTAGGAAAGTACCATGCCACCATCTTCAGTGTGTATGCTCCCACCATGATGAACCTTGATGAGGTCAAAGAAAAAAATTTATGAAGACCTGGAGACCCTCCTCACCAATGCCAAAAGAGGACAAGCTTATAATTCTGGGTGACTTCAGTGCGTGAGTAGGTACAGACTACCAGACATGGCAGGGAGTCCTTGAGAGGAATGGAGTTGGAAACAGCAACAGAAACAGTTACTTACTACTGATGACTTATGTTTCTCATCCCAGTCCTGTCTTCTATTTACCTAAATGCAATAAAACTTTGTGGACGAACCCTCACAGCAAATATAGGCATTTAATAGACTATGTCATTGTAAGTAGAAGAGATAAACAGGGTATAAAAGTAACTAAGGTGATGTGTGGTTGAGAGTGCTGTACTAATCATAGACTCATCCTCTCCAAGCTAAATATCTGCTTTCAACATAAGCAGAAGCCCAAGGCAAGATGACTACCAGAAGACTCAATGTCAACAGATTAGAATGGGTACAGTTCTCTCAGCAGAAACAGTTCATTGTTAAATTGGAGGGAAAGCTGAGTCAACACAAAGTTGGCAACAATGGAACAGAAAAGGAGTAGGTAGCTTTCAGAGATTTGCATTTACTCATCTCACCAGAATGCTCACAAACATCAAGATTTATTTAACAGAAATGATGGGGAAATTCAGAAACTGCCAAACAAAAAACAAGACCTCCACAGGGTTTACTAGTAGAATAGATCATCCGTCTATAAGAAGGCAGCATTTCACTCCATCAAAAGGAAAGTGCAAGCAAAGCTTAGAGAGATGCAGGACCTTTGATTCAGTAAAAAAAAAAAAAAAGGCAGATGAAATTGAATTTAATACTGATAATAACAAGCCAGAGCACTTTTATGATGCCCTCAAGGCTATTTATGAACCAAACACCTGTGACACGTCTCAGCTACATTAATTATAGCCACATTAATTAGTGATAAGGACATAATACTGGAGAGATGGGATGAACACTTCCATAGTATTCTCAACAGACCATTATCAATCAATGCTGAAATCATTAACCAAATATCTCAGATTGAAATGAATCCCTCTCTAGATGAATTCCAACTGAAGAAGAGGTTTTGAATGCCATTAGGCCCCTCTCATGTAGCAAAGTGCCTGGTACTGATTTCTATTCCAGCTGAGATTAAAAGGCAAGGGATCTACTGCTCATACAAAAGCTGACTGAAATTTTCCAGATTATATGGCAAGAGTAAATTGTCCTCCAGGAGTTCAAGGATGCCTCCATTGTCCTTTCTAGAGGTAAAAGAAATAGATTATCCTATGACAACCGGGGGGAGGGTGGGAAGGGAGGGGCAGGGAGTGTCTCTCTCTCTTAGTCATTGCTAGCAAGAATCTTGCCAGAGTCCTCCTTAATAGGCTGATGGTCATCTACCTTGGAGCCAGTGTGACTTCAGAAAGGGCCAAGGAACAAAAGATATGGTGTTTGCTGCCTAAAAATTTCAAAATAAATGCCAAGAGCAGAACAGAGGTCTAAACGCAATGTTCATTGATCTGACCAAGGCCTTTGATACTGTTGGTTCCAAGGGCTTGTGGGAAATCATGGCAAAATTTGGTTGCCTGAAGAGGTTATTTAGCATCATATGTCAATTTATTTTGTTGCTGTTGTTTTGAGAGGTTTATAGAAGTAATTGGGATTAAGTGACCTTGCCCAGGGTCACACAGCTAGCAAGCGTTTGAGGCCAGATTAGAACTCAGGTCCTCCTGACTCTAGGGTCAGTACTCTATCCACTTGCCACTTAGCTGTTTGCACAGGTTCTGGATAATGGATGACGCTCTCATGCTTTCCCAGTCACCAATGGAGTGAAGCAAGTCTGGGTGATTGTTCCCTGGTTTTTTAGCATGCTATTTTCAGCAATGTTGTCAGACATCTTTAACAAGGACTGATGATAAATTATTTAACTAATGATAAATTATTTAACTTGAAAAGATGTAATGGTGAGGCGGCTAGGTGGTGCAGTGAGTAGAGCGCCGGCCCTGGAGTCAGAAGGACCTGAGTTCAGATCCAGCCTCAGACACTTAATGCATGCACAAACAAAAAAACCTAGCCCTGTGACCTTGGGCAAGTTACTTAACCCCAATTGCCCTCCAAAAAAAAAAGAAAAGAAAAGAAAAGAAAGGAAAAGATGTAATGGTAAGGGAATTAGAATATCTTCCCTGATCTTTAATAGACCTACGGAATTTGAAGATCTTCCCTGCCCCTTAATGGGCTTCAAGTGGAACCCAATAGGACGGGCTTGATTGGGGGGAGGCTTATTTTTCAGGAAGGCTCACAACTTTTGGTACTTTGTAATTAGCCAGTGGGTCACAAAGGTTGTGATGTCCTCTGACCCTAAAGAAGGGTATATATACTCTGAGGTGAGGTTTTGCTTTGGGGCTCATTCTTGGGAAGAGTTGTGTGATTTGGCTGGATGAAACTCTGGGCAGACACTGAGCCCTGGCTTTGAAAACCCAGGTGTTGGTGCTTCTCTCTCTGGTAACTATGTATGTATGTAATGGTCAGACAGCTAGAAACCCTGTCTGTTGGTCTGTTGAATTGTGTTATTTTCTCTGTCCATATTTTTTCTCTGCTTATAATTTCTATTTTTATTTTCTGAAGTTCAGGGTGCTGACTTTTTTCCCCTGAACTAAGTGAATAAGATGTGTTTGTGTGTATATGTATGTATGTGTAAATAAATATATACATACCTATGTATACATGTTTAATTAAAGATTGTTGACTCCTTTAAAGTTGCTCTCCTTTAGTAAAGCAAATAAAAGAACCTGTGCATACAGTTATCCTGGTTATGCTAAGGTGCTTGCTGTTACAAAAGACTATAAGCCAAGACTAAGGTGAAGGGAAAGCCAGTGCATGATTTTTTGTTCACAGATGATTTTGCACTCAGTGCATTCTCTGAAGCTGAGATGCAACAAAGTATAGATCAATTCTCTGCTGCTTGTGTTAATTTTGGCCTAACAATTAACACCAAGAAAACAAAAGTTCTCCACTAGTAAGCCCTACACCATACATGGAAGCATTGTTTACAGCAAATGGAGAAATTTTGAATGCTATAGATAAATTCACTTACCTTGGCAATATACTCTCCAGGGATGTACACATAGATGATGTGGTTGATGCACACATTGCCAGAGCTAGCTCAGTGTTTGGGAGGCTCCTAAGGAAAGTGTGGGAGAGAAGAGGTATTAGACTGCCTACCAAACAGAAGGTCTACAGAGCCATTGTACTGACCTCATTGTTGTATGCCTGCAAAACCTGGATAGTATACCAGCACCATGCCAGGAAATTGAATTGCTTCCCTCTGAAGTTTCTTTGAAAGATTCTGAAGATCACCTGACAATATAAGGTATCAGACACTGAGGTCCTTTCTCAAACTGAAAAGCCAAACATTCAAACTCTACTGCAGAGAGCCCAAATTTGATGAGCTGGCTACACCATTTGAATGCCAAAAGTATATTTTCCTAAAAGATTATTTCATAGACAACTCCTACAAGGCAAGTGCTCACATGGAGGTCAGAAAAAAGCAATACAAGGACACTCCTGAGGTCTCTCTGAAGAACTTTGGAATTGATTGTTTGACATGAGAAACACTGGCACAGGACCACCCAGTATAGTGGGTCTGCATCAAAGAAGACACTGTGCTCTATGAGTGAGATAGAATCGCAGGAGCTCAAGAAAAACAAGAGAAGTACAGACTTAGAGACATCTCCTCTCTAGATTTTCATGTGGACTATTCATGCTTTATTCGTGGCAGTCTTCCAAGTTCATATGGGTCAGATCAGTGATCATCCTATACAGTATACCTTCACTCCAGCATAGTGATTTATTTTGGTCCTCTTCAAGAATGAAGGTTGTCACCAGCTGTTCTCTGGTGACCCACTCCAACCTTAGCAAGTGAATACCAGTTGGGGAAATGGCCCTACAGAGATTGCTACACTATTATAATATTAAATTTAACACACACTAAAAGCAACAATAATAATAAAAAACATTACTTAATATATGTTACATTTTCCTATATTAATATATTTACTATTTTTTGTATTTTAAAATGCTCAGGTGTGGTAGATAGCTAGTCAGCTAGTTAGATCAAGAGATAGATGGCTAGATAAAACACTAATTAAATGCTTACTACGTATCAGTCACTGAATGCTAAGCACTGAGTTAAAAAAAAAACAACAAAGTGCAAAAGTGGTTCCTACTTTCAAAAGGACCTTAGATTTTAAAAGGGGGGAGAAAAACATAAAAGGGGAGGAGTAAAGTAGACATATACATACATGCATATATAATTTTACATATACATAGCAAATGCAGATATATGCATATATGTGAGCAAGAAAATCAGAGAGGAACAGGAAGAGGAGAGAGGGAGAGGGAGAGGGAGGGGGAGAGAGAGAGAGAGAGAGAGAGAGAGAGAGAGAGAGAGAAATGTTTTTTGTATGAAACAAAGGAAGAAGGAAAGTAGAAGGATCTACCAAACAAAGATAAGAAATAAACATGATGTTCTTCCAGCAAATGGAAGGAGGGCATTATAAGGAAGAAGCAATTGTATGGCTAACCAAATTATAGTACGCAAATATAATGGAATATTGTTGTTCCATAAGAAAGGACAAATTGAACAATTTCAGAGGAAACTTAGAAGACTGCTATGAACTGATGCAAATTCAAATGAGCAGAGCTACAGGAACAATTTATACAATAACAACAACACTGTAGATAAAACAACTTTAAGAGACTTTAGTATTTAGATAAATGCATTCATAAACCATAAACTGAGAAAATTGAATGAAAAACATACTATTCATCTTCTGTCACAGAGCTTAGGTATGGCCAATCTGAGAATTTGTTTTGATGGCCTAAGCATGTTATGATTGATTTTTTGTTTTTCTTTTCTTTTGGTTTAATGGGGAGGTACAAATTGTATTGCAAATAACGTAAATATAAACACCTTTTTTTTAAAAGAGTAGTTGTTTGTGCTCTAAGTAATGATTTAGATCTACAGGTATTTTCGGAGAAGTCATCCAGTACTTTTTAACCTGAAAACTGTAGAGAGGTCTATCTGCTGGTTCCCCATAGCATATCTCCATGAAAAACAAAGAACTTCGTAAGGCTTCTCAAGCTTTATGGCTACTACCCATATCTACCTAATAATATTAATTGCCTTAGATTTTTATACATGAATGCAAAAGGGGGGGGTAATAAGAAAATAAAATAGATATCCTGAAGCAAGATGGTGAATTTAACCTCATAGATAACATTAAGACAGTGGGATGAGATTTATCAATTAGAATATGGCCTTGGAAATTGCTTATTGCAAAACAAACAGGATAGGTGAAGGGATAGAAGAGAAGGGAAAAATAATATGTGTATGTCTGTGTGTGTTTGTGTGCATAGAAGTAGATCAATATATCATGTATTTACCTCTATGTGAGCATACTTTATGACCCTAGTAGAAGAAGAATGGTAGAAAATATTTGGATGAAAATTTTAAGATAGAAATAGAAGCAATATTTTTATTCAGAATATAATATAGGCTACAGAAATAGGAAGATAGAATTGGTGAAGAGTTTGGGAACAGATCACAAGCCAGTACAGAGGTCTAATATTATAGTTATTTCATTTTTTTATTTGTATCCTCAGTGCCTGCTTAATAAATATGTTGATTAATTCCCTTTTTTGGACAAGATGACTGATTGATAGAGAAAAAGAATGTTGTAGTGATTATTTAGGTATTAACAAAGTCTCTTTTGTTCTCCTTGTGGAAATGATGGAAAGATGTGAGTAAAATGATCATACAATTGCAAGCATTCAGAACTGGTTGAATGGCCAGTTCCAAAAAAATATTAATTAATGGCTTTACATAAACTTGTAAAGAGGTCTCCAATTGAATGTATCGGGATCTCTGACCCTGCACTATTTAACATTTTCATTAATGACTAATATCACAGATGGCATTCTTAAAACATGATCCAATGTTGAGAGAGATACCTAGAATGCACGATGGAGATAGGATTCAAAATAGAATAGAACATTCAGTCTAGTTCAACAAGATGAAAATTATCAGGGATAAATATAAAAGTCTTACATGAGTTGAAATAATCATAAGATTGGGAGACATAGCTAGACAGCAGGTTGTCTGAAAAATATCTTGAGTGAATAACAAGCTCAATATGATTCAAATATCATGTAATAGCCAAAAAAGCTAATTCATTCTTAGATTATATGACAGAAAACATTAAATCTAGGAATAAGAAAGTAATAGTGCTACATTGTCTGCCCAGATCAAATTACAAGTAGAATGCTGCATTCAATTGTGAATGCCATATTTTAGAAACAGCATTAATAAGTTGGAGAGCATTTGGAGAAGGGTATTCAAGGTAGTGAAGGGCCTCAAGTCATCTGAGGATTAGCTGAAGGAACTGCATGTTTAATTTAGAGAAAAGAAGACTTCTCTGATACTACTGAAAGGATAGGAGTAGCAGAATGCAAATTACCTGTCTTTGTTTAGCGATCTTCTAGTACAAAGCTTCTAGTACAGTTCTCAGTCTCCTTAGATGGACCTTTGTACTGGTCATGTCCATTAACAATCCATGCCCCAAGTTTCTGTCCTGAGTCTTCTCTTCTCCATCTATACTATTTTGCTGGGTGACATCATAAGCTCCCATGGATTCAATATTATCTTCACACAGATGGTTCTCAGATCCATTTGTACAGCTATAACTTCTCTCTTGAGCTTATCTTCAACTTTCTATTGTATGTCTCAAACAGACTATCCTGTGGGCAAGTTAAATTTAATATATACAAAATAAAACTCATTTTCTTTCATCTCCAAAGCCCTCCTCTTCCTAACTTCCCTATTACTGACAAGAGTACCATCATCCTCCCAGTCACCCATGTTCTCAATTTCAGTGTCATCCTTAACTCATACTCTCTCATCTCATAGGTCCAATCAGTCGTCAAACCCTATCATTTCTACCTTTGTGGTATCTTGGATATACGTATCCTCTTGTTTGGTGCTCAGGGCTTCATACATGTTGCACTAACTTTCTCCCTGCATCAAGACTCTCTCTAGTCTAGTCCATCAGTCACTCAGCTATCAAATTGGTCTTCCTAAAGTTAAAGTCTGTCACTCTTCTCTGCTTCCCATTCAATTAACCCCAGTGGCTTCCTATTACATCTAGTTAATAAATATAAATATAAAATTCTCTATATGATTTATAAAACCCTTTAGAACCTGACCTATTCCTACCTTTCCGTTTTTCTTATACCTTACTCTCCTCCACATACTCTAAAATCTAGTTTCCCTGGCCTCCCTGCTGCTCTTCAAACAAGAAACTCCATCTCTTGCCTACAAGAATTTTCACTGACTGTCTCCCAGGCCTGCAGCTCTCACATCTACACCTCCTGCTTTCCCTGGCTTCCTTCAAATCTCAGCTGAAACTTCACCTTTGCAAGAGGCCTTTCCCCAGTACTCTTTTTTACCTTCACTATGAACCTGTCTCCAATTTATCCTATATATCTTGTTCATACATAGTTATTTGCCTGCTATCTTCTTTAGACTTGTGTGCTCCTTGAAAACGGACTGGTTTTTGTTTGTTTGTTTGCTTTTATTTCCTCATTGCTTAGCACAGTATTTGCAAATAGTAGGCATTTAATAAATGCTTGTTGATTGAATGACTACCATCAGTGAAAAACTATAATCTTGAAAGGGAACAGACATAGACATTCTGAATAGCAAATTGGAACTAAGCCCCAAAAGTTACTTAATTGTGTATATTCTTTGATCCTGTGGTATCGATACTAAGGGAAGGCAAAGAAAGAGGAAAAGGACTTGTATATACAAAAATATTCATAGGGGATCTTTTCATAGTGAAAAGCATATATAATAACCACTGAATTGCAAAGATAAACAATTCCAAAAGATATAATAACTCTGACCAATGTAATAACTAACCATGATTCCAGAGAACCAATGTTTAAAAATGCTGCTGCTAATCTTTGGACTCAAGACACATAATAGATTCAAGACATATAACAAGACATATACTTTTGGACAAAGCCAATGTGTGGGAATTTGTTTTGCTTGACTATGCATATTTGTTAAAAGGGTTTTCTCTCTTTCTCTCCTTCCCTCTCTTCCTCCCTCCCCCCCCCCCACTCTTTCTCTCCTCAGAGGGAAAGAAAAGGGAAGAGAAGACAAATACTTTTTAATTGAAAAAAATTAACACACACAAAGAAAAATGATCAGACTTTTTTTTGGTCCTTTTTTTCCTCAGAGACTGGAAATAAGTACAAGAGGAGTGAAAAGAAGTTGATTTAGACTTATGAATTAGAAAAAAAAAAGTCTTCCTAATAATTAGATATACCTAAAACTGAAATGAGTTGCCTGAGGAGGTGGTAGGCTTCTCTTTGCAACTAGCTCCATAGAGTCCAACTACTCATAAAAGGAGGAGCCTCCACATTTAAGGATAAGTGGTAACACTGGATGTAATCAACTCTTAAAAATAAATTCCCTGACTTCTAATGGAAATTTTACACTTCTTTCTCTCTTGAAGTATTGTGAATGTTTAGAATCTGTCCCTATTTTGACATCCAACAATCAGTTATGTATTCATTGGGGTGTATAGGGTATTCAAGGAAAACTAGCACCTTTGGTGTGAGGGTTTGCCAAATCCTTTTCAGGGCTGCTGGGCTAGACCTGCCAGTCAACTCTCACCTGTGCCTCCAAGAAGCTCTAGCATGTGCAGCAGCCATATCCTGGTAAACTATCTCAGAAGATGGACTAAACCAAGTTGAGAGTAACAGATAGACCTCAAACTCATTGGTGAGTTAGGGGGGTGTCTACCCCAAAGATGCAAGGACTTCTGTTGGTGGAATGGGCAGATGAAAACAATTTGTTCTAATGGTCACAAATATAGCAGAAGCAGATGCTGTGCAGCAGGCTATTGTAAGTTGTCTAGACTTTTGTCTTGTCACTGGAATTCAATGAACTTAGAAAAGAAAGGTTGAAATCCAATTTATACATGAGTCAAGACATCACCCCCTGATGTCATTGCTCTTCTTTGAAATGAAGGACAAACAACATGTATCCAAAGTATCTCAACAAGAGGGGAAACTTTGAAATCAACTTCTACAAGTTTATGTAACTTTAGTTTATTATTTACATATTTTCCTTTGACATTCTTACACTTAAAATCATCATGTGTTTCTCTATTTTTATATAGGAAATGGGAATTTCAAGATATTCTTATAGACCATTTCAATGACTGTCCCCATGTACATACTCAATCTACAGTGACAAGAAATTCATAATGTATCCTAGGCATGTAGAGTCCATTATCAGGTTCAGAATAACACCAGTACATGAGTACTGGTACATACTTATGTACATACACACTTATGTACTGGTACAGTACACAAGTACATTAATTCCATACTAATCCAAAGAAAAATAACAAACGGTGGTACATTGAACAGTGGGCTGGAACGAAGGTGGCCTGGGGTATACTTATAACCTCCATCCCTAGATTTAACTTCACAACATCACTCAAATCTGTCCCTTTTCTCCACTCAAATAGTCACTACACACGTTCAGGCCCTCATTACATGTTGCCTGGTCTATTGCAATAACTACCTAATTATTTGAGGCTCTACCCTTTCATATCCATTCTCCACACAGCTACTAAAATGATTTTAATCATTTAGTTTTGACCATGATATTCTCCTATTCAATAAACTCTAATAGTTCCCCAATAATTCGAGAATCAAATATAAATTCCTTTGACATTTAAAGTCCTTCACAATCTGACCCCAACTTCCCTTTCTAGCTTTATCAAATGAATTACTCTTCTTTACATACACAATCATCCGTCCAAAATTATGTGCTTATTTCCTCATGCAGAATAGTCTCCTTTCTCTACTTTTTCTCCTTGACCGTTCCTTAAGCCTGGAATACACTAGTTCCTCACTTTCACCTCTTAGAATTTCTCATTTCTGTCAAGGCTCACTTCATATGTCCCATGACATGAGAATTTGTTTTGTTTTGACAGACTATGTAACTAAGTATTTAGGGATTTAATTTTCATTTTTTTTAAATAATCACTGGGGGAAGAAGTGTAGCGAGAAGAATGGATTCATTTTTTTAAACTGCTCTTTGAAAAAATCAAATTAAATCATTTTAAAAATTGAAAATCAAATATCATATTGTATGGGAGGTTTTTCCTCATCTTACTCCCATTCACTATGCCAAGACCTTCCTCCAAAATGAACCCACATCTCTTTTGTATTGTTGAGAGACTCTAAATTTATTCTTCCAAACCACATGTCATGTTTCAAGAGAGAAATAAGCTTACATTTTCCTTACAGGATTCTAGGATACACCTAAGAAACTGTGAGGATGCCTTTCTAATCCTATCAGCTCTAGCCCATATTCTAGCATTTTCTTCCTAATATTAATCACCACCAGTAGCAGAATTTCCCTTATGCTCTCCAATTATTATCTGGCTAATAAATCAATTAACATCCAAGAGAAATCATGACAAGAAGGGTAGTGTAAGCCATTCCTCTAAATAGTCAAAGTTTACTGCTCCCCTAAAACCACCTTGTCCACCAAGACTACAAATATAATGAACTATATTAATAATATAAATAATAAACACTATGAGATTATATCAATGTGTTGAAATTTTTTGGAAAAATCATGAGGCAGTTAGGTGGTGCAATGAAAAGAGCACCGGCCCTGAAGTCAGGAGGACCTGAGTTCAAATTCGACCTCAGACACTTAACACAAAAGGCTAGCCTTGTGACCTTAGGAAAGTCACTTAACCCCAATTGTCCTACCTTCCCCCCTCCAAAAAAAAAGAAAAGAAAAATCTGACACCTATTTCTATTTTTTTATCTAAAACCCATCATAAAGATAGAATTTTCTTTAATGTAACAAATAATGTCTATTTAAATCCACCAGGAAACATTCTAAGCAATATAGAAATGTTAGAGACTTTTCCAATAAGATCATAAAATAGATGCCTATTTATTATCATGACTACTTTTGAACATAGTACTAAAAATATCAGCTATAGAAGTAAAACAAGATTTAAAATTTTGAGGAATAAATATAAGTAAAGGAAAAATAAAATGATAGCTCTTTACTGATGTTGGAAAGAATCTTAGTCAACTAAAATTAAAGCAATTCATAACTTTGATGAATTTAAAAGATATGAAATATTAGCATAACAAGTAGCATAAAGAAACTCCATTCAAAATAAATTTTTGTTGTTCATTCATTCAGTTGTGTTTGACTCTTTGAGACCCCATGAACACCAGACCCTTCTGCCCTTCACTATCTCCTGAAATCTAAGTTCATGTTCATTACTTCCATGATACTTTCTTTTTTATTCTTAATACTATTTTATCTTTCCCCAGTTACAAATAAAAACAACATTTAGCATCGGCTGTTTTGTTTTTAAGTTTTGAGTTCCAAGTCCTATCCATCCTTCCCTCTCCTCCCTCTTCCTTGATATAATAAGCAATCTGATATCAGTTATATATGTACAATTCCATTACACTTTCAATCTATCTCATCTTCTGCTTTCCCCTTCTCCTTTTGACTTCAATCTTTCCTAATATCAGCGTCTTTTCCAATGAGTCCTGTCTTCTCATTATGTAGCCAAAGTATTTAAGCTTAGGTATTTAACCTTTCAGTGAAAAGCCTGCATTAATTTAAGTATTGGCTGATTTGATCTCCTTGCTTTCCAAGGTGTTCTCTGCACAATTCAAAAGCCTGTTATTCTGTGGTACTCAGTTTTTCTTATCCAACTCTCACAGCTATACATTACTATTGTACAAACCATTGCTTTGACTACATGGATCTCTGTCAGAAATGTGAAGCCTTTGCTCTTCAATATGCTGTCCAGATTTGTCGTAACTTTCCTTCCAAGGAGTAAGCATCTTTTAATTTCATGTCTGCAGTCACTGTCTGCCATGATCTTAGTAGCCAACAATATAAAATCTGACATTGCTTCCTGTTTTTCTCCCTCTATTTACCAGGAGTCAATGGAACCAGTTGTGATGATCTTGAGGGTTTTTTCAATGTTAAGCTTCAAGTCACTTTTTACCTCCTTATCAAGATGCTTCCAAAGTCTTCTTCACTTTCTGCCATCAGAATAGTATTATCTGCATATCTGAGATCGTTGGTATTTCTCCTGGCAACCTTAATTCCAGCTTTTGATTCATCTAGTCTGGCATTTCATTTGATGTACTCTGTGTATAAGTTCAATAAATAAGGTGGCAATACACGGCCTTGTTGTACTCCTTTTCCAGTCTTAAACCAATCAGTTGTTCCATGTTCAGTTTTAACTGAACTGCTTCTTGACCCATAAAAATGTTCCTCAGGAGAAAAGTTAAGTGATCTGGTACTCCCATCTCTTTGGAGACGTGCCACATTTTATTGTAATCCACACAGTTCAAGACTTTAATGTAGTCAATGAAGTAGTAAATGGTTTTCTGGAACTCTCTTCCCTTCTCCATAACCCAGCAAATGTTTGGCAATTTGGTTTCTAGTTCCCCTACTTCTTCAAAAACCATTCTGCAAGTCTGATAATTCTTGGTTCATAGATTACTGGTGCCTAGCTTGCAGAAGCTTTAACAAATATCTTGCTGACATGTAAAAAGAATGCAGTTGTTCAGCAATTTGAACATTCCTTGGCATTGCCCTTCTTTAGGATTGAGATGTAAACTGATCTTTTCCAATTCAGTGGCCACTGTTGCATTCTGCAAATGTGTTGTTATATTGAGTATAGATAGCACTCTAATAGCATCATATTTTTGGTTTTTAAATAGCTTGGAAGGAATTCCAGCACCTCCACTAGCTTTTTTGTCATCAGTGCTTCCTAAGGCCCTCATTCTCCAGGATGTCTGGTTCTAGATTAGTAAACATACTCTCCTTAATCGCTTCCACTTCTATTAGGTTGTAGGGGGTGCTATCAAGGGTTAGCTCTGAGGGGTCTGCCATGGGCACAAATGCAGGCCAAGGACCCCCTTGAGCCTGTTTCCACCCACCTGGGTCCATCATCTCAGGGTATTGACTCATCCCACCCCACACCCCACTCCCCACCCCTGTTCATCAACCCTCTATGCAAGGGAGGCTGGGAACATTCTGACCGTCCCTAAAACCCTGGCCACTTCAGTGATATAGATAAAGTGAGATAAAAAAGCAGAAAGTGTCCCAAGGGAATGGCCCCCTAAAAGTTGCAAGCTAGGCACATCATATAACAAACTACATGAAGTTTCCCATGAGAAAGTATGATGTAAGTGCTTTAGCTATAGTATATAAACTTGGACCCTCAGGTGCTTATTTGAGATTTGCTTAGCATACATACAATAAATGCATGAATGCTAATCTTTGCCTGGCTCATGAACTCATTATTCAAGCTCTCATGTTTCAGTTGGTGCTGCGAGTGCAGGCAACGTTAGGTCCCTCCCATTTTTGTCTTTTATCATGCCCATTTTTGCATGAAACATTCCCTTAATGTCTTTAATTTTCTTGAAGAGATATGTTGTCTTTCCCATTCTATTATTTTCTTCTATTTCTTTACATTGCTTAAGAAAATATTCTTATCTCTCCTTGCTAGTCTCTGGAATTCTGCACTCAGTTGGGTATATCTGTCCCTTTTGCTTTTGTTTCCTCCACTATTTATAAAGCCTTACCAGACAGCCATTTCACATTTTTGCTCTTCTTTTCCTTTGGAATGCTTTTTGTTGCTGACTGCTGTACAATACTGCAAACCTCTTTCCATAACTCCTCATGAACTCTACCAAACTTAATCCCTTATATCACTTCTACTTCATATTCATAAAGGATGTTATTTAGGTCATACTTATATAGTCCAATGGTTTTCCATACTCTTTCAATTTAAGTCAGAATTTTGCAATATAAGAAGTTCATGACCTAAGCCACAGTCAGCTCCAGGTCTTATTTTTAACTTACTGTCTAAAGCATCTCCACCTGTGGCTAAAAAAAAATAATCAATCTGATTTTGATGACCATCTGGTGATGTCCATATGTAGAGTCCCGTTTAGTGTTGTTGAAAATAAATGTTTGCTATTATCAGTGAGTTATCTTGACAAAACTATCAGCCTCTTCCCTGTTTCATTTTGTACTCTAAGGCCCACTTGCCTGTTATTCTTATTTTAACATTCCAATCACCTATGATAGATGGCATTTTTACTATTATCTCCAGAAGATAGAACTGAGTCATAGAACTGAGTGACTGGCTTCTTTGGCTTCAGCGATTAGAGCAGAGACTTGTATTGCTTTGATGTTGATAAGTTTGCCTTGTATTTCAAAAAGTATCATTCTGTCATTTTTAAGACTATATCCCAGTACTGCTTTTCTCACCCCTTTATTGACTATGAGAAATATTCCATTTTTTGTAGAATTGCTTACAGTAGTAAATTTAATGATCACCTGAATTACAGTCACTCATTCCCATTCTTTTAAGTTCACTGACACTCAAAATATTGATGTTTAATCTTTCCATCTTCCCTTGGACTACGTCCAGCTTACATTGGTTCATAGATCTTACATTCCAAGTTCCTGTGCAACACTAATCCTTACAGCATCAGACTTTCCTTTAGGCTCCAGACACATTAACAGCTAAACTTCCTTTTGAATTTGATCCAGCCATTTCATTCTTTCTGGATCCGCTTGTTGTTGCTCTCTGTTTTCCCCCAGTAGCATGCTGGATACCTTCAGACCTAAGGACCTCATCTTCCTATGTCATATCTTTTTGTCATTTTAATATGTGTTTTCCTGGCAAAGATAATAGGGTGGTTTGCCATTTCCCTCTCTAACTTTCCACTCTGACCAGTCCATCTTGACTAATTTTGCATGGCATAGCTCATAGCTTCATTGAACTACACAAGCCCCTCCACCACAAAGCAATAATACAGGAGGGGTCAAAATAAATATAAAAGCTATTATACATTTGAGAGTGTATCCACCAAGATTCACCTAGGAACTATATGAATTCAAGTATAAAACATGCTTTGCAGAAATAAAGACCAACCTAATCAACTGGAAAAATATTAACTTGTCATGGGCACATTGAGTCAAAATAGTATAATTGCAATACTACCTTGAGAGGACAATGATTGATAGTTCCTTTTATACCAATAAAGTGGGAGAAAGTTTGCTTACAACATTAACAAGTGTCCTCTAGAAGGTTTAAATCCTACCTATTGTTCCTAGGAAGTGTTAAGAGATTTTACATACTTGTGAATAAACTCATTTGTCTTGTATTAATTCCATTTTTAACTTTATATTTGTTTTATGTCAATTAAATGTTTTACTAATTTATTGGTGATATGCATAGACCATAAGTAGAGTTTTGAACTTCTAGGGGTCATGGCTTACAAAATTTAGTAAGTAAATCAGTCCACTTTGAACATAGGAAAAATAGCAAAGTTTCCCAGAAACCCAGTATAACATAAAATATTGTCTCTTCATCTCTGCTATTTAAAGTTTAAACTAACTGATAAATCATTGCTAATAAGAACTAAACTATGTTTCTTCTATATTTTGCTGACATTTTTTTTTCTCTAGTAATAGCCCTGACAATAAATGAGGAAAAAAAAAAAACAAAGGAAAGCTGGAGAAAAAGAAAATGAAGGGTAGGCCAAATTGAAATAAATAAAATAAGGAGTATTTCAATAATTGAACTCTTCTTGATCAAATTAAACATTTCGTAAAATATTGTAGGCAATCAAGGATCATGAATACTATATTTTTCACATTCTATATGTATGGAATAGATCATAAACACAATACTATTTAAAAGATCATCACATTTAAGACCTGTGCATTTGTACCTCTATTTCTGAACTTACCTTTCTTTGAATGAGAAAACTCTTTAATTATTTGAGTCTAGGACTTCTTATGCAAGCCAAATTTCCACTGTTTGTATATGAAAATTGTATTACTAGAAAATGTAGTCAAGTTTATTGGGCCATGAAGCAAAATAATAAAAACATACCAATGCTGTTTGCCCTCATGGTTTCTTTGATTCATACTTCAATGGATCTGGGATACAATAGAATAGATTAGAACTATTCAACCATACTTCTCATTTTTGTGAGATTATCATCCACATCCTACAATCACTCTTTCCACAAGGATCCATCTGATATGCTAGAGGCCTTGTGCTAAATCTTTTGATGATTTTTTTTGGATTTCAATGGAACATTCCTTCTTAGAGGAGATAGGCTATTGAACTCAGCATTCCCTTCCTCTATCACTGGGACATTTTCTATCCTGCTGCCAAATGTGTAATATTACCACCACCACCCTTTTCACTTTTTTTTTTTTAAGCAATTGGGGTTAAGTAACTTGCTCAAGGTTACACGGCTGGTTATTTTATTTGTGGGTGCTAATTTTCTGAGGCCGGAACAGATCCCTGGTCCTCCCAACTCCAGGCCGGCGCTCTTACTCACTGTGCCACCTAGCCACCCCCCACCCTTCTCACTTTTTACTTTTTTTTTCTCTGAGCATTATCATCAAATCAACACTACAAGAGACTTTGGGGAAGGCATATCAAGTTTATTAATGCACTCATCATGTATATGATTTGCCAGACTATAACTTTCTTCCCTCATTTTCCACTATTCACTTATGTATGTTGTCTCTCATAGTAGAATTTAAGGTCTCTGAGGACAGAGGCTGTCTTACATTTATGTTTCTATATTTAGCACTTAGCATAGGTTTAGCACATAAAGATTGTTTTTCATTCATTCATGCAAGCCATCCCCTGTTATTTCTCGTGATCATTACATAATCAGCTTTATGTTTTATGAGAATTTTCTTGCAGAATTCTTTGTAATATGCTGTACCCTGCTTGGACTCATCATGTACCACTCTGTTACCTTTTAGATGACATAAAACATTAAGTTTTCAGATATTATAGTATTTCATGATTCATAGTTATCTAGCAGTGGTCCCAATGTTTTTGTTCTACAAAAACCATTCAACAGCAACAAAAAAAATGTTGTGAACCCCCAGGGTAATTTAATTGTATAATCCTAATATTCTTTTATATGTGCTTATTAAGTGTTTATAATTACTACAATGATAACTTCTACCCCCAAAAGCTCTAAATTAAATTTTAGGTTATAAAATCAAAATTATAAAATATAAGATTTTGTTATACTCACATTTGTAAAAACTATAAATATAAAATTATAATTGTGAATATTTGCATGGGATATTCTACAGTAATTAAAAGCAATACAGCAAGACAGCAACTGCTTACTGTTATCTGCAAGACTCCATATTAAATTTATTTTGTAAATATTTATTTTGTAAAAATTGTGCACATGATCATGATGATTTCAAATTGCTGCAGAAATAAAACTACAATCCTTCATATATGCACATTCTTGTCACAAGAAAAATAGAGTTGTAATATAAATATAATTTGTATTAATTGAATATTAATAGCATTTGAATGAAGTAATTTACAAGTTAGAAGATGTTTAACATAAAATAATCATACACAAATTTAATTTCTGTGTTAGACATTTTTTAAATTTGAACATGAGAACACAAATGATTGTATGCATATATGACTGACTATCCTTGGGAATAAGTTTGTGCTTGAATATCAGTTTGAACAAAGGTTTGCAATATTTGACTCAACACCAAACTTATAGACTTCAATCTAGACCCACATTGAGTTTACTTCTGTATTTGGATTTACCAAAAAGTGAAAATGTTCATTTATACAAATGTGGTGGAAAATAGTAGATGACTTTAACAAGGTCTCTTACTGAGAGATGGATTTTTTTTAGCTGCCTAACCAATCAATGAAAATGAATATCTAGTTTCTACTGACTGTATTAAATGATGGATATACTTAAAGTTCGATTGCATATATTCATTTTAACAATGTTTATATATAAACTAACCTTTGTAAGGAAAGCATCTCTTCAGACATGACTTTCTTCTTTTCTACCTTTGGAACACCAGCTAATACTCCCACAGAAGCTCCACTGAATGATTGACCAACCAGTCGCCAACCAGTCCATTTGCAAATCCGCCAGATAGAAGAATAGTAACATGGGTGGAAACTAAGTTTAAATTGGAAAACGGCCTTGGTACTGGAATAAGAGGCAATATAAGGTATGTTTCTGTAGAATATTTGTGATGGTCCATGATGATTTTAAGATGACTTGTATTGTTCATGGCCAGTGGTCATGGTTTTCAAACAGGTTGACATTTGTGCTGTAATAAAACAAACATTTGTAACATCTTGATAACATGATTACACAGCTGATGAGGTACAATTACAAGGTAACAGATAAGAATAAGGGGGCAACTCTGGTACACTGTACAGAACACAAATGAGGATCTACATATTGTCTGACTAGACTTGGGAATGAGTTTGTGCTTGAATGTCAAACCCTTGTGCTGGTTTGGAACAACTAGATGACAGATTGAGAAGCTGCAAGAACATGCTGCACTTAGAAGCAGTCAGAATTTGTCATCACTGAACAAACACAAAAATTGTGCACATGATCATGATGATTTCAAATTGCTGCAGAAATAAACCTAAAATCCTTCATATATGCATATTCTTGTTGCCACACAAGAAAAATAGATTTGTAATATAATTGAAAAATTATTTACTGCTCATTGTGACATTTAAGCACAAATTCTTTGGACCTTCATTGTGAACCCCCAAAGAGTTTGCAAACCAGTAAATAGGTACCACTGTCTCAGGGCATCATTAGATGGATTTTTGGGGAAAGAGAGTAAGTGTGTGTAGATCTGTGATTTCATCAGTATAGGATGTTTCCCAGTGAGAAAATTCTTTCTACAAAAGTAGGATTAGCCACTTTTCTACCATTTATATATGTAGAGAATTGCCTGGGATACTGAAAGTTTAAGTAACTTGCCCAGAATCACATATTTATATGAGATTTAATTTTAAATAAGTCCTTCCTGATTCCAAGATCAATTGTTGATACACTACACCATTCTGCCTCTCTCACCAGAGGAATATTAATGTTAGAAAGAAAGGCCTTTATTTCAGATTGGGATCATTAATAGTACTTCACAATTTTCCAAATGCAATTCAGCCTATGTCCGTTACTTCAATTCAGTATTTATTCCTTTGATTTAAGATTATGGTGTGTATAATACTGATCCTTATCCATCAAGAATTGTTAATAATTGGGAAAATGATGGGTATGTTTCAGAGTAAGAGGTAAGTCTCAAATCTAATTGTATGTCATATTATACAAACTAAACTTCTGATTCATCACAGTACAGTTTTTTCTTACCCACCAGAAAATTTTGCTTTTTCTATTTTGTTGCACTCTCTTGCATTCAAGATACTAAGATGACTTAAGTATATACAACTTTAATTTCTATAAATGTCTCCTTCACTGCTGTTCCAGACAGAACCTATGCAGGACAATTTCTTGGTAGCTTATGTTCAATAATAGAACAAAATCAGAACAAAAGTCATTCAACAGTTAACAAAAGGAAATTTACTTAATCATAGGAAGAGAAAGCCTTTATACAACGAGATGCAGTAAGGATACCTTGAATTAATTCAGTTGACTGAAGAATTGCCCATCTTAGTCTGCTAAGCATTAAAGAATATGTATGATACTCCTTGTGGATGTTTTCTATTCAGATAATCAGGAAGTGATGTTAATGGCCTCTTTGGTATCCGTAGTCTTAGAAATGTATCAATACTTTCAAGGAAAAACTAGTCTAAATTGCAAGGGGGCAAAGGTTAGGATATTACCCCCTATCAATCTCTATGATGGTAAGGTATTCTAAAGGACTTTCCACCACCCAAATTACTTTAGAGCTATTACTAGTATACCTTTAACTTCAGCATTCAACAAGCCACCTTTGTATTTTATTATTTCAGTTGTGTCTGACTCTTTGTGACACCATTTGGGGTTTTCTTGACAAAGATACAAGAGTGGTCGGGGCAGCTAGGTGGCGCAGTGAGTAAAAGTGCCGGCCTCGGAGTTGGGATGACCTGAGATCGAATCCGGCCTCAGAAAATGAGCACCCACACACAAATAATGACTGGCCGTGTAACCTTGAGCAAGTTACTTAACCCCAATTGCTTTAAAAAAAAAAAAGATACAAGAGTGGTTTGCCATTTCCTTCTCCAGTTCATTTTACAGAGGAGGAACTAAGGCAAACAGATTAAGTGACTTACCCAAGGTCACACAGCTAGTAAGTGTCTGAGGTTGGATTTAAACTCAGGAAGATGTGTCTTCCTGACTTCAGACCTGGTACTCTATCCATTGGTCACCCAGCTGTCCCAAGCCACTTTAGATATCATTAAAGGAGGAAAAGAAAAAGTAAAAGAGAAATGCATCAAAAACAAAATAAATAATTCTTAGCTCCCTAAAGGAATGATTGAATACGGGAGAATAAAGATGAAAAATGTCAGGTTTTGTTTGCCACTCCCATCCCCACCCTGAAGTAGACATCTACCATATCATTGTTGATGTCACATTTGGAGTCAACAACGTATTTCTCTATATTAAGAGGTGACCATAAGCAGGTACAACACCAGGAATATCAGATGTACAAGAAAGGTGATAAGTCTTCCTGTATAATTACCAATTCTCATTTTGAGTTGTAAGGAATTTTCCTGTACCACTATCTCCTTAGTGTTTCCCTAAAGAGGGAGGGGGAAGAAGGGAATAAAAAAATTTGACCAATGAAAGACCTCTGGAAAGGATCATCCTCTTCTTCTGTGGAGACTAGGTAGACACTTTCACCTTTCCCTTGTTGCCAGAAAGAAAGCTCACTGGCAGTGATTACTGGGTGTTGTCCAAGGGACAATTAAACGTTGACCTTTCAAGTGCTTCCCACAATGGTTTCTACCAGAAAAACATGACAAAGCCCATGTGGCAAAATTCTAATTGCCCTTTTAAATGCCAAATGAACAAACAAACAAAACTCAAATAGGGCTTTTCATCACAGTAGTTATATAATCCTAAAATTTCAGAGATCTGTCTTGGTTTGCAGGTTCCCACTGCTGGTATCCCTCTCACCCCTCAAATGGTTGTCTATGTCCATATCTAAGACTGAAGGCTGCTTGTTCAACCACATTGTCATTTCAGAAAAGTCATTCAAAACCAAACAGTTCTTTTCCCATTCACCTCTACATATGAATCCCTTAAAATTTTAAGGGGCCTTCTTTCAGTAGGCCTCACTAAGGCAAATAAATAATGACAACCATAAAGAACACAAAGGGGGAGGCTAGGTGGCGCAGTGAATAGAGCGCAGGCCCTGGAATCAGAAGGACCTGAGTTCGGAGCCGGCCTCTGACACTTAATCCATACAAACAAAAAAAACCTAGCCGTGTAACCTTGGGCAAGTTACTTAACCCCAATTGCCCTAAAGGGGCGGCTAGGTGGCGCAGTGAGTAAGAGTGCCGGCCTCGGAGTTGGGATGACCCGAGATCAGATCCGGCCTCAGAAAATGAGCACCCACGCAAAAATGATGACTAGCCGTGTAACCTTGAGCAAGTTACTTAACCCCAATTGCTTTAAAAAAAAAAAAAAAAGAACACAAAGGCAACCAGAACTAGCTAGGGTAGAACACAACTCACTCTTCTGAATTTGCTTTTTTCTAATACAGAATAAAACCACTTTCAGTCCCTCCAAATTTGATCCTTTCCATAAGGTAAATTGAGTTCAGACAAGATATCCTGGTAGCATTTGGAAGAGGCTTAAATTACCAGACTGGAAGATCTAGGAACAATACCACTGGTTATCCTAAAAGATCATTTACTAAAACTATCTTCAAGGAAAAGTTCTTTAAGAACAAAAGGGGTGTGTGTCTTTAGTCATCAGTCTCCCTTTGCTGAAAAGCTATAAACAGTTTACTTTCTGATCTCCCGGTATTCAAGGGTACCTCATAATAAGTAACTACAGTCCTAAGAGGCAAATTAAGAACTTCCAGGATCATGAAAACTAGTCAATCTGAGCTTCCCTTCCTCTCCACTACTTGTCTGTCCCATCAAAAAGAGTACAATTATTCCTTCCACATCATGGCTTTCCCCATAACAGTTTCAGTATATCACCAGTTGGCATAAGAAATTAAATGGGAATATTTGGGGAGTTTTGCAGAAGCCGCAGACAACACTCAAAGGCCAGCAGACAACACAGAGCCTATGACCAAATACTTAACCCAAATTTTACAATAAGGTACTATAAACACCCCATAAAGGAAAAATAAAAAAAAATCAAACCTTCTCTGGCATAAAAGGGGGGCCAAAAATTTTACATGGATTTTCCAGCTCAAGGAGGCTAGGGAGGTATCACTGTATTCTACTCCAATCCTGAATGATTTACCCTTGTTCAGGTCTGGGTCTGATTCACACCAGTCTCCTGAAAATTTAATTTTCATACTAGTGTGTGCACCCCAAAACTGTGTGCAACAGAAATCCTTATCCAAATAATACTCAGAGGTTTCTCAAGGTAGGAAGCAGAAAAGAATGGCTTATTTATAATCTCCAGAAAGGGCCACCCTCCTGACAAATGGTCAGGGAGGAGAAGCAATTTACAAAAGGAAATGGCAAAGTTAAAAACCCCTAACTCGGAATTCTCCCCCAGCCCCTCCTGACCCTTTTCTTCCATTGGCCTGAAGTTAGGTGTACAATCTAAACTCAGAAATCTGCCTCAAATACGGGAACAAGGAAACAGTAGATCACCCAATATATGTTTGAGAAAGCACTTCTGTCCTTATTTGGCATATCTTGTGCTGAGGTGGCACTGGGGAGGGTCTCCATTGCTCTAAGTCCCAGACTCCTGCAAGGTCAGGTGACCTCTAAACTTGGGCCTAATGGATGCTGAAGCCACTCTAGATTTGATTTTTCAGAATGGGGAAACTTCACTGCAAATTATCCCTCACACTAGCACAAAAGGAGACATTCATAGGTCATTCAGTAGGTAATAAAATAAAATATTTACTAAGTCATAGCAGGAGAGGGCTATTCAACAAGGATGTCCAGGAGAATACTTAGATTTTATTTTGGAAGACTAGCTTTCAGCAGGTAGGTGGCACAGTGAATAGAGTTCTGGGCCTGAAGTCAGAAACATTCACCTTCCTGAGTTCAAATCTGGCCTCAGACACTTAATAGCTATATGATCCCGGGTCAGTCACTTTACTATGTTTGCCTTAGTTTCTCATCTACAAAGTGAATGGGAGAAAGAAATAGGAAACTACTCCAGTATCTTTGTCAAGAAAACCTCAAATGGGGTCACAATGTGTCAAACATGACCAAAAAAATGACTAAAAAACAAATGAATCACAGGTCAGATCTTTAAAAAAAATTAATTAAAAACAAAAAAGGAAGGCTAACTTTCTTGCCTAAATTCCCCATCTTAGTCCACCAAACACTTGATAGCATGCATAGACCTCCTTGTGGCTCTTTTTCATTTTGTACTCAAGTGAACAGAAAGGCTCTTCACATTGAGCCTTTAATTACCTTGCCCTACTCTAATCTTAGCAGTTTTTCCCATATGCAAGGTTGAATCTTTTCTTATGGTGTTTTCTTCTTTCTGTTTTGTATCAGTTCATAGTCTTCCTATCCCATTTATGTACCACACATTTTCAAACTGGTCCACAAATCAATGGGCATGTTTGTAACTGGCTACTTAATTGAAGCATTAATTTTTTTTTTTTGCTTTTTTTTGGAGGAGGGAAGTCAGGGCAATTGCTGTTAAGTGACTTGCCCAAGGTCACACAGTTAGTGAGTGTTAAATGTCTGAGACTGTATTTGAACTCAGGTCCTCCGGACTCCAGGGTGGGTGCTCTATTTACTACGCCACCTAGCCTGCCCTGAAGCACTAATTTAGTATTTATTTCATTATAGCTACTTGTCTAAGCAATGAGGATACAAAACAAAAGTCAAACAGTCCTTATACTCAAGGAGCTTACGTTCTAATGGGAGAGACAGCATCTACACATTAAAGTCTCACATAGAAATTCTGTTGTTTGGAGTACAGAGTGCATATGCCCCCTTCCTGCCCTATACTCAGACATGCAATTTCTCCAGGTTTTGGTCCTGAGGAACCTGCCTCTGATTTTAGGGCTTAGGCTACCAACTTTCACATTTAGTGATTGGCCTGATAGCAAATCCCTACCCAGAATTCTGGGGTAGTTGATCATTTTAGCTTGTTTATATCTGATATGGAATATGTAGTTGATTGCTGTAGAGAAAGATAGTGTTAACCATGGAAAAATCACAACTTCATTCAACATAATGAATAGGCTTCTTTATTAAGTTAGAACAGTGACAACAATTGGTTGGGAGGATAATGTTGTGGGCCTAATGAGAATTTCCCCTTGGCCCTAAGGCATCATCTAATTGCTCCCAGAACTTGACTGTTGGTGAAATCCTTCTGTTGGTAGCCACTATCTCTGTTGTAGATACCCACTGTTACACCCTTCATCAGGCAAAATATTTATTATCATCAGCAAATTGACTACAGTACATTTTATACATTTTTGGCCATATCTCTAAATCAGGAAACTTCTCTGGGATTCTGGGAAGAATTCAAGCATTGGCTTTTTAAGTGTCTCCTTGGTGTCTTACATTCAAATGAAAACAACTCCAAGTGGGTACAGATCTAATACAGTCTTTAGAGAGTACAATCACCACTCAATACAAAGTCACACCCAAACATTTAGAGAAGGGGGAGGGGATTAGAATAAAACAAAAAAAGTAAAATGGGAAAATACAAAAGAGGAAAAGGAAAAAAAATGGACTTTCCCTCTAAGAGAAACTCTAATCCTAATTGAGTTTACAGAACATGTGGAGTTTTCCATATGGGATTAGGAATTTGAGATTGAATATAAATTACTTCCCATCAACCTTCGGTAATCAACCAACTAGCCTGGGTAAAAATTCTCCTATGAATCTCTCAGGACATAAGGCAATCCACTTGAAAATGGATACAAAATGTTTCCATGTTCCTATCACACAGAGAGCATAAACTTAATTTCTCTAGGGATCCATACACCCAAACTCAATTGCACTGGAAATTGAAACAAAAATTTCTTCTGAATCCTGAGGTCAGGTGACAGCATGCTTGAAATTTCCCAAATGGATTCCTGTTAAGGCAAGGGAAGACTAAATGGAGTTCCAAAGTAACCCAGTAAAAGGACATGGAGGTAAAAATGAAGAAAATAAAATCCGACAAATTCCTAATACATATGGGGCTCCCATAAGAGATTGCAGACTTGAGTCCCAGCTACATTAGAATATAGAGATTTTATATATTTTGCACATAAAACTTTGGGAGAAAGGTTCAGCTAGCAGCAGAGAAGACCAGATTCCCTAAGATATCCTAAGTACGTCATCAGACCACCAACAAACGGGGATAATTTTTCTCTCCTTTGGCCTTTATCGTCTCCTTTATGCCCTTAATTTCTCCCCCTATTATCTTGCTATCATTTCTTAAACTAGATCCTAGTTAAATTCTATTGTATAATAATTGACTTTGCTACTTCTTACTTCTTGGCTTATTTGTGGATTACAGTTGAGTTGTGATAGATCACAAGAAATCGAAGCCTTGAATAGTCATGTATTCATCATGGTAGATTGAAGCTTATAGCCCAGAAGAGCAGTTCTAATCTAGCTCCATAATATCGAGCACTTAGACAGCACTTTAAAGTTTGCAAAATTCTTTACATGTTACCTATTTTATCTTCACAACTCTAGAAAACAGGTGTTATTAATAATAACAATAGCTAAAATTATGATAGTGCCTACTCTGTGCCAAGCATTGGGATAAATACTTTACCCATGTTTGAGCCTTACAACAACTCTATGAGGTAGGTAGGTTTCCGCATTTTACAACTGACGAAACTGAGGTAGACAGAGGAAAATTGCCTTGCCCAGAGTTTCATAGCTGTGTCTGAAGATGGCTTTGAACTTAAGACTTCCCGACTCTACATTTAACATTCTGTCCACAACACCAACTACCTAGGTACCTAATGTTGCAAGCCTGGGCAAATTATTTAATCTCTATACCTGAGGTAACTCCATAGGATTTCTCTACCAGAGTGTAGATGGATTGCCAGAGCATGCTAATATTACTTCTTAACATGTTTTGCACACCAGTGATGACTTGGGAATGTATGAGACAAACTTTAACATTTCCCATAAAACAAAAGACTTGTAAATAAATTGTATAATTGGTCCAAACTATTTAACAGCACAGGATTTACTTAAGAATTCTTGAAGTTATTCCTTTAAGATGGTACTTAAAAGTGCATCAAAGAGTCTTAATTTGGCAGACATTAACTTTTTTCAATATATCTATATTTCAATGTCGATTTCCTTTATAACCCAACGTATTTTATTTTATGCATTTAAAGTCATTCTGGAAAAAAAAGACTTTACAAGACTGTCAAAAGGGTTACCCAAAAAAGCTAAGATTTTTTTTTAAAAGCACTTAAAGAAACTTAAAGTAACCACTTATGTGTTGTTGCTTGTCCTTTGTTCTCAAAGAGTACCATTGCTTTAGGAAGGTGATGCCATGACTTGAAAATGAATTGGATTTAAGTGAGGAAGGGCTGTGCAAAGTCACCAGCCTCACTTTTTCCTCAACCATGTATGTATATTGGATATGTAAATGTCTGTGTTACTCTCTATTTAGGAAGCCAGTAATTCTGAGTGCAAGAAATTAAGTACAAGGTAAAAAGTGATTTGTCAGGGGCCCAGAAGAGCATGTTGTACTACATTAGAAGCAGCAAAAATTCTTAAGTCTATAAATCAAAGGTTTTTCTAAGGGTACATTTCCCTTCTATCTTAACAAGTACTTAAATATAATTGTTCTGGTTCCAGTTGGAGAAGATACAAATAAAATATTTTCCAAAGAAAAAAATTTAGTATACTTTGCATATATGCAAAATATAATAACTGTCTTAAAGTACAAAAATATTATTTCGATTATTTTATTCTTTTTTATGATATGTTAATAGGCTACATAAAATAGTATTCTATCTTTCACTTTTTGCCTCCTCCAATGTAACTAGTTCTGAGCTCCATTTCTGTTTCTTCTATCTCCGAAAACCATGTAGGATACAAACTCCTATTTCATTGTAGTGCCAACATAATATTCACAGCACCAATGCCAACTATGAATATGCAGCATAGTTCTCAATCACAAAATATAACAGACTCTCCATATATAGGGAAGAAACAAAACCTTTATTCTCTGAAAGCCAAATCCCAACACCAGGAAACAGAATCCACCATAGCAACAAAAAAGTTAATAAACTATAATACTGATGGGAGCCACACCATCCTTTAGCCTTCCCACAAACCAATACTCACAAACCTAGCTGTCTACTTAACTGTGTCCTGTCCTCCCTCCAGCTCTACCTGCTCTGACTCCCAGCTTCCTGTGGACTCTGCTCCATCCTTCAGCAAGCTCTTCCTGCCACAGGCTACATGTGATTATATTTATCCTATTAGGGGGCAGGGAATACCTTCAAATTACCATTACCATTACATCCATACACTTTGAAAATGAAGCCACCAAAAAAAAAAAAAAAGAAGAAGAAGAAGAAAATGAAGTTACCATAGCAGCTAGGTGACCCAGTGGATAGAGCACCAGACCAGGAGTCAGAAAGCCCTGACCTGAGTTCAAATGCAACCTCAGACATTTACTAGCCATGTGGCCCTGGAAAAGTAACTTAACCTCTTTGTGCCTCAATTTCCTCATCTGTAAAATGGAGATAATAGTATGTACCTACCTCTCAGGGGCATTTTGAGGATCAAATGAGATATTGATTGTAAAGCGCTCAGCACAGTGCCTGACACATAGTAAGTGTGGTATAGTTTATATAAATATACACACATATGTACATATGTATACACATATATGCTATTATAATTATTATAAAAAACATCATTACTCTGCTGAAAATTCTTAGGAAATGCAAGAGTCATTTTCATAACTTGCAAAGAAATTCTTTTTACTCATCATTTCAGAAGCTTTTATATTAGATCATAGTTTATAGAAATAACTTTGAAAACCTGTCAAATGGCAACTTCTAAATACATGGACAATGATTAAGAGCAATACATTTTCCCTCAGAGTACCAAAAATGAACAAACAAAGCAACAACCCAATATAGCCATAGCATTTTCAGTAGGATATAACAAGGTTTGCATAGATGGGTCACAATATATGCCAGTGAAAGCACTGATGAGCTTGACCAAGCTCATATATCTTTAAAGTATCGAAGTATGTGTAGCACTGCAAATGATTTTTCAAAATAATTAGTCCTATAAAATTTCCACTTGACTTACAGCACTTACAATGGTCTTACTTCAATTTATGCAAAACCCTCTCTTCATCTCCAGCCTTTGAGTTTCCTCTACTTTTCCCCGTGTCAATAGGTTAAACGAATGCAAGAAACATGTGACTATGGAAAATACTCATAGTCCACTATCAATCCTGGATATATTGTTTCATGCAAAAAAGGGGGGGCAGAAGGAATTGGGGGACAGAAAGGATAGAGTCAAGATATATGTATGGCATTATTTTTGGCTCTCCAGAATGGTTTTCATTAGGCCCATTGACTTTTCTTTTAGGCACTGAGTATAAGCATATTCATTTTCATAGGTGGTCATGATAGAGGCTTCTTTCTTTTGAATTCCTTAATCTTTGACAAGCTAGAAACAGCCTGCAATTAGTCTGAATATGACAAAAAGTGGAACATTTAGCAATAGTCAGGTTACTATGAGGATGACTGTTGTGGGTATCACTTTTAGTTTCAATGAATTCACCCACACATTCCTATTTCTATAACAAGTTGTTCAGTCACAGTTCTTTTTTATATTAGCAAAGCCAAATAAAAATGATAAATGACAGTCATTTATCCCACCTCATCCCCATCCAAAAGACTGAGAAGTTGTGCAAGAATATGACTATTCAACTATAAACAGAATTTCTAGGATAGGACAAAATCAAGTGGGCCAGTGGTATTTCTCTTTCATTTTATTTGATCTGTGGTTGAGAATTGCCCTTTCAGTTGACCACTATGTTTAATCCTCAGACCCTGTGTGTCTCAAAGTATATTATTTATTATGTAACAAATGTAAAGGCATATTCATATAAACAAATTGTCAGCTTGAATAGCTATATCATCACTGGCTTTGGTTGCCAGAAATGAGATGTTTTTTCCTCAAAGATTTTAAACACATTTGAAGGACATCACCATGCTTTCAGATTTATTCTGGGTTTATAGCTTGCTTTACATATTCTAATATTTATACAATCCTCTGAACACAACCTCAAGTAAACTATTTAAGAAGTCCTAATGTTGCTCAGACTTCTTAAATATAACAGGATATAAAATGGATTTATATTCCTAATGGGAATCTGGGATGGCTAAACACAAAAAAAGCAGAAGATAACACACATTACTAAATCTTAAAATGGAATTTTGCTTGCATCAAAACTGAAATTCATTTATTGATTTTTCTCCATGGTATGAAACAACATGCACCTAAACTATATGAAATGAAACATTTAACTAAAATTTGAAAGCACACAAAGCCGTACAGAGTATCAAATTGTCTCTTTTAAAAACTTCTCCTTGGGGCGGGTAGGTGGCGCAGTGAATAGAGCGCAGGCCCTGGAATCAGAAGGACCTGAGTTCGGAGCCGGCCTCCGACACTTAATCCATACAAACAAAAACCTAGCCTTGTAACCTTGGGCAAGTTACTTAACCCCAATTGCCCTAAAGGGGCGGCTAGGTGGCGCAGTGAGTAAGAGCGCCGGCCTCGGAGTTGGGATGACCCGAGATTAGATCCGGCCTCAGAAAATGAGCACCCACGCATAAATAATGACTAGCCGTGTAACCTTGAGCAAGTTACTTAACCCCAATTGCTTTAAAAAAAAAAAAAAAACTTCTGAATGTCAAAGCAGACAAATAGTAGTTGTAGATTATGCTATAATTAAGGACTGCGGGGCGGCTAGGTGGTGCAGTGAGTCAGGAGGACCTGAGTTCAAGTCCGGCCTCAGACACTTAACACTTACTAGCCGTGTGACATTGGGCAAGCCACTTAACCCCCCAATTGCCCTAACTTCACCCCTCAAAAAAAATAAAAAGCAAAAATAAATTAAGAACTGGTAGCTACATTCAGTTGGAGAAAAAAACCCAATAAACAATTAAGTTAAATATGCCCATCTTCCTTAATTTTGAGCTAATGATAGCAACATTAGATTAACTGTACCACTTTAATTGGTGCTGAAAGTAAAGCACACACATTTTGGTTAGCATTGTTTTGAGAGTAAGCCTTGTTTCTAAAGAACTAACTAGTACTGAAGGCGCAAAGTCAGCTTAAAATGTGCAGATGGCAATAAAAACAAGATGCGTGTATAATAAGGGGAAAACATCAACCAAAAGACAGGGCAATAAGGTTTGAAATAAACAAGTTAACATAAGAAAATGTGATATGGGGTAATTTTCAATAAAGGTTCTTCTTTGGTGCAAATAAAATTCTAATGAGTTTCTCAGAAGTTGAATTTAAAACAGAATTAAGCCTTATTTCTACATATCATATACTCCAAAATACCTCTACAGGCTATATGAGTTATTTTACAGTGAGACTTTGCCGTGCATTTCAGTATTTCTTTAAATAAAAAGGGACCCTATTCTATAGACTCTGGCACTCTGAAATTGTGTAAAAAATGTGTGGTATTTTGTTGTTTGTTTATTTAAGTTCATATTGCAATAACACTTTTTATTCATACTATTTTTCATGTGACCTCAAACCTAACACATGAGGATCTTTCAGACATTTTAAATGCATTCCCCTATGTCCATAAAATTAGAATTTTTAATCATTTCTCTTTGACCAATAAAATTATAGATACAAATCAAACCTAATAATTTAGCTCCTGGTTTTCTACAAATACATCAAAATCATACCAATTACCAGGCATGAGAATTTTCTGTTAGAAAGCTGAATTTTTCTATCAGAAGTTAGACCATAAGAAACTATATACATTTCTCAAACTACGACTTAAAATTAAAGACAGTGGAAGGTAGTTGTTAGAGTGTTTGGTTTGGATTTTAAGAGAATGGGTTCAAAAGTAATTATTTAATCATTATGTGTGTCATGCAACTGTATAGGACTTGTGTCCTATGCCCCTCACCACCCTGCCTCCCACTCCTGCCCATAGCCTATATTCTTCTTGTAATTTGCAGTCTTAGAGTGTTTCCTGAAGCATTGACAGTTTAAGTGACTTTCCCAGGATTATATCTACATGAGTCAGAGTCAAGACTTGAACTGAGGCATTCCTGATTTTAAGGTTGGTCTCCTACACATTATACCACACTGACATAATACTTTGTATTTATTACTGTAAATGTAACTTAAGCCTTGAATTTTCCATTTCTATTTCTGCTTCTCATCTGCAACATTTTGGATAACAACCTTCTAGAGGAAATTTTTCTCCATCCCTTTTAATTCGAGTGCCTTCCCTCTGTTGATATTTCCTATTTATCCTATAATTACTTATTTGGACATAGTTGTTTGCATATCATTTCCCCCATTAGATTGTGAGCTCCTTGAGAACCGAGACTGTCTTTAGCCTTTATTTGCATTTTCCAACACAACATAGTGTCTGGCAAATAGTAAGTGCTAAATTCTTATTAATTGGCTTTTGATTTGACTATTTTTTATTTGACTATTGACTGACTTCATATTGTCTAACAACAACTGAACAGAAGACAGAAGAGGAAAAATCACCTCATTGGTTAAAAATAGAGGACGAGTGACATAATAGTTTTAATTTATTAGCTCCTAAATCTAGCATTTAACATTCTCTAATTCTTTCAACACCCTATATTAGACTTTCATCATCTCATGCTAGAATTATAGAAACCGATTCTTAATTGGTTTACCTCATTTATTCCACCTTAACGTATACCAAAGCTAGATTAAATATATTCTATAGAATCACTTTTTCTTATCTAAAACTGTCTACAAAAAAATGTCCAAATTCCTTAGAAGGACATTTTGAGTCTTTCATAACTGAATTCCTATATTTTTTCCCCAGCTTTCTCTCTGGCTAGAATTGCATTTCCTTTGAATGCCAAATTATCCGTCTCAGTTTATCAAAATCCTAGCCATACACACTTTGGAGGTGTGCTAGAGCCAGCTCCTACTTGTGAGAATCAATTGCTAAATTTTTAGTGTTAATATTTGTGACCTGGAAATCAACCAGCACTACAAATCACGACAGTTTGACTATCTAGACTTAAGAAAATTATGGGAAAAATAGTAATGCAGAGTAATTTTTTTAGTTTTTTGTGTGTTTTAAGAGAGCTGGTAGTCACGTCCCTGGCATTAATACACTGTTGATATAGTGATCAAGTGATCTAACTATCCTAGAAAGTAATTTGGAATGCCACTCCAAAGTGTAAGCTGCACATACCCTTTGACTCAGCCAAAACACCTTTGAAAGTATACTATGAAAAGATTAAAGACAGAGAAAGGACAATAAAAAATATTTAAGGCAGCAGTTTTTGTTAAGGTAAAGTGGGTTCATAAGGTAGAGTATGTTCACATAAATTAAAGAATGGCTAAAAATTAAAGAGTGTGAAAGTGATGGAATATTATTGTTTCAGAGAAATAATAAACAGGAATGATTCAGAGAAACCTGGGAGGAATTATATGAAATAAAGTTAATAAAACCAGAACTATTTATAAATGACAAAGACACTAAAAGAAAACAACTAATGAGCAAACACAGTTCTCTAAGACTAATGATAAATCATGATTTCCATCTGTTGAGTTTCAAAAAGAAACATGCATTTTCAGGCATAAACCATACAAAACAGGTAGGTTTTCCTTGAAAACATTTAGTTGTGTTTTTCTCTATTTAGAAACAAATCTGAACTTAACAAACACTAAAGAAAATGTTCATTTCCATTTCCATAGCAGAACCCAAATGAGCATTTTCTTTATATATGACAATGCAAGTGTGTACCTTGCTTTTCTTTTAAAGCATATAAAAAGTTCAATATATAGCTTTTAAAACTGTCCTGCTTATTCTACTTCTTCTTAGACTTCTGTTCTCTTCTCTATAGTTTTTTAAAAGTTGCTTTAATTGTTCTCTATCTTTTTTTATTTTTTTTTAATTTCCCTATCTCTTTTGACTCTTCCACTTCCTTCTACTGTGAAAAAAAAAGAGGAAAAAAACTGATCCTTTAAAATAAATGTGTTGGGGTGGCTAGGTGGCGCAGTGAGTAGAGCATCGGCTCTGGAGTCAGAAGGACCTGAGTTCAGATCCGGCCTCAGACACTTACCGTACACACAGACAAAAAAAACCTAGCCGTGTGACCTTGGGCAAGTTACTTAACCCCAATTGCCCTATAAAGAGGGAAAAAAAAAGCTGATAAATGTGTCTGTGTGTTTTATATATGTGGGTAGTGGGTAGAATATTTCATTGTTAGTCCTCTGGAATTATAGTTGGTCACCAACTACAGAGTTATCAAGTCTTACAAAGGATTTTTCTTCATAATGTTGGTATTCATGTATAAACTGTTCTCCCAATTCTATACACTCACTCTGCATTAGTTCCCAGGTATCTATGAAACTGTCAATTTAATAATTTCTTATGATGTGAAAATATGCCATTACATTTTTATAGCATAATTTGTGAGTCATTCCTCAATAGTTAATACGCCTTTGATTTCCACTTCCTTGCTCTAACAAAAGAGGGGCTAGAAAATACTCAGTTCACTTGAGGCATGCTCTAGCTCCTCATTTTAACTCTGTATGAATCTATATTGTGTCTTAAAAACAACATATTGTTGGATTCTGCTTTCTAATCTTCAGCTATCCATTTCTATTTTATTTCTGTGTTCATCAAAGTCATGCTTATGGTTATTGTTCATTGTATATTTTCCTCCATCCTGTCTTCTTGTACTCTTTACCCCTGCCCCACCTCATAAAGAGGTGTTGTTTGCCTAGCACTTGTGAGCTCTGTAAATGACTCAATCTTTTGCTAATCCTTTACCCCATTTCCCACACACACACACACACACACACACACACACACACACACACACTTTACTCTAATCACAAGTTTTATTCCTTATTTCTTTTTAATCTCCCTTCAGATTCTCTTCTCCAGCACTGGAATTTGTCTTTTAAACCCCCCTCTCTTCTCTTCCAGACTTTGACTAATTTCCTGTTGAGTTTAATACACTTCTATACCATTATCTTTCCCTATGTATTTGCTTGTACATGTGTACTCTACCTTCCTTTCCATGGTTCAGAAGAAAGTAAAGTTCATGCAATGACTATTCCCCTCAGTCCATCTTCCATATTTGTATATTCTTCATCTTATCTATCATAGGTGAGTCTGGGTTTCCCTCACTTCCTCATTTTTTCCTTCCCAATATATTTACCAATCCCTTTCATTTCTTCTTTCTCCTAAAACAAACCAGAACAAACCACTCCTATGTCCTCTACCTTTCTCCTAAACTTTCTCCATGACCCTTGAAGACAACTATTTATTGTTCTCTTATTAACATATCATAGTATCTTCCAACTGAGTAAATACGTGAACCTTTCTATATTTCCTTTGTCTCCTGAATTTCTATTTCAAAATTTCTACTCAATTGGCCTTTTCAACAGGAATGATTGGAAATCCTTTATTTTGCTAAAGGTTCACTCTTCCTTCTGTTAAAATTATTCTGAATTTTCCTGATTAATCTTTACTGAAAGTCTTCATATTTTGCATTTTGAAATATCATATTCCAAGCCCTTATACCATACATCAGCTGCAGAGTTTTGCGTAATTCTGTCCACTGCTCCTTTGTACTTAAATTCTTTCTTTTTGTCTGCTTGCAGCATTTCTGGATTTGGGTTGTGACATTCCTAGGAGTTTTCAGTTCCAGGTTTCTTTCAGGTAAATTCTTTCCATTTTAATTTTACTTTCTGGCACACAGTGGGCCTTTAATAAATGGTTATTGGTTGATTGATTCTAAGAAATCTGTTAAGTTTTCTTTCATGATTTCTTAAAATATGACATCCAAGTATTTTCTGAGGTCATTATTGTCTGGAAGTCTAGTGATTGCTAGATTCTTTCTCCTTGGCCACTTTTCCAGGTTAGTTGTTTTTGATAATATGTACCTTATATTCTCTTCTCTTTTCAAAAATCTCTGTTTCAAAATGTTTTGTTTTCTCATAGTCTTTATTTACCCATTCTACTTTTAATGAAGTTTGATTATGAGACAAGAGGTATTAATTCTCCTTCTAATTTTATTCTTTCCCTTCCTAGCTACTCCATTTTGTATCTCTTGCTTCATTTCTTCTACGTATTCTTATAGTCCTTTGGCCAATGATATTTCTTTCTCTGAAGCTCTGCTTGGATTTACTGTGAGGTTATTCTATTCTTCTGAGTTTACTGCTTGGATACCTCTTTGTCCACAACGTTTAATCATTGTGTTCAGGGTTTTCTTTTGTTTACTCAAATCTGTAGCTTAAATTTCTGGAATGGAGAATGGTGTTCTGCTCTCATTTCCCTGGGTGCATAGGTTTGTTCTCAGTTTCGTGGTTAAGATTAAGCCCTGCCTTCTGCAGGAACCTTCTGGCTTTGCCCCTGTAATAGGAATGGGAATCTAAAGATTGTCCCAGCCCCTTAATAAGCCTAAGGAAGTTTTGAGGACTTTCCTTGATTTGAAAATATACTCTCTCCACTAATGGGCTAAACGTGGTCACATGGAGTCTGTGGTGGGAGGAGTTTGCTGAAAGGTGGAATGGAGCCCAACAGGAGAAGCTTGGTTAGGGGAGGCTTGTTGTTTTGTTTTTTTTTTCCCCCCAGGAAGGCCCAAATCTTGTTACTTTGTAATTAGTCAGTGGGTCACCAGGGTTGTGATGTTCTTTGACCCTGGAGAAGGTTATATAGGTTTTGCTTTGGGGCTTACTTATGGGAAGAGTTGTGTGATTTGACCAGATGAGACTCTGGAGCCGTTGAAACCTCCCCCCCACCGCCCCCCCACCTCCCCCGGTTTTGAAAACCCAGATGTTGGTGCCTCTCTCTCTGGTGATCAACTGTATGTATGGAATGGTCAGACAGCTAGAAGCCCTGTCTGTTGAATGGTGATATTTTCTCTGTCTGTATATTTTTGTTTGCTTATAACTTCTGTTTGTATTCTCTGAAGTTCGGGGTGCTGACTCTTCCTCTGAGCTAGGTAAATGATACATGTTTGGCTAAAATAAGATTGTTAACCATTTTTAGTTGCTTTCCTTTAGAAAATCAGATCAAAGAACGTGTGCTAGCAGCCATCCTGAGCATGCTAGGGTGCTTGCTGCTACAATCCCCCAGTATAGTTTAGGCCCATGCTGCCTGGATGTTGGATTAAACAAGGGCTACCTAGATTCTGATTTGGGCCTGCCTTCTGCTACAGATGAGGTCCCTGGATTTGCCTGTGCTAAATATTGCTCAGGCCCTAGTTTGTTTTGCGCTGGGAAACAATCTGCCTGAGATTTCCACTATGGATGTGGTTCCTGGATGCTAGATGATGCTCTGATCCTGTTTTCTGCTGAGGATAAGAACCCTGGTTTGCCCTGTACTGGAAGATGCTTTATTCACTTCTTCTGCCCCAAAGTCTAGGGTTGGCATACACTTGGCACTGCTCTGACACCAAGTCCTTCCCTGCCCTTTTCTCCTACTAACAGTGCTACTCAGATTCAATCTCTTGCTGTGTAACTGAGTATCTTCATTCATTTCTACTTACCCTAACTTGTCTCTATTCCAATAAATACTTAATAAGTGCTAACTATGTGTGCAAAGTATTCTGTTAGGCACTGGGATACAAAGAGAAAAAAACAGGAACATTACAACATCTTCCTACTAAAGGAGCTTACTCTCTGGAGGGAAGGCAAAAGGAGGCCATCGGTACACAGATAAGTAGGCTACAAATGTAAGGGACAAAAAAGGATGCAAAAAAATCCTATTTGAGACAATGTGGGGAGAGCTCACATTTGGCTGCTCTTCACAGAGAGACATAAATTTAGAGCTAGAAGATTACAGGCATCATCTAACCTTATCCTTATTACATAGATAAGAAAATCAAGGCCTGGAGAAGTTAAATTATTGACCATAGACCACACAGATAGAAAGAAGCAAAGCATCCATACATAAAGATCTCTCCATGCTTAAGTAGCTTCTATTACATTCAGGTACCACAATTTGTTTACCATTCCCCAGTTAATGGGCATCTACTTTATTTCCAGTTCTTAGCTATTGCAAAATGTGCTGCTATAACTATGTTGTTGTCTATGGGGATTTTTCTCTTTTCAATAGCTTTCTTAGGATATAAACCCAGCAATAGACTCTCTAATTCAAAGGATATAAGTATTTTAGTCATTTTATTTACATAATTTCAAATTCCTTTCCAAATGATTGTACCATTCACAGTTCCACCAACAATGCATGCCTCTCTTTCCACAACACCTCTAACATTGTCTATTGCAAATTTTTTTCCATTTGTGACATTTTAGAGTGTGAAGTGAAACCTCAGAGTTGTTCTGATTTGCATTTATCTTATTATTAGTGAGTTGGAGAATTTTTTCATGTGGCTATGAATATTCTGCAGTTCTTTTGAGAGTTCTTTGTTCATATACTTTGACCATTAATCTACCAGGGAATAGCTATTTGTCTTATATCTAAATCTAATGATGCTTAATTTTTTTTCTCCTCAATCTCTTTCCCAAATCAGTTGTTTTGGCTACAAGATGCTATATATCTTTTCTATTTTTATTTAGAATATTGACTTTGTTTTTACATTTATTGTGGTCTCATGGAGTCATTGACTTCTATTTGGTTCATTCTGATTTTCAGCGAGTTTGTTACTTGGTTTTGTATTTCTTGTGCCAGTCTGACTATTTTCTTTCTGATTCTTTTTTCTATAGTTCTCATTTCTTTTCCACTTTTCTCTGTAGTGCTCTCATTTTAAGTATTAAATTGTATATATTAGTATTAAAATTTTAATACTTTTTTAAAAATTCTTTATCTTTTCCAAGAATTCTAATTGAATTTATGCCAATTTTTCCCATGAAGTTTTGTCTATAGATATTTTGTAATCACTCTCTTCCTAGTTTTTGTCTTGAGCATTCCTGTTCACCATAATAGTTTTTTTTTACAATAAAGTTATTTTTGTTTTTTCTTTCTTCCAGCCTATTTCCTGGCTTTAGATTATATGCTGATATTGGACCCTGTACATTTCTGGAGAGAAGATCTGGGCTGGTCTCATTGCTGCTTTCTTGGGATATTGAGTATTATGTTTTTCCAAGATCTCAAGGTCAACCCAGGCTTGGGATCTGCAAGCTTTAAGTGTTCCCAAAATGGGCTAACCAGGGCCAGATCTAATTGCTCCCCCCCCCCAATCTGAGCTCTAGAAATCCCTGCCCTGAGTTTGGGTCTAAGTAATAGACAATTGTGGCTGGCCTTAGCCACCACCAGCCAGCTGGAAGGCTCTGCAGCTTAGGAGTGATAGAACTACAGGCATAAATTTGGTATGGCATTCCTGACCTGATTATTCCTCTGCAGGCTTCAGACTGAGCTAGAAGCTCATCAATAAATGTTGGTAAAAGCTATAAACTAGTTTATGTTCTTCTCTGATAATTTTTAAACAGAATGAGTAAATTTTAAAAACCATTTAAGCACTTACTTTGTGAAAAGCATTATTGCTAAGCAATGGAGATACAAATGACTGATTTGAGATAGTCCCTGTTCTCGAGGAGATGATGTTCTAAAAGGGAAGACACATATGAAAGGATTCAAGTCAGATGGAAAGCCCCTTTGGCCCTTCAAGTACAGTAGCAAATTAGTTTGTAATTCACCTTCTTTAATGACATTTCCTCTGATAAGCCACATTTATTTCTGATACTGAACCATTTGATAGTGCCACAATCATTTTTCTAGATCTTTGGTTGCTATTATCACTGAGGAACTAGATTCTGTAGAACCTGAAGAAGCAATTGCCAATTAGCAGCTCCACAAAGATTAATTCCCTGGATGATGATCATCTGGAGCTCTTGTGATCAGTCTTAAGCTATTTCAGTCTAAGGAAAAGTGGTTGAGATAGTGGTGGATTAACTGTTCTAATCCTCTGTCTCTCTAGCAGGATAAGTTATTGCTTTGAGTAAATTGACTTTAATGCTCTATTTGGTAGTAGGTTATTACTAGAATAACTGTTGTGCTGTTGTGGGGGGGGCGGGGCTGAAACAGGAAAACTTATAGAATGGCACTCTTCCCAAGAATCTTGGGAATTAATTTTATGGAAATTGTAGTTGATCAGCAGTTGGTGCTGGGTAATGGTGAAGATGGTAGGTTCATTTTCCATAGTGGTTGCTCCCTTTAATGATGGCTTCTAGGATAGAAGCAGGGTCAGTCATCTAGGGGACACTGCTACTTCCAGGGCCAGTGGGCTCAAGGTCTTGGGTTGCTTCCATTAGGGTCAGAATTATGTATATAGCGAAATAAAAACTTTCAGATGTGGCCAATGTTTGGATTTGTTTTGCTTGATTATACTTTTTTTATGGTGAGGAAAGAGTTGTGTTATGGATGGAAGAAGCCAGGTTGGTGATGGTGATGCCAAAACAAAAGAAATAAAGAAAAAAGTTTTGGTGCAATTTTTAAAAATATACATGAGAGAAGAACAAAGTTCAGATAGGGACAGAGATTAACAGATCAAGTATTGGTATTTAGTTATAAAAAGTAACATCCAGTTTTTCTCTTCATTAGGCTAAAAGGATTTTATATGAGTTATTATATTTATTATTGCTCTAGTATTGATTTTTAATATGATTTGTCCCATCTATTGTTAAAAAATAAAACTGGATCTGGACAAAATAGATAATATTTGTCTTCCATGCTTCCTTATTCTGGGTCATCTGAAGACAAATGGCACTGCTAACTCTCCCAACACCCCCTCAGACATCCCGTTCCCTCACAGTCTCACCTCTCAAATGCCCAGCTTTAGTGAGATCCTTATACCTGTTGGCTAATGATTTAGAATCAGTCACAAACAACTCTTCGGACCTTGGAAGGAACTTTAGAAGTCATCTTGTTCAATGAGGTTATTCATACCTGAGGATCAAGGAGGTTGAGTAACCTGTAAAATGTCACTTAGATATAATTGAATTTGACTCCAAACTTAACAAGACCATGTTTTCTTCCATACCTGTAAACTAAAACTTCATGTAAAAAGAGACGGAAGACAATTTATGGAGAGTATCTGCTCCTTCCCAGTGACTGTATAGAAATGCCAAGTCCTTCTAAAACACATTAAATCCCATCACTCAAAAGAAATTGACTTAACTACAAGGGGGGAAAAAACTAAATGAATGTCTATTGTCCTCAATATAGTATGCAATTGTATAGACAGACCATTAATCTATCACTTTATAGATTTTGATTATGTACTGTAGTTGCACAGAGAGCTAGGAATTAAGAGGAAGAAAAAGAACTAGATTACATTTAAGAAATAGTACAGTTTTTTTAATTGTGCTAAACTACTCCATGACTAAAATCCCATCTTTTTTACTCTAACATCTATTCAGTAACAAGATACAGCTGCAGATCATGGTCAAATATATATACCTCCAAAGAATAAAAATGCCAAGTGATCAAACAGACAATTTAAAACTTGCACACAAAGGAAAATGCTGGGCAGACACACGTAGACTGCAACATTTTATTAATAGCTTATGGGCAATATAAAAGATAACATGGAAGAAATATGTGATCAGAAAAAGAGGTGATTGGCTGTGTAGTAAGGGCAAAGGACAGTAAGCAAATAACCCGAACGGAGCACTGGCCTCCATGGAATATTAAAATACCTAAAGGTCCCCAAACATGTTAGGTAGCAGCTGAATGATGCAATAGATGGAGCATTGGGTCTGGAGTGAGAAAACCTTGGATTCTAATATGACCTCAGACTACATGACCTAGCTATATGACTAGCTATATGACCCTGTTCAGGTCACTTAATGGATTTGCCTCACTTTCCTCAACTATAAAATGGGGTAGTAATAGCACCTATATCCCAGGGTTGTTGTAAGGAAAGTAAAAAGTGCCTGAGAGAACACGGATAAGAATTAAATAATGTAGGAAGGTAAGGATGAATTGTATGGGATCCTGGATCTTTTGAAGTATATATGCTAATATATTAATATTAATATTAGTATTAATACCTTCTTAGAATGATGAAGCAGTAAATTTGTATTTATGTATACATTAGTTGTTGGTAATCAATTGACAGCATATACTTATGATCAAGTTTTTTCTACAAAGAGAAATAGTGCTTTTATATTTACTAGGTTTTAGCACAGTTTATTATATTGTTAAGAGGTGGATACATTTCATCAGGGGTGGGCTGGAGCTAGCTTGTCAGCTTCTGAGAGCCAATCATTAAATTTTCAGTGTGAGTATTTACACCTTAGAAATCAACAAATACTATGAATCAAGACAATTGTTTTGTTGATTGTCTACACTTAAGAAAGTGATGGAGAAAATAACTAATGATGCAATTATTGATGAAATAATGAAATTAAAGTAATAATGCAGATTAAACCTTAAAATGCATTGTGCATTATTTTTTGGAGAGTTGGTTGTTAAACATTTGCCAGAAAACCCTTGCGTATTATCTAATTCCCACTATTTTGAAATCTTGAACAATGATTGTTGTCTAGACTCAAACAAAACAAAAAGATCATTTTTTTTCCTTCAAGATAGGTTTACTTTTGTTCAACTATAAAATTTATATAAAACATAAATTGCTACAGCCAATTGCTTTTAAAGATTAAGTTTCAAACTATGTTCATTTTATTGCTCCCAGTTATAATAGTATTATAACTTCATGCTTCGAGCCCCAGCACCCACAAAACTACACAGAGAAGCTAACCTCCCACTGAGGAGAACCCAGCAGCCCTGCAGCGAGCAGCGAGCTCAGCACTCTGAGAACAGGAAGCACAGCGCACTGGGAACTGACAGCACAGCTAGATGGGAGCTGAGCCCAGGCCCACGTGAGCCTAGGTTTTAGCCCTAGAGCAGCTGGGCCAGTAGCCGGCTGGAGGGACCCCAGAACACCAGCAGCTGTGGCAATTCCAGAATTATCAGCACAGATATGCCTAGGACAAAGTGAAAGGTTAGTGCCCTATGGACTTTGGGACCAGCATTTGGGGAACACTTCGGCTTCCTCCCCTGGGGGTGAAAAGCTGCTGAAGAAACTCGGCACAGAAGCCATTTTGCAGTGTCAGTGGCGGCTCTAGCTCCTGGTCTGCAAACTGTAGGGAGATCCAGCAATCAGTCTGGGGGTTAATCTCTCTTGCTTTAAACTGCCTGGATCTGGATTGTGGTCTGGGGGGGAAGTTTGGGGTGGGTATCCAATTTGCCAGAGTGGGTGGAGGCTTTACAGAGGCCACCCAACCTGTGGAAGTTGTGAAGACCCCACATTTGGGACGGAAGCTCTCCTGTCTGGTGGCAGAGTCCTACTGTGGCAACAAGCCCAAAAATCAAGTAATTAAGTGGCAACATGCCTAGGCAAAAGAAACAAAATAAACAGAAAAATTCAACATTGGACTCCTATTTTAGGGGCAAAGAGGATCAAAGCATGGGGGAGGACTGTGAGGTCAGAACTCCTGCACCAAAAGCCCCAAATGAAAATACAAGCTGGCTACAGGCCATAGAGGACCTTAAGAAGCAGATAAGAGAAGTGGGGGAAAATTAGGAAGAGAAATGATAAAGATGCAAGAAAAGTATGAAATGACAGTCAACAGCCTGACTGAGGAAAATAACACCTTAAAAAATAGACTAACTCAAATGGCAAAAGAGGCTCAGAAAGGCAATGAGGAGAAGAATGCCTTAAAAAGCTAAATTTGCCAGATGGAAAAAGAATCTCAAAAGCTCAATGAGGAGATTCATTCCCTCAGAGTTAGACTGGAGCAAATGGAAGCTAGTGACTTTATGAGAAATCAAGATACTATTAAACAGATCCAAACAAATGAAAGAATAGAAAGCAATGTGAAATAACTCATGGGAAAAACCACTGACCTGGAAAATAGATCTAGGAGAGGCAATTTAAAAATTATTGGACTACCTGGAAGCCATGATCAAAGAAAGAACCTAGAAATCATCCTTAAAGAAATTCTTAAGGAAAATTGCCCTGATGTGTTAGACCCAGAGGGGGAAATAGGGGTTGAAAGAATTCACCGATTGCCTCCTGAAAAAGATCCCAAAAAGAAAACTCCTAGGAATATTATAGCCAGGTTCCAGAACTCCCAGATCAAGGAGAAAATACTCCAAGCAGCCAGGAATAAACAATTTCAATACTGTGGAAACACAATCAGAATAGCACAGGACCTGGCAGCTTCTATACTGAGGGATCGAAGGGCATGGAATATGATATTCCACAGGGCAAAAGAGCTGGGATTGAAGCCAAGGGTCACCTACCCAGCAAAACTGAGTATCTTGTTTCAGGGGAAAATATGGTCATTCAGTGGAATAGAGGACTTCCAAGCATTCTTAAGTAAAAAACCAGAGTTGAATAGAAAATTTGACATTCAGACACAAGAAGCAAGATATGCTTGAGAAGGTAATCAAGGAAAAGAAATCAAAAGGAACAAAAAGAAATCAAAGTTGAACTATTTACATTCCTACATGGAAAAACAATAACTGTGTCTGATGAAACCTTTCTCATTATGAAAATAATTGAAGAAGGGTATATGAGCATATGTTTACAGGTATACATGGATAGAGGGCACAGGTTGAATTTGATGGGAAGGGATGATTCTTAAGGGGTGAAGTCAAGAGGTGAGAGAGGAAAGTGGCAAGAGGAGATGGGGAGAGACAGGGTAGGGTAAACTATCTCATGTAGAAGAGGCAAGGGGAAGTAGGTGCAGGGGAGGGGAAGAACAGGAAGGCAAAAAGGCAAAACCATATTCTCATTGAAGTTGGCTCAAGGAGAGAATCACATACATACTAAATGGGATATCTCACCCTGCAGGAGAGTAGGGGAAAGGGGGATGAGAGGGGGGAGGATGGAAGGGAAGACATTCTGGGGGGAGGGGAGGTTGGAAGTACCCACTTTTGAAGAGGGACAGGATCAAAGTAGGGAATGGACCAGGTGGGAGGTGAGATGGGTGGGAGGGAAATATAAGCAGTCTTTTACAATATATCTACTATGGTAATGTTTTGCATAGCTATACATGTACAACACTTACTGAATTGCTTGTCTTCTCAGAGGGAGTAAGGGAATGGATCTGAAAATCGAAGTTTTAAAATTAAATGTTTCATAAGATGTCCAGGCATTGGGGCTCAGAGATTCACCTTGCCCTAATGGCAAAGTTGAAGGGGGTGTGGGAGAAGATATGGGAGAAAGCAGATTGGATGAGGGGATATCTAGTGGGACTGCTATTCTGGGGTGGTGGGTAGGGGAAAAATGGCGGGAAAATTGTAACTCAATTTGGTGGAAATGAATTATGTAAACCAGAAGTTAATAAAGCATTTGTTTAATTAGAAGTTAAAAAAAAAACTTCATGCTTCAACTTGAACTTCCTAAATCCAAATATTCCCACAAATATACATTCCAAATTGCTTTAACTTCCCTTAGTTTTTGGTGTTACCTATTTCAGCAACTCCCACCAAAGTATGAATATCTCACTGATTCCTCTAAATTAAAAATAAATTCTTTCAACCAATTATATAAAGTAATAAAAAGTCATAGTGACACAATATCTAAACAAAGCTTTCCTCCTCTGTAATTTAGTTCAAAACTACGATATCAACACATGCATTTAAAATGTAGGCTTTGGGAACCTTGGCACAATTCATAAGTAAAATAAAAATATAAGTTTACTATCTTAAAACAATCACTCATAGGGGCAGCCAGGTAGTACAGTGAATGGAGAACTAGCCCTGGAGTCAGGAGGACCTGAGTTGAAATCCAGCCTCAGATACTTGACACTTACTAGCTGTGTGGCCTTGGGTAAGTCACTTAACACCCCCCCCCCAAAAAAAAAAGAACAATCATTCTGTATTTTGCTCCTTTATTTCCTGTATCATAGGGATACTGAATAACTTTAGGCCTACAAAAAAGATAGGATATTACAAGAAAAATGCCTTCTAAAAACCTCTAGAATTTATAGGCTATACATTAAACACAGAATTGTTTTTGAAAGACCCTTCTTAGAGACATATTAGCTTTCATTTCTTAGAGTCAATGTAAGGACCTGAACGTTCCCATGATTTTGCTGATTATAGAAAAATCCAAGTGAAGAATTGCCGTGAAAGCTAGTACCATCTCTTCAGGCAATAGTCTTAAGGAATTGCCTTGAGCACTAAAAGGTTAAGTGGCTTGCCCACAAAACCTATATCAAAAATGAGAATTGAACCCAGGTCTTTCTAGCTATAAAGTCAGCTCTTTACCCATTATGCTAAGCTACCTCTCTAGGCTCAATGTAAAAAGCCATAAATTAATTTAGGCATATATTTCTGTTATTCTCATGTACACCCATTATTGTAGAGTAATAAATAGAGGCAATTAGGGTGGTGAGGTGAATGGAGTGCTGGACTTGGAGTCAAATATTTACTAGTTTTGTGATCCTGGCTAAGTCACAACCACTCTCAGCTTCAGTTTCCTCATCTATAAAATGTAACCTTGGGGCGGCTAGGTGGCTCAGTGAGTAAAGCGTCAGCCCTGGAGTCAGAAGGACCTGAGTTCGGATCCGACCTCAGATACTTAATGCACACACAAACAAAATCCTAGCCGTGTGACCTTGGGCAAGTTACTTAACCCCAACTGCCCTCCAAAAAGGCAAAAAAAAAAATCATTAAAAAAAATGTAACCTTATTTCATAGGGTTTTGTGAGGGTCAAATATTAAGTTCTTTGTAAGCCTTAAAGTGTCATGTAGATGCTACCTATTATTATTAATAGTATTATAGTAAAAAGTCACGTAATTGTTTCCTGGAACACTTCAGAACACATATCAAGTCAAGGCCCTTACTTTAATTGCTCAATTACTGCTTCATATATGCAAACTGGTATTCAAGATTATGTCATACTCCCAAAAAATAGAATTTAAAGGTGATTTTAAATATAAAAGCTCAGTTTAGAATTTTATTTTTGGAAGCACCTTTTCATTTGAGAGGATTGTCTACATTTTGCTTATACTTAAATTTACGAAATTAATTTTTGACTGTCTGGCTATACTTGTCACCAGATTTACAATGTAATGCTTTGCCTTATCTCCTGATAATATTACAGAAGGACAAATGAAATGTCAAGTTAGGAAAGGATTTCCCTCCTATCCTCACTGCATTTCTCCTGAAGAGCCTTGAAATCACACCATTAACAGAGCTAAACCAAAACTAAGGATAAGGGGTCATTTTATTGTATTTTGGGGGGGCAGCTGAAGGTTGTACGAGTATTTATGGAAGTTGTTTGTAATAAGTTCATTGCCTTTACTTAAGATCAAAACTCTGAACTAATTGGTGGGGAAAGTTTACATCATTTAAAGAAGGCTGATTTTGGATTGAGAAAAGCCTAGGGTCAAATCCTCCATCTGACATATCCGATCTGTTTGACCTTGGGGCCTCTCCATGACTGAGACAACAGTGGAATGTGTTTTCCCAACAGGAGTTCTCTATAATAATAAAACTATAGGTCTGGATTTGTTTTTAAATGCATAGCTAACAAACCTTGTGTTGAAAATGTCTAAAGCTATGAAGTTAGACACTGAAGTACTAAAGTCCTTATGTGTGCCTTAGTTTAGAGTTCTTCCTCTAAAGGACTTTACTAGAACTCATTGTGTGGTTGTCTTAACACTTTTCTAGGCTTCAATATCTTCATTTGTTAGATTGGATTAGATCATTTATAAATGGCTCTATTCTAAATTGTTCAGTGGAACTCCATGAAATCATTTTTATTATAGAATAAGTATTCTGCATATGAAGATCTACCACTAAGTTTCAATTGTCAGTTTTTATTAGAAAGTATCTTTCATGACTTTTTAAAAAGAAGTCAGTACTTGTTTTCAGCAATACAATGATCCAAGACAATCCCAAAAGACTAATGATGAAACATACTATCTGCCTCCAGAGAAAGAACTGATATAATTTGAATACTGAAGCCTCCAGAAAAAAAGAACTGATATTACTTGAAGGCTGAAATGTTATTTTTCATTTTCTTTCTTTCTTTCTTTTTCTTTTATTCTAGTCTTCTTGTAAAAAAAATGACTAATATGGAAATGTTTTACATGGTTGCATATGTATAACGTATATCTGATCTTGCTATCTCAGGGAGGGGGGAGGCCAAGGAGGAAAGGAAGGAAGGAATTTGGAACTCAAAAACTTTTTTTAAAAAGTTAAGTATCGTTTTAATATGTACATGAGGAAAAATAAATATATTAAATTTCAAAAAGAAAGAGAGGTCAGTATAATTTTGAATGATTCAAATATTTTTGTAGTGACAACTAACTTTTCTATATAGTCTAGAGTAAAATTTTAAATAGCTTCAGATTTTTTTAAATGAACTATAAAGTAAAATTGCATTTTGAAAAATAGCACCTAAAAAGAGAATGTGTTTTCAACCACAACCAGAAACAAAAGAAATAAAGCACTGTTCACCTAACAAGTTCACCTGATAGCTAAAAGGCAGGCAACTGCCTCAAAAATGAAGTGTGATTATTCAACGGACTCCAAAAAACAAAACAAAATAAAGACTTTAATTCCAATACTTATTAATTGATTGATTAAAGAAAAGTGTCAAGTTGATCTGGAAATGGGTTCATAATCTCAATAAATCTTGCTTTCACTAATAAATATTTTTCATTTTTTTAAGCTAACTGTACCACATATTGCTTATCATGAGTGATATGAATTTATGTATTACATAAGCATATACATTCCCTTATGTACAAACCAACAAATAATTTTGTTTTCTATCAATATGACACATGTATCCTGAGTAGGCACTGGAGCAGGACTAGGAAAGAGGCTTCCTTGCTATAAGAAGGGTTATTGCATTGTTACATACTTTTATATTACTATTATTACTTAGAAACCAGTGAAAATAAGCACTAATACTGGTTTTTAGAAAACGAAAAATAATTTCCTGAGATGTTTTAAAATTCCTAACCTATAATATAAGAAATTTGATATGGTATATACATATCAAATGATTGAAAAAATAGAATGAAAAGCAACCTTAAAATTCTTGCTGTGGCATTTTTATCTTTTAACTTATGATTTATATAATTTCCTGCATTCTGTTTGGATTTCTAAAAAAATTTCATCAGATAAAATTGGATACAAAGATATTTTGAATTTAAGTGTTTTAATACTTTTTTAAAAAAACAAAGCTTTGAAAAGGAGAAATATTTATATCCAAAATCACAAGGTTGAAAAAAGGACAACATACATTAAAAACAAATGATTATAGGAAACATTCATTGGCAAAAACTGAACTGTTAGTGAAACTCATGATCATGGCTCTTTTAAGAAAAATCAACAGAATACCCCCTGCTTTCACCTTTTTATTAGAGTAAAGTAAATGAAATAAACTGTTGTAGAGGAGGGGAAAATTGAAAAATTTAAAGGATGTTTGAATTATATTAACCCCCAAGTATTTATAAACTGTTTAGCAGTTTATATTTAGTACTAGTTCCTCATTTTACTTACATAGAAGCAAACTCTAATTAAATTACAAATTTATAAACATAACACAGTATTCCTAAAATTTTTCTTTATGAACATAGCCTTGCATGTTATCAATATGCCTACTTTTCCCTACTAGTCCTGGATCATTATTTCAACAATTTTTTAAATAAATTGTCATATTGCATGATGATCAACTGTGAATCACTTAGCTATTTTCAGTAATACAATGATCCAAGACAATTCTGAAGGGTTTATGAAAAATGCTATCCATTTGCAGAGAAAGAATTGGTGGAATCTGAACATGGATCAAAGCATATTTTTAAACATTATTTATTCTTGGGTTTTTTTTTAATTTGGTCTGTTTTTTTCTTTCACAACATGACTAATATAGAAATATATTTTGCATGATTGTACATATATAACCTATACCAAATTGCTTGCCTTCTCAGTGAAGGGAGAGAAGGAAGGAGAGAATTTTGAACTCAATTTTTTAAATGTTAAAAAATTTTACATGTAATTGGGAAAAATAAAAGACAAATAATTCTTTAAAATAAATTGCTATCCATTTTGAGTCTTATTTTTTCTCTTTGGTTTAGCATGCTTTTTAAAAATAAATCTCACTGCTATAACTTCTAATAGTAATAGCCAGTATTTATATAGCTATTATGGATTGCAAAACACTACATTTATTTTATCTCATTTTAGCTTCACAATTGTGAGGGGTTTGCTTTTATTTTTCCTTTTTTTATATATGATGATTGAAGCTGAGATAGGTTTACTAACATGCCCTCATTCACACAACTATTAAGTGCCTGGATTAGGATTTGAACTTACCTTCCTAACTCCGAGTCCAGCCCTCCTATCCATTAGGCCACCTACCTACTGCTGACAGTACTAAAAGTCTACTGCCACCAGTTACTTCCCTAATGCATTAAAAGTAGAGTCTAAGGAATGTGATCATTCTCTACACATAATCTGTTAAATCTAATACAATATTCCAGTGGACTATAAAATTTATTCATATAGAATGTAAGGTAATGATAATGTTGTTCTACTGATAACATTTATGGTAATAGATATTGCTTTGGGTTCATTGAAAAAATTTCTGACTGAAGATAAAAATTTTCTGAAATATAGAAGAATTTAATATATAACTGAAATATGCTTCTAAATGACAAGTGATTTTATATTTTAATATTAATTTCTTTACATAGTAACAAATTTTTACTAAGTCTATGCCTCAATCTTAATCCAACAATAATAAAAAACCCAAGTATTCATTGGTTCAGATAACCTTGAACTATTAATTACATTCTAAACTTTATTGTTTTAAGTAAAATCTTAATCTAATATATTTTATAGAGCTATGAGGTCATTGTGCATTTGGAAACGGTAAGTAGAAGTTGTCTAATTCAAGTATCAAGACAGATGCTATACAAAACAAATGATGAGAGATAATGTAAACTTGACCCTAATGAATTAGGTAGTAGTTAATTAGTAATTATTAGGAGAGAAAAGTACCTCTGGGACCAAGTCATCCCAGTTCAAATCTGAGCCCTGCCATTTAGGTTTCGAGTTTTCAAGTCCTTCATCAGTAGTATAGGGATAAGGTAGTACAGATGATTTTTAAGGTTCTTTTCAACTACAAATCTATTATATTATAAAGAGTAAAGGGGCGGCTAGGTGGCGCAGTGAATAGAGCACCGGCCCTGGAGTCAGGAGGACCCGAGTTCAAATCAGACCTCAGACACTTGACATACTTACTAGCCCTGTGACTTTGGGCAAGTCACTTAACCCCAATTGCCCTCCAAAAAAAAAAAAAGAGTATTCTTGATCAGAGAAAGTTAGAAGAAGTCT